>JAKZAP010000017.1:12036353-12636353 GCA_023053575.1 Branchinecta lynchi | reverse complement strand
TATGTGTTTCACTTTATGTGGGAATGTGAAGGATTGAGGAATTGAAGGGTCGAAGTTTATGGGGTGGGAATTACTAGGGAGGAGTGGCTATTAGAACAAATTGGAAGTACAAATATGGGATATATCCGTAAGGTGGCTAGATTCCTCCGCATTGGTTTGTCCCATAGAGAGCGATTTTTGGAGTTTGTTATGTTTTCTTTTTGTTTTGTTGCCAAAACCCCAAGGTTTTTTTGTGCAATAAATTCATTCATTCGTGCTCATTTTGATGTTCTAACACGCGGTAACTGATGCCGGATGGTCTATGCCGGTGCCGCTGTGCCGGCACTTGTTATACATTAAATTTATAGTGGTCAACCCCTTACACATTTCAACTTTTACCTACGTAAAACTGTTACCTGCAACAAAACACAAAGCAAAGCAAGACGTATTTCTTGCTAATTCCAGAAAAATATAGCTGTTAGAATTTTTAAACTGAAACTACCAACAAAAGCTGGTACGAACAAAATTGTACTAGAGAAACGCTAATATGTGTTCCTGATTCGCATATAGCGTTCACGACTGACAATACCCCTATAGATTTTCGTTTTCTCTGCTAGTTTGTTACAAATTGCTCTCGACACTGCTTCGATCAGACAAGTCACAATTTCAAATTTCCCGCGGCACCGATCCACCCAAAAAGCTGCCCTCAAGGTTTCGTCCCATCATTCATTACGATGGTGCTACCGCGATGATCTATGAACATTTCATACTGAAACGCCCCATAGGAATTGAAATCCGTATTATCCGTGTATACACCATCCGCCCACTTCAGGCCAGGTTTGAACACAGGGTATGCAGTTCTACATGGGTAGTCTTTGATTAGACCAAGGCGCCTAGTTATCCATAAACACCCATCAAGCTAATTTGATTGTAAATTAATAACAAGCCGAAATTACATGCTACTACATGGATGTGCTCACAAGTAGCAACGAAGAATAATTAGTGCATGCAAGCATCATTTTAATGAAGGTGTCATCAAAAGATTATTCACCTTCTATCTGTGTGGGCTTCTACTTTTATTTCAGACTTTATAAGATCGAAAGAGAGGTCAGTAAGTTGGGTCTCTATCATGGGACGAGATATTCTGCCCAACGTTTACTTGGAATATATATGTACGTAGGTACACACATATAGATAGCCTAGACGTGGGGACACGAGATGCAATTGTTCTTTAATTACTATTCGCAAAGCTTAATAACTCCTCATTGAAATGGGTAGTATGGGTGGCCATAATAATATTAGTTTCGTTTTACTTTATAAATGGGCGATTATGTTTATCGTTGTTTTATATTGTATCATGCCAAGATTTCTAGTAGGCTCTGTACCGGGGCAGTTAGACTGATATTAGTGTTTTGGTCCGATCTATTTGAAATTTATTAATTGAAAATCATGCTGACTAGCACTTTTGACTTACCTGCGGCTGAACTATAGCATTCCCTTGTACCTCACGTCCTGAAAGTACGATGGAATATCTCCATAACAGTACCCCTAGGTCGCTGCCTAGTTTACATCAGCCTAGTTTGCCTAGTTTGTCCACAAACAACGGAGGGGAACCAATGAATCAGCACACTACCAGCGACCCTAAAGGAGCATTGTCACCTTTGTCGCTGGACAATGCAGTTGAAGATTATTTTAAGAAGTACACTAGTGCACATTGGCTGCTTAACAGTAGGTCTTTTTAGTTACTAAGGTTCTAGAAGTACAGCAACCCAAACGGTTAGCACTGGAAAAGCGAGAGCGCTGGAAACACCGGTCTAGAGTCTAGACTCAGCCCACACAGTTGATAGTTTATAGTCTTCTGTTACATTGTCCGCATTCAAGTCCTTCCTGTATTAAAGTACTTAGTGACAAATATTCAGATAGAAGAGAGGGTTATTTGTGACCCTTGTTTGACATCTTTTTCTTTCTGATACTACACCTTTTTGTACGGTACAGTTCCGTCTTATGGTGGGAAATAAATCAATAACAATAATAAAATACGTCGTATACGTAGACGTGTACGGCGTATTTATACGTATAAGGATATACAGTTTATTTTAATTGCTGTTTTATATACCACAGTCTTTTGGGGTTTATGTGTTCAAACACATAAGCATACATAAGCCCTGCCATACGGATAAGAAGAACAGCACGACGACTGAAAAATTGTCATCTGCCGTTCTGTAATCATGATGTCACTGTAAATGACTGTAACTGTAAAACTATTTCTTCTTGAAACTTTTATGCTCTGTCCGACAGGTCGTTATCGTGTATACAGGTACAAAATCTGACGCAAAACACGCAACTGCCATAGAGCTAGTGCAATTTTCTAGTTAGAAGACACAAACTAAAGAGGGACTCGAATTACGCTGTTCCTCGTTAAGGCCCAACTCCTCTCTTTGTATTCTGATACCAGTAATCTCTTCCTTCCATGAAAGGGCCAGAAGTCGAAATATCGTACATACATTCACTACCTTCTGACTGCTACTCGCAAGTGCCAAACGCACCACCTGGATGCGGTCCAGTGACGCCAGGATTATTAATTTCTTTCCACGAGCATTCACCATTAAAGAAACATCAATTTAATTTGTATGTAGTAAGTCCATTAATGCGAATTATGTTGACCATCCTTTCATTTTTATTTCTTTTCTTGCTCAAAGTTGTACAATAAGAATGTTTTCTGTCTGAAATCTTGGATGGTAGTAACGATGACTACCAAGGAACGATGACTACAAAGTTGTACAATAAGAATGTTTTCTGTCTGAAATCTTGGATGGTAGTAACGATGACTACCAAGGAGGGTGGGTTTGTATCAAGCAGAAAATAAAGATTGGATTAGGACTCGAGTGCCCCGGTTTCGATATGAACTTCAGCGATTGAATGTACTAGTGAAGCATAAAAGCATAGCATGTTTGGCACAATTTCACCTTCTTTCGAGAACGCCTGCTTGGCTTGTTAAAGGACACGTCGTACTTATTTTACTAATTCATTCTACTTCAGTAGTATTTCCGTCCATTCTTGTTCCCGAGATTCTGCACTTCATAACTATACCCTATATCCTCTCTAGCAGTGGTTCCCAACTTTTTCCGTACTGCGTACCCCTAATCAAGGTTGGAAAAGATTGCGTACCCCTTTTTCAGAACGAAAAAGGCGATAGTTATTATCATAAATGATAAGGCATATATGTGTAAGAATACATCAAAATCAATGAGGCAGTCACTAGAGGCGGCTTTGTAGCAAAAATTTTGTCGACGTTGTTAGCGGCATATTTTTACAGTCAGCCAGTTTCCGTGTTTAGTTTTGATGTTCTCCGGGCTTTCATCAAGCTGCATCGCAAACTTTGTCGTTAGCTTATTTCGCAACCTGAATGACAATATTGCTTGCAACGTCTTCGATCCTTCTTGAAACAATATTGTTTGACACAGGAACAGATTTTACGGCAGTAGGCTAGCTGTTTTTTGAATCAACAATATTTCATTGACTTTCACTATGGTTTGTATTCAAAGGCGTCACGCACTGGTTGACAACACCCATCCCCCTCCTAAAAAAAGGTCGGCCAGACGATTAGAAAATGATTTTTCGCAAAAGCAGTTACTGAAAAAAAAAAAAATTAAACAGTCAGTAAAAATGACCTGTCGGCCAGTAAAAATACCTTGCTCCTTAAGATACATTTTGGCTGTTGGTGCCTCAGCTGGTAATATTGGTAACAATCAAAAATGAGTGAGGCGAGATTTTGGAGCTACAGACTAAATCAATGTTGGCTCCTTCGCGTACCCCTTGAAAGGGTTCCGCGTACCCCTTCGGCTACGCGTACCACCGGTTGGGAACCACTGCTCTATAGCAATACACTAATCATCACAATTGCTACGATGTCTTCTCTTTACGTGACATATCAGGCACCCGATCATTGTTCCTGGAGATACTTCCTTTAAAAAAACGGTTATGCATATTTTGGAAAGAGGCATACATGGAAAGAGGCAAAAAATAGCCGGATCCGTGTGTAATTTTCTGTAGGCATAGCTTAATTGTAAAGTGGTAAACTATCTCAGAAACATCTTAGCAGAAACTCTCTGGAGTGCGAGGTGTCTTTTCGGCCCTCCTTCTCTTACGTAAAGCATTTTTGTCGCTAAGAAGCCGTCTTTTGAGGTCAAATAACAACCTGATCCAGATTCTTTCCACTCCACTTTTTCAATGATGAACTTGCGGTTCGTTGATTTTTGATACATACATATGTCGTTATGTGTGATATGTAGGCTAGTGATACAGTGTGTTTTTCCTCCATGTATATGCTGTGGCTGAATTAAATAGATAAATAAAATAAAACTTACAAAATAGTAGCCTCCGTAAGTGGCGAGTGATTCCGCGTTCAGACAGGTCAGTTCTTTCGGGATCCCAAAACGTAAGTGACGAGATAAGACTTCGTACAAATGTGTGCGTCCGTTTGTTAGCACGATAACTCTCGAAGGGGTTGAGATACTCTATTTAAAATGTGTAATTCCATCGTTTGAGTCGAAGTACAGGTCCAGTTCTTTGTAAGTCTGTATTAAGGGGGGGGGGAGTACAAATCAGTGGTTAAAGAATAATTGTTTTTAAATAATGGGATAATTGGTTGAGGGGTAAGGAGACATACTGAATTTATATTTGAAACTTATTTTCTTGCCGGAAAAGCAGGTCGACCGCAATCTGGCCAAAACCGGAAAAATTGTCAGAAGTTTGACGAAGAGGCAAAGAGACATGCTGAATCCATCTTTGAACCTCATTTCTTGCCGGATAAGTATTTCGCCTGGTACCCAGCCAATACCGGAAATTTTGCAGAATTAATAAGTTTTTCTGAAATGGATTAGGGATTTGATAAAGGGGTGGAAGTGCATGCTGAATCCATATCTGAAGTTATTTTCGCGCGGGACAATTAGTCTAACTGGAATCAGGCAAAACCGGATTTTTTTTTCTAGCTAAATATGGTTTGAAGTCGGTTGGAATGTCGAAACAAGGGTAAGAAAACACGCTGGATTAGATCAGGATATTTTACTTTTTTTTGTTCCTACCGTACCGATTTTCGATCGGAATCCGACGAAACCAGCTGTAGTTTGGGTAATACGGATGTCTGGATGTCTGGTTTTGAAAAATTTCTTAGTGTTACTTGTATTAAGATAATTAGTTATAAATGTTCAGTTTGTAAATAAGGTTGTCAGTATATTCAAGTTTAATGAGGGTTGTACGTTCAAGTTCAGTAAGAGTCAATGTAAATAATAAGTAGTTTCGGGAATATGTCAAATGTTGTATTTATATAATCTTTTATCTTATTATCATCAATTTTGGTGGATCAATTCAAACATCACCATCATCATGTAAAAATGTAAATAAGTGCCCGTGCTTGAGTGTAACTTGTGATTTTGAGTAGAATTAATATCCAGACTTTATAGCGAATAGTGAAAATAAAGTAGTGTTAGTCTGTCAAGTTCATATGACAGTGTTCAAAGTCGAAATTTTAACTGGATGCCGTATAAGTGTATATATTTATTTTATTCTCTTCCGTTTAAGTGTACTACGATATGAGTCGAATCAATAAAATATCAGTCTATCTCAAGGCCATATCCAGGGGGGGGGGGGTAGGCGGTTGAACCCCCCTGCCCCCCCCCCCCCCCCGAAACATACAAAAATAATCATTTTCATATGTTTTCCCCTCTGATCTATGTCTTTTTTGTACTTTTTTGTCCGACCCGCAGGCAACCCCCCCCCCCAAAAAGCAACCCTCCCCCCCAAAAAAAAATTTCCTGGATACGGGCCTGGTCTATCTATTAGGGTTTTTCGTTCTTTATACCCAGAAATATTATCGTCTAAGCTGGGTCGGTGTAGGTGACTGAATATGAATCTATTTTCATATTGATTGAAGGAATATACGTATTTATCACTGGTGATGAATGGGAGTAGTGCGTTTAGTGCCCAAAGCATATCCAGCCCTCTCTTTTCAACTAGAACTTCTCAGTGTTCAAAAGCTGAAGTACTATTTTTAGTTGTGACAGTCCGGATATATTATCGTCAAGTTTGGTTCGTACAGGCGAGGTATTGTTACATCCCGCTAAGATATGAATTATTATCTTCATAATGAACTAATGAATTTCTTTATATATAACTGCTGAAAGATCGGAAGAACTGCATCTAGTGCCCTGATAAGTCAACTCTCTGATTTCAACTAAAACTTGTCTGTGTTCTCAAGCTCAAATATGGTTTGTTTGTTCCGAATATCCTGGAATATTATCGCCATATGTTGGGTTGATAAAGGCTAATGCAACATCCCACTGAAATGTGAATTATTATTTTCATATTGTATGAACGAATGTATTTATTTATAACCGCTGAAAGAATGGGAGAACTAATCTAGTACCCAAATCATATGCAACTCTCTGGTTTCAACTGAAACTTCTCTGGGTAACTCACTAATAAAAAGAGCGTTGTGTGTGGTGACTATTGTACATTGCAAATTCATGAGATGGATCCAAACAGGGCCATAGTTGAGATACTATCATGGCTGGATGACAGTTGTCAACTTTTGATTCTTTATTGTTAAAGTGTATAAACCCATTCATTTAACCATTGAGAGACTCCTGCAGAGTTCGGGACTCTTACCACCCATGGGTATCCCAACAGGGTTTAAATGCTTCTGATCCGAACGGAATGGTAGCTGAACTTTATGGGGTTTCGGAAAGATGGCTGGACTAGATTAAGCTAGGAAAAATGACTGTAGAGGTGACAATCCCTAATTGAACCACGCTGGTTAGATGATAAATGACCAACTATTGTACGGATCTCCTTCACTGATAGAAGAGTAATGCGCAGAGGGAGTGTGTGTTGTCGAACATATGCCACACACAGACTGATAACGATTTGAAAACCCGGGCTGCTCAGAGTTTACAGAAGTTGGTCAACATAGGGGATTCAGGATAAAAGCAAATAGCTAAATGACAGATAGGTTCTTATAGCAACAATTCCCGACAAAGGCACATAACCAACTGACTAAACAACTGACCAGGGCCGTATCCAGGGGGGGGGGGGGGGGGGGTTGACCCCCCTCCCCCTGAAACATACAAATATAATCATTTAGATTAGATTAGATTATATATGGGGTTTATTGGAAAAAAATACTAAGTAGATTAACCTACATAACACTATAATAAAGAGAAGAAATAAGAAAAAAGAGCGAAGAAGAGAAAAGAAAAAATAAACAAACTTATACACTTACTCGGTTTCTGGTCAAACACCCAACAACCAAAAAACTATACACTCCAAAATCCCTTCTCCAAAAACAAACAAAAGGCTTTTCTATCTGATTTATGCCTCTTTGTACTTTTTTTGTCCGACCCGCAGGCAAAAAATACCCTGAAAGGCCCCCCCCTCCGAAATAAATTCCTGGATACGGGCCTGCTTGGTGCCCACGTCATGCGATGCGAATCATTTCCTCGACGCAAAAACCTCGGCAAAAACAACTCGACTTGGAGTTGAAATGGCGACGCGCGATTTTTTTCTTCTGGCTACGACGAATCCACCTAGGCGAATCCGTGTTTTGTGGGCACCAAGCTTTATGCACCAGCCCAGCGACGATGGTAGAAAGGGTTGAACGGTGACTGTGAGCAAGGCCGTGTCTAGGGGGGGGATTAGGGGGTTCAACCCCCCCCCCCCCCCCCCCGAAACATACAAAAATCATAATTTTTCATAGGCTTTTCCCTATGATTTGTGTCTTTTTTGTCCAACCCGCGGGCGCCCCCCCCAGAAAGGCACACCTCCCCCCCCCCAAAATACATTCCTGGATACGGACCTGACTGTGAGGAATCCTTAGAGAGAGTTCAGAATGGCCTTCTTAAAATTGCTCACCTTATTACCTTAAATTACCATAAATTGCTGACCTTATGACTGAAGTTTGGTTTTATGATGTGGTGATGTTGTCTGAGCTGGAATCTGGGTATTTACGGAATAAACTACCTTACAGGAAAGTTAAAAGTTATCCGAAAAATCAAGTTGGGCTTTCCACTACTGCCCACTCTTAATTTATTCTCAAAGGCAAACTTTTTCTTTAAATACTTTAGGTCTAAATACTCCAAATACAGCTGTTCCATTGCACTGCCGTAATTAAAAAATAATCATCTCCCTGCATTCATCGTTAGTCATATTTCCCTGCATATTAATTATTTTTTTAATGCATAGGGCGCAGATATTCAGATTCGAAGTCACGAGTTCCGCCACCTCGCGCGTCGGTCTATTTTGCCGCCACCAATTAGATTTGTCTCGGTACGGGCCGCACGATGAACAAACCCTTTCAGGTCGCCATGAAATGGCACATAGAGGCAGCTGTCATAACTCTCCTTTATGCTGCATAAGTTACGATATTAGATTATTTAGATGATGTTTGGCGTATCGAATATGGTGTCTCATTCTCTTCTAGTTCCCATGCGAATTATATTGTAATGACCCTACTTGGGCGTTTACCATATGATGCTAATAAGCGTGAACCACTGGAAAGTGATGACTGCCGAACCCTTTCACACCAAAAATGAGTGCACCTATATTATACTATTAATTCAGTGATCTACAACTATTATCCTTCATGGTCGTAACTGGTGATCAAGTAAGAAAATGAGAACAGATTCGTAAGGTTACATTACCGCTACCTGATCCGCCCTTTGTTAATTTGCGACCCATTGTTGACGCTCGAAGCCCTCTCCTCGAATTTGTGTTCTACGATTGGAAAATTACCTGTTCACGATCCCATCAACGTGATTCTAAATTAGTGAACCTTTACGGAAAATATTTGTTGAGTGCTTTGCGATTATTTTATATTTTTTTATCTTTTTTTGCTCAACTTACTCCCTTGGGCAGTTCGTCATAAATTCATTCTCATTGAGAAATATGACGCCAAGAAACGTGAACTATAGTGAAATATGATCTGTGCCAGATAGCTTAAAGTTAGCTGAAAGAGCCAGCTTATATATATATATTGGATCTGAATAGACTTGGATTACTTTATAACTCAGCTAACGGATTTTCAATTTTCCATCTTCGGAATGTGCTGTACAAGGCCGTATCCAGGGTGGGTGGGTGATTGGGGGGTTGACCCCTTCCCCCCCCCCAAACATAAAAAATAACGACTTTTATAGGCTTTTCCCTCTGATCTATCTGTTTTTTGTGCTTTTTTGTCCGACCAGCAGGCAACTCCCCCCCCCCCCCGAAACACCCCCCCCCCCCCCCCAAAATAAATTCCTGGATACGGGCCCGGTGCTGTGTGTCCGACAAGTCAAAGTTCATCCATACGCGGACAATTTGGATTTCAACAAAAATGTACATTTCAGTACTAAAGATAACATTCGTATTGTTATCTGTTACGCATTATCTGTTGAAACGGCGCATCCTCGTGTTATCTGTTATGAAACTTCTGACAGTATAGATGTTTCAAGCATAGATGTACATGGTACAAGCAAATAGGGGTACCCACATCTACTCCATGCTCTGAAAATCCGTGCAGTTTTGTCTTTGTCATTTTGTAAGACTGCTATTTAAAATGGTAACATTTGAAGTTTGAAGACCGATATCTTATCTGGGCGTGAACACGGACCACAGCAGAGGGCGGGTTCGTATGAAGCACAGGCTGAAGATGGTACTCTGAGGCAGGATTAGGATTAGGTTTTGATAAGGACTTTAAGATCACAGTTCGGATGTCTGAGAAAGCAAATATAAAAGTGGCCACTAGGCTTTTCGTTTGCTTGTCCACTATAGCCATTGTAAGTTTGTCAGTCTATACCCACTGAATTTCCACCATATACAGGCCCGGATATAGAGATGCAGGGACCCTGGGCAATTTAACAAACTACTATTACCCTTTAATTTAGCAAAAAAATGTTTTACTTCTTATTTGTGTATTTCTTTAAAGGACACCTGAACAATGAAACCATACTTGAACACACCATAGAGAATACATTTACAGTCGTGGCCACGGAGAGCATTCTTCTCCTGAGGGTGATGTTTTCAAAATAGGGATGTTTGTTTCCGGAGGTTTGCACATGCAGACTCCAAGACAAAAAGCGCAATTCATTCAAATCGTGTACAGCGCTGGCCGGATCGTCTTGGAATTTCTTCTAGATATACGTTTGGGCTTAACTGGTTAAACGATATTCCAGAAGAAGGGTTGATTGGAGACATTTGTTCATTTCTAAAATTGTTCGGTACTGAAATAAGGACAGATGCAAAATGGAGCAAAAATCGTATCTTGGAAACAGTATTTCATATTCGGATTGGGTTTTCTGCAGGCAATGTTAACGGAAGTCATACAGATAGGGATGATACTTGGTACTCTTCATTCAGGTGTCCTTTAACGTAATTTAACTTCAGAAAATAGGCAGCAGACTCTGAAATTTAATAGACAAGTACCAACTTTACACATTCTAATTACCAATTTGGCCCCTGGTTGGGGCACGTAGGTAAAGTTTTCCACCAATCACGGAGCTTAACATGAACTTGAATTGCGCCTGTTACCAAAGCAGGACTTTGATTTACTGTCTGATCTTCTGATTAGAACGCCGCGGTGGTTATGTCTGTTAATTAGGTGTGGATGAAATTTCCGACATCAAATTGTTTTTGTCGCATTTTAATGGACAATTCGGTTCTGGGTGAGCAGAGCCGACAAAGCAATAAAAGGTAGAAAAACTAATAAATCTGAGGTTGGCTGCTGGGTGCTTAAACTTTTTTTCTTATCTTCCCTCATAATTTCTAAATTTATACAAGAGTAAACGAGGGGTAACTCATTTCATCGCCGGGTAAAAGATAATTACGGATGAATTAATGAATAAATGTTTTCATCAACAAATTTTATAGACAAAAGAATGAAGTAAAGTAAAAAAAAAGGATCCTTAAGATCTTGAATAGCAACCGAGGGGTTGCGCACTGGCCGATTTCGTGTACACCATGAGGCAGAGGCAGATGAGGCACGTGAGGCAGGCATGAGGCACGTGAGGCAGGCATGAGGCACGTGAGGCAGGCATGAGGCACGTGAGGCTGGCATGAGGCACGTGAGGCAGACATGAGGCACGTGAGGCAGACATGAGGCACGTGAGGCAGACACGATGAAAATACAACTTGCGTAGAACTGAAGTCATCGGACCAAAAAATCTTAGCAATGTCAGTGTCAAAATGTCGCAACATTTTTGTTTGATATTACATATCGATTAAGCAATTCGTTTGTGGTGAATCTCTGAAAGTACCCAGTGCCGACAGTACTGTTCAGGCCACAGAGTATCATGATAGTAATATAAGAGGTCTAACTCGCCTATCTTGCAATGTAACGGATGGGATGGAAAAATTCCCGCGCGCCATCTGCAGAAGATTCTCATTTGACCATTTGATTTTGGCCTACATTTGACGGTTCGTTTTGACATCATAGTCATTGAGTGTGAGACCCTGACTGGTTTTACAGTAGACCCAGGGGCATCACGAGCCGTTCCTTGTAGGAGGAGGGGGTGGGGAGGGGCAGCTCCAAGATTATACCAGAATTGTCCGAGATTTTACCTTGGAATTTACCGGAATTTCTTTGCATTCCTACGTCATTTCTTTGAAGTTTATTCACTGCCCAGATCTTAAAATATTTTTCTTCATCCGGAGAAGGGGGGGGGGGGGGAATAATCATTGAAAACATGCATCCATGTGCGACCCTGTATTCAGCCGAACGCCGAAACTTTGGTTGCCTTCTTAGCCATTTTTGACATGTTATTATGGCACTTGCCCTTCGGCCAAGTGCCATATAGCGATCGCAATTTCTGTCCGTCCGTCGGTCGGTCCGGGTTTTGCTAGTTCGGGCACGTCCACATACGCTAGGACGATCAAACTTGGCAGGCATATCAGGGACCCCAAATGATTGTTGCATCATTTCCGCGATCCGAGCATCGTTGGGGGAGTGGAGGAGGGGAATCCGGAATCTTGAGGTATTTATAGCTTTTGAACGGGTGATCGGATAGCAATGAAAAACTAGACCTACGTTGCCTGGGCAACGTGAAGTAATGCGGCAACCTTTGTCCGGCTTCGCCGACTAAAGTGTTGCGAGAGCAACACTTTGGTTTTGTTTCTTCGCTGTCGGTTAAATGCTGTAGTTGTCAACTTATCGAAGCTTTTAAAACGGGTTGTTCTAAAAAGAAGAATCACATGATCAATTAAAAGATATTCTTTAGCGTTGTAAAAACAACAATAAATAATATCGGAAGAAGGGACTAAATTGAATTCGCGGTCAGTTGAGCTTTATCCTTTTCAATCCGTAGACATCGTGACGGATGAAAACTTGGAACAATATCTTATATAATCTAGTTGGTATTATAAAGCTATCCTTAACTTTTCAGGATTAAAATACCATAGATGACGCTATCAATTATTACGAAACTACCTCATTGTTTTACATTATCGTGTGTACCCCTTGCGTAAACAGTTAATCCTAGGTTATAGTGATAGACCATCGATACAAACTTTCTTACCGTCACGTTTACAGAAATTAAATACAATGTGCACTAATTTGCAAAAATTTCTAGCCCCTCGTGAACCGATTCCTACTTACAAGTCCCTCTCCCGTGATAGAAATCAAGTTCACCGGAAACAAATAATGGGTACACCAGCTAGCAAAAGTTGCAAGCCCCTCATCGCTGAAGATGATTGTAGCATAACAGCCGATTATTACTTACAAGTCCCATGCATGTCTTACAATTGGGAACAAAAGTGTTCTTACCATCGAATACACCGGAAACAAATAACAGGTACACCAACTAGCAAAAGCTGCAAACCCCTCATTACCGAAGATGCTTATGAGCTAACAGTCGACTGTTGCTTAAAAGTCCCCTACATGTCTCATAACTGATATCGCCTATTTTTGGTTTCAGTGTACCTTACTACTGAAGTTGTCAACCCCTTTGAAATTTTCAAACTGGTGTATCTCATGAAGGAATTTTTGTACCAAAAAATGGTATGACATATACTTTGATCAGCTCATCAGACTGCCTTAGGAATAGTCGTTGAGTAGTCTTTTGAATAGTCCTGAGTATACCCAAGTCTGTCAGAGATTATTAAAGGCATTAATCAACTAACAAGAAATATTTATTTTACCTTTCAAATAATCAGCATGGACAACCCAGTTCAAATTTCCCAAGGGGATAAGAAGCTCCCTCTGTTTTTGTTATTCATCACAGATCTCGTAATGAAGCGAAGATTTTCAATAATCCCCAAACTTGTCACCAGAACGGGCGATGAGGCACGTGAGGCAGGCATGAGGCACGTGAGGCAGACAGGAGGCACGTGAGGCAGGCATGAGGCACGTGAGGCAGGCATGAGGCACGTGAGGCAGGCATGAGGCACGTGAGGCAGACATGAGGCACGTGAGGCAGGCATGAGGCAGGGAACTTGTACACCATGAGGCACCAGTGCGCAACCCCTCGATAGCAACCTTCCTAGAGCGATATTTCATGTGGGGACATTTCTAGGGAAGGTAGAAATAACTGAGGGAATATAATGTCGTGTGAATGAGCTTTAATAATGAGCCGTAATGAGCTTAAGTTAGGTACTGTCGGGTAGATCCCAGCTCTCCCCTTCGAAACGTTATAAGGTTGGTCTCCCGGAATCTTATCGCTCTTGGTATTGAGCAGGAGTAGAGAGCAGCCAATGGGAATAGGCCTTAGAAGGTATTTTAGTTTCAAGATACTGTACTCCGCCACAAGGCTGTATCCAGAGGGGGGGGGGGTTAGGGGGTTGAACTTGTCTTTTTTGTACTTTTTTTGTCCGACCCGCAGGCAAAAAAACCCCGAAAGGCGACCCCCCCCCCCCCCCCCCCCCCCCCCGAAATAAATTCATGGATACGGTCCTGCTCCGCCACTACCTTCCTGAACTGCCAAGTGGGTTTCTTTACAGTAAAATCGTCGGAGTGCCTTGATCGCTCATTCCTCGTAAGAACCGTCGATAAATAAGGGGTTCGTAGAACATTCCCAACATCTGAACCGGCCTTCCATAGAGTGAGATCTTTTTTTCTTTTTTTTTTATTATAAACCGACCCGAACCGAACCGATCAGTTCGAGTGACTGAAATGAACTATGACATTACATTTTGGAAAGCTGCGTATAACTCTTGCCTGGATGGATGTTGTCTGGACCAGATCCGAGCACGGCGGGGAGGGTATTGGAATTCCCGGAAATATGCTCAGATTCACTTTCTCGCTTCTTGCACCACCTACTCGTAACAAGTGCTATATGAGCTCGTAGCTCTTGTTTCTTTGCGTCGCAGAAAAGATTCGCATTATGTAGGAACCAAGCTTAACAATCACACAGGGAAAATGTTCCAACGGAACTTCTGTCGGGACTGATCTTGTAGTGCCGTCCACCAAATCCATTCAATCAGATCACTATTATCCAGTTACCAATTCAAATGCATGTTAATCCTAAATACGTTGCCCTTAGCCTAGCTTCTCGTGATAAGAACTTCGGTCGGTTCAACAAAAAATTGGAAAACGAAGGGAAAAAGAAAATATAGATAAAGTATCATCGAACTAAAAGGAGCAAGCATCTTGACTTCGATGTATGCGACAGTCTACACGTGAGATCTACTTTCCTTGAACGGATGCGTTGCCGTTTTCGAATTATGTCGTCACCAGCCCGACAGGTCCTGTCTCACTTTCATCCCCGGACCCACCCCTATATGCACAAGAACATTGACGGATTCGTTATCTCGCCCGAACGCAGTATCGGCGCACGAGAGCGGACTCTTTTTATTGCAAAACTCACCACAAAAACCTTCTTTGGCATTCCAGACGCATACCACTTTTTTGGTAAAACGTGTCACCGATAAACGGGTTGACAAATTGTCCGCTGCTGACCACACGCAGGAAACCTGACCATTAATTCTGTCATAAAAGATGGGGCAGACACGCCTAATATCTGACGATTAGGTTGGATCAACCCCTTGTGTCCAAACAACTTTCAGTCAACAAGATAAATTGTTTATAGCCTGGCGACTACAGTGAAGTTGTAAATACTGTCGCATTTTGTGAAAGGATTTAGTCCGGAATTTATTTCCTGGCTGAAGCTCTACAGAAGCCCGTTTAAAGGATTACTGAAAGCCTTAGGAACCGTTTCCTTGCCAAGCTGCCGCATCTGTCCTGTCTCAATGACAGCCATCTTGACAAAGCCGCGGAAGCAAACACCACGCCATCGAAGAGCAGCGGCAAGACAGGCAGTATCCAAGGGGTGGGCTAGGGTGTTCGCCCCCGCAACCCTAAAAAAAACGTACACAAATAATCGTTATTTTATTGACTTTAACCTTTGATCCATATATCCGTTTTTTCTTTTTGGTCTGGATTAGGACCCCACCCCCTTAAATAAATTCCTGGAGACAGACTTGGTAACATAAACTGTAAAAAGTATCTCTTACATCGGACTTTCAGGGTTGCACATCACCGAGTTAGGTGATTTTTACTCCGAATTCGGAGACTTAAAGTCCGAATTCAGATAGTAAAAATCCGATACAGCATTAAAACGCTAGAATGCAAAATACTACAGATGAAGTAATATGCAGTATTTTGCATTCTAGTGTTTTAATCCTGTATCGGACTTTTACTCTCTGAATTGGGATTTTAATTCTCCGAATTCGGATTTGAACCCTCCGAATTCGGAATAAAAACGCGAAATTCGGTGATGTGCAACCACTAAAGTTCGATGTAAAAGGAAGACTGTTTACAGTGTACCCAAAACCACGATTAAGTAATCTGCAGCATTTTGCATTCTAGCGTTTTAATCTTGTATCTGATTTTTACTCTCTGATTCGGATTTTAAGTCTCCGAATTCGGATTTAAACTCTCCGAATTCGGAATAAAAATCGCCAAATTCTGTGATGTGCAACCACTTAAGTCCGATCTATAAGGAGAGACTTTTTACAGTGTAACCAAAACAACGACCGGACAGAAACCGTAACGGTCAAAACGTCGAAAGCAGTCCCGTATCCAGGAATTTATTTCGGGGGGGGGGGGGGTGCCTGCTTGTCGGACAAAAAAAGTACAAGAAAACACATAGATCAGAGGGAAAAGCCTATACAAATCGTTATTTTTGTATGTTTCGGGGGGGGGGGCCAACCCCCTAACCACCACCCCCCCCCCTGGATACGGCATGCTAGGACAAGTCAAGGCGCCTGACGAACCCGTACAATTAACTGACAACCCCTTCTATTTGGTGGACGGCTTCACGAGATCATCAACAAAGGATAAAAGAAATATTGGTAAAAAGCAAAAACAATACATTTTACTTCTTTCTTGAACTGCTGCCGAGACTGCTGCAGACAAATGTCCAACGTCTCATGACTTTTAGAGAATTAGTACTTTTGTCTGGCGCACGGTTTGACCGATCACGGATCTGAACGTCCCTGTTTTTGCGCGTCACGCTTTTCAAAGACAAAAGGATAAGTTGTATATTTATTTTATTGCTTTTGTTTGTTCTGGACTAGACTAATGGTAGGCCGTCCTAGCCAAGCACTAATTTTTCTGTGCTTTGTTGGAAAGTTAATATTTACATTGTTGTTGTTGTTGTTACAGCTGCTATTTGACGAGAGGTCGGCCTGTGAGGTTGAATTGTCAATGACTGTCGACAAATCAAAAAGTATACCCACATCCGGCTTCCCCCCCCCCTCTAGCTCTGCGATGCTTAGATAAAGTAGTTGAGCAGGTTCTAGAGTTTAAGTACTGAGGAAGTTAGATAGAGAATACGGGTGACGTAACATCTGAATTAAGAGTGACTGAACAAGCATAAGGCTCGTTCAACAGACTAAGACCAACATGGAGAAGTAATAAATACTAACTATTTCTTAAATTGCACCCATTAAATAGCAATGTGCTAGCCATATTGTTGTACGCCAGTGAGTGTCAGAAACTCAACCAACAACGTACCCTTGGATTCGAAAACATCCGTCCTCGAAGGATCCTTAAAATCAGCTGGCATCAGAAAGTCACCAATAGGTAAATTCGGGACAAAACGAACCAGCTCGTAGTGACCAAAGTTATAACAAGACCAAAGGTGACGATGGGATCCCAAAAATACACACACTCGAATCGCGTGGACACTAGCACCACTACCAATATAGCACGTCCTTAATGAAACTCAATCAGTCTTTCACCAACTTCCGATAACTTCATATTCTGAACATAGCAAATAATGATAAAGCCTCCATTGTTTCTTTGGTGTGTGCAAACCGCACCTTTACTTTACTAGAAATTTCTGAGCCCGAAAGTGTGTCTCGCTTTAAAGTTTAACTGAAAAGGGCTTGGATAGGACAATCTAGGCACCCATCACTTAATCCCTTAAAGAAGCTTGACAACCCGGCAAAAATGCGTTACTTCGTTGCCATTCACTAATTAATCGATTTTCAAATAGTGGAATTTCCTTGTCTGACTTATATGCTCTATGCGCTTGTATATGTGTTGTATAACTCGAAGAAAACGATTTACCAAAAATAAGTATTCACGCAGTGAGCTACCTTCCGTAAACTGATCACTGGCCACTGAAAAGCCGCGTATGTATTGAAATACAATTTTTTTGCGCAATAGTAGAAATATGCGTTGTGAGGAAGACCGTAGATATTTTGAAAGTCATCCTGGAGAAAATAGTGAAAATTAAAAAAATCCCTTAACACAATTCAGAAAATGTGGTGTATTCAGTTAAATCATAAAATAATTAGTTGGCTTTTCAGTTAAGCTTTAAATGCCGCAAGCGTAGTGGGCGGGAGTCAGCCCGTTTGCGAAGTATGGAAAGCATATGTTTTGGCGCTACTGCACAGTGCTAGTTTGCTCTGATCACGAGAGAGGACCCATTCTACCCAACCATAAACTGTAAAGCCATAGTACGTAGTTGACAAACTGCGAACGTCATAAATACCAAGACCTCGTTGTTCAGCAAGTGCAAAATATTTTCAACCCTACTTCCACCACAGAAATGTTCAGCCCCGCCAAGTCGTTAGGACTGTTTGCAAAAAGGGGTGCAATTGAATAGGGCACTTAACAGCCCTCTCTTAAATGGTTGATGAAACGTAGCCATGAGACGTGCGGTAGGTAGAATCATTTATTTTACAACTTTCTGCCACGGGAATGCTCGTTATAAAACTAGGTGCTACCATAAAATCGTATATTGACTTCCGTGAATCCTAATGACTTCGGTTTTCCGACAGGGGGGTCGTCGAAGAATACTTGGCCTTCTAAGTGACAACACCTGTTTTCGATCAGGCAATGGGTGCACTAAGCCGCTCTCAGTTTTCGTTTAGGGTGTCATTTGGTCGAAGGCAAGAATACGATCATGTTTATGTTGCTAAACAAATTTTGCAAGTGGACCCAGGGCCGTATCCAGGGGGGGCGGTAGGGGGTTGAATGCAAAACTAATCATTTTTACAAGCTTTTCCCTCTAATCTATGTCTTCTTTGTAATTTTTTGTCCGACCCGCAGGCAACCCCCCTCCCCCCGAAATGGATACGGCCTGAGTGGACCCTTTGACCTTCGAGGAGGTCTGCCTCAAGATGTCGAGCGAAATTACTAATTCCTCTTGGAAATCTATATTTTGTAATACTCTTCTACAACATATGTAGCCTATTTTTTTTTTCGATTTTCTTTCGTTTTTGTTGTTCACCTCAACAACTGTAGATACCTATCTGTATTTTTTTTGTTAGCTACTGTTGCAATATTGGTCGTCAAGTTATACGAGAGAATGAAAGAGAAAAGTTTCCAGGCTATTCAACTATTTGGAAGGTTCCTCCGGATAGGGTTAGCACACAGGGAAAATTGTATATCCCTGTAAATTTAGATATTGACACAGTGTTATTGTTGTTATATCTTCTTCTTTTTTTTTCTTTGTTGTTCTGGTGCGATGGCCCTTGTTGGCTTTTATGCATTAAATATCTATCTATCTATCTATACCTTTCTATACTTTCCATTTTTCTCTTTTAATTCTGACGGGTAATAAAGTGTACATGCCTACTAAACAAAGGCCTTTGACAAGCTTTGACAAAAATTCAGATTCTTTTTCTTCGATAAACTTTACTACTGCTACACTGTCAGAAGTTTCATAAGAGATAACACGAGGATGCGCAGTTCACGGCGATAAGGAATAAAGTCAGTAGGTGCTTTTTTGGTCTTCCTAACAAAGCTAGTTATGCATAACATTTCATGCACAACCTATTCAAACACAACAGAAAACAATCCGACTTGTTATCTGTTACGCATTATCTGTTGAAACCGCGCATCCTCGTGTTATCTTTTATGAAACTTCTGACAGTGTAGGACAAGGAGCCGACCCTCGAACCTCTCAAAAGAACAGGCGACCGTCCCACTCGCTGTCTTGGTACTTCCAGGTTGGCAGGAACTGGACCACACTGAAGAGACCGTGAACCTGTGATAGGAGTCGTGAAGGATTCTGAAAAGTCAGGAATCGATGCCCTTAGTCCTTCAAGGATGACAAGAAATGGGGAGTGCAACGAAGAAGCCTTGAACCATCGTGGGTAGAATCCGGACGGACTCCTAGAAGCCATGGTTTTGGTCAGTGGCTACCAACAGAGGCGTAACTAGACAAAAAGTTGTGTTAGGGGGCAAGGTGTTTTTACTGACTGGTTTGTAAGTAACCGACTTTAACTACCAACTGTTAAGAAAAGAAAACTGTCCCGCCGACTCATTTCTTTGTAACAGTCTGGAATGCTTTGATTACAAGCCCTAGTGAACCTCACTGAAACAATGTTGATTCAAAAACAGCTAGACCTAGCCTACTGTCCTATATTCTTTTCCTGTGTCAAACAATAACTCTTTCAAGAAGAATTGAGGACATTGCAAGTTATATTGTCATTCTGGTTGCTAACTGAGCTAACGAAAATGTTTGCGAAAAGGGGGTACACAACCTTTTTGAACCTTGATTAGTGGTACGCGGTACGGAAAAGGTTGGGAACCACTGTCACTAAGCCAAGCCCTCAAAGAAAAAAGAAAAAGAAAACAGGGATAAAAATACTAAGCTAGTAATAAAAAGCAATCCGAGGTTTCCGAGCGAGGTAGAACGGGGCAATCAGGGCCCCGGACTCTGTATCATCGCAGTGATACAGCTTTTAGATTGTGATGTCCGTATGAAGGAATAAAGGGAGAATAAGTCACAGTAAGAGGTGAACCTCAAATCTGGTTACATCAGTACTAATCTGTCATTACTCTTTATGGCTCACTCGTCGTGCCAGTGAGGAATCCCCGTGTGCCTAGCACAAGAGCAAGAGACGTAACCACAGCTGTCCCCAAGAAACGCTGTTGATTGGTTTGCATAGAATCTGAATCATCGTTCGGGTGACGTTTCTCGTTCTTCTCGGTGTCCACTGTCGTGTTTTGGACTTAGTCATATACGCCCCTCATAAAATCCAATGACGAATTGCCACCAGATGCGACAAAGAAACAATCACACGTGGGATCTTGGTAATAAGTTGTCTGAAGGGGGAATAAGTGATTAGGCTTACGGTTCATACCGAATCGAATAACCCCTTGAGAAAGTCAATCAGCAGTCAGCACTGAAGTCGGAAGTCAGAATTGACAAACTTGATGAAGTTTGACAGAACAGAGTTGGGTAAGGCACAAAAGGAGGAAGAGGCAATTTAGTCAATTTTAAACGATCCTCAGGGGAATTGGAGATAGCCAGACAAACGTGGATGAACGTACACCCAGAAATATGTCATTCTTTACTTTTTGCTAGTGCATCTAGCCGCCAAAACAGAACTAATCTGGACAGCATTTTATGAAGGGCGTTTAGAGTATTCCTTCCAGAACAACGTGCTCCCTTGTGACCACTTTAGCAGCAGTCGGTATCTTTTTGAGTCAAGTGTTTATACTTGGCGATCCTGGAACGTCCAGGGCAAAGAAGAGATTGGTTAACACCCCATTCCGACAAAGAAGGAATCCGAGATGCCGCCAGACACCCCTTTCGTGACTCAATCTGTCAAAGTCAATAGGACAAACCGAAGGCCAACGAAGCCGGTAACCTTGGATCTATTAGATCTCTTCTCAGAGACGGTATCCAAACACGGAATTTTAGTCTTAAAGGACCCCCTGCACTATCTGCTCTTCAACTTACTGTATTTTAAAATATTTGAATACTTAAAAACTAGGCTGTGCTTTCAATAAATAACACACGGTTTTGACTGTTTTAAGCCTTTCCAAGACCCGTTGACTTGTAGCGAAAACAGGGAGACAATTTACATAACCGGTTTTTCTGATGGAAAAACTTCTCGCAGGCAACCGTCGACAGTGTGATGCACCATCGAGGGTAGCAAAACACGGAAATTGAGAAAATCAGCGTTGTTTTGCTAGAGAGGTTAGACTGTACCATATGAATTGGGGTCTCCGGGTTTAGAAATATTTGGAGTGATTACGGAAGTAGGTTGCGTTAGTATTATAGGTAAGACAGGAATCAAGTACAAACCCATCTTCTACCTAAGGTCACATTCAAAGACGGGAAAACGTACCAAGCAAGAAACATTCCTTTTTACACAGCAACAAAACTTCGAGCGAAAGAGTTTAATAACAATGATATTGGACGGTGCAAAACGAACAGGTCAGCTAAATTTAATTAGAGCCATAATTTTGCCCTTCTTAGCAAGGGTTCTCTTCAGTCTCAACTCTCAAGCTGGAAAATGAACTTGTGGAAAAACAACTAAATATTCTAGCTTAGTATCTGATTTTGTGAATTCCTTCGTAAAAGTTGCTTGGAGCTGGTGCTGCGGTTTCATTTGGACATGGCTGCTGTTTTGCTGCTCGATTGGGTCGTCACTGAGAGGACCGGAATTTGTTTTTGGGATCCCAAAACGTAAGTGGAGGGATACCTATAACATCGCAAAAGTTGTCCGTCTGTCCGTCCGTCTGTAAGCACGATAACTCTCGAAGGGAACGAGATATTTTGATGAAACTTGGTGTGAGGGTTCGTTGGGTCGTCGGACCAGTCTAGTTCGTAAATGGGCTTTGTGGCTCTACATTTAGGGGTGGGAGGGGATTCAAATTAAGGGACAAACAAAATATTTTGAAACAGCTAATGTGATAGTCGATTATGGGGTAAGAAGACATGCTGAACATGACGGTGAAAACTATTTTGTCATCGGACAAGTAGTTCGCCCGGAATCCGGCCCAAACCGGAAAGTTTGTTGAAAGTAAAAGTTTTATTTGAAATTTATGACCGGAATTTGTTTTTGGGATCCCAAAACGTAAGTGGAGGGATACCTATGACATCACAAAAGTTGTCCGTCTGTCCGTCCGTCCATCCGTCCGTCTGTCCGTCCGTCTGTCCGTCCGTCTGTCCGTCCGTCTGTCCGTCCGTCCGTCCGTCCGTCCGTCCGTCTGATACCACGAACCGACCTTGGTAACCGAAAAATCATCTCACTTTCATCATTACCAACAATAGAGCCTAGGATTTTGTCAAGTTGGTAGGAAAGAAGTTTGGAATTTAGTGATGCGGCTGAATATCAGTTTTTCAGGGATACCTATGACATCGCAAAAGTTGTCCGTCTGTCCGTCCGTCCGTCCGTCTGTCCGTC
Source organism: Branchinecta lynchi (assembly GCA_023053575.1). NCBI lineage: Eukaryota > Metazoa > Arthropoda > Branchiopoda > Anostraca > Branchinectidae > Branchinecta > Branchinecta lynchi. The sequence continues at coordinate 12,613,754 of JAKZAP010000017.1, read as the reverse complement.
CGTCTGTAAGCACGATAACTCTCGAAGGGAACGAGATATTTTGATGACACTTGGTGTGAGGGTTCGTTGGGTCGTCGGACCAGTCAAGTTCGTAGATGGGCTTTGTAGCTCTACATTTAGGGGTGGGGGAGGGGATTCAAATTAAGGGACAAACAAATATTTTGAAACAGCTAATGTGATAGTCGTTATGGGGTAAGAAGACACGCTGAACACGATGGTGAAAACTATTTTGTCATCGGACAAGTAGTTCGCCCGGAATCCGGCCAAAACCGGAAAGTTTGTTGAAAGTAAAAGTTTTATTTGAAGATGATTATATGTTCGATTTAGGGGTAGGAAGACATGCTGAAGACGATGGTGAAAATTATTTTCTCGACGGACAAGTATTTCGTCCGGAATCCGGCCCAAACCGGAAAGTTTGTTGAAAGTAAAAGTTTTATTTGAAATTGATTAGATGTTCGATTTAGGGGTAGGAAGACATGCTGAAGACGATGGTGAAAACTATTTCCTCGACGGACAAGTATTTCGCCTGGAATCCGGCCCAAACCGGAAAGTTTGTTGAAAGTAAAAGTTTTATCTGAAGTTGATTAGATGTTCGATTTAGAGGTAGGAAGACATGCTGAAGACGATGGTGAAAACTATTTTCTCGACGAACAAGTATTTCGACCGGAATCCGGCCCAAACCGGAAAGTTTGTCAAAATAAAAAAGTTTTATTTGGAGTTGATTAGATGTTCGATTTAGGGCAAGAAGACATGCTGAACACTTATGTGAAAACAATTTTCTACCCGGACATGTAGTTCGTCCGGAATCCGGCCAAAACCGGAAATCTGTTGGGAGTCAAAGTTTTATTTCTACTTGATTAGATAAGCAATTTAGGGGTAAGAAGAGATGCTGAGTCCCTGTATGACATTCATATTTTACCCGGACATATAGTTCGACCGGAATCCAGCTGGAATCGGAAAATTTGTTATAAGCTAAATTTCTATTTGAAGTTGATTAGATGTTCATTACTGGGGAAAGAAGATACCCTGATTTCGTCTTTGAGCTTTCTTTTTTTGCCGGACAATTAGTTCTGGAGTTCGGCCGGAACCGGGAAGTTGGCAGAAGTGGCAGGAAGTTTTCGTCAAAACAGATATGACTTAGAGGGGTAAACACGCATGCTGAATCCAAATCTGAACTTGGTTTTCTCAGGTGATTAGCTATTTGGCCTTAATCTGTTTCTGAATTTTAATTGTAAAAATGTTCAAGGAGTCTGGCGAAGACTGGATCTGGCTAAGACAAGACCCAGTTGTCTGGATCAGATATTGAATTTTTGGGATCCCATCGAAACCTTTGGTCTTGTTGGTTTGGACATCACCTGTCCCTTCTTGCCAGCTCAGATGGATGCTTGTCGGCATCTCTGGGCTATGGAAGCTCCGTACTTCGTAAAGAAATATTCATTCAGCCCAAGCTGACTGCGAATCGCATTTGATAGGGCTAAACGAATACGTCAACTGAATTTTGTTAGAGCTATATTCAAAATAAAATATTACAGATTAAAGTAAAAATTAAAACAGACCTTAGACGTTTCTGACTGTTGAACTGGTTGTATGTTGATTTATCGAGTGATACAATCCCTTGCAACTGCGACAAATTAACCAGCTCAAACAAACGGGTAATTCCTCCTGTGCCCTGATCCCAATCGAATTGCCATCATCTACTCACTAACCACAAGAAGAGGATAATACTCTATATGACTAAGTCGAAAACACACAAATGGACCTCGGAAAGAACGAGAAACGTCGTCCGACCGATGACTCAAATCCTATGTCAACCAATCATCGGCGTTCATTGGTGCCAGCTGTGGTGACTATTTCGGCTCTGCGCTAGCCACACGGAGATTCTTCTTCTGCACGAAGACTTAGTCATCAAGAATATTCCTCCTTGGCTCTGATCCTGGTCGTGGTAGAATTGTCAACCCACCAGCCACACGAAGGGGGTTCTGATCGGATCTCAGTTGAGGTTCCATCATCAGCCCAGCCATCCACAAGAACAGTGCCGTCTTTACCCTTAGACCGGTTAGTCGGGGGCCAGGGGAAATGAGAGGCCAAGCGGCAGGTATAAATTGCTGAGAAACCAGGCTACGGTTGCTAGCCGTGTTGCCTTGTTCATTACCATCCAGGATTCAGGTGTGACCAACTACGTTGCACCGTCAATTACGTTACCGAAATATGCTCAGATTTGACCAGTGTGACTCGACCCAGAATCCTGTGTGATAATGTGCTGGCGCTTTTACAATTTTGATTCATGAAAAGGTGCCAAATGCCATGGATGACCTAGGGTCCACCATAGTAAAAGACTATTCCTCTTGGGCTATGATCCCAGTCGAGGTGTCATAGACCGCCCTATCAACAACTTGGAAGAAGATGAACTGGAAGGCCGAAAGGGTCCCGCTCCCAAGCTGTCTCGATGCTTTTAATGCATAGAAGAAGAAGAAGATGATCTGGATTCTCCATGTTGTAGCATGTTGTAGCATGTAGCATGTTCTGCATGGACGCCCATGCAGTTTCGTATCAACCGAGGTTTCAATTTGTCCCCAAGTGATATCACAATCATCAGTGTATAACTGAACCTTGTTAAATATATTTCCCAGCAGAACAAAGGTGTGACTCCCTGAAAATGAAAGTTTTGTACTTCTAAAAAGTTGAAACTTCTCTTTTCTCTTCGTTGGACTACTTCTATGTATAATGGTGTTTGATCATTATGAGTGTAGACTATTATTATAATACAATGCCAAATTGCCAGGTTCTGTTTGCCGTTAAATTACTCATACCAAGTACCGGAGACCCGCAATTTTGTCCATTTTCAAGAAAAGATCTGTATCATAGATTTTCTGTTTGTAATGTTGGTTGCTATGTCAATATTTATTTTGTAATCAGGATTTTGCAATAGATATTGGAGTTAGTGGTAATATTAGTTAGTTTCGTATATTTGTTCATTCTATTTCTATCTGCCAAAATGGCGAGTGCATTATAGAGGAAAGAACACAAGAATAATACGCAAACAATTACAACAAAAGCTATTCCAAACTAGATTGGATTTATTTTATTTGCTATCAACACTTCTTATAGATAAATTAGTAAAAAAAATTAGATGGTTAGTCTTCCTAATGTAAATCTTATACGAAATATGAGAAAATATGAAAAAAAAAAAAAATAGAGCCATCCTACTGGGCTTTCCTATCTTTTACATTGTCTCTTCCCTAATGCCCGATTTGCATATTCAAAGTACTGTTGACTTGTTGACCATCTGCACCATATTATATGACCTATATGTGGATACACAAACACTAATAGAGTAATAATGTCCCCCCCCCCCCACCCCCGTCAGCGTCAGAACATATCTCCTCTTTCATGGTGACAGGACGTTTCCAGATGATCTAAAACCACTTGATCTTTGCATCTTTTAGGGCCTAGAAGATGCAAAGAAGAATCTAGGCAATCCATGAGCATCAGATCAACCCACAATGCCTTAAGATCGTTTTCAACCCTTACTCACGACTTCGTAATCTACCATAACTTTTCAAGTTTGGACACACGGAATCATCGGATGCATTTAAGCGTGAAATGATGAAGCTTGATGTAGTGTTAATGAAGGTGCTACAGGCCTGTTAATTTCTAGTTGTTTCGGAATCTTGGGTGGTATGAAGCTGATGAGACGATTTGGTGCTAAATATCTCACCCAGGCTGCGAATAAAGGGGCCTGACAGACGCTGTATACCTGAAGTTGAAGATTTGGTATTTAATTCATTCTTCATGCATCGATAACGGACGACGTCAGGAGGACGAAAACGGTAAACTCAGAAATGCAGGATACTTAAAGGTGAGTTTAGATAGGCAAGTCAATATTCGTAATGAACGAATGAATTAAATAGTTTACTTCCCACCAACACAAAGGAGAAACACATGAGTTGCGTTTTTGCAGATACCATGGTATCTGTTACCACGGTAACTGGATTTGCAATTAGTCGTTTTTGCAGTTACCATGGTATCTGATACAGTTGCTCTGCAAAAACGACAATTGCCGAAATTGCGCTTTTCGAAGCTATCTCAATATGAAAACTGATATTCTGTCGCATCACCAAGTGTCAAACTTCATTCCCACCAATTTGACAAAAACTGATGAAAGTGTGATGACTTTTTCAGATACCACGATGAGTTACCACGGTCGGACAGTGGTATCTGAATATCAGATACCAAGATAAATGGCCAGATACTACTATAACTGCAAAAACGCCTTTAGACCGCGGTATCAGATGCAAAAACGCAACTATGGAGTACGGGAAGAAAGAAAAGAAAACAACAACACCCAAATCAAGAAAACAATGACCTTGATACGAAATCAAACGGGTCACATCAGAAAAGAATGCTCATCTAGGGGTGAGCAGACAGGTTGTACAAGACCATTGACACAGCACACGAACATAAGAACAGAAGGTCAACAGGGTCTAAGATGGAGTAGCCTACTTCTGAATCAAGTCCCTGTTCCGAGACCAGCTAGAAAGACGATGAGAAATTTAGCAATTTAAAAAAAAAAATTTAACTCTTTCACAACCGCGGCCGCAGAACCGCACAACATAGAATGCAATAACAAAGTGAACAGAAAGAACAGTTTGCCGTTCCTCACCTCCCTCTTAAAGCATAAAGCCGCTTTCACACTGGGCTACGTAACCTGTGCGTCGCGCTTGCGGTGACGCAACACCTAGCTTACGCAGACAAAATAAATGCGTCGACGCTTACGTATCAGATTCTTCTGTGAAAAGTGGAAGTATTTGAGGACAAACTGGAGAAAACCTACTAACGATGAAGAAAAACTTTAGTAATGATGAAGGAAACGAGAATTCAGTGCAGAAACCGAAAAAGGAAATCGTAAATACACATCCAGCTTGCAAACTTGTCGCGCAGGTGTGAAAGATACGCTACTCAACCTGTACGCAACGCAAGATCAACGCATACGCAGCGCATCGCAACGAAGCGTCAACGTGAAATTGTCATTACTCTAAGTAATTATGATTGTTTCGCTACAAAAAGGTTCAGAAGCCTCCTTCTTGAAAGTCCCAAGACTTGTCCTGTGAAATTATCGATATCTTGTTAGTGCTTGTCGACTCTTTGTTAAATCACACATCCAGAATATATCCGAGGGGTCGCTCACTCAACCTTTTGTGTGCACTAGTTTCGCTAAGAAGTGCTCAATGGTCAGTTCCAACATCCAAAGAGTCGAAACCAGCATGCAGTTCGGGACGACCAAAATTTAAGTAGGCATATGAGACCCGGGACAAAGTATAAAACAATAATTTGGTCTTGAAAGAAAAGTGGATTCGAGTTTTGTTAAATTATTTGGGTGCAACTGCATGTGTTTACTGTACAGTAATGATGGTCATCCACATGTGACTTCCGATCTGCAAATTACCCCAAAATTTCAGATGCCCCAAAGGGTTCAATTTGGCACTCCCCACCAGGGGCATCGCAAGTGTATTTCGATGGGGGGAAGGGGGGGGGGGGGGGGTGGAGAGCCAAATTTTTTACCAAATTTAAAAAAAAAATACTGAATCCTAGAAACTGAGAATTCGGGCTTTAAGTTATTTTTAAGTTTTTGTTCACGAAGGATTACGTCCAAAGACTAACTGAGAGACCATCACTATAAAGCAGCATGAAAGATGATAAGGCAGCTACTAGGCGTCGTTTTTGCGAAGTCCACTTGGACAATATATTGCCGGGCACGATTGCAGCTTCTATTTATTCTACCGAAGACACAATTAAATCGAGCGCCACAGGCTTGAAAATTACTTCTTATACAAATTCTGTTTTTTACCATAGATTAGACACCAAGATCCTAAGAATTTCCAGAAACCGGATGGAGTGCCGTTGCGGCGGCAGCAGCTACTATAAGGCCAGTCAATCCTTCCCATGAATACATAAAGTGAGCGCCGCAGGCGAGATATCTTCAAGTTCGATTTTTTTCCTGCCAAATTTAACTACTTCCATCCAGATTCTAGCTTGCAATGATTCTCAAATCCCAGTTCTAAGGCTGTCTTAAAACCCCAGTGAAATGACGTGCCCTTCCACAAGATGGATATTATGAAAAGCAACGCAAGCTGAATTTTCGGAAGATTTATAATTAGAGCGTGTTTTGGTATCCAAAATAAAATTAAGGACTATCGATGGCATCATATATAGTGCTGTTGTCTGCGGCAAGTGCTTCACTCGACCTCTCCGAGCTTCGAGGGTTGTAGTAATACTACCGATTAACTACCAAATCTAGGCAATTATAGCCTACCGAATCAATTACCGAATACCAGTTACCGAATACCGAAAAAGTTTAGACCGATACCCTATTCGGGATCGTGTACCACTACCGAATCTGGTTATTCTACCGATTAGTTTTGGTATCGGAAGATCTACCGGAACAGGAAACAGAGTCGGGATTCGTGGTAGCTACCGAAAATATTACCGAATCTCAATGATGATACCGAATAATTTTGGACTGGTAGCCAATTCAGGATTCTGTGTAACTACCGAATCTCCATGAATATACCGAATAGTTCTGGCACCGAAAATTACCAAATAATGTCATTAAATTCGCTCACCGAATTCGTGATAACTACCGAATCCTGGCAATTATACCGAAACCCGGTCATTATACCGAATAGAAATAATGCCCCCCCCCCCTTGCGACGCTCCTGTTCCCCACATTGAAGGAATTCGGTGGTTGATGTCAACACTGTCAATGCAACAGCAAATAGAAAGGTCTGCACTAATTTAATAACGTACGATCTGACGCCAGACTTCCCTTGGGTGGTCATTTCTCACCTCGAAATCAGTAAGAACGTCATAAAGAAAATTCGCCGCTCAAAACATCAACAGCCAGAGTCCAAAATAATTACAAGGCGCCATCCATGAGTAAATCGCTGAAACCCGCCAGCAACATCGTGATTCTGTACTTAATGAATGTTAACACCATTTTTATGATGATAAAAGTGTTGTAATCGCCTCACCATTATACGTTTTTGCATTTGACGGAAACTCATTTATTTCAGGTTGGACGGAGCTACACGGTTATTCTCACTCCTGCTATTAGCAATTTGGCAAATATTCGGTTAGCACAGAGTCAAATAAGTGGGCAAATCTTGTTAGAACCTTTTTCGCATATTAGGAACTGCTCGGAGCGGTCGTCCTTTTCTGCCCCTACAACTATGGCACCCTATATTTCACATTCAGGATATATTTTTTTGAATGAGGACTTTCTATGTGTATGAATACTGTTTTATTCCCCTAGCAGCCAGGGGTTGCAGACCAGGGGGTGCCAACTGGGCATGTTTGTCGTCAATACGGAGATTGGTAGGAGGCATGAGGCTAAGTATGTCAAAGTTTAACACACGTTAACCAATCATGACAAGGGATATCAAGCAACTGACTTGATTAGTGTTTGATCACCTCCTTGGAAGACAGCTCAAATAGTGAAATGAAAAGCTTAAATGCAAGTCTAGACGCCTGGTCTAGAAGTTCGGTTCTTTGTTGCCTCCACGAGTACAACCCCTGAAAAAACATAAATCCTGATTTCTCACACTTTCTCATGCAAGTTACACTGCAGCGGCCAGTCACCTGTCCGTTCTCGCCCTGATCCGACGAATAATGCCAAGTTATTTCTCCGACTTGATTATAGGAGTCGCAGCCAGTTCGCGCCCGATAACTATCAAGCAGAGTGCGAGGGATTACCTAATTCTTGGCACCTGCTGTACACCCTTTCCCCACAACGGGTTGAAAGGTGCGTCCTGGTGTCAGCCGGTGCCGGCATTGTGCACACTACACCGAGAGTCGGCAACCCCTTGGCGAAGTGCCGTTGCTATGACACGGGAACAACTGGGCCGATAACGAAACACTGGGGGCTAAGCAGAGTGTCGGCAAATTCCCAGAAGAGATTTTGACGATACTCTACAGGTGACTGACCGACAAGCAGCCAGGATGTGTCCTATTCTATTTACCAATGCTATCATTACTGGTACTTCGATTCACAATCGCAAAAAGACTTTATTCGACATACTCCGACAAGAACAAATAAAAACGGACGACACAAAAATACAATGTATTACACTTTAGGTTGTGAATCAATCAGGCTTGAACTAACTGCCAACCCTAACAGTCTTGGGTCATAAGTGGGTCTCATTAATGCCTGATTCAGCGTATTTGCAAAACCCAAGGATCCTTGACTTATCCCTTGCAAAGCAGCCCACTGCGCTAAGATCTGCTGATTTCTCATAGCCATCAGCTGAGCCGCTTGTATGTCTGGTCGAAGAAAGTTGCTCATACTAGCCATGCGTGCTCTCTCGTTGAGAATGGCATCGACTTCAGGGTCGGGATGAAGCCGGAATGCTGGGTTGCGGAAGAAATGAGATGGGTCGTTGACGTCCATGGGCTCTCTGCAAGAAAATAAACATGTTGAAACTAGCCCCTTTTTTATCTATTTATTTATGACCACTTATTAGGTACAGCGGAGTGTGTAGTTACCATACATATACTGAACTACGCCAGATGTACGTTGCTACAATAATATCAGGGGTGTAAAATTTCAGTGGTGTTTGTTCCAAGAAACATGAAGAGATAAACAGAAAACAGACATCAAGCATTAAGTTTACTTTTGGAGTAAAAAGTAAGCCCCATGCTGTGGCCAAGTCCAGCCGGCCATCACCTGAATCTGGACTATGCGATACTATCTACATCATTCTTGTTAAATCGGCCATTACCAGAATCTCAACAAAGCGAACCGGACTAGCCGATCAAAGGTTAGCTAATGTTGAAAAGCATCACCGATTTGACCACCAGAACTACCAATTACATCTCGTCATGATGATCAGATTCGCTTTCCTCGTCATTTATCATCGTAATGAAGTCCCACAAGGGAGTGATATTCGAGGTTCACATTAATTACAAAACAATCACCAGCTGCCGTGCAAGTAGCAATTAAGTCGAAAGCGAAACAAAAGCCCACCGTAGGCTGGTGATCGCAGGGTTGAAACACCCATGAGTGTTTCAGATGCCCGTACCTAGGGGCTGAAAAGTAATGCAGCGTTTACAAGTACAGGAAGACTTGAACAGAATCCGATCTCGGTGACAAGATTATGTTTACACGCAGAGGGAAAAAATAAATTCTTCAGACCAGCAAATTTGACAAAAATAAATTCACTAGCCAATAAAAAAATGTTTTGAGAGTATTTATGACATCAGTACTGATGAATTCTGCTCTCAAAAGCTAGCTAGACTTTTTTCTTTTTATCAGCGCCGCCAAAGAGATTCCTTTCAAGTGGGCCGAAATTCCTGCCATCATGAAAGAATTCTCGTCCAGCTAGACTTTTGTTCTAGCCGTCTTCGCGAACGGAATCTTTTCGAGTCGACCTAAATTCCTTTCTACTCGACGGGATTTCTTGTCCGTAAGAGAAATCGGCATCCGACCCACTCTTGATGTGGGCACCAGTACCATGGCCGGGAAATGCATTTAGACTTTTTTCGAGGACGGAAACAAGGCCGGATGGCAAGACTTCAAAATTGCTTTCTTGTCTAATTGTTCATGCCATAAACTTGCTAGCTTTTCAGCGTAAAAAATGGCCTCAGGTGTACACCATTATAACAGTTAAGCCCTTTGACTAACAGTTCCGTCGATTGATAAGAAGTTCAACAACGGTATGATTCCAGATGAGAGACGGCATCAAAAGGCTTCCTGGGGCATGCCCTTCAAATAGAGGTGTTGAGCCCCCCCCCCCCTTGAAATTAACACCCATGACTTTGGTAAATAAATAAATGACTACTAAACTTCTAAGCCAATCACAACACATCACATCAAAAGTGTATTATTATGGCTCGAGTAAGGACTTATTACGGAACGCGGGGCACACCCACGATGTTTTGCGCACCGCTCCGACAAGATGTCCTTATGCTTTGAAGAGTGGTCAACAGTGCATAAAACCTCCATATTTTCTGTTTTCTGCGAGCTCTGCAGCTTTTTGCCTCCATTACGTTTTATTGCTGCTTCTTAATCTGCCATAATTAGCCCAAATAAATTTCTTAAACCCGGGAAACCCAACACCCATTTTACTATGCAATTCGCGTTGACAAGGGTCCAAATTTCATTTGTGGGTCGTAAAACCCGACACATGTTTAGTTAGGCGTTTAAAACGCACACGCAAGCCAAGATGAATATCTGAATCAGTAACAGTTTAAGACGGAGCCGTGCCTGACGCTTTTTGTCCTTATTTGTCGCGAAGATTTACAAGCGGAATGCCAGATAAAGAACGACATCGATAATCATCCGACGACAGTGGTGAACAAAAGGCCACACGGAGAGAAGATTTTGCGTGATGCGGGAGGTTGTAATGAAGCAACTAACGAAGCGGACGGTCCTACTATCATCCCTCGCTCACGCCCCAGAGGTCGTTAGACAGAGCAGTACCAGGGGGAAGGGGCTATCAGGATGCCTACTACACTGGAAAAAGTTTCTCCGAATAAGGATGCAGTATTTGCTACTGGGATTAATCTTATCTGTATTGGGCTAAGATTAATCCGAATTAGGGGTAATGTTATCTCAATAAAGATAAGATTAATCCCAGTAGTAAATGCTGGAAGATTTTTTTTTACAGTGTAGTTCTAGGCTTTGGTGGTACTAGTACTAAAACGGGTATAGAGCTTAGGGAACACTCCACAGACCACGAGTAGAAGTACTCTGTCGCAGACCCTATTCTAAGAGCGTGTTCCACCCTCGTACCAATAGTAACTATTAGTTACTATTTCCGTTCCAACCTCACCAAAAGTTACTACGCTGACCGTTCCAACCTTTTCGAAATAGTAACTATTTGCTTACCACGCTCGGGAGCGTAGTAAGCGCAGTAACTACAGATCTCTGAATCATGATTGGTCGGATTCGCCCGTGGTATGATATTCTGCAGGAAAATAGAAAAGTCGTTCCAGCCTTGACGAAACAAGCCAGAATTCGTGACGTCATGCGTAGTAACTACGGTAAGTAGGATGTAACACGCTCTAAGTGTCGATAATCTGATCGCGAAACTTAATAATAAAGACGTGCACATCCCTAGATGGATATTCTGTTCTGATAAGATTTGTTTGATCTTGTATCTATGTTAATGATGTTTCGTTTTCGTAGTTGTTGTTTTTCTTCGTTTTTAGTGGTGATAATTTATGAACAATCCACTCTTGCGAGCACTGTAGCAGCTTGCGGTTTTCGGTTTTCACCGTTTTTGTGGACTTCATAACTCGTGAACAAGTTCATGTATCAAGTTCAAACTTGGTACACTTATGGGTATTGGGATCTAGTTGTGACTTTCGCCCCCCCCCCCTAATCAGGTTCAGGGGCAACTGGGCCCAGATTTCCCAGTGAATAACGCTCAGAACTATAGGACGATGAAATTCCTTGTACTTGTAGATTCTAGGGCCGGGAAATTATTACATTGTCTCCTCTGCTATCCTAATCCGCTCATACAGAAGTTGAACTTTTCGGGGTAACAAATCAGCAACTTCAACACCAGATCTTCAGCTCGACTGGAGTCTCAAGTTTCCAATCCAATCTGAGGGGCCCGGTGACACGTCTCACAGTGTAACCTGATACGCCAGACCTGGTGGTCCGCGAAAGGTGCCGCAGAGAAGTGGAGACAATCAACAGAAGTGATTATTTTGGGAGGTCAGAACCGTCACGTTCATTAAGGACTTTGGAGTGGACGCTTAGAAGCACATAACGGTTCCAGCTGGCTGGAGCGTAAAATTCCAGCGATCAGGAAAGCATGGGAACAGAAGATGACGTACCTGTCGAAGTCGGAGAGACGAGTGGAGTCGCGGAATCCTTTGGCGAAGGGGTTGCTGTCAATCTTCAACTTTGTGATCTGGAAATATGACAACTGTAAACGATGGGGAAATCTTGAAGGCAGCCTAAAGAATATACATGTTTGTTTAAAGGACGCTATAGCCAGGGGCGGATCCAGAGGGGGGGGCGAGGGGGGCGATCGCCCCCCCCTAGACTGGCTGTAATTTTTTGTTTTGTTTTACTGCACTTACGGAAGTCTGCATTAACGTATGTTCTAACTACTGTAACTAGACTCTAAAATCTTTTTACAAGTGGAGCCAGGAGCTTGAATTTTTCTTGTAAACAGTTGTCAGTTGATCAAGTACAGTTTTTACCATTATTGTAATATATGAAAACCACCTTTTCGTTAAATAAGAGACCGACAGGGACACTTAAAACGCGAAAAAAATCAGCCTTGTGGCCGACAAAAAGGACACTACCCCCACTCTTTTCGGTAAGAATCGCCCCCCCTAGAACGGAAGGCTGGATCCGCCCCTGGCTATAGCTGATAACACTTCAATACAAACAGAATGGGCTGCTTGATTTTTCGATAAATTTGAGAAACAACGAAAAGTCATGGACTCCACTTTCCAAATTAAGACCTATAGCAATATTCCTCGAGCGGTACTTCAACCAACAGGTTATACTTTTTCCAATAAAATCCCTAGCGACCTGCATTTTAGTTTTCAAGTTCACTACTGAAGAAGTAACAACTTCTAGTCTGCTATGCTGATGCTTAATCATTTATTAAAACAATGTTTTCAACGGATACCTCAGCTACGATTCTTAATCAGCGATATTTCGGCCCTACCTGTAATCTGATTACAGGTTTGTTTCCTTCCCCGAAGTTGAACCAGAGGATTGACAGCCTGACGAGGACCCTTGCCAAGAAGGGCCGAAATATCGCTGATTAAGAATCGTAGCTGACGTATCCGCTTGGGCTCAAAGAATATTTATGCTTAATCATATCTATACCAATATAAATTAAATAAAAAATACGCCGACGCTCCGAGCCACATATCGAGAAGAAGCATTTTAAAGATTGGTAAATAATAATAATAATAATAATTTATATCTACCCACTTCTAACAAAAAAAGTTGTTGACGCTTGGCAAATCTCCGATATTTTTAAGTTACATATATCTGCTATACCAGTAAACAACTCCATAGGTGGTAGTATACATGGTGGTCGCTAGCTTATGAGACCTGTCTTCAAGGCCCGGACTGAAAACATTTCTGCGCAATCATCCGCATAAATTTTAAGAGACATAGTGTCCCGTGTCCCGCTGTCCCTCTTTTGTTCAATCACTATGGGTTTGATTACACGTGAAAACGCGTTCTTTCGTTATTTATGACGTGTGTTATTTAATCGTGGGCGAAATCTTAAAGAATGAATAATGGTTGCATCAAAGGAAGTCACACATTCGAAATAAATACTTCATACATCAACCCGACTTTGTGCTTATACGCCAGCAGAGACTTGGAAGTCTAATTTATATGCGGGGATATAAAAGTCTGAGAACATGAGATATGCTCTCGTGAACAGTAATTGCCCACAGTTAATTTTCACACAAATTCAGATGATTGCGCTATTAAAGAAGTATTGCAAACGGTGGCTAATCAAACCGGACTTTAAAGACAGTGGTAATAATCACAGCTCCTCGGAATCTGACTGGGCGGATCACAAACCAGTGCCGAAAAGGGTGCTTCAGCTTTCAGTAGACTATACAATAGAACGTATTACCCAAAAAAGCCCGTAGATCATGGCAACAAAAATTGTATAAACAAATCCACTAACTTATAGAACTAACACACTGCTCTTATTCTAAAAATCTCGTTCTATGCTCCATCGCAAGCCTCAAGTAGCCTAACGTCCAAGTTTTCACAGTAATAAAACATTCATCCTTCATCATCCTTACCATCCATTATATACTCTCTCACCAAATACCTCTTTTCTCTATTCATTCAATTCCACACAATCACACATCAAATGAACTACGCTTTCATCCACATGACCACACATAGGACAGAAATATCTGTTGCTCATATAAGTTTGCATGGGCCATCTGAAGTATTAGATGTGTCTTTTATTAAAATAATCAATGACAAATATCCAGATTGTAAATAGCTTATCAGTATATTCAAATCTTTAGTTCAATTAATGTGTTGTCCCCAGATGACCCATCTATTCCCCCCTCCCCTCCCGTCTTCCGTGCGTCGGTCCGAGAGGAATACTGGCAATAAGTTTTCCCCATATCCCGCTAATTCTTCTACCCAATTTTTAAGTAGTTTCATTCCATCATTTATATCTGGTAATTTCTTGTAAGTGTATTAGTTAATTTGTATCTTGTGTGTCTGTGTGTTTTGTAAATTTGTATTCCTTTTCTAGCCTTTAGCTATTCGGATTAACTTGATTGATTGTATCCAGACTTTGTAGTGAATAGTGGAAATAAGGTATGTTACTCAGCCCGAGTTTATATGACAGTGTGCATGAATGATATGAAGTCATATGAAGGTTATAATACAAAGACTGTGACGCAGGCTACAGCTGAAACAAGTTGTTACGCACTTGAGCGTTTTGAGCCTGAAGAGGACCCTTGCCAAGAAGGGCCAAAATATAGCTCTAGTAAAATGTAGCTGACTTATCCGTTTTGCACCGTCAAACATGATTCGCAGTCAGCTTGGGCTGAAGGAATATATATTCGGAGAGAAAAACGGATGATGGAAGGATGGTCAGGTGGTAGAGGATGTTTCCATAAAACCAGTTTGCTGGATGCTATCTGGCGTTTTTAATTTTATAGTGAAACTAATATAGATAGATAGATAGATATGTATTAACACTGAAAGCCCTAAAGGGCCATGGTTAATACAAATACAAAGAAAAAAGAAAAACTAACTTCAATAACAAAATTTCCAAATTAATCCAACAAATAAATTTCACAGAATATAATCCAGTACATAGGACAGGGCACGCAATTTGTGGTAATTTCTCTGCCATTGCGGTTCAAGGATTTACTGAGTTGTTAAGACAAATATGTACATTTAGTTGTTAGTGTGTGTTCAGATGGCTTTGATAGGATTAAAGCAAACTAAAATAGAAATTTATTCCTCTGCGTTGCATTTCTAATATAGGCTAGTGACAGCTTTTATCATTGCAACCGATCTTGAATTTTTTTTTTTTGTAAAATCAGCTATTGGATTGGTGAAAAATTGTATGCTGACGATACTTACAAGTTGGTTTTGGTAAGCCGTGACCGCAGTAAATGTTGTTTCTGAGAAAAGGTAAGTCCTGTATTGCTGCCCTTCAAGCGAGATGGGTGGGCTTGTCTGTCCTGGCTTCAGCTTCACAAGGTGAACACGGGGCTGGTAGCGATGCATTGAGTTCAGCACAATCTGAAAATATAATAAAAAATAAAACATACATTGGATAGTTGTAAAGCCAAACATCCAAACAATCAAAACTACTCTGTCAGAAGTTTAATAAATATTTTAATATTTTAATAAAATTATTTAAATATTTTAATAAAATATTTTACTTTTGTGTTTTATTCATACTCCGCTGTTACGCAAAAAGCGGGTCATAAATAAATAAATAAATAAAAAAATAAATAAATACTATTTGAGACATGAATGCACAGTTGCTACAAGTACCACCGAATATATAGTCCCTTATGACCTTTGAAGTGTTACTTTGTCGTTAAAAGTAACATTGCATCTTTTGTTTATGTCAATCAAAAACAGAACTTACTCAAACAAATGGACTAAAGTATGATGGTGCGAAAGTTGAGTGAACGCTGATTTCGACTGCCTCGAAGGACTGTCAGCTTAGCTGTTGCGAGGATTCGAAACTTACGGATATGTTTTGGCGGAAAAAAATGTAAATAGATCAGAATACTGAAAGTGACAGAGTGAATTAAAGAACTTATTGTAGCTGCAAAGTCTACCTACTAGTCTTTCAACGAATTCAGACAGTTGGGCATCCTTTTCACCACCCAAGGTGGAATGCTCGAAACTGCAAAAGTTCGTGGACAGGAGTTTAGATAGATGGAGAAAACAGGTTACCCAGTGTCCTATTTCGGATTCTCCTATTTGTGTCTTGTCGGCTATCACTTGTATATCAAAACAAGCTATTGACAATCCTATAGCTTTTCAAAACTTTCTCAAAGACCTACAGGTTAGCTACGCGAATCACCATGAAAGGCTGCATTGACCGTGTGACTACTTCACAGTAATTGTGAGAAGCCGCAGTTGACAAAGGCTCTTTTGACAGTTTTGACAATCAGACAAACTTTTCTATGACACAAAAAGGCCACCTTCCCTTCGGGATTCGAACGGCCGTCAATTGCCACAAATAGTTTGCATACAGACGACGCGGATCCGTGTCAAAGTTTTGATGGATCGAGAGCGCAGTTGTCACGCAAATTCGACATGGAAGATTGAACGTACGGCCGCCTCAAATTAGTGAACACTGTGAAACTGCTACCATTAGACAACAATCTGATTGGAAATCCAATTTGAAAACTAACACAAAACATTTCAACCGAAGACGTCAATGAATATGCGGATATTAAAAGACAGTAGAAGGACGAAAAATTAGATAAGTACGCAAGAAATTAATAAATATAATAATGGTAATTTATAAAACGTTATTATTCAATCCGCTGGAAATAGGATATACAGCTCAAAATCTTAAGCAAATCAACTAACCTCCTCAGTGGTTAAGGTTCAAGGTTTTTTATTCTTACTATAGCTCATACATAAACATTAATAATATGATACTCTGCACTTACAATTATTTCAGGATTTGAACCGGAGAGAAGAGAAACATCGAATGGTGAATGTGCGGATATTCTCCAGTTGTTGAGAAGGAAGGAAACTAAGGTGAGCATGCAAGTAATTTTAAGATATGTTATGATATGATATGATATTTATTTGCGTTGAAAGCCCAAAAGCCATAACAAACACACATATATAATAACATTTAAAAAAATAAACGGTCACAGCCTTTTTCGTAGAAACAGTCTTTTTTTTTTCTCTTGTAAACAGTCGATTTTTCTTGGGAAAAGTAGGTTTTTCTAAAAACAGTCGGTTTTTCTAAAAACAGTCGGTTTTTCGTCGAAGTAGATTTTTTCTTAAAAACAGACGGTTTATCTGAAAATGAGTCGTTTTTTCGTCAAAATCGTCGTTCTGTTCTTAAGTTGTAGGTGGGCTACCAGTCGGCTGGAAACTGGAAATAGATTCTGAAACCTCACACAAAACTTAAACCGGAGGAAACGGACTTCAATGAATGTGAGAAGTAAATTTTTTTTGGAAGTAACAAGCAGAGAGAGGTTAAAGAAGGGGAGGAAGAAAAAAAGGTTGATGATACAAATAATTTATAAGAATCGTTGTAATTGTTCAATCCATCCTCCTGGTCTTTTTTATTTGCCTTGTATGGCTCCTACCGAGGAGGGTCAGGCTCCTACTTATTTTTTTTCCGACGAATTCATTGGTCAGAAATATCGTATACGCATATTTCTCCGTATATCTCATTAAAACCAAGGGGTCCATGCTAGGCTGAATACAGCTGAGACGAGTTTGTAATCTTTGCAGCGTTTCAAAGGAGTTACGTATGTTAGAATATTGCGACTAAAACTAAATAGTATTTAAGCCCAAGCTGACTTTGAAACATATATTCAAATAATGTATGCAAGGCTCCCCGAAACAGACAAAAATAATCATTTTTATAGGCTTTTCCCTCTGATCTATGTGTTTTTTGTACTTTTTTGTCCGACCAGCAGGCAACCCCCTCCCCCCCCCCCGAAAGGCACCCCCCCCCCCCCCGAAATAAATTCCTGGATACAGGGCCTGAATGTATGCAACGGATACATCAGCTACGATTCTTCATCAGCGATGAAGATTATGAGATTAAAACTGTATGTGCTGCGACTTGCACTTCAAGATTTCTATTAGAAAGTTTCCCAGGACTCTGCTCGGACATGCCAGCCATCATTTGCGTCCACTTAACACATTGCCTAAACTAACCAGGTCCGCTTTTTCCAAATTACGGATTTCCATGCCGGAAGTGCTAAGGGTTTACCTCAAGATCGGAGAGAACTTTAGCCCTGTGAGAAATACAGCGTAAGAAGAAGAGCATGTCATAAAAGGCGGGTTTTTTTAAATCCACGTGTTTTCAGACAAGACAGGGCCAAGATGAAGCATTACAAGAGACTTAAAATACAGATAAAGGGAATTAACAAGTTCGAACGGATGAAAGATAACCGTTTTTGAACAGTTATTTCAAACAAATGTTAGAATTCTATAGAAACTTCAAGGACCTTTTTTTTATTAACCTTTCGAGGGAATTTTTTTTCTTTTTTGCGAACCTTTTTTGTAGTGTCAACATATTGTTTGTGTCTTCTGATTGTAGCTCACGTTCATTATGGGCCATGGACATAATGGCGCAGAATTTATTTTATTCAATTTCTTTACTCAAGACTTGTTAATGAACAAACTCAGAACTACTGCCACTACTACGGGTAGAGAATATGTACCGTTTGAAGTCAAATTACTAACAAAGAAGACTAAAGAGAATTTTTGGTTTAAATCTATTTTTAGGTTTACAACTCCGTTGTCCCTGTAAGCTTTCAGTCTTATAATTTATATTCTACTTAACTGACTCATTAGAAAGCCAACATGATTTGCAATCAATCAGACTGGACTGAAGGGATTTCCTATGTACAGTAGCATAAAGCTAAGACTGAAGAACTATCTCCAATACTCGGCGCTCATATTTTCCCCAATTGGCGTCCTCTGCACAAATAGCCCAAAATTAAACTCACGGAAGCGCGCAAGTTGTCACCTACATGGCCAACTTTGTCCAGATCGTTGTTGGTAAGCTTGACTTTCTCGAACGAAATGATTTGCTTCTTCAACTGGTCTCCGGTCATTGGAGTGTCAGGGTGGGGGTAAAGCCTTTGGGGGACTGGGGGGTCTGCTTTTCCGGCAACTAGCCAGGAGGATCTGTGGTAGGCGTATCTGTATCGCTTGTTATCTGTTGGCGCGACATCTAGAAGAACTGCGTAACGTTCGGATGACTTCAGTGCCGCTCCGGTAAATGCGACGCGAACAGTTGGGAACATCCGCCTGAAATTGATCTTGAATTAAGGTTGCGTTCACGAACTTAACGATCGTTAACAAATTTTTAACAGTTGTTAACTTTTTGCGTTCCACATTTCTGATTTCGAAATTTAGGGGGTAGCGGGTTGAACCCCCCCCCCCCCCGAAACATACAAAAATAGTAATTTTTATAGGCTTTTCCCTCTGATCTATGTCTTTTTTATCCGACCCGCAGGCAAAAAAAAAACCGAAAAAAATTCCTGGATACGGCCCTGCTCTAAATACTGGGGAAAGAAATTCGGAAAGAACATCCCTGTTATGAACAACTTAGGCTATTATGGGCCCTTGCTTGAATCAGTATAGGCTTCTAGTAGGTAGAACATATAAACTTAAGCGTGACGCCCGCCTACTTTAAATAAATAAAATGCTGGTAAAGGCTTATTTACAAGGTCCTTGTCAATAACTAAGTTATAAACATATTTGATAGTGGAAAACGGATAAGTCAGCTGGATTTTATTAGAGCTATCTTTCGGCCCTTCTTGGCAAGGGTCCTCTTCAGGCTCAAAACCGACCCTTGCCAAGAAGGGCCGAAATATAGCTCTAATAAATTTCAGCTGACGTATCCGTTTTCCACTATCAAACATGATTAGAAGTCAGCTGGGGCTGAAGGAATAATTAAGTTATAAACAACTTATTAAAGGCCCTTACATAAACGCTTATGGGCTTCTAGTAGATATTTTACGTAAGCGTTACACTTTCATACTTTGGCAGTACGACGACTATTTACTGCCGATGCTGCTGTTCCTCTAACTAAACTTTAAGAGAATATAAAAATAGGTGTTATTACACACCTTCCTGTTTTGGTGATGATCATCTCAGTCCCAAGCTCGTTGAACTTCTCCCACAGCTCCTTCGTTTCCAGGTGACATTCGACAGACTTGAGTTCATCGCAAGTACATTCTGCCACCAGTTTGGATGGTCCGGGGCCTTTTGACTTGATCTCGTCGTCCGACGGGATGGGAGAAATGGTATGGTCACTTGCTGATGAGGGTGTAACCGATCTGGTGCTTGCAGGGCTAACTGAAGGGCTTGCCCGTAAGATCTTAGTGGGAAGATCAGCTAGAAGGATGTATGAATCAACAAACGCGTATCGGCAATAGTATATATAACCTACGTAAAGCAGAGATATATTTGTAGAGATCTATCTGAAAATAACCTACGTAAAGCAGAGATATATTTGTAGAGATATATCTGAATCAATGTGTGTATATGTATTTATAATCCATTCTAAAAAAAATGAAAAGATGTAGCATGGTACATTAAGAACAAAGAACGGAAAAATAACCTATTTATTCTTATCGCTATCAGCGACCCAACAATTGTCGACTTCTATCTGAATCATTGTCTGCTCAGTTGCAAACTACTGAAGCAAGGCATGAGCTGTTAGGCTTTTCTTCGGCCTATTTCCCCGGTACAACTTTATAAACACTTTCCATGATTGAACTGTCGACCAGGCACTTTCTTGCACCAAACAGCCTTAAGAAAAGATTAACAAATTCATTTTGTTGAAGTTTTATATAGGACTGGTGATAATGCTGTAGTTAAAGTGTGTACACGAGTTTTGTAAGTGTCTACATGGCCTGCTGGCTTTTTAAATACGCTAAACTTATATAAATATTAGTAATACTTTATTATGGACCAAATTAAGAAACCAAAATTGTAAATTGCATGAAGATTATGTAAAGTAATAGTATATGAAAAGCCAGTGGCCATATACACAACTACAAACACAAAAATAAACAAAAAAGAATAACACTAACACTCAACGCGTTCAAGTCGCTGTCTTCCGCGCCTCCACTCCATATTATGTACCTGTATGTTAGTGAATTTTTATTGACTTTTCCTATGCTATTTTTCGCAATGAAGAATTTTTGGATGAAGAAAGTGAATTTGAAAAAAAAAGTACCAGTACGCAGCTGCGTGGAATAATCTTCCCAATACGAATCTCACGAATTTGTGAATGCAAAGCAGCCTACACCCTTGCTAATTCGTTATCACGTTGTTCCCGACAGGAGTTGAACATTCTCCGGCGGAGTATTATCGGTTCTTGCTCATTTTAGCCAGCGCGAACTGAATCGTCACTACACACGAGGCTACACATGTGTCCTAAGGAAGAATGAACGTTGAAAGAAGAAAGAAGTTGCCGTCGGGTGCTCCACGACGAAAGAGATACCACATATATAATACTTAAGTACATGTATTAGATTTACAATTCGTTAAGTATCGTATGCTACGTAGTAAGAGAGTTGTGATCTTAAATTCCTCATATAATGCTTGGCATGGGTCTTCTGCGCCAAAAAGGTTATTGTTTTAACGGGTGGTTATTTGAAGAACAAAAATCCGGGCTATGACCATAGAAAATCTTCAACCCTCTATCCGAAGACTGGTTCTTTTTCACGGTTGTATTTTTTAGCAAATATGGTTAATAATTACACGACCGATACTGGAATTTTCATGACTGACCTCCTGTATTCCGCTATAAGACAGATGGTTAAGAAGAACTTGCTAGGGTACGAATATCGTAGTCTAAACATTAACAATCAGTAGCCTACAGCGATACTTGACTGATACAATACTCTTAGCCTTGTTCCACTAGAGTCTTACTTGTCGGGACATGTGCTTGAGTGCATTTTTTTCAGGAACTTAAAGGAATGTATTCATTTTCCCGCTGGTCAGAACTGAATCGAAGGTTCACTGTGAACAAGTTTACAGTCCTGTTTGCTCACACATTAAAACTTGAACAGGAATTTAAATATCGGCACTTAAAGCGAACAGGGTTGCCAACGACAAATAGACTAGGTACAAGTAAAATTCACTTTAGTTGTGCTGATTCTATGTCACGTGCACTGGCAGTGTAGATTATATGACCTTCCAGTACTGGAACGGTATAGACCGCAAGGATTGTTCCAGGACAACAGATAAGGTCACTTCTACCTCTTTAAATCTAGTTGAGCATTGTCACGTTCAAACCAAAGCCTTTCTATAGGAAACAAATGAAAACAAAAACAGTGCGAATTTATAACAGTCTTCGATAGGTCATCTCGGTAAGCCTATGGACACGTGAATAGATAGGTAGCCTATTTTAACCTTTCCTGCTTCCAACTTGGGGGAAGGACAAGTTCTAAAACTGAATTAGACTTTATACAAGTCAAATATTCAACAAAGAAAATCCCTTAGAAGTCTCAAAATTTCAATCACTCAAAAAATAAACTAACCTGTTAGGGAAATATCCTCTGCCTTTCGCTTTCTGTCGCTCAAATTCTCTCGACCAATAATGGCCGCTATAGAGAAGTCAGTGTTCAATTTATCTTCGATCGACATACTTCGAACGTTCAACATAACACTCAGTACTACCGTTCGTCTTGTTCGACAACTCAACTCTAAATGAATATACTACATTCTGCCATGGCGGACTAGGAAGGTACCCGAATGGGCGGAGCTAGCGTTCGACCAATAGGAAAATTCTTTCGCACATGCATTGTTAAGCATCTGCGTCATATTATGTGGTGAGGTCCCGACTTGTGTGGCGGAAAGCAATTATCTAGGAGCGCAGACTTGTAAAGTTGGCGAGAAAGCAGGGTGGCAAGATACCACTGGAAAATGAGAACGCGGGACGGATGAGCCGGGAATGTTCTGATGAGCCGACAACAGGAACTAAGGAATTTTCGATGGTCGTCGAGGAAAAATTTCAGAAGGGACATTAGAGAGCTGTCTTTGTCCAAGCAAATAAAATCCACATGAAGAAAGTCGTATGGAAAATAATCATCATTCATGTCTTGATATTAGATAAAACTAGGAAGTAGGAGCACTTGCTTTCGGGCATCTCGAAACAGGCAGCGTGATAGTTCGAGTTTTTAAATTAGTTGTTAGAGTATTCCCAATTGAACCTATAAACTGCCAAACCGGACACGCATATTCAAGTAGACTTCGGACAAACATACACAATAGATTAATCAATACCTTTTCTGGAACCCCAAATTTAGTCAGGGTTTTAACTACTGACATGGATGAATTGGCTTTTTTTATTAAATTTAAAATTTAAAAAGGGTAATTTGTTCAACAATTGAACCATTTTCAGGGACAGAGTGGTTACTTGAACTCTATATAAGAGCTGACAGCTTTTGGCTTTTCTGGTTAGAACGAAATATATTAGTAATACGTCAGTGGTAATAAGGGTAAAGTAAATACTATTAGAAGAATAATTTTTAGAAATCTAGTAAATTATGTTTCTAACTCTGGTTTATAATTATTATTAGTGTAGATGACATTAGTAAGAAGAAATTTGGGCAAGTTACGGTTAGTAAGGACTGTCTTAATGTAGCAGAACACGTGATGGCATCAAGATAGTGTCAAGTCTAGTTTGAAAAGAGTGAAAAATTGCTATGCGGGCAATAAAAATGCTTTAAATTTGAATTAAACACATGCATGGTATGACATATGTCTAATGGTTTATAAGAAAATTAGGTGATGTTTTTTATCTGTGTATATTCACGTTGGAAGTAAAATGGGCTTAACTGTGACCTGCGGTGATCTTTCAGAGCAAAATAACTAATGTTACTAGGCTTACTAGTGTTATTTTGCTCTGTGGTCTTCTATTGCTACTTAGTTTACAATTTGCTAGAGACTCCATTCATTTCCTTGAGGATTGTTTCTTCTAGCCCTTGCCAAGAAGGACCGAAGTATCCCGAAAGAATCTTAGCTGATTTATCCGTTTGGCTCCATCAAATATGATTTGGAGTCAGCTTGACTGGAGGAATACTTGCAGTCTACCGGTGTATCTCGAACGAGCTGAAGCAACATAAAGCACATCCAAGTCACGGAGATTAGAAATCTTCAAATCAAAACACCGATTCTCGGCCATTGGTAAAATATGAGGTCCTTCTTGAACGGAACGAGGGGTTGCCCACTGTCAATTTTAATGCACAGCAAGTGTGGGGTGCCACGGGCCACGGTGACAGACCGGTACCGCCCGGCCTAGACTAGGTTGCCACGTGTTAGAGCACGAGCAGCAAAATCAGCATGTTTAGAAGCGTTTTGACAGACGAATCGCCTAATTTATGGCCGACAACGGTGCCGGGAAAGGGTGTACAGGAGGTGATGGGGAGTGGGCAACCCCTCGGAACGAAGAACTAGATCATTACTCCTTTATTCAGTTGATGAATGGCAGCAAGTGGTGAATGAATACAACGGGTTCTCGATAGGACAAAACTAATAGCATACGTAGGATCAGCATGCTGTTATGTCCTGAAATCGAGTCCCTAATCAGACATACAAGGCAGAGAGGTTTATAATAGTAATAGCTTTGACCTGGATTTCGGAAGAGCCATCCATTCGAGACGAAACAATTGACTTCATATTCTGGAATTAAAACGCAATATTTACCTTCCCATCAATTTGACCGGAAAAACATGATTGCGACTCAGTTTTTTAGCCCCCCCCCCCCCCTAACCCTGAATGAAAAAAGTTACAACAAGTCCACATGAGCCAGGGATGAAGCGCCTCTAAACAGTGCAGAAGTCAGGTAGGATATTTGTCAGTAATTTTTTAAGTTTTAGTTTTACTAAAGAAACAAGGTAAGTTATTCACCAAATGGTGGTAGTGAAATTGCACCGTTCTCTTTGGAAATCAAGTTCGAAAACGATTTCACCAACATATGGTTGGATGATCGACTGAACAAAAACAAGCAATGAACAGGAAGTACGGACTACGGTAAATGTAAGAAAAGAAGAGTACGGACTACGGTAAATGTAAAAAAAAAGAAGAATCCCGAAAGTGAAAAAAAAAAATTTAAACGCTGCTATCGTTACCTGAAGTCCTGTGGACTCTTCTTCATCTAAACTTTTAATGGACAAGTTGTGAATTAGTAATTGTGTCGAGAGTATTAATTTAATCGGTCCAGAAGGGGAAGAATGGGTGGAGATTGGGGGGGGGGGATAAATAGCTTCGAAAGTAGTACACAAAGAAAATTTCTTGTCATTTTTTTTTTTCATTTTGGTTTAGTTATGGTGAGTTAGGAAGAAGGTTAGTCTCTTGGATTATATCATTGACAAATTATTTTCTTTGAAATTTGTTTTATTGGAGGTTGGTTATTTTTTTGTTATCTTCGTATTAGCCTTGGCCCATTAGTTTCAGTTTCAGTTTGTTTATTTTTAATAAACAGTTGAATATCTAGCTATGGCTAAAACAAATATATTATAAATATACCCATCGATTTTGCATCGTCAAACGCTATTCAGGGTCAGCTTAGCTGAAGGAATATCTTGGATATTGTGAATGAATATTTGAAAATCAGTCACAGCCAAATAATAAGCCAATTCCTATTCCTAAACCAATATCTTGATGACGCCATTGCTTCAACAGAAGACCCAGATGCTACCTGCAGGGCTACCAAATAAAAGTGTCACTGATCACCACTTACTGCATTCTCAGATAAATTTCGTACCACCCAAGACTACGTCCATTTACAACTTTGTTTTGGAGCTACGAGTGTTGTGAATTATGACACTATTCATATGCGTCTGTAGTAGGAATTGACGGATTTCTTTGTGACCCATATAGGGTCAAACTTGAGGTGTAGTGTGCTTCCGGCGAGTTTCCATTTTATTTTTCTGGGAACACGCTATCTTGAGTCACCTGATCAATTCAATGCCCTTGATTTGGGGATAGGGCATTAAATAACAAAGCTTTTATATGGTTCCAATTTCGTTGCGTATTCAAACAATGGATAAAATGGATACGTCAGCTACGATGCTTTGGCAGCGAGATTTCGGCCCTTCTTGACAAGGGTTCTCGTCAGGAGCACTGTCGTGAATCCCTTTTCAGGCGAAACTGTACCTTTTCAGTAATCACAGCTTTCGCAATCAGGATTTAGCCATAAAACATATCACGCCCTCGGGTGTCAAGACCGAATGAAATGAAAGAAGTGTGTTTAGTATTCAGTAGTAGCGAGTAGACTGAGATCCAAAGCAGTTAAAGAGTTTTGTTGACTGATTTTGTATACGAACCAGCGTTCTCATGTGGTGAACTGAGACTTTTGGCAGATTTTAGGAAGTTCACGACAAGCACCCTCGAGTACCCTGGCCAAAAAGGATCAAAATATCACTGCCAAAGCATCGTAGCTAACGTATCCATGAATAATATATAATATGTTTCCCAGTCAGTTTGGACTCAAGAACCTCTCAAATGGACCTGCGAAACATTCAAAATATTAATTTGTATTGTCTTTGCCCTCTAATTTATGTCTTTTTTGTACTTTTTTGTCCCACCCGCAGGTAACCCCCGCCCCGAAATAAATTCCTGGAAATGGGCCTGGTCAGCTGAGACTGGCTCTGGTGATATTTCAGCCTTTGTTGTAAAATGTTCTCTTTATACTGACGCTGGAATCACGAGCCAGAAAATTCAGTGAAAGGCTTCGGGGGCCGTTGATTTATCCTCAGTCTACTTGGCCATATAGCGCCTTTCAAAACGCGCTATATATAGTTAATGTTTCAATATTCTAAAACCAGTGACAACTTTAAAATTCAGCTGTGCTTTCAACAAACTAAAGACTGGCGGTTTCTTCTGTTTTCAGACTTTCTTCAGGCCCCTTGACTTCGAATATAAAAACGGAATTTACATAAAGAGTCATCTAAGTATAAACATGGATACAGTCTCAGCTGACCAACCATCTTGTTGTAACATCACCAGTCTAAAAAAGAGTCAAACACGGCAAACGTACAGATCAATGTTGTTCCGTGGGCGGGATGGAATACTCTCGTACTTGACGGTGCAAAACGGATACGTCAGCTATATTTCATTAGAGCTATATTTCGGCCCATTCTTGGCAAGGGTCCTCTTCAAGCCCCTCAAGCTGGAAAATAAACTTGTGGATTCTTCCTTAAAATATGTGATTTTGTGAACTTCTCTGAAAATTGGTTGGAGTTACAGCTGGTGCTGTGATTTCATTCTGGACACGGCTGGTGTTTTTGCTGATCCATTGTGTCGTCGGAAGGGTAATTCTTCTTCATTTTGGTTTTGGAGTTTTTTGTCTCTTCTTCTTCTTTGCAGCTAAGAAGGGACGAAATATATCGCTAACAGTGTTGTAGCAAGTACTTCAAATTTGTACGTAAGTATTAAGTATTAAGTACTTCCAAATTTTGTACTTAAGTATCAAGTATTAAGTGCCAGGCCACAATTGTACTTAAGTAGTATTTGAGTTTTAAGTACAGAACTTGTACTTAAGTAGTACTTCATCTACTACTTAAGTACAACTCTACTAGCACTATTTCTAGCTCAGTCATATTCAGTCGTAAAAATAAAAGAAAGTCATATAAATAAAGACCTTTGGCAGTTTAAACAACTTCCTGATATACCAAAAAAGACATAAGAGCTATGCTTCTTTGAACGTTAGTCAGTTTTGAACAGTGCCACTTGTTTGCACTTGACGAAAGTCATCTACCAGTCTACCGAAGTAACTAACTACTGGCTTCTAGAAATTCCTCAACGGGTGTTTTCTTCTTTTTCTATTTAGTCCGAACTGCACTGTTCTAGGTCAAGAAACATTCAAAGAAGTGTGCCTTGCTTCAGACTAATGATTTGTTTTCTGGTGGAGATGCTGGTACTGAAAATCTGCTTTTACCATTTTTTAGCCAACCCTGATTTCGAACTACTTGTGAGTCTTGAAATTCCCTTTTCTGAAAAATCCTTTTCTGTTAAAAAAAATCCTTCGATCGAAGCGGAATGTACTTGAGAGAGTACTTGAAAGTACTTAAGAATGTATCAGTACTTGAGAGCTTCAAGTACATATTTATTTTACTTAAGTATTAAGTATTAAGTACTTCAGGAAAAATATACTCAAAGTAAAATTCAAGTACCTTGATTTTGTACTTAAGTAGTACTTAAAGTACAAGTACTTGCAGTGCTTCCCAACACTGATCTCTAATAAAATGTAGCTGACTAATCCGTTTTGCAGCGTCAAATATGATGCGCAGTCAGCTTGGGCTTAAGGGGGGGGGGGTCAACCCCCTACCCCCCTGGATACGGCCTTGATCAGTCTAGTCTCGATTTTGGCATTCAGCAAAAACACGGTGCTGCGGTGCATGGCTGGTGTCGTCAGAGGTTGCCATGTAAAATAATAGTAAAATCAGGACGTTTAAAGACGAGTCGCCAAATTTTTTACCGGCATCGATGGTTTCAGTCGGTTCTGGGTACGTTACGAGAAAAGGTGTACAGCAAGAGCCGTTGAGTGGGCAACCCCTCGGTATGCTTTGCCCATTGACCGGCCTTATCCATTCACCCGTGTTCAGGCTATTTTGTCATCAGTACCAGGGACACTGAAATATGTGAGGCAACCGGCCATCGGTCATTTGTACCTAATTTTGTCCTGCTCGACCGGATTGGCAACCGCCGCGTTAATTTCGTCAAGCGTCTTCACTTAAGAGCGAGCACACGAGCAACTGTCACGCCATCGGAGATGGGAGGGAGATAAAATGCCTTCCTAACGAGTCCTCTGTCTAACCCGTATAACAAGCAGCACGAGTTGGGATTGACAGGTATAACAGGCCATCTAGCAGGGAAGGAGAGCTGATGTGACAATGGCCGTAATCGAAACGGTTCAAATCCCTGAGCAACCCATTTCTATTTTGTACAGCAAACCATCAGGTCTTAAAAGGAGTCAATTCGGGAGCATTTCAAAATCTACAACGTCTAGGTCACCCAAGCTTCTAGGTCGAACCGGGACTCGATCCGACGGTGAAGGATTTGTGGTGCGATTTGGAAGTAAATGTCCTGGCGCTGTCAGAATCTCTTTCGCTCTCAACTCTTGAGGAAGAAGAAGAGGAAAATTAGAACCTGGCTTGTGCCTCTGCTCGTTTTCGCCAGCAGATCAATCAAAGAGCTGGCCTTGCAATAGTTGCGTTTTTGCCGATACCATGGTATCTGTTACCACGGTAACTGGATCTGCAATTAGTCGTTTTTGCAGTTATCTTGGTATCTGATACACGGTGGTCTGCAAAAACGACTATTGCCGAAATTGTAACTTTCGCAGTCATCCCAAAAGAAAAACTGATATCCAGTTACATCACTAAGTGCTAAACTTCTTTCTCACCAATCTGACAAAATTTGATGAAGGTGAGATGACTTCCAGATACCACGACCAGTTACCACAGTCGGACCGTAGTATCTGAATATCTGATACCACGATAACTGGCCAAATACCACGATAACTGCAAAAACGCCTTTTGACCGTGGTATCAGATACCACGATCACTGCAAAAACGACTTTAAACCGTGGTAACAGATACCATGGTATCAGCAAAAGCGCAACTAATAATTCCTTTTGTCTTATCATTCTGCTTAAGAATAGCTGACCGATTGTAAGGGGTGGGAATAACTTCAGTGAGTGTTAACGGATAGACAGTCAAGTGCCAGACTAGGAAAAATGAGGATAGAAAATGGTCAACCAAGTTAGGAACCTTTCACCATGTAATCCAACAACCTTATTAAAGAGGGCCTCAAAAACTCTTTCTGCTTAAACGTAGTTTGATACCAACTACTTATTTCTTCTATGAGAGTGTCATAAACCCTGGGCAAAATGCACATGCATTTGCTTATTGTCTTGCTGGCGTGGCTAGCTACTTGCTTGGAGAAACTCTTTGCTCACCACCTATGCAGTTCGGCAACACGGAGATTCTCAATTCCCTTCCATGAGCATAATGAAGCGTTCTCAATAATTAACAATGTACTTGTATACCTGCTATTTTTTAATTATCCACATGTAACAGTTCATCCTTGTGTATATTTTCTAAGCCTACTTCCCATTTTATTTATATTCTTGTTCGAAGTTGGTTGCTATGCATGACATGAATAAATGTATTCTGGAATGCGTCAGATGAACCACAAGAGAAGCTATAGGTTTGCGGCAAGCAAAGCTGAAGACTGTGTTGTTGTTTTTTACTGTAGCAGAATCAGAAATTTACAATTACATTAGTTCCCTTGAAATAGATTGCTTACCTAATTGCCTATTTGCTACTGCAAACTTCGCTGCCCACGATGCAAATAAACATATACCAATGCGTCCAAGAAAATCCCGAGTTCACACATAGTTTAGTCAATTTAGCCAAGGTGGCCGAAACACCATTTACTACACAGCGCGAAGTATGCATACCAAACCTGAAGTTAGAGTGACAGCTAGGATACCGGGGTCTTTCTGTCGCTCAAGAATGACAACTATCGAAGTATCCACTTCACCACCTATATATGCCTTGTTTTCTGCACTGCAGGATGGCAAATTTCGAAGGGAATACGCACTCCCCACCTTTTACCCTAGCTGATGTTACTAGACGAATAGTCAGCCGGTATTCAAACAATGTTTACAACGGATACGTCATCTACGATTCTTCGTCAGCGATATTTCTGCCCTTCTTGGCAAGGGTCCTCGTCAGGCTGTTAATCTTCTGGGTCAGCGTCGGGGAAGGAAACAAACCTGTAATAAATAACTGAAACTTCTACCGACTATAAATATCTTATTGGGGCAAATTACTTTCAAATGCCACTGTCAAGAAAAAACTAGTTCTGAGATTTAATTTTTGACACGGGCGCTGTTTTTGCGGCACGATTGGGGCGATGACAAGGATCGAGGACCCTGACGAGGACCCTTGCTAAGAAGGGCCGACATATCGCTGATGAAGAATCGTAGCTGGACGTATCCGTTGTAAACATTGTTTGAATATATGTTTCTAAGTCAGCTTGGGCTCATAGAATATTTATAGTCAGCCGGCTTTTTATTTGGCAAAATTTCGGTATGCTCAGGGGTATCTAGAGGGGAGTTAGGGGCTCGACCACCCTCCCTGGAAACATTAAAAAAATCGTTTTTTGTAGGTTCAACCAACCTCTGATGGATGTCTTTTTGGTACGACCTGCGGGCAATCCGCCCCGCGAAAGAAATTCCTGGATACGGACCTGGGTAGGCTACCTCTTGCAAGAGACTTCTTCAGGTCACAGAAGACCCTTGCAGTTGCCAGTGCCTTCTGCAAACTTCAAATGCATGAAGTTTGTTTTCCCCCAATATTCAATGAATGGTCGAATTAGTAGTTTGCTTCGTCATGAGAGCTTCTTTTGTTTTACAATTTTTTTTTACTTTCAATATAGTTGCACAGTTGGTGTTTGAAGAAATTACAAAAAAAGTGGCGCTGTTTTATTTATTTATTATTTTAAATTATATAAAAGAAATAGAAAACCGTGATTTTCGGTTTTTTTTTGTTGATCAGCTAATTATCCCTCTAAGATGATGTGCGAGGGATAAATATAAATTCGGATATTTCGGTTGCACTTCCGGCAAACCGTCCTCAGCGAAAAACAAACAACTAAATTTGTTATTTTATTTGAACTTGTTTGTCGTTTCGATCAGCATCATTCTTTCTGGTTTTTAAGTTACATATTGTTGTATGCTTTGTTGGTTCCGCATCACTTTTCTGTTGGTATTGTGTTGGATTTTATGATTTAGTTGTTTGTTTTTCGCTGAGGACGGTTTGCCGGAAGTGCAACCGAAATATCCAAATTTATATTTATCCCTCGCACATCATCCTAGAGGGATAATTAGCTGATCAATAAAAAAAACCGAAAATCACTGTTTTCTATTTCTTTCGTAATGAATGGTCAGCTTGGCTTCAAACCTTATTTAAATTATATGCTAGCGATATCGTGCGTTCCTTTTTGTCTTATGTAACTGACCTGTACATGGGCCTATTACAGACAGTATGATTTATAAGCACGAAAAGCCCCTGATTTGTAGTTCAAAAAGTGTTTTAATTGTGTAGTTAGAATCTGCCTTGCACTTCATTTTAGTACCATGGCTTTTGCGTGTACAATACATATACAAACATATATACATACAGGCGGGATGGTAACAAAAAGAAAATGACTACATAACTGAAGAAAATTTATCTTTATGGCTTCACTTCGTAAGACTTGGCATTAACTTGGCGATCGTGAATTAATCAATTAATCAATTTACTGCTACCCCACAGAACTGAGCTACAGCGCAAGAGAAAAATAGATAGAAGTTGAAATAAAAAAAGCAAAATAACAAGCGTTCTAATGCTCAGAAGAGTATGGGATGAATGATTGCAGATTCCACTCAGAAAATGCTAATGACGTAGGAAGAGAAAAATACTAACAATCCAACAACTCCTGGCAACGCTTGCATAAGAAAATCGTTCTTGAAAAGTGAGAGATAATAAGCAGTGAATGTATAGACCCATAGGCATTGCCCCGACCAAGACTACGAAATAACCAATTTTTCTTATTTTTTCTTATTCTTTTTAACTTATCCCATCTTATTATCCTCGAAAAACAATTCGATATTATTATAAACTACTAAATCAAGTGAAAGTAAAATCAACAGAACCAACAACTTTCACTAGCTCTCTGGTAATACCAACACCTCAGACTGTACACCTGATTTGTGTTCCTGCAGCTCCTCGGAAATTTCTGACCATACCCGCATAAATTTGAAGGCTTGTTAGTTAAGTGACGACAGCCACGGAGGACAAAACATGGGTCCTTTAAACCACTAACCAATTTTCATAAAAATGCGATCGTTCAATCCGAAACCATTGACGTGAAAAATTGAGTTATTTGGGTTTTACTGGTGGTCTATGCCCCATCCTTGGAACACACGAAATAGCATGTGTGGAAAGTGCCACCATTTTATTTACAGATGTTATGACGATTTCATCTCTGTCTGACTTGCGTATTTCTGTTGTCACTCCTATTACCTTAAAGTTCGTGTCAAAACCTTGTCCTACTAATCCAAATTCAACCTTTAGCTTCTACTGGTACAAACCTACCCCCTCTTATGGGTCACGGTCAATTGTATTTCAGGCACGAAACCCTCTCGTCCTACAGCAACGGATTTGAGCAAGAACAGAAATGGAAATGAAAAGAGATGTTCAAAATCCTCGTAAGGATAAACAGCGAATTCGTTATGAGCACGGAAGGAAATAAAGAGCCCCGGAGTCGCCGAACTGTGTCCGGGATTTCTCGCGTTTGACACGGGAGTGGAGTGTCTGATCCTGCTCAGGCGGAAAGAATATGAAACGATGGTAAAAAAAAAGACTGAAAAATATTTCTGTGACAACGAGGAGGTATAGTTGTTGAAAATGCGTAATGGAACCGGGGAAAAGGAAAGAATTAGCGTAGTTATTGGCATGAATCCTTCAAGATGGTTTAAATATTCGCTGCTGGCCTAGTTCTGATTTCTGAACATACAGTTCGTTGGCAGCAAATTTTATGTTCCTAGCCACGAATTTGCGGTCAATTTGATTCGCCTGAACAGACAATTTATTGCATAATTTTACACGTTCGTAGTGCTGCGGAAGCGACTTGTTACCACACCTTTTACAAGTGGCGAACTTCTGCCCTAAGGTAAACTACACAGCGGCGTAAGAAATCCCGACAAGGTGGAAGAAAAGGTAAATGTGCATTGTTAATGTTTAAAAAACATAGTTGGTTCTTGTCTATTTAATTTCTAAGCCTGCGCATCCATTTTGTTTTTTTAGGTCACAGTCCGTCAAATACATAACAGAAGAAAAGTGTTGCTAGGTTACAAAAAGGGGTCCCGACTTTGTTAACTACCTAGGGTACTTGGGTCTCAATGTCCTTTTCCGACTTCGCCGTGTCGACTCGAAAGGCCTCGTTAGATCTACGAACAGCGGAGAGTGCGGGGTCATGAAAGTTGTTGGATGACGTTTTGGATTAATAAGACAATTGCTAATATTGCTATGAAAGCAAATCCAGCAAGATTATGTCAGTACTGACTTTTTAGTGTTAATTCGTACATCAAAGCAGACAAGTTCAAACAAACTCAGCATGCCATAAAACCGGCTTAAAGTCGCGTTATCACTTGCCATCTCGGGGCGTCGAAATTCATAATATCTACCTTTCCGATGTCCGTCGGAATCTCATTTAAATAAATACGTGCTACTTTGTCATTGTCAGGAATTTGTTTTGCAAATCTTCCTGATGCTGATAGGATCGCGACTCTTTATGGTCCTTTGACTGATCGTCACTGCAGTAACTTTATAATACATGCTGTTTTGATCAGATGTCATGTACGGTTGGGGCTAATTTATTTAAGGTTTTGGTACACACACATTTGTGAGATCACACATGGAAATGAGGGATGAATTGATTTTTGTCACTGAAGAAGCACTTCTTAAAAAGCTTGTAAACCGTAGAAATATTTTCTCCCGACACGATAGAGAACCATAGAAAACCACAAAAACGGTTTTGGTCCAGTGTGTTTGTGCATTCATTCCGACTTACAGGACCCCTCGTACTATTTACTCTTCAACTTATGGTATTTTAAAATATCTGAATACTTTAAAACCAGGCTGTGCTTTCATCAAATAACCTACGGTTTTGGCTGTTTTAAGCCTTTTCCGAGACCCGTTTTGACTTTTAGCGAAAACAGGGAAACAATTTACAAAACCGGTTTTTCTGATGGAAAAACCTCGGGAGAAACTTCTCGTAGACAACCGCTGACAGCGTGATACACATTAAGGTAGCAAAAAATGGCAAGTGAGAAAATCAGCGCGGTTTTCATAGAGGTGTTGGAATATACCGTACACAATTGGGGTCTCCGGGTTTAGGAATATATGGAGTGATTATGGAAGTAGGTTGCATTAGTATTATAGGTAAGACAGGTCCTTTAAGCAACATGTGTGACGTATTGTGGGAGACTTGAACAGCACAAAGTCACGCCCAAATTTACCACACAGGGACGAGACCAAAAGAGGGTTTACCTCGGGGCTTACTACTTATGGGAATTTCGCTGGTTCGAGACTGGTCCTAAAGAATCTCAAGATATTAATTAAATTTGGAACCGAAACCTGGATAAGCATGAGAGGTTTAAACAGAAGTTGGAAGGGCTGAAGATTTGTCCTCTTTCCTTCGTGAGTTATAGATTATTATACTGGGTTTTAATTTTGTACTTTTATTTGTTCGAGTTTTAATTGCTGAGTTCTTATTCTAATTGTCTGTTACATTTTTGTGTTTGTTTCTTTGAAATTTATTTGGATTATTGATTATTTGTAACTGATTTTGGTATTTGAGTTTCTTGTCTATTTTTTTTTTCTGCCTTTGGCTTCGCAACTGTCGGTGCGATGTAGTTTGTAGCCGTTTCAGTTTTCTTTTTTTCGTATTAGTTATTAATTTATTTTTACTACCATTCATTTTGGTGGAACACAGATGACTCATCCATTCACCAAATGTTCTCCTAATGCAAAACTCAGCTTCTGCTTGACACAAGCCCACCCTCTCTAGTGGTCCAGGGACTGGTTGGTCACCTGCCACTAACGACCTGAAGGAAGTGGAAGTGCTTTTTTTCAGTGTTTCTGAAATCTTCGTGGACGGAAACCGTTGCTGTTGTCACGACTAGCATAAAGTAGTTGGTTTTAAGCGGAAAGAACACATTTTGTGGCCCGCTCCAAGTATAAAACAACCATTCCTCCTGTCTCATTTGCCGTCATTTGCTTCAAGTTCTTCAGCACTGACGGCTAGGCTCAGGTGCTGGGGACGAACCTCGCAAGGCTTGACGATGATATGTTGATAACTCCTTTTCACTACTTTTTATTTTCAGAAAGGGGTCAATGACTCTAAGCAAGGGATGTCCTCCTACTTATTATTTTCAGAAAGGGGTCAATGACTCTAAGCAAGGAATGTCCTACTCGCAGGAATAGGATACACATATGTCTTCAAGATGTGGAAGAACCCGGAAAACTCCGAACATTCTAAAGAAATCTTCCAGCCAATCAAAGCGGCAACCGACTGTGTAACGTGCATACACTTACAAAACCTCAGTTGCAGCTTCAACAAAGACGACACATATGCATGTCGAGGAGTAAGTGAGTAAGTAAGTATATATATAACCCACATATAACTCCACCCAACCTCGATGTTGTCGGCCAGTCGGTAAAAAAAAGAACCGAGTCGTCACGAAATGCCACGATTTTTCGTCAAAATAGTGTTTTTTACACGAAAACAGTCGTTTCTTCTGAAACTTAGTCAACTTTTTTCAAAAGTGTCGTTTATTCTTGAAAACAGTCGTTTTTATAGTCGGTAAAAATCACCAGGCATTCGGTAAATGCCTTGCCCCCAAACATTTTGGCTCATAACGCCTCTGATGGTGCTCATAAGTTGGGGCACCGTGCCCTGTAGCAAGGGCATTTTACCCCCATACAAATCTGTTTAAAAATCAAATTTCCATTCCAGATTGTCAATTCAACACATTTTTGGGATATAGTAGATGTATCATGAGCTTGCTGTGACTAAAGTGACCTATGAGCTAGCCAAATTAGGTAACTAAGGGCCTCTGAAACATCTGAATAGGTATTTTTTATCTTCATTCTACCATTTAGTCCAAAACTGCACTGTTCACATTCAAATAACCGTTCAAATTAACATACCTCTACTGCACCATGACCTTCCCTTATGTTACCTTAACTCGCACTTCCAGCGAGATAAGGTGGTGTGATCCATACTTCAGGGCATGGTACTCTACGTATGAGCACAATGCCCATACGTTGGGGTATGCCCAGACGTTAGGGCACCATGCCCAACATATTTAGGATTTGTGAATGACTGGGCTAAGCCACGGCGTGCCAGCGAATGGTCAAATTGCTGCCAAACGAACGATATCGCATCTTTCTTCGATAACTACACTACATATAGTTGGTATGCGATCGTTAGTCACTTAAGCATGCTGCTTTTATAATGAGCAGTAAATATTCCTTCTCAAATTCTTCAATTTGTCACGCTATGGGAGCTGGTGACACTCTACATAGCCAGATCCTGTCCCCAAGTTAACAGCAAAACTAATCG
Organism: Branchinecta lynchi; assembly: GCA_023053575.1. Lineage (NCBI taxonomy): Eukaryota > Metazoa > Arthropoda > Branchiopoda > Anostraca > Branchinectidae > Branchinecta > Branchinecta lynchi. The sequence continues at coordinate 12,576,859 of JAKZAP010000017.1, read as the reverse complement.
CTTTACATCATCACTGTCGCGTTGGATCCTACCCATCAACTAGATGGTCCTTCTGCATTAATCGCGTCACCTCATAAAACAGACTGATGACTCATATTTTCGTGTTTCTCGGACGGCAGTCGGGCATTAGCCAAGATAAAGTTAAAAAAAAAAAAAAAAAAACAGAACCGCTGAAAATACTTGTGAATTTGATTTGTTGTCCTACAATCGGCGGTACTCTGACCAACCTGTCAAACCAAGTCCGAAAGCCATATCACTGGCGTGATATTCAAACTTCAATCTCGTGGTAAATATCTTGGATAGCTCCAGAATTAACGACTAATCAAAAGAACCACTGAACAAGGCCATATCCAGGGGGGGGGGGGGTTTAGGGGGTTGACCCCCCCACCCCCCACCCCCGAAACATACGAAAATACTCATTTGTATAGGCTTTTCCCTCTGATCTGTGTCTTTTTTGTACTTTTTTGTACGACCCGCAGGCACCCCCCCCTTAAAGGCACTCCCCCCCCTCCCCGAAATAAATTCCTGGATACGGGCCTTTCGCTGAATATACTTGTGATATTTTCTTCTTCTCAGCTATACCTTATTCTTGAGTCAAATCATATCTGAAAATGGAAATTATGTCGACCGTATCAATATAAATTTTAATTTATCATAAAATTTTCTCATGGTAAAATTTAACTGCTATTCAAAATTCATGAAGGTGTTTCCTGAGAGACACTCGAATGATGGAAACCCAATGCCACAGGATCGGAATCACTCCGATATCACGTCAATCATATCTGAAAGAAACGCAGGGCCGCATCCAGGGGGACGAGTTAGGTTTTTTTTTCAGAGCGGATCAGGCTCCCGCTTCTTGCTTCCGACGAGCTCACTGGTCAGAAATAGCGGTTCGACAATTTTCCATGTTTTTCACAAAAAACAAAGGGGGCCGGGCGAGTGAAAACAGCTGCGATGTGATTGTAATTTTTACGGTGATTTTTAAAGCAGTCCGCTAAAATACTGGAGAGGCATCAAGAGTGGGTTTTGTGTCAAAAATTGGGGTGTGAAGGTCTTGAATCATCACCTGGAGTGAGACCGAGTTACAGTTAAAAAATAAGTAGTATAATTTGTTTCGGACTGATGTATCATTCGTTGTTATTCTTAGTGGAGGGGTGGTGGTAAGGAAAAAGGAAATGAGAAGGTAAGGTTAAGGTCAGGAAAAGTAAAAAATGTGTGTTACGTTGGTTATAAGTGAATAAAAATTATACACTTTTGCACAAAACACGGTTTTGCCAGTCAAGGGAGCGCTGTGTATGTTCTTTTAATGTCTGAACGATAAAAACAATGAATTGAATTGAATCGAAACTGTACGCACTGCGACTTCTGCTTTCAACACAAACGACTGCCAATTTTTTGAGAGGCCACACTGAAGGCTCTCTGGGTACTTAGTACAGCTTGCTGTAAGGAAGCTAGTATTCTGATTGAAAATAGCCACACATTAATGTAATTTGTATCCTGTCCTGTTGCAGGAATCGCACAGCCATTGTGTGACGGCGTGACGGGTGGTTCTCTGAACCGGTATGCGAAGAGATTCTTTCTGCGATAAGATAGAATGCAAATGTTACTGCATCTTTCAATGACAACATTTTGTCGCTGCTTTATAGCTTCATTCTCGTAAAATCTAGGATTCAGGGTTCTGGTTCTCTACCCTCAGCGACAGGGTATGTTCAAAACATTAAACGTCTTCAGAGGATGTTACGTTCTAATCAGCTATGGGATCTAGTTTGCATTCAATCGGTAAAACACGGGTTATGTTTTTACTGTGTTTTGCCAATTAAAAATTGTGATCAATTTTCCAGAGCGTCAAATGGTGTATTTACACTTAACCTTCTCGACGGGTAGCAACAAACTATCGAACAGATACTTTTCGAAAATTGCTGTTTTTGCAAAATAAATAAAAATATCTTTGACGGTGCAAAACGGATAAGTCAGCTACAAATAATCTCCAATATGGCTGAATGAAGATATTTTTTCATTTACTAGACTCTACAAGAAAAAATAATTTAGGATTAATTTCTAATTAAACAATCCATCGCACAAATTCGATCTGGGGACCGGGTGCTGACAGGAGAGCACGCATATTTCCATCAGTATGAATGGCATGTACTGAATTATAAATGTTGTATTTGTTAAAGAGGTCTTTACATCCCGTGCACAACGAATTTGTATTCTCAGCCGGACTCTGGACCTTTCGTTATTTAATTTTTTATTAAAATAACCTGAACCTGATCACAGGGATGGTTTGTCCTGTTTAATTTGTGTTTAAGTAGACGGTTTTCGAGAAGAAGGAAGTTTGTCCGATGGTACATACCTTAACCCTCCTTGCAAGGTTGGGGAGGGAACTTCATTACAGTCCCTTCTCAAGTGTATACCTCTTCCGCATTTCAGGAAAAACTAGACCTACGTTGCCTGGGCAACGTGAAGTGTTGCGGCAACCTTTGTCCGGCTTCGCTGACTAAAGTTGCGAGAACAACACTTTGGTCTTGTTTCTTTGCTGTTAGTTAAATGCTGAAGTTGTCAACTTATCGAAGCTCATAAAACGGTATTTTCTAAGAAGAACACAATCAATAAGTTTTCAAGAAGAAGGAAGTTTGTTCTATGGTACATACCTTAACCATCCTTGCAATGTTGGGAGGGAACTTCGTTACAGTCCCTTCTCCAGTGTAAACCTCTTCCGCATTTCAGAAAACATTCGTCTCGGGCTCGATTAGGTTTGCTTCCCGATCACAGGGATGGTTTTGTCCTGTTTAATTTGTGTTTAAGTAGACAGTTTTCGAGAAGAAGGAGTTTGTTCGATGGTACATATCTTAACCATCCTTGCAATGTTGGGGAGGGAATTTCGTTACAGTCCTTTCTCAGATGCAAACCTCTTCCGCATTTCAGGAAAAATTCTCCTCGGGCTGGATTGGATTTGCTCCCCGGTAGACTTCTGACAGCCACAAATACAAATCTTATTAAGAAATCTGTGAATGTGGAGGTGCAAAGTGTAAAAAACTAGCAATAAATAGCAATAAAACTTTGGCAATTTTAATTTAAAATTTATCAGTCCGTAGGATGACTTAATGGTCATTGACTCATAGTCAAATCGTTTCTCATGGCACTTGCCCTTCGGCCAAGTGCCATATAGCGATCGCAATTTCTGTCCGTCCGTCGGTCTGTCGGTCTGTCGGTCTGTCCAGGTTTTCCTAGTTCGGGCACTTCCACATAAGCTAGGACGATAAAACTTGGCAGGCGTATCAGGGACCCCAAATGATTAAGTTGGAAATAGTCACTTCCCCCATCCGAGCACCGTGGGGGGAGTGGAGGAAGGGGAATCCGGAATCTTGAGGTATTTATAACTTTTGAACGGGTGATTGGATCTCGATGAAACTTGATATTTGGAAAGACCTCACTTCTCAGACAACCCACTTAAAATCCGGACCGGATCCAGTGACTTTTGGGGGGGGGGCTGGAGGGGGCAACCGGAAATCTTGGGAAACGCTATGAGTGGAGGGATCGAGATGAAACTTGGTGGGAAGACACCTAGCAAACACTAGATACCTCATTGACATAACCGAGCCGACTCGGGCACTGTGGGGGGAGTGGAGGGAGGGGGAATCCGGAATTTTGAGGTATTTATAACTTTTGAACGGGTGATCGGATCTCGATAGAACTTGATATTTGGAAAGAACTCATTTCTCAGACGACCCACTTGAAATCCGCACCAGTTCCGGTGACTTTTGGGGGGAGCTGGAGGGGGCAACCGGAAATCTTGGGAAACGCTATGAGTGGAGGGATCGAGATGAAACTTGGTGGGAAGACACCTAGCAAACACTAGATACATTATTGACATGACCGAGCCGATTCGGGCACTGTGGGGGGAGTGGAGGGAGGGGGAATCCGGAATCTTATGGTATTTATAACTTTTGAACGGGTGACCGGATCTCGATGAAACTTGATATTTGGAAAGACCTCATGCCTCAGACGACCCACTTAAAATCCGGACCGGATCCGGTGACTTTTTTGGGGAGCTGGAGGGGGGCAACCGGAAATGTTGGAAAACGCTATGAGTGGAGGGATCGAGATGAAACTTGGTGGTAAAACACCTAGCAAACACTAGATACCTCATTGACATAACCGAGCCGTGCCTACTCGTAACAAGTGCCATATGAGCTCGTAGCTCTTGTTTTTTTTTGCTTGCATATTTGGGTTGTGTCAACTGTCACATTTAAGAAGTATATAAATGGTACTATATACAAATTTTACGATTCGCCAATAATTTTTTATGGTTATGAGCATTTTTTCTTTTTTTAACCAAGGCAGACGTGCTCTCTAACTCTTAGCATTTATTTGCGTTCGTTGAAGAGCGAGTTGAGAGAGATAAATCATTTAAGAATGCATAAACAGGTGTTTTCGTCTAAGCTAGCTCCAGTAATGCATTACGCCGCGGAAATTTGGGGGTATAGTCCGAGTATTAAGCTAGAACAAGTGCAATTAGGCTACTTCAAAAGAGTTCTAGGCCTTAGTAGCAAGATTAATTAATTAGTAATAAGAGGAGATTTAGGTTTATTTTCATTAAGGAGTAGGCGTCTTGTTAGTATGATACGGTTTTGGGAAAAAATAATAGCGTTGCCGAGAGTAAGACCGTTAAAGGCTGCATATCTGGAATCCCTCCAGGATGGAGCAAAGGAATCGTGGTCAAAACAGGTTAAAAGTATTTTGGATAGTAGCGGTTTGTCTCATTTTTGGTGTGATGGAAAAGGACCTAGAGCAGGTAATAGTGTGAGTATTGCTAAGGAGGTGGAGGTTAGGTTACATGACCAGGAAATACAATTATGGCAGTGTGGGGTGGAGGCATCTGATTCATTGTGGTTGTACGCGAAGGCCAAAGAGACATGGGGGGAGGAAATTTATTTTAAGGCGGGGATTCCAGCAGATCATTTGAGGTTGTTAATGAGTTTAAGAGGTGATTGTCTACCTTTAGGAATGCGTAGAAGATATTTGGGTAAGGTAAGAGTGTTGTCTGGTCCTTACTTTTGCCCAATGTGTGGATATTTGGACGAAAATATTTTTCACGTAATGTGCGTATGTCCTGAGCTTTCAGATCTTCGTGGGGAAATTTTTGGTGTTAATAATTGGGGGGAGGATTGGTTGGTAAAAGTAATGGGAAGTAAAATATTTGGTGATATGGAACAGTTGGGAAGATTCCTTTCGGTCTCGATGAGCCACAGAGAAAGATTCCTGTAAAGGAATATGTAAAATAGTTAGCATTTATTTGGTTTGTGTTTTTTAGTTTTGTTTGTGTTTATTTTTTTCCCATGGCCTCTGTGCTTTTAGTGGAATAAATCTTATCTTATCTTATCTTATCATGGGTATGACGGGTATTAGCGTTCGAGGTGTGACAGCTTTGTATTTAGTTCTCAGTCTGACAAGCAACCCACACACATCTGAGAAAGAACACTTCCCTATGAAGTAGTTCGTTACTTCATCACAACATTGTACAAATTTTCACATTAGTCTTTAATTTTGAGTGTCGTGTGTAGACACTGAGGACTAATGACGATCGCTACGTCATAAATGTTGTTTTTTGGCAAAACACTGCAACTTTCAAACTTAACACCTGAAATGCAATACGGGAAACTAAGCATAAATTAAACCCGAAATTACCATTGGCACTTATATCCTGTCGCCAAAAGTTTACACTTGACAAAATTGCATGAACAAAAGAAGCCGACACCGCAAAACCACAATGTAACATGTGTTATTCGCTTCGATGTTTAATATCAAATATGGTTCCATGGGTAGTTTGTGGTGAAGACTTTTCATCGCACAGTTTTATGTATGCCTAAAGCATCTAACTTACTACTTTTTGTAATTTACAGAGCAGGCACAGCAAGTCAATTTAGCGTGTAAAATGTTATGTGGTAATTTTTATTTGGTGTTGATGATGAGGTTGTCAACGCGAATGACCTAATACTGACCATGTGTTGAGTACCCGGCTGAGAGTATACTCTACTGAGAAAATTGATTAAACAAAATCAAGGATGACCATCCGCGGTGTGACTACCAAGTAACTAAATCGGAAAAAGTCGCAACTCTAGCCAACCCCATAGACAAACAAACAAAGCCTCAGTACCGGCTTTTGTTGACTTGTTTAACGTATTATACTTCTGTCTTTTTTTTTTTACTTCAAATTTCAATGACGAGCATAGTTGACATTTCTTTTATTCAAACAATGTTTACAACGGATGCGTCAGCTATGATTCTTCATCAGCGATATTTTGGCCCTTCTTGACAAGGGTCCTCGTCAGGCTTTTTTTTTTTTTTTTGACATTTCTTATGCTTGAAGATCGTATATCATCTGTCGTAGCGAGATACACCAAGTTTGGTATGTATGCTATGAGACTTTCTTTTGAGGTATATCATAAAATTACAGACCATACAGAAATGTATAGCCTACAGACTTTTTAATCCTGGAACAATCTTCATATTTTGCTTCATACAAACACACGGTCTATTCGTCGGACACCTTCAAGATGAAGCAAGATTTCAAGTATGAAATATTCGTACCCTTAAGAGAAACACATTTCCAGCAAAGAAGAAATAAAAAATACAAAATTGAAAATCCAGACTTACGACATTGAAAATTACTCACTGATGATTCATTCCAGGAAGGGACTTAAGCATCCCGGCGTCACCGAACTATACACAGGCGTTGAGCAAAAAGGTTACAGAATCTGGAATTTGCAACCTGAAGGAAATGAATAACAGACCTGTCGCATGTCTGTAATTGTTTATGACACCTTCATGAAAAGATTCATTAAAGGGCACCTGAACAATGAAACCATACTTGAACACACCATGGAGAATGCATTTACAGACATGGCCACGGAGAGCATTCTTCTCCTCAGCGTGACGTTTTCAAAATAGGGATGTTCGGGACAATATATATATATAGGACAAAAAGCTCAATTCATTCAAATCTTGTACAGCGCTGGCCGGATCGTATTGGAATTTCTTCTAGATATACGTTTGGGCTTAACTGGTTAAAAAATATTCCAGAAGAAGGGTTGACTGGAGTTATTTGTTCATTTCTAAAATTGTTCGGTACTGAAATAAGGACAGATGCAAAATGAAGCAAAAATCATAGCTTGGAAACCCTATTTCGTATTTGTATTGGGTTTTCTGCATGCAATGTCAACGGAAGCCATACAAATAGGGATGATGCTTAGTACTTTTCATTTATGTGTCCTTTAAGACCTAAGAGGGCGGCTACTTAGTTTTTACTGGGAATGAAACACGTCAGAGCCAAGAAGAAAATGGCGGCGTGTTGGGTTTCGATTTCTTGTTCCAAGATTCCCAAAAGATAGCTAATTAAATAAACTTCAAATTTTACGTTGCAAATATTCGGAAGGGAAAAGCAATGACACAGGCTCGTTTCGCTAGCTTGAGCCTTAAAGGGATCTTGCCAAGAACGCCGAAATACCGATATAAGAAGATCAGCTTACATATCTGCTTAACGCAGTCAACTATGGCTAGCATGCAGCTTGGGCTGAAGGAATATTTATAGATAAAGCATAATAAATACCGCAAAGAATACATGGATGAGATGCGCGCCACATTTAGGGACATTTACATAATACTCCATATCTGAGAAAATAGTAGAGCGGAAGATGAAAGTTGTGGTTCAATTAGTTTGCATATTGAGCGTCAGTGTGGTGAGGTTTGCAGGATGTGGTGAACGAGAAGATTGTCGACTGTCGCAGTTGGTTTATACAAACAAAGGATGCCGCGCGAAAATGTCTATGCTTGGCTTGCAATCAACCAGTCGGTGAGGAAATATGGCCCGGGGCATTTCCAGGGACTGCTTACTTTGATTTTGCGGAAACACCTTGCCCGACCAGTGCTCGTTGGCCTGCTGTGATTCTCACACAAAACTTCTGATATCCATGTTTTACATTTCTGATTTATTCTGGGTAGTTTCATTGCCGTTTCAACCGGCACAAATCTAGCACAGTAACGGTAAATGATTATGAATGAAAGATGTACTAAGTAACGAATGAGAAAAAAAATAAACTTAAAAACCCCGTATCTTAGTCTAAACACAATTTTCAACCATTACACTGAAACGGAGTTCCAGTTATTTATTAAATACATCTTCCGTCAACAACCCATGCATAGCTGATAATCCCCTGTTTTAAGTATTTTAAGGTGAATTGTTTCTTACGATAACTTTGATTCCTATAAGTTGCAACTGTGTATTTTTGTTTCTTTTATTCTTTTTGTAACTGAATCATCATTTCCGGCTGAAATAAATAAATAACAATATAGATAGTATGTGGTAGTTGTCCCCGATTGGTGTGTAGAAAGCGGTAGACATCGTGGATTGGGAAACCCATCGGGCTTATTGCTACACTGTCAGAAATTTAATAACAGATAGCGTATAACACTTTCAAGAATAACACCTTTTCACTTAGAAATAAAGTGTTATGAGCAATTAAGTTTACACTATTTCTTGCCTAGATCTCCAACAACACCTTCAATTGTTAAAAATACTAACGAGAACGAAAGAAACATAACAAATAACATCCCAAAGTGTTATCTGTTGAAACCGGGCATCCTTCTGTTGTCGTTATGTAACCTCTGACAGTGTAGTATGTTTACCTATTGAAGGTGTTGTTGGAGATCTAGGCACGAAATAGTATAAGCTTAATTGGTCATAACACTTTATTTCTAAGTGAAAAGGTGTTATTCTTGAAAGTGTTATGCGCAATCTGTTTTGAAACTTCTGACAGTGTAAGAGTTAATGAGCCACATTACTAACCAGAAATAATATTTGCATAGAGCAGGGGGGGACTGGTATGAAATCTGAGGACCCTAGCCGGGTGGGGTGGGTCGTTTTTGCCCCGATTTAGCAGATTTTATTTGGGTGGTCCTCTTGGTTTTTTTTTTTTGTACACTGACCCAAGCAACATATCATTTAGCAGGAAATCACACGGCCGAAACAGCTGGGACAAAGAGTCCAAGCTGCAAACCTGAAACACCGGGGGATCCTGAAACACCGCGAAATTCTCCCAAGAATCAGAAAATCCTCATATTCGGCACCGGCGAGGCACGTCACAGAAGATTCTGGTTGGTTCGAAGCATTCTCCAATAAAGTCAGCAACTTTGTTACCTTACCTTGGACCTTAGTTCCTCCTGCTCCTCCGTAGGTGCTTAGGGCATCTAAGAAGAGCCGCCAGTCGTCTCTCATAAGGACTGCTGCCCATACATCTTCCCATCCGGGCTGGATAGACGCGTTTATATTCTGAAGATCCGACTGGTGTACGACGAGGAGTGTTCTTCCGTCGCCCTCTTCGTCTGGATCCCTCCGGATGCCAGTGGAGGATTGTGTTGGGGAGTCTGGTGCTTCCCATCCTGATTGTATGGCCCAGATACCTCCAGCGGCGGATCTTGATGACTTCAGTAATAAGGGGATGCACTGTCATCTGGCGAATCTGTCATCTGGCGAAACTCTTTCTGTCTAGTGCATGTTTAAGATCCGCCTAAGGCAGGTGTTTTCAAAGGCCAGAAGACGTTTCTCCAGCTGTTGGCTGAGGTGCCACGTCTCCGACCCTTACAGAAGTACGGAGAGAACGTTGCTGTTGAAAAGTCTCAGCTTGAGTCTAAGGGAGTACTTCTTGCTCCTCCATATCTTCTTTAGCCGATTGAAGACACCGCTGGCCTGACCAAGTCTTAGCTGGACCTCCCTTGCACAAGCTCCAGTGTTTTCAACTGTACTGCCGAGATATCGGAATTCAACGACCTGTTCGACTTGCTGGTCCCTACAGCGTATATCTAGCGGAGATCCGCTACTCGCCATACTCTTCGTTTGGGGGATGTTTATTTTCAGTCCGAACAGTTCAGCTGTTTCACTGGTCTTTGTGAGGAAGTCCTGGAGCTTCTGTTTGCAGGTCTCCATTGGGTTGATGTCATCGGCAAAGTCTATGTCTCCTACTTTTCTGCCATCCCTGAGGTCAATGCCGCATCCTTCACATCTTCTTAGAACGTAGTCGATGATCAGGATGAACAGCAGCGGAGACAGACCGCACCCTTGCTTCACGACCGTCATAGTTTGAAAGTATCTGGTGTTGCCGTCGCGGGTACGGACACAGCATTCTGTGTCTTAGTAAAAGGCTGCTATCAGGCTTACGAGTTTGTCCGGTATGCCATAGTACCGGAGCACTCTCCAGAGTGTAGCACAGTCGATGGAGTCAAAGGCTTTTTCGAAGTCTATGAAGACTAGGTAGAGCTTTTTCGTCCATTCGTTGCATTCTTCTAGCAGCATTCTTAGCACGAATATGAGATCCGCACATGAACGGTTTGGGCGGAAGTCAAGATGTTCTTCGTGGAGGTGTTTGTCGACCAGTGCTTCCACTCCAGAATTTAAAAAAAAACGTAGACTTAGTTCAAAACTCGGTAGAAATCAGGAGCTTCAGTAATCCAAGAAATCAGGATATTTATAAGGAGATTTTCTAGAACGCTTATAGTTCATTTATCAAAGAGAGAAATATTTGTATAGGTGTAGAGTGGATAGTAGCAAACGGATACGTCAAAGGAACTTTATTAGAGCTTGGCAAGGGTTCTCTTCCGGCTCAAACCACTCAAGCTGGGAAGTCCATGTTCAGTTCTTAGCTTGAGTTCAATTCAAAGCTCCAGCGGTTACAGCCTGAAGACCATTACCAAGAAGGACCAAAATATCGCTGGAACAAAATTCAGCTGACGTATCAATTTGTCCACTATCAACTATATTTGCAGTCAGCTTGGGCTGAAAGAATATTTAGGTATAGCGTGATAGGCCATTGAAGGGAAGGAAACTTATGGAGGAAGGGCTCTTTAAAAAGGAATAGCAAATTTAAGATTAAAATCAGTATTAAAGTACAAGTACCCTGGAAACGATCCTCATGAAGATTATAGTTAAAAAAATGTTATCTTTTACGATATAATTAGAATTTATAGCATAAAATAAATACTGTACTTTGAAATATTTGACTATTAAATATTTTCTAGTTTTCATGATTTTGTGTCTGGTGCAGTTATTTTTTACATGTCGTGATTGGGTTGGGGTTGGAATTCTCGTGAGTGGTTTGATGATTTACAGATCTGCTGACACGAGAAAAAAATGTACAAATTATAATGAAAATAATAATTATGACTAGCAGCGATTAAACAAAAGTTTTTGGAAGGTAACTGGAAAAGTTTGCATGAATATTTTGTTTTTGAAAGAGCTAGTGGTGTTCAAGAGCTTAAGGAAATATTACTGTCGCCGAGTGGAATTATTACACCGATTGGAGCCCATTGTCGTAGCCCAAAGAATTTTTTTTTTAAACAAAATTTGAAAATATGCTACGCGATCTTCAAAAGAATAAAAAAAAATTATTAAAAAGGAAGAACCTAAACGTGTTTAACCGTATCAGCACATTACTTGTAAAGTAATAATTTACTTCCCCATTTTAATACGACTTTTGAGATGCCGCCTCTACACCCAGTCTCTCGAAGTCCATTCCTCCCCCACAGAATCTGTAAGGAGGTTTCTCATTTGAAAAGTTTAGGAATGCGGGGGGATATTTCTGTGCCGAACAGAAACGTATAACTTCGGTGATGAGTTACAGCCTCCAGGTCAGGTCTACAAAATAAATATTAAAAAGGAAGAACCTAAACGTGTTTAACCGTATCAGCACATTACTTGTAAAGTAATAATTGACTTCCCCATTTTAATACGCCTTTTGAGATGCCGCCGCTACACCCAGTCTCTCGAAGTCCATTCCTCCCCCACAGAATCTGCAAGGAGGTTGCTCATTTGAAAAGTATAGGAATGCTTGGGGAGAATAAAACATATTTCTGCGCCGAACAGAAAAGTATAACTTCGGTGATGAGTCACAGCCTCCAGTCAGGTTGATAAAATAATTATAAAGATTATAGCTATTCAGAAAAATCAGGAGGAAATTAAGTAAAACAGCAAAATATCAGTAGAAAATCAGTAGATCAGGAGACTCAAAAATAAATCAGTAGGAGCCCTCAAAAAACGTAGATCTCCTGATAAATCAGGAGAAGTGGAAGCACTGTTGTCGACTGCTGACTGTATGCGGTTCAGCAGGATGGTGGACAGGAGCTTGCCAGGAATGGAGAGCAGGCTGATCCCTCGCCAGTTTTCACACTTAGTGGAATCGCCCTTTTTAAAGATTTTGACTAGAGTACTTCTTGTCCACTGACGGGGGTCCTTTTCGGTTTCCCATACCAGGTTAAAGAGTGTCATTCAAACGGTTAGGCAGGCGTTTACAGACAACTTCAGAATCTCAGATGCGATAAGGTCTTCTCCGGACGACTTGCCGTGCTTTAGCTTCTTTTGGGGCACCAGTGATTTCGGCTGAAGAGGGTGGGTCAGAGCTTACTGCTAGCCTTCGCCGATCTTTTCGGGGTCAGTGATTAGCCGGCCGCTCGGATCCCTTACAGGTCGGTCCACGCAAGGCCGCTTTCCGATGATCTCGTTCGTGGTTTTGTAGTAAGCTCTTGAGTCCCCTCTTTTTGATACCTCTTCTGCCATCTGAGCTTTCATCTCTATAAAATGACGCTTGTCCCTACGGGCACTTTTCTTCACGAGTTTGTCCCGTTTCTTGTACTCGTGCTCAAGAAATAAGGCGTCAGTGGCAATGTTTAAGAAAAGATAAGGCCGACCTTTTAAGGCTACAGCAAGCCTCGAGAACGTATGCTCAAAAATAAGTCGCTGGACTTCTGCTGTCTCGACGAGCAGGAGGGCAGAGACAAAAATGAAAAACCGTCAATTTTTCCATCGTCCCGCTGAAAACACAAGTAGACATTCTTTGGCCAAGTGCAAAGCCTTACTTAAAATCTGATGTTCAAGTGTTTCCGAGGTCAAAAACTTAAAAAAATCCTTCACGTGTGCTGAAATAAGCTTTTTACTTGGATAGTCTTCGTGATAATAATAAAAGAAGTACAGCATACTTCTAACCTTGTAATTTGGAATCGAACGATATGCTACACACACTGCTATTGGGGGTGGTGTGTGCAGTGTTTATTTTTTTTGTACAGATTTTTTCGGCGGGTATTGGGGTACCCCTAGCGGTTTCAGATTTCATACCAGCCAGGCGGGGGTGGGTGGGTCTTTTTTCCGAAAAAGGCCAGATTTTAGGCTAGGGGTCCTCAGATTTCATACCAGTCCCCCCCTGGCATAGAGTGTTTTTTCTCTTTTTATTCAACATAGTTGAATATAGAATAACCTACGCTGGTGATTAACTTGTTAACAGAGTCACCTTCAAAGTTGCGGTACCAATCGCTTTTATTTGCCCAAAACCATAACAATGTTGATTACAAGAAGCTTTACCGAGCTGCTAACTAAAGGTAGATAAAAGCTAGCACCAGCACTTCGCTTTGTTACAACATTGAAATGCCACCAGTTCCCTGGCGCGAATATAGGTTGAAACCCTTTTCAGCCTTTCAATTCAATTCAATTCAAGACTTTTATTCCGGCCAGAGACCATAACAAACACACAAAAAATAAAGAACATATTAGGCTACAATACCACAGAAATTGGCCACACCCGTCTTTATTATACAGACTAACCCAAACGGGCAAAGACAGATGAAGCCACGGGTTACATAATGCCAGTACTATGCAGTTTTGCGATAGTAGCAACCGATTTCTTAGAGATGTGCGATGCGCGTCTGCCAACTAGGAGAAGTTCATTGGTTGAACCCCTGGTCAGTGCTCCAGAACAAAGTGTAGACTGGAGGGCTATGGCTATAGGTGTAGTCCCCATTTTCAGGGTCCACTTGACGTTACAGAATATTTGTGCTAAATCTGTCTTGTTCGCTAAAAGTATCGTTTCAAACCACATCTATTTTTGTTCATAAATGTAACACTTCAAGGCCCATAACACAAGTTTTTCGTTACATCAATAGATAGTGTGTTATCTCATGCACGTTGAAACTGCGCATCCTGTCTTAAATATAATGAAACACCGATATGTTATGCGTGCGCATGTTCACGTCAACCGAGTTTGGTCAAATGTTTATCATACACCATCTACCCCCAGAACAGTTCTTGAAGTCTGTCATTTTCAAAATACCAAAATGTTTGAAATACTTTTCAGACACGGTTTTACCTGTGTGTAAAACCATCTTGATAAATCCCTATCTGACTCTGTCTAATGGACTATGTGGGATCGGAAAGACAGGCAATTGACGGAACGCGCGATTGTATCTGAGCTTACAATCAAACACATTCAATACTCAACCGGCATTTAAGAGGCATGGCAGTGCCCTTCTCAAACTGCCTATAATGTGACAAGCTGCTAGCTATCTTCGCGATGCTAAACTGATTTTGGAAACCTGGTCTGACTTCAGCAGGGATTCTAAGACATAGACATAGACATAGACATTTTTTTAATTTCATCAAAAACACATAAATTAAGCAAACAATTTACGATTAACGGCCACTTTTAAGACAAAAAAATCCTGATTGTGGCCGTAATTCTAACCACCATGAATCCACTATATCATTCCCTTATTACCTTGGGTTGGGGGGGATATTTTTTTTTAAATAAATACCTTTTCCTCCTGTCACACTTCTTTCCCTCTCAAATAATGAGATTTAACCATTCTCTTGAATTCTAAATGAATTAAAGAGATTTTAGGGGCTCATAAGTTATCTTCTTTATGGTGAGGTCAATGAAATCAATTTTTGATTCAGTTCGATCAGTGAAAACTAAAAGCTGATTGACTTGTTAATTGGGCACCATTGTACTGACACAGTTAACGTAGTCAAAGTTTAACCGAAACGGGCTGAGAAAAGACACTCTATAGTTTCCCGTCACTTATTCACTCAAATAGGCTTGAAGACCCGGTAAGAATGCGATGCTTCTTTGTACCATTCGTGAACTTTCATATTGTCAATTCTTCCTTTTGGATTTGTGGCACCTCTATGTGCTTATACTTATATCCTTGATTATCAACTACTAACAAACTATTCCCAATATACACATTTATGTATATACTATGTGAGAGAATACTTAAATTGGCAGGTTCACTGTAAACAGTTTTTCCGTATAAAGATTAAAGTTGACTGCAGTATTTGCCACTCGGATTATTCTTATCTCTACGCAGATAAGATTGATACCAAATAGAGATAAGATGAATCTGAGTAGCAAATACTGGAGTTAACTTTAATCTTGATACGGAGAAACTCTCTACACCACAGTGTTGTCAGTCTGATTTTTGCAACGTCAAATATGGTCTGATATGTACAACGTATGATATGTGATTCCTTAGCCATGAAACTCAACTTTGGTCGGAGTAGATTCCAGGAAAATCACGTGTGTGCTCATGTTTAAATTTAGCGGTTCATCTGTGGAGCTCTTTTTGTTGGCAGGTCGTCCATTCTCTCAAAGTCCCTGCTAGAGCCCATTGTGAAAGAAAGGATATTTATCAAGAGAGTCAAAATTAATTTGTTGCATTTGTAAGGAATATACAAAAACAACCTGGCTTTTCAGTTAGACTTTAAGGAATATTTAGGATTACAGTGTGTTTCTTATGAGGACTGTTGTTGAATATGCGTACAGATCGTTGCATTTATCTGCATATTCTCTCGCATATTCTGGAGCTTTCTGTTCATAATGTACTCGCCTATGTCACAAATAAAATAAGTAAATCATTTATTGTAAAAACTAGTTGCTTTCTCGTCGTAAAATAATAAATAGGAAACATATATATATGTATAATCGCAAATTTAGTTTGTCGTAACGGTCGCAGTATACAAACTCCAATAATGTAAAACTAATAACTTTATGATGTCTTGTATAACTAAGGTTACAGTCAAGGCCGTATCCATGGGGGGGGATTAGGGGGTTGACCCTCCCCGAAACATACAAAAATACTCATTTTTATTGGCTTTTCCTTCTGATCGATGTCTTTTTGTGTACTTTTTCGTGCGACCTGCAGGCATCCCCCCCTCCGAAATAAATTCATAGAGACGTGCCTGGTTGCTGTGCTTCTCTTGTAGAACTAAAGCTTTTGAACGTTCTTATCAACACCAAGTGTTACCCTTTTGGATGTTTCTTCATCGCTTTAAAAGATCAGGGACAGCAGGGCCCAACCAGCGCACGACATTATTCACTGCTTCCTGGCCGAAGATTGAAAATTAAGTCTCTTTTTCTGTGTGTTTATGTGTTGTATTTATTTTCATTTACTCCGCTTTTCAAAATGGCGGGTTATAAATAAATTAATTACTTATTACTTACACCATGCCGGAATGAATTTTTTTTAGTAAAGTTGTTGAATCCTTGTTGTTGTTGAATCCTGAGATAATGGAATTTCCATGTCTGATTTGTGGTACCTCTATGCGCTTGCTTGACGAAAACGATTCACGAAAAATAAGTGTTCACGCAGTGAGCCACCTTCCTCGAGCTGTTCACTGACCACTGAAAAGCCGTGTTGGTATTAATTGAGATTCAAGTCGTCCGCGTCAGAGTAGAAATTTGCGTTGTGAGGACGGCCGTAGATATTCTAAACGTCATACTAGAGAAATAGTGAAATATAAAAAAAAAATCCCTTAACAGAATCAAAATAATGTAATAGTGTAGTCAGTTCAATGGTACAAAAGTAAGTTGGCTTTTCAGTTAAACTTTAAAGGACCCTTCTTGCTTGTTCTGCCTTTTATAATATATTTAGCTCCCTGATGGAATTATGAGGTTCTGAAATCCCACCTTTCTCCATTGTTTCGTTTTGTGCCTCCAAACTTTTAGCACTTTTTCGGCCGTGCCGAGTTTTGGTTGTGTCTTTTAATTAGTGTCTTTTTCTGTGCCTTTATGTGTTTTATTTTATTTTCTTATATTTACTCTGCTCTTTCGAAATGGCGGGTTACAAATAAATTACTTACTTACTTACTTACAACGCAAAGTTTGCCCAGAATCTTCAGCGTCCGCTGACAACTCTTTCACGCATAAGGCTATGAGAAAAGTTTCCCCACTTTTTAACCACGCCGCGTTCAGTTTTCGAATGTTTTGCCCCCAGCCGCCGCGTCAAAGAGCAGGATGGCTAGATTGAGTCGACTAGTGCTAACAAGAAAATCTATAATTTCAGGTGGAAAGTAATGACATTTTCGAAGAACGTTTATTCTGATCGATTTCCTAGTGAAAAGATCATTTCTAGTAAGAGTAGTGCTTTAAAAGCCTGGTCGGGCTTCAGCTGGGATTCCAAATGAACCAAAGAGATTTCAGTAGTTCAGAAGCAATCTCCTCTAGGCTGATGGCTAAGTCTTGTTGACACCATTCTCAAAGTGCGCTTAAGTGAAAAGCTGCTAGTAATCAGCGCGACACTAAATTGATTTGGTTGTGGTTCTGGTCGGTCTTCAGCAGGGATTCCAAATGAATAAAGACAGTCAAGCGGTTCAGAAGTTGAGATTAATCTCAGTAATACCATTCTCAATCTGTCTATAATGTGACAAGTTGCGAGCTATCTGCTCATTACACTGATGTTAGTCGCTTGTGATTCTCCGACAGGGATTCCAAATGAATAAACAGAATTAAGCAGTTCTTTAAGCTGAATTTGTGTCTACTAGGCCGATAATGAGGGCTTGGTACGCCACGCTCAAAGGCATATAATATGACAAGCTTGTCTGCAGGATGTTAAATGGATATTAAAAGACTTTGGCTCTTGTTTACCTCCGACAGCGATTTCGAATTGAACAAAGAATTAAACAGGATAATCTCTCCGTTGAAATCCCGGTCGAGGTCTCGGTGACGCCATTCTTCTTCATGAATCGTTTTTCGTTATTAATTTGTTTAAAAAATATCAGAATTGTAATTACATTATGATGAACTATTTAAAAAAAAAAACTAACCGGTTATTAAAATCGTCAACTGTAGCCTATATAGTGTGTATATTATATTATAATATATTTTATTGTATGTAGTATTTTATATGTTATCATTATAACTATATATTATATAATTTAGGTTAAAACTGCAAAAAAAAAATATTATTTGACACTAAAAAACGGATACATCAGCAATATTATTTATTAGAGTTATATTTTAATAAAGCGGCTTGAGCCTGAAAAGGACACTTGACAAGAAGGTCCGAAATGTAGCTCTAATGAAATGTAGCTTACGCATCCGTTTTGCATTCTCAAATATAGTTCGCGGTATAGGGAGCTTAGGATGAAGGAATGTTTATGTAAATAGACTAATAATTTTTTTAATTTAATTTTTTTTAAAGATACTGATGAATCATACACCGATTTGTTAATAGCAAAAACTGCCTTGTATGTCTACTTAAATTTGCATGATGCTAGCCTGCTTTTAGAGGCTTGTGATTCTGGCTATTATTCCGTAGAGATCCAGAAGAAGAAGAATATGTGGTTTGCTAAGCTGTTCAGAAGTTCAGACCTGATTCCCCAGAAAGGCTTTATACTATACGTACCAACCGCCACGGATTATTTTTGGAGTGGTGATAGATCTAGTGAGTTATTAATATATCAATAATAATTTATTTTTAAACCCACAAATCGTACAAGATCAGAACAAAATAGAGTACCTACAAAGTAGTCTTAAGACGTATGTACATCTATCCGTACCGCTTATGGACGCATCGTCGGAAAGCTTTAGGAAAATATACAGCTCTTTTTGTACTCCATCCATTTTATTTCGCTCTGGTGTTGCACGTGTTCTACGGAAGAAGGAGTTGCAGAAGATCAGAAGATGTTACTCTAAGTATGCGAAGCACCTGCTTTATTTGCCAAGGTTATACCATTCCCACATGCTAACGGAGCGTTTCCAAGTTAAAGATGCAAGCGTCACACTTTTGGAAATTTCGTCGGTGCCAAAAATCATGGGCAACTGGGCCCAGCTGGGCAAAATCGCATATTATATTTTGTTGTATTTTATTTGATTCTTTTATTTACTTTACATACTCCGCTTTTCAAATGAGGGGTCAGAAATAAATTACTTACTTACTTACTTAGTATCTACCTTACACGTATGAGAAAACAACAAAAGTACCACACAGACGAATAAGCCCCATAATTTCATCTGGTATAGCTATATTTATTCCCACCGCGTGATTGCCTTTGTGCCTCTCAATGAAGCTATTTGAGGAGAGCGGGCTGCAACAGTCATATATTACATGCGTCATTTTGGAAAAAGAACCTCACTTGGAGAATAAATATTCCTTCAGCCCATGCTGACTGCGAATCATATTTGATAGTGCAAAACGGATACAACAGCTGAATTGAATGAAACCAACAACTTTGAACTGAACCAACTTGATCGGCTTAGATCCTGTAGAGGACCCTTGCCAAGAAAGCCGAAATATAGCGTTAATAAAAAAGAGGACCCTTGCCAAAAAAGCCGAAATATAGCGTTAATAAAATTCAGCTGACATATCGATTTTGCACAATCAATTATAAAAATAAACTCGTTATCTCAGCATTCTTCAATTCACGAAAGCATTCTTCCTTCGGCCTTTCCAGCGTTCTTATTTTTAACTTCCATCTTTTTAAACTAACCTATTTCCTATTTGTCCTATTCCGCTTTAGTATCTCGATTATTGTTTCCATGTTCCTTTGTATACCTAGGGGGTTCCTACTCCCAAAATGGCTGTACAGTAAGTGCCCGGTACCAAGCTGGTGCTACAAAGGCTTGTACAGTGGTGCCAACAAGAGGGTAACCCCTCGATCACACTTAGTCCTGAATTGAGTGGCGCTTTCATGGCTACAGACTATGTGCACGATATTGGGAAGGGTATATTCACATAATCAATAAAACGGATACGTCAGCTACGGTGCTTTGGCAGCGTAGCTGACGCATCCGTTTTACGTATTATTTGAATATAAGTTTCAAAGTGAGCTTGGGCTCAAGGAATATTTATTGGGACGGGGTTATCCACTCACCGGCACTTGATATATATCCTTTCTCGGCACCTGCCGAAACTAGCCGTGCCAACCGTAAATTAGGTGATCCACCTTTCATCGCTTCCAAACATGCTGATTTTAATATCTGAACACTTGGCAACCGGTGCCGCACGGGCACTTGGTGTCTACCAAAATCGGGAGTGGGCAGCACCTCGATTACTGGAAAATAGTAACCCCAACTTTGAAGTCTTTGGACATTGCTCCCCAGCCTGAAATATACAAGGTTGGATTTTCTGTCTTGCTCGCTGTCTTGTTAAATGTAATTCCTCCCCTCCCTAAAGAAAATACCCCACGTATACGCTGATTCGAATGGTGAATAAACACTGTTTGCAAGACGGGGGACAGACGACATATCTCCGACAACGTTTGATTCGTTGCGCTTTTTCGACATCACACACAGTATCACTTTTTTCAAGTGGTTACAAATGATATTCTTATGATTGCCCGGTGACTCGCATCGAAGTCAAAAAAGGACATACCGCCTGTCACATTCCCTTGGAAATCAAGCTTGTCATTCAAGGGGTTGTTAGTTTAAGGTCTTAGACGTACACCCACCGACGGAATCGCTAAGGGTTTGCCAGACTAGGGAAAGAAAAGTGGTGGCGGAAAAAAATAATGATTAAGCTCAGGTAAAATAGGGAGAATACTTTTGAAGTGCTTCTAAGCAAAGCTGTATGTAAAGTAGAAGTCAAGGCCGTATCCAGGGGGGGGGGGTAGGGGGTTGACGCCCCCCCCCCCCCCAACAAAAAAAAAAATAGACAAAAGTAACGAGTTTTATATGCTTTTCCCTCTGATCTGTGTGTTTTTTTTACTGTTTTGTCCGACCAGCAGGCAAACCCCCCCCCCCCTCGAAAGAAATCCTGGATACGGTCCTGGCAGAAGTATCGCTGATATACATCTTAGCCGACTTTCATTTTTAGCCATTGTTTAATAACAGTACAGTGTTGGGACAAGTGAAGATTCAGAACGAAGACTCCCGTTCAGACCAGCAAAGTTCGAAACTGGTTCTAAAATATTTGTGATATCTGTGAACAAAGCCTACCAAGGGCTTTCCACATTGACGGATTGCCAAATCGATTAAGTAGGCTACCTACTTCGGGCCTCACTACTTTCACGGGAACTTAACAACGAAATATTTGAAGTTTTGGAGACTGAAAACACAAAGCACAAACACACAATACTATTTTTAATAAAATCAATGATTCTTAGTATGTAGTATTTTGTTATTTGTATCAATAAGTTTGGTTGATAAATGACAAACATGTTGGGGGAAATAGTTTGCCTCGAGGGTTCAGAAATGTATTTGCCTAGGGTGCTCTCCATCGTTTAATCCGCTAATTAGCATCCTTCTATATTTCCTGCTGTACATGAAACGTGCCTATAAAGGGTATCACACATAGTGTGAAACCCCTGTCCATCATCTATCTTAAACGGACAGGCCGTATAAGTCCCGGTTGTCACGTGGGACTTCACAATCATGTGTAGAAGTCATTTAAAACTGCTAATCTTCTTGTGTCAAGACCGCCTAGACGAGATCTAACAATACACATTATCAGATGCGCATTTTTGCCACAAGAAGTGTCAGAAGCCGCGCCTCTGAAACCGTATTGGCTCGCAGTTCCTTTAAGCACCGCCCTGGACCACCGCGGAAGATTCAAACTGTGTGCGGCCAGGTATCAACGCTCAGGTGCTGGACAGTAGTTAGTAAAGTGATTTGATGTAACTATGGATTGAAGCTGGAGATAAATGCTGCTAAGCTTATCAATGGACGAAAGACCGAGGGCCACCGATTTTTCAATCGCAGCAATAATGGCCCGCTCCTCTGCGACTGATGAGTCAACAGGGACAGAAAAAGGTATAAAGGTTTACCCTCATTACGTCGTTTACTGCATGGTCGTAAATATTATGGTTAGCTTGAGGACCTTTGGGATGACCGGAACGTAATGGGCATGCGCCCTCCATTCAATTGTAAACAATACCGATAGGCATGTCAGATATTTTCTACTATTGTCGGCATAGTGCTTCAACGACAGTTTTACCACCTAAGGTCCGACGAACTGAAAGGAAGCGGGGCGCGACGGAATTGTTTGAAACAATAGGGTTGCGTTCCACCCACTTATTCTTAGTTACTATTATTATTTATTATTAGTTTCGTGAATTTGTTAAATATGTGAAATGTAAATAAGTGTCCGTACAGCCCGTGCTACAGTGTAACTTGTGATTTTAGTTAGTATCTAAACTTTCTAGCAAATAGTGCAAATAAAGTAGTGATTGTCCAAGTTTATATGACATTATTATTGTTATTATTGCGTTTCACCGTCCGGCTTGATTCGACAATTAGCTCCTCCCTCTTATCATTTAAAAGAGTTACAATGATTTACTGATGATGGTCGGGAGCATTGTAAGTGGTAAAACTATTTGCTCAGCAGGAATTTCCGTCGGAATGGTGATTTCTGCCCGCTGTCTTATTACTTTCGTTCCACGAAGGGTAGTAACCACCACAGCGACTACCCTTATATACCCTTTATTACCCTTTTATTTATTTTATTTCATTTACTCCACTTTTTTGAAATGATGGGTTACAAATAAATTACTTACTTACTTATAGTAAACTCCAGTAACAACCAAAGACCATCCCAACCATCGACGAACTCTCCTAACTACAGTTGAAGTATCTTACTTAGACCGTCATCTAAATTAGAAGGGCGGCGAAGAATTTCACGAAATTTAAACCTGGTAAATGTTTAGCGAAAATATAAGATTAAAGACAAACTGAATCCACTAAATGTTTTTCTACAATCTTATTTGAAGGATAATGGTTCCAAAGTTGGTCAGAGCCGAGCACTGCTGCCGAACACTGGTGGAAAATCGAACTTCCTAATAACAATAGTATCCGTCCTGCCCTGTTGTAATTTATTTGTCGTATAGAGTTAGCAAATGTATATCTATTGTTGGACATCTTTTTCTGTCTTCTTACCTTTCGTTTCTTACCATCTTATATGATGATGATGACTTTATTTGTAACCCATCAAAATAAGCATAAAGCACGAAACGAAGTAAATAAGAAGAAAAAAGGAGGAAAACACGAATTAACATAGGACATATTCCATTTATATGATGTTTTTTCCACAAATGGGCAAAAAATGTGTCACCATCGTCCTAATTTAATATTTATTTCATGCTCAAGATATAGTAAAACTATTTATATAGCCTACATATAGAAAAAATTGACGATGTAAGTACGATCCACAAGTGGACTGACATAAACCAGATACATTATACAAAAAACATAGCTGATTTAACATATCTCTTACTAGATTTCTGCTATATCTTTTTCTCCTTATTATATCCAATTTATAAAGTAAATAAATTATCGTGAGTATGATCATCATTGAAGTTTTGTCTAGATTCCAGGTACAGATAGTCCCTCAGCCCAAGCTGACTGCGAATCATATTCAACGGTGCAAAACGGTTAAGTCAGCTACATTTTATTAGAGCAATATTTCGGCCCTTCTTGACAAGGGTCCTCTTCAGCATTAAGCCGCTCAAGCCTTGAGCGGCTTATCCGTTTTGCACCGTCAAAAATGATTCCAGGTACAATAATAATTATTTTTTCTACAATAATAATATTCTTATTAGGTAGGCTATCTCATAGCTCGATACTACACCATTCAAAGCAACCTACCCATACTTTACCGGACCGGAAAGAACTGGAATAATTCATGAACTCGTTATAACTCTCAGCATCCGTCGGAAAAGCTCGCAAGACTTTGGGCGTGGTCACAACTTCACAACTTAAAAGTAAGCTGAATTATAAAAAAAAAATGCGCAACTGGACAATCCACCTTTTCCTGCGCATGTAACGAAGTTCGTCAGGGTTTAGTCACGAAGGAGGGGCTGCCCACTTTTGTCGAAAGGTGTATGTCAGTCGTTAAAACATAAAGGGTTTATGTCAGTCGACTTGTGGACTGAACTTTTACTAATTTTTTTCTATAAGTATCTAAATAGTTCTACTATATCTTGAGCATGAAATAAACATTAAATGATGACGATGGTGACAGATTTTTACGACCATAATATTTCTGAGCCTCCGAGCCTGCCTCCGGACCTCTCTTCCTCTTGGTGTAGGCTAAAACTGTTAGTGAGCAGCCCCTTCGTCACGAAGCATGCAGGTCTATATTCCGGTTAGATCTCGGTCAGATCCCCTCAAAAGAGATTACGTGTACGCAGAAGCTTCATAGAAAAATAACGTGGGAAAGATAGCCTTAGTCGGTTTTTCGGTTTTTTATTTTCGTACATTTGGTAATAATTTTTTTTTCTTGGCAGTATATCCCAGTTTTTTGTCATTGTTGTTTTTTACACGGAACGCTGCAAAAAGACGTCAGCCTCTATTGCAAACCGGAACATTTGGATTTTTTGTGAAATACGGAAAATAGTGAAATAGACTCACGGAGTGAATAACCCGTCAGTTAGGCCATGTCCTTCGTGTGCCCCACCCCCTTAGGGAAGTAAAGTATATCCCATTTTTTTGTGATTGTTGTTTTTTACACGGAACGCTGCAAAAAGACGTCAGCTTCTATCGCAAACCGGAACATTCGGAGTTTTTTTGAAATATGGGAAATAGTGAAATAGACTCACGGAGTGAATAGCACGTCAGTTAGACCATGTCCCTCATGTGCTCCCCCCCCCCCTTAGGGACGTAAAGTATATCCCAATTTGTTGTCATTGTTGTTTTTACACGGAACGCGTCGGACAAAAAAGTACAACAAAGACATAGATCAGAGGGAAAAGCCTATAAAATTATTATTTTTGTATGTTTCTGGGGGGGGGGTCAACCTCCTACCCCCCCCCCCCCCTGGAGAAACAAAAAATTACTAACTTCAAATAAATATATTTAAAACATATCCAATAGCACAATCCAAATGCCACCACTTTCTTCTCGGCACACCTTAACATATATATCGAAAAAATCTACAATAAGTTTTCTCTATGTAAGTTAAGAACGAGGGGCTGTCCAGTCTCGATATTAGTGTATAGTAAGTGCCCGGTTAGAACATTAAAGTCTGCATGTTCGGAAGCGGAATCACCTAATTTATGACCGGCACCCGAACAACCGCTGGTTTTCCGGTGCGGCGAAACGGTGTACAGCAGGCGCCAGAAGTGGGAATCCCTTGGAAGAAGGCTACTTGCTAGTTTTTTCATTCTTGGGAACGAGTTGTGGTTAACCTTTTACTATCTCCCCATTTTATGAATGTCCATCATTAAAATAAACTGATTATATTATATTTTCGCAACCGAGCATGCTCCCTGCTGTGAAGGCATTCAATATTATTTGGTGTTTGTTATGTGAAATACAAACTAACCAGGTGCGTCATTTGGGGGGTGGGAGAGCTGCTCCCACCCCCCAGCCTTTCAAGGGGGCCCAGAGCTACCCAGGAAAAACAGAAAAATAGCCCTAAAAGTAAGTTTATCATCAGAATTTTGAAGTCTGGTTGCGCCATATAAGTTGACCAGGGTCTATCATGAAATCTGAACTTTTAAATTCGAGATAATGACCCTTGTTCGAGGATCGAATTTCTTCAAGGCGCGGTAAATAGCTTTGTAGATGGCGTCGAGTCGAGGCGTCACTTTATGATTTTTTCCTGGATAGTTGACCGCCTCCTAAAAAATTCAAGTGGGGGCACCGCCCCGAGGGAGCACAAAATATTCGAGTAGGAGGGGAGTTAACAGAGGGTTAGCAAACACTCCGTGCCTTTTCAACCGAGCTTCAACTTGTTTATTTTGTAAAACGGTAAGAAAAGTGTTAAACCTATGCTTAACGTGGGTCACAGCAAAGGCTACTTTAAAGTTTTTTTCGGATGTTTGTTTGGAAAGGCTCGAGTTCAAGCACCGTCATGTACCAGTTTTCACTTAAATGTCTCACACTGTTTGAAATATGACGTGACCAAAAAACTTTGAGCTGATTTATGATATGCAACTGTGATCAAAAAGATGCTCTGATCATAATGAATTCCAAAATTTTCGCCTGCGGTGCCTTTTTGTAGTACTTTCTTTTTGGGCTTACAGTGTTTGTGCCCTTTTAAAACCTAGAATCTGATGGGGAAGTAGTTAAATTTTGTTAGAATACATGCAAATACAAAAGAAATCTCGCTTGCGGCACTCACTGGCATTTTCTTTCTACACAGTCATTAGAAGCTGTTGGTGGGGCATCGCTCTACAGCGAGTTCCTGTTATTATGCATGACCTTTACCTTTTACAAACTGGTTTCTTGAAATTCGTTTGGTTTTTCAGATGTGGTGCAGCACGTTTCTTGTTTATTGTTTCTAAACCTTTTGTCTCTTCAGCCGAGCTGTATTTCCGACAAGTACATTTTGGGGTATTTACCCCCACCCCCCCGCCGCCCAAGCACTTCAAACCAACCGTTCGTCGTTCCCGATGGAAAATTTGTAACCTACGTAGTTGTATGATAGTTGTACGAAAAAGTTGCATCTAGTGATATATAATAGTAAAGAGTACTATCATTTAATGTGCCTCAGACTGGGCCAGTCTTAAGTAGTAGTATCAAGTAGCATCCTGTCTTGCTAATAGTAGCATGCAGTAGAATGCAGTAACACGATAGCCTCGAAGTAGAAGCATGTAGTACCATCAGTTAGTCCTCGATGCTACTTTCCGTGCAACTTCATACTACTATTCTGAGATAAATTTTTCATCGAGCGGGGTCCCGAAGGGGGTCCGGTACACCGCCCCCCCCTTATGTTTCAGCGAAATGGCGCCTCTGAAACTAACGTAACATTTCTTCCAGACTTCCCAAACGACCAAGAACCGATAATCGAACCCTTTCTCGACTATGAAGTCGACATCGAAGACTGCTCCGACACGGAATCAATACGGTACACGAATACTATAACAAAAGAAGTGAAAAAGGAGAACACTCCATCTCCGCTCCCCTCTCCACTCCCCTCCCCTACCCCCTCTACCGTACCCTCAATCAGTCCTGAGCCACCTGGTGCGGAGGAGCTGGGAGTTGGTGGAGGGAAAGAAAAGAAGAAATATCCGAGTTCGAAACTAGTCCCAAAATGTACCTGTGATGAACTGATGGCAGTAGATTGCCATTTAGAAACCAAAGAGCTCTGGGACAAATTTCATGACCTGGGCACGGAAATGATCATCACGAAAACTGGCAGGTAATATTTATTTATTTTTGTATTTATTAATAGAAAAAGACGTTAAGCCGAAGCTTCTCTCTCTACAAGCACATAAGCTTTTACTACGTTTGTTAACACTGCACTATAAACTTATAAGCATACAACACGTATAAACTAAAAAGGGTTCACATACGTGCTACGGCTGAAGGTTGTACCAGCAAGATGTTGCTTCGATGAAAGTAAATTTGGTAGGGGAAACGGTCTCCTCAGATAAAATATTCCATGCCTGGCATGCACGGTAACAAAATGAACGTTGACCGATTTTCCGGTTTGCCTCAAAGAATGTTGACAGGTTGACTGATATGAACTAAACTAAAAAAAACTATTTTTTTTCCAAATTATCTACCGAGTGGAAAATTCAGAATGTCGTTATGCTTTGCTGCTATCAGAGATCTACTTGACGTACAACTTTTGGTAGAGACACACTGCCTATTTTTTGCATTGTACTATTGATGTTTTTGTCGTGACTTTACTAGAGTACCATGTAGTAGATTGCAGGTAGTGTTTCTCCCCCAAATTTCCAGTATTCTGTGATATATTATGTCTGTAATAATCTTTTGAATCCAGATTAATTCAAACGGTTACGGCTACATATTGCTTGACTTCAAAGCAATAGTCAGGAAATTTGCTAAACGGTTGTTGGCCAATCAGCCCTACCGGAAGCAATAGTCGTGTAACTGACTCTTTTCGAAAAAGGAGGAAAATCAGTCTAACACATGTGGAGCAAACAAATACGAACGCCAAATAAAGTACGAAATTCGGTGCTCTCCACACTGCAAATTTGTATCTTGTGTTTTTTCTTTTTTTTTAAATACTAATAAATTAGCGATTTTTATTTGGTAGGTATTAGTGAATTGCGATTCCCTTGAAATTAGCGATTTTCTTGGCGGGGCTTGCGGGACGCTGATATAGCTGATGCAAAAAAATGTACGATATAATTACGAATTAGACAAAATAAAAATTACAAAAGTAGGCGATATGCGAAAAAATGATATAATATGTAAACAATAAACATAGAAATAAACAGGAAAAGTACCAAGCCAGTACGATATCTTCATATTCGAGTCTCTGAGTTGGAATGTCAGTTATGTTTATGTGTATGTATGTGGCTTGAACAAATAACCTCCTGAGTACAAACACTGAAGGTTAGCACATACACTCACTTCATTCCTGCTACTACTCGCATGTCGGTAACCCCTTTACTCACCAAGTGGTTGGCGATGCCGGGATTCTTAGCCTCCTTCCAAGAGCACAATGAATCATCACTGAATAATTAGCAATGTAACATCTGTGATTGTAAGAATGGCATATATCCTTGAGAATATTACCAACGTCTCTTCTCTTTCGAAGTTGGTTGCTGTATGGGACAAGAATGCTTAAAGCACAACTCGTACGAGAAATGATCTTTCACGATTAAGTGGTTCTGAGTATCGGTTTCGAACATACCATTACTTGCCACGTGAAATTAGCGATGTTTTTTTATTTGCGCTTGTCGACTCTTATCCAGCCCTCCCGTTCTCCGGTGTGGCGGGTGGACGCAAAATATTTGAAAACCGTACGCGCCGTAGTTAAGAAGTGTGAAAACCAAGTAAAACAAATGAAGTCTTGAACAGGAGATGGACCTGTTGGTCTATCATTTCTTCCAAAATAAAAAACAACACTGTGAAGCTTATCACGGCCTTATATATGAAAGAATATCGGCGAAGATTGAAGCTTTCGGCCAAGTTTGCTTTGCGTGATTCGCAAATCTCGGAACGGCCAGAAAAAACATTAAAAAAATATATGTATATAAAACGAAACAATGGCGAAAGACACGGATTTCAGAAGTATATAATTCATAAGGCATAATTTAAAAGGCAGAATAAGTAAGAGGGATCCTTTAATGCTTGAAATCTTCGCTAGTGTTGGCGCTGAAGAGACGGTTGGTTTGTATCTGTCAAAAGCAGAAGATTGGATCAGGACTAGTATATCCATTAAACTTCTTTCAAATCTGAGTCCTTCTTGCCAGTCTCTCGCCAGATTATCCTCATGATCATTTCGAACGGTTACACACTGCCTGGCACTTGTTGTACACCCTTTCCCAGCAACGGCCGAAATCAGCGGTGCCCTCACCGATTCCGGCCATAAATTAGGCGATTAATCTTCCCAGCGCTTCTAAATATGCTGATTCTAATGTTCTAACACGTGGTAACCGGTGCCAGTTTGTGTCACCGGCGCCGGGCAGTTGCTGAATACCAAAATGGAGAGTCGGCAACCCCTCAGCTCATATTTTTGAAAACTCATTATTTTTCCTCGTTAGAAAGGTCATACTGTGCCAGATGTCCTTGTTCAAACCAACCATTTCAGAAGAAAATGCGAATAATTCATGTCATCCACGGGCTAGTACTGTAAATACCGCTAAGGGCCTCGAATCATCGGGATTCTTCCATGTCCGTCCACGCCTCTCATTGCCACCTGACAACGCTGCTCGTAAATTCCGTAAAACAACGGATGGAAATCTATCGCCCGTCATTCCTTAGAACTCTGGCGACGTTTATTAGAGGAGTCCTCGCGTGTACGGAATTCCGTTCGGAAGAGACCACCCGCGTCGTGGCGGCAATTTAAGTTGTATCGATGACTTGTTAACCCTTAACACCCTTAGTGCGGGGAGAAGCGGAAGTGGGAAGCTCTTCAAAGGTTAAATAACAACAAGGTTGGAAGCAAACAGGGTTCCTGAAGGGGTCGTTTTCATTCTCATTAATCATATTGGCACTAATGGAGAAGACGTCCTGAGAAAGTGGCGAAGCAACCAGCTCTGACATAATTAATATCAGCAAACATCGCGCATTGTCTAACGTAAATGATTTGTTCACTGAAAATCATGAAATTATTTTGAAACAATCAATTTGGCCTTTCATTTCTTCAGAAATTTGCGAAAATTAATAGATTGATAGCAATTTTAACAGATAGCCCTGTGGGGTTTTCTGCAAACTCTAGCGAATTTTGTGTTTTGACCTTTTACGTCCTAGAAACGGTTAAAATAGAAATAATACTTTATTTTTAACCCACAAATCGTAAAAGACGAGAATAGTGAAGTACAAATTAAATAAATAAATAAAATTAGAAAACACATAGCACATACGAGAAAACTTACTCCAGCGTTCAAAATAACTTGAGCGTGTTCCATCATATTTACCTTAGTTACTACGCATGACGTCCCGATTTCTGGCTTCTTGACGTGAAGGCTGGAACGCATTTTTCTATTTTCAGCAAAATGTCATGCCGAGGGCTGATCCGGCCAATCACGTTATCAATCAGTTACCACGCTTACTATGCTCCCGAGCGTGGTAAGCAAATAGTTACTAATAGTTACTATTTTGAGAAGGCTGGAACGGTCAGTGTAGTAACTTTTCACAAGGTTGGAACGAAAATAGTAACTAATAGTTACTATAGTTGGAAGAGTGGAACACGCTCTTTAAGTATTGAAAGTGACCTTGTAGTTTATTTTTTCGTATTTGTAATGAAAAATGGTTTTAAGTGTCACTGTTGAAGGTAAGGCACATTTGAAAGGATAAAACACAAATATTCGGTTACATTTGTCGAAAGTATAGAGCGTGTTCCACCCTTCTAACAATAGGAACTATTAGTTTCCATTTTCGTCAAGGCGCCGTGAAAAGTTACTGTGCTGGCCATTCCAGCCTTCTCGAAATAGTAACTAATAGTAACTAACTACTTGCTTATTACGCTCGGGAGCTTCGTAGTTACCAATCTTTTTGACGCGATTGACCCGATTAGCCCGTGGCACGATATTTTGCTGAAAATAGAAAAATTTGTTCAAGCCTCGACGCCAAGAGGTCAGAATTCGTGACGTCATGCGTCGTAACCATGGTAAGTAGGGTGAACACGCTCATAGTGGATGACTGAACTAACTTCATTAATTTAAAAACCTACAACCATTCTTATAGGCGGATGTTTCCGACAGTGAGAGTGGCATTCACTGGTGCGTTACGAGCGGATGCAAAATATGCAGTAATGCTAGATGTCGCCCCTGTCGATACAAAAAGGTACCGGTACGCTTACCATCGCTCCTCTTGGCTAGTGGCTGGTAAGGCTGATCCGCCTGCCCCACAGCGACTGTACATGCATCCAGACTGCCCAATGGCGGGAGACCAACTGAGGAAGCAGATAATCTCCTTTGAAAAGGTCAAGCTCACCAACAACGACATGGACAAGAACGGACAGGTAAGAACCTCGGTAAGCCAAAAAGCACTTTTATTTAAGTTTATTTCCCGCTCCTATTTCAAATCTTATGAATTTGTTTATTTATTTGCGATCACCGAAATTTGCTTTATCTTCTAAACCTACCAAGACAAGTCTAGCATGGTCTGTGTCATTCACTTAAAAGGACCTCTCCTCGCACTATTTACTGCTTAGTGCTTAGGTGTTGTAAAATAGTTGAATAATACGAAATCAGGCTCTGCTTTTAACAAATAACTTGGCTGTTTTAAGCCTTTCTCCAGGCCTGTTGACTTTTAGCAAAAGCATGGCAAAACTTAGATAACCGGTTTATCTGACGAGAGGGTAGTTGGTGAGTGGAGGTTTGAAAGACGAGAGGGACAAATTGACAAATTTATTAATTAATTTTTAGTCTATTTTAGTGAAGGGTTGATTAGAATATGGTAGTAGATGTGTGCTGGTTGCGTTGTTCAAGCACATATGTGCTTTGTTTGTAACCGGTCGTCAATTCGGAATGAGTTTTTTTTAGTAAGGTTGTTGCTGAATCCTGACATTATCGCAAAGAATCGCCGGGAGCATGTTATGCATCGAAAATTGTGAAACAAGGAAAGAAAGTGTGTAAATCAGTGAGGTGAAGTTAGGGGGTGAGAATGTACGCATGAAACTCGGGTCTCCGGGTTTAAGAATAGATGGAGCAATCATGGAAGTAGGTCGCTTTGGCATGTATCGAAGGGTCCAATAAGTATTTATCTAGGTTAGATTACCAGTCACTTCAGTCTAGAAAATTCTGTACGTTAAACTCTAATTTTGAATATTTAGTGTATTGGTGCTAAATGAACAGAATTGGATGAACACTTTTCATTCCGAATTTAGGGAATCAGTTCTCAGGAATTGCTGGTGGTGAAAGCTAGTGCTGAGGTGCCCTAGTTTCTTAGTTGTAATCTTAGACTGTGCGGATTTAGCGTCGCATAGAAGATCCAGCGCGTTTCGATTGACACATCCTAAGGCAATGCCTTGCCTTTCCTACGCTCTGCAGGACCACTCTTACACCCGAAAATCAGTGTATTGATGGTCACGCTAGCTTTCCAGTAAATTACCAATCGGGTTCTCCCATACCTCTCGCCATGCCTACAACCCCTCGTCGTTCTTTACGTCTTTATATTTTCTGTGTTTGAGTCTCGACAGTCTGCATTAAGACTTTCAGTTTGCACTTTCTTTTCAATCAATCAATTTTATTTTACCCCTAATAGCACTAGAGTAACACGGCTGGAAATAGGAAAAACAAATACTCACGTACAATACAAATAAAACACCAACTAACAAACAATAAGTAATTTCCAGTAATGTTGCACCTTCGCTTTAAAACAGTATATCGTCGGTGTCAAGCGTAAACCACGTATCTCCGTTTTTCAAGACTTTTCAGGAGGTGAAAAAAACATAATAACTTTTTCTCGTTAGTAGTACAGCCCCCTATGTTATTCCGAGATACGTGGTTTTCATCTTGGTTGTATCTCCCAACTATGAGTCGGAGCGGAGGCAATCGAGATACGCACCGTTCGACGCAGAATTTTTCGGCTAGTAGAACTATGTCAAAAAGTTGAAATCGCAAATTTGACCAGATCCGCTTGACACCGACGACATGCTGTGGCTTTTTAGTTCCGGTTTCATGAAAATTTCTAGGTTTCGGTTCTAAATGCTAGCTCGCCGGTTTCAAATGGATTTGACCAAGCAAAATTCCCGTCTAGAAATACAAACATAATTAATCACATATACTTACGTCAGCTCCGAGACCGTTTGCTTTGCTCCACGTATTGTACAGAGATGGGAGAATCCTATCATGAAAGGATTCGAATCCGAATCCACGGCTAGGTACGAATCGGATTCCGAATCCGAATCCACCATTTCATGCTGAGGGTTTGAATCCGGATTTGAATCCGACCTTAACAAAAATCAAATCATATGGTTTAAAAGCACAGGTGAGAAAGAGCACTGATGTATAAGGTAATCAGATAACGTGACAGATTACTGAAAGTTGCATTGCCTAAGCACACTCTGTAAACATTGGGAAAACGGAAACTAGAAGGATACGAAGTCTAGGAATTTGATCGTATTCGTAAGATTGAGGGTTTGGAATCCGAGTCCGAATCCGAGTCTGAATCCGAATCCAGCCTGAGAAGCAGAAGATTCGAATCCGGATTCGAATCCGACCAAAAAGACGAATCCTGGATTCGAATCCGGATTCGGATTCGCCCCATCTCTGGTATTATATAGTATCGGCACCCACAGGATCACTTTTCGACTCCGCTGATGAAGCTCTCCATTAAATTCCCTCTCCCCCGTCTACCAACCCTCATCATTCTCTCTAGTATCAGAACAATCAGTCTCTTTTTACACACAATAGCTCCCAAACCTACGTCACCTGTAACTAGACCTGACAGTTTGATTTCATGGCAATCCCCCTATTTTTCCACATCTTTGAAACCTTGTTATTGAGCAGACAGGGGGCTCAGTGGTCACGGTTGCCTAACTGCAAACAATGAGGGTTGAACACAGGGGGTGGGTTCGCGGTCCCTTAGGTTTCACGTCGTGCATTAGTGAGCACGTGGCAACGTCAATCGACATAGACATTTTTTGATAAGACAGTCACGGATATCTTAAGGCGTTTTTCCGCGACACAGTTGTGGGCCACACACTTCTGAGTGTTTGTCGCTGAAACACGATTGTGTGCCACACAGTCGAGCGACAAGTTGAAACTCGCGGAAACACCGATTTGTCTATTTTTTGGCGGTAATTTCAAATATCTGAAAATAAAAATAAAATTCATGTAAAATCTCAATAAATAGAACTCCTGGCTTATTTCCTTACCATTCTGTACAAAAAGCATCCTCAGTATGAAGTCTATATGCTTGAAAAAGTAGTTAATTTTATTGTTTAGACACTATTTTGCTGCTTAATTTGAATTTCCCACCAGAATCGAGCCACAAAATCGAAAATCACCTCGCCACTTGTTTGTCGAATTTGAGCCACAAAGCGAGCCACGAAAATCCTGTTGGTCGCGGAAACACACTTGTGGGCCGCAAGGAAGACCCCGGAAACACTCTTTTCGAGCCACAGTCGACCCACAAACTGTTTGTGGGAGCATGAAAACGCCTTTAGACAAGATGACGGTCAAGAATCTAGAAAGTTATTATTTAAAGTGTCGGATAAACGAAAATAAATAAATAAATATATTGAGTGTACTAAGCTCGGGTTGCCTACTGCAAACAATGAAGGTCTCAGAGGGGGTGGGTTCGCGGTCCCTTAGGTTTCACGTCGTGCATTAGTGAGCACGTGGTAACGTCAATCGACATAGACATTTTTTGATAAGACAAGTCCACGGATGTCTTAGACAAGATGACGGTCAAGAATCTAGAAAGTTATTATTTAGAGTGTTGGATAAACGAAAATAAATGAATAAATACACTGAACATACTTGGATTACAAAATAGTCGATCCACTTTACAGGAACCGTTAAGCCTATAATTCCATTGCAACCTACCTCCACAATCGCTTCACTCCACTTTTATTCATCCATTGGATTTTAACTCTCCGAATTTGGAATAACAATCTCCGACTTCGGTGATGCACATCTACTAAAGTCCGATGTAGGAGAGACTTTTTAAAATGTAATCCCTAAACTCGGAGACCTGAACTTCATGCAGTATCCTGGAGTCTCAACAATAACAACAACTCCCCTCCCAGGCCCGTATCCAGGAAATCTTTTTTGTTGGGGGGGGGGGGGGGGGGGTGCCTGCTGGTCGGACAAAAAAGTAAAAAACACATAGATCAGAGGGAAAAGCCTATAAAAATCGTTATTTTTGTATATTTTTTTTTGGGGGGGGGAGGGGTCAACCCCCTACCCCCCCCTGGATACAGGTCCTTGTCGCCTCCTCTCCACAACGACTCGGTGATTTCAGACTAGCCTCCTTTCCCTATTTTCGATGAGCATCATGCTCGCGACGTTTGTCTGCAAGAAGCTCCATCGTACGAAAAAATAACTATGTAAGTTTTCCCCTTGTTTTTGCTAGAAGTCAATGGGCCTGGGAAAAGGACTAAAATAGCCAAACCATTGATAATTGCTGAAAGGAGAGTTTCATTCTCAAGAATCCAACAATTTCAAGTGGGTAAAGGTCTAATTCGAAGTTGCCAAATGTGGTTGCTTCCGCACTACGCCACTAGATTGCACTACGTCGTACGAAGCTCCGGTTTGACTTGAGGCGTGATCTATAGCCGACGTCCGTTATCACTCGGTCAATACTCAATATGGCTAATGGTCCATTTACACACTGCGTAAAATCCGAGCCTATTTTGAAATCCGAGCGTATTTTACGCACGGTTTGAGCTTGAAAAGATTTCTAGCAATACGAACGTTTTTGAATACAAAACGGACCGATTTCTCTATTTACGTCCGTATTACTAGAAATCTTTTCAAGCTCAAAACGTGCGTAAAATACGCTCGGATTTCAAAATACGCTCGGATTTTACGCAGTGTGTAAACCCACTATAAGTCCAAAACACGCCAGTGGTCCTCAGGAAGAAGGAGTAAGCGTTTCCGTACAACTCATACTCAACGACTCGAATCCTGCGTCAATCAGTTAACGCGATCTTTGGGACCAGCTGTGACACCAATTCTGCCTTTCTTCCGCTAGCTACCCGGAGAGGCCGGAGATTTTGCATCGGCAAGGAGAGATGGTCATCACTAGTATGCTTAATCGCTTTCCTAAACCCGGTACCTCCGCTTCATACGGTCAACTCTCACTCTCAACAACAACCCAACGATTTTCACACTTGCCTCATCTCGCTATTTTCAACGCGTATTGCGCTCACGACGCTTGTTTGCGAGAAAACGGTTATGTAAATTTCCCCCTGTTTTGCTAGAAGTCAATGTGCCTGAACGTAGTCCTAAAACAGCCAAAAACACTGGTAGTGTGTTAAAAGCAGAGCCTAGTTTTAAAGAATCTGATTATTTTAAAATGTTGAAACATAAACAGTGAACAGTGTGAGAGGTGCTTTAAGATCTATTCCTAGCATGCCCATATGAGTGCTTCCAAACCGCGCCACTAGATGATTCCACTGTCGTACTGAGTTCTGGCTTGACTTGGATGGGGTGGGGGTGTTATAGAAATTGCAAAATGCTAGATCATCGCTTACGATTTAACTCCTGTGACCTAACTATGAAACTTCTGTGCAACAGTAACCCTTTACAATTTACCTCAAATTCATTCACTTTCGTTGACATCAAATTAGCAGTAAAGCCTTTTATCCCTATGCGTTGGAAGAGACAATATAATAAGTTAATTAAACACGCTCGCCAGATGAGAACAGGATTTAGCGTGTAAATCGGCCACCCTCCCAAGAGATGTCTCGAGTATCAAAACAGGCTTGGAGTGACATATTTGCTCCAGAAGAAAATAGGTTTCCTATCTGAACCATATCGAGCTGAAATCCCCCCAGGGCCCGATCGCAGTAGCTAACTACGAACAGTTTAAGTCAGCGAGTGATTGCGATGGGATTTAGACGACCGATTTGTTTCAGTCGTAATTCGAGAGCGATTTGCTGTAATCATGCGAGCGGCACATTCGATACGGTTTAGAGGAAAATAATGGAACTGCGATTCAGACAGGTTTATGGCCTCAGAGGAGGACGAAGGGAAGAATTGTTTTGAAACCCACGTCGGGGACTCGGAACTGCTTTGTTCTAATGTTCCGGTCCACTGCAATTCTTGAGATAAAAAAAGGGGCACCTTGCCAGTACCTATTCCCGATCCTCGTCCGGAACATACAGCTAAAACTAGAGAATTCATCAGTTTTACGACAAAAAAAAAGGGTCAGTTTGCTTCCCCTCCTGAAGAGACTCTGGATTCTGCAGCTTGTCTTTACCTCGGTTTTACGCGGTTGTTATGAATTAATGAATTTTACGCTTACCCTTCACATGATCACGAGGATAGAAAACGGAGTATGAACTAGGAGAACAGGAAAACAAGAACAAGAACATGAACAAAATACCTATATACATTTTCTATATACATGCATATAGAAAAACACACCCTCCAGCTATAGCAGCTATATAGCAAATATCTATAAGTGCGATTGTTGGCTCTACAATGCCATATCGGTTTGCCACAAAACTATTAAATCTCATGATTTGCAGTCACGGGATAGAGAGGTTGTTCACTTTATAAAAGTATGAAGTATTCCTGCGTCGACATCATTCACAAGACATAGACATAGACATTTTTTTAATTTCATCAAAAACACATAAATTAAGCAAACAATTTACCATTAACGGCCACTTTTAAGACACAAAAGTCCTGATTGTGGCCGTAATTGTAACCACCATGAATATGCTATATCATTCACTCATTACCTCCCCCCCTATGGGGAAAGGGGGTAATTTTTTTTTTTTTTTTTAAATAAATACCCTTTCCTCTTATCACACTTCTTTCCTTTTCAAATAATGGGATTTAACCATTCTCTTGAATGATGCCAGACTTAAAGCCTCTCTGACCGATTCTGGAAGGTCATTCCAGACGCTCACGCCTATGTTCCTGAGAACACTTGATCTGAAGAGTTGACGAGGCGGTACTCACACCCAAAATAGCTTTACAGTAAGTACCCAGCAGGTGCCAACGTTGGCTGTACGGTAGTACTCACCAAGTTAGCACTCCCTCGGAAGTTGACACAAGCCTTTCTTCGAGCGAAACTATGACTGTTCCAGTACTCTATATGACCAAGTCCAAAACACGCAAGTGAATCTCAAGAAGAACGAGAAACGTCGCCCGAACGACGACTCAAATTCTGTGTCAACCAATAAACGGCGTTCGTTGGGGACAGCTCTTCCGCCAGGTAGCCTACACGACGATTCTTCATCCGCATGAAAATTTAGTCATCGAGAGTATAAGCCCCTCTTTCATTGGAGAATGTGGTAAAAGGGGAAACCTTTATTTTTTTCCTCTTTTTAACTGTTTTGATAAGAGGATATGTAGAAACAGAAAATATATTTAAGCTTTTCTGACCTTTTCTCGTAATAACAGAGGATACCTGATTCTCCCTGAGTCGTGGAAATCCCGGTCCTACAGTGACAAAATATTCCAGTTTTCCCTCTAGAAATTCCACAAATTCTGACTGTTCTATTAAGCGGCGAGAATATGGAGAAAAACATCAAACATTTGCTCTCGTCTTTCTCCCAATTTGCAGGTTTTCCGTTACTTGTGGAAGCCCAGGTAGGACAATGAAACATATTGTGACTATTTTAATATGCATCTTTTTTACATACAAACTTTGCATACAAACAAACAAAACAATTGTTATCTTTTGAAACTCTGAAACTTACAACAGTAAAACAAACTATGAATATTCGCGTCTTTTTATAGAGACAATACAAAACAGTTCTTGAAAATTCCAGGTTTTCCCTGATCCGTGGAAACCCCCATCCGTGCAAACAGTGAAAAAAGTTTTCCAGTCTTCCCTCCAGATCGACCGGAAAGCCGGATTTCTCCAGCGGGGTGGTCCTCACTAATGCAAGGATTTAAAGGCCTAATGAGCCGCCAGAAGAATCATTTTCCCGATGCGCTGACATACACATGTGACAAGAGATACGACCGGGGGTTGACACCACTGTCTCACACCCATCTGGGTCATGACCCCCACCCATGAACGCTGGGAGGGTGGAAATTAGACATTTTCAACAATTATGGTCGTAACGAAGTCTATTGAAATGAATTACATCAGTGAGACGCGTGATGGACCACCTGAAGTAAGCTAGTCATCGCGTTATATTGTGATCGTCATCGTTTTGGAGTCCTCCAAATGTACGGCAACTTTCGACTTTCACGTATTTGACAAAAAAAGCATTCCT
Organism: Branchinecta lynchi; assembly: GCA_023053575.1. Classification (NCBI taxonomy): domain Eukaryota; kingdom Metazoa; phylum Arthropoda; class Branchiopoda; order Anostraca; family Branchinectidae; genus Branchinecta; species Branchinecta lynchi. Next base: position 12,537,556 of record JAKZAP010000017.1, on the reverse strand, counting down.
CTTTATTTCATTAGGCCATTTTAAAGTAATTGCTACTTTCTGATGTTTCAAGGCCATAGTAAGAATTCCTTCATTATATACGTTAGAAACAGGCCCGTATCCAGAAATTTATTTCGGGGGGGGGGGGGGGGGTGCCTGCTGGTCGGACAAAAAATTATTTGTATATGTTTCGGGGGAGGATTCAACCCCCTAACCCTCCCCTGGATACGGCCTTGGTTAGAAATCAAAGGTTTTCTTGAAGTCGACAGTGACAGTGTTAGTATTATATTCCTACCCCCCCCCCACCCACGAAAACTTCCCGGAGAAGCGAGGTCTAGGTTCAGGTTCAGGTTCTTCTAATAATAAACTAAATTACAAAAGGTCTAGAGCAATCCTTTGTGCAGGGGATGGACAGAACGAATGAATGAATGAATGATTTATGACGCACTGCCCAAGGGCCTAAGTGCAGTAGAGAAGGACAAAGAAATGACAAAATAATCGCAAAACACTCAAAAAACATTTTCCATAAAGGTTCACTAATTTAGAATAACATTGATGGGATCGTGGGCAGTGCCGTCTTTTAGTGTCGGTGGACCCTAGGCCATCCAGGGGTGTTTGGCCCCAGGGTCTTTTGTCAATCGACCTTGTGTCCCCGGCTTGACCCTCTATTTATTCTAATTTTATACAGAAGTTAATTAAAACCTTGAACCTCATGAATCAAAAACGTAAAAACGCCAGCACAGTAGCACCGAGGGGTTGCTCACTCTCCGCCACCGGTGTACACCTCGACACGGCACCGACAAGGCACCGGCACGGCACCGCGGCACCGGCACGGCACCGGCACGGCACCGGCATGGCACCGCGGCACCGGCACGGCACCGCGGCACCGGCACGGCAAAGGCACGGCAACGGCGCAACACCGCGGCAACGGCGCAACACCGCGGCACCGGCTCGGCACCGGCTCGGCACCGGCACGGCACCGCACGGCACCGGCGACAATTTTTCCGGCCACGGACAAATTTTCTGCAGATTACTCTTCGCCATCTGGTATCTGGTATCTGGCGCCCAATAACGAAGGTACTTGAATGAAAGAATTATTGAAAACATGCAACCGAAGAAGAAGCTGAACTAGATATGAGGAGATGCTGTTGACCAAATGCGCAAAGTGGTCAACCATGGTTTGGTACTGGTGCTTGGCGATACTTGGATTTTTCGATATATCGATATTTTCACTTTCGATATTAGATAATCGATATATCGATATTTCCGCTTTCGATATTCAACAATCGATATATCGATATTTTCACTTTCGATATTCGATAATCGATATATCGATATTGATATTTGCTTACCATGCTTCGTTTCGCCAAAATCTAAGAACCAAATTTTCATTAAATAGCATCTTGGATCATTTCAAACTCAGAATAAATGAGAAATGAATTAGGGAAAACATATTGTCCAATTTCGGATATATAAGTGTAGGTTAGTTCGGATTATTTACAATAATTACGATGAACAAATATCGTTTTCGATAGCGATATTTACGTTTCGATATCGATATTTGGTGCGATATATCGATCGATCGATATCCGATATATCGCATACTGGATCATCTCGAACTCCGGATAAATAAGAAAGGAATTGCGGAATACACATTGCTCCAATTTCGTATATATAAGTGTGGGTTATGTTGGATTAATTGCAATCTTTACGAATGAACAAATATCGTTATCGATATCGATATTTACTTTCGATATCGATATTTTGTCCGATACATGGATATATCGTTATCGGTATCGAATATCGCCCAAAACTTGAGTCAGCTTCAGTATATTTTGCTTCTGGTGAAGGTAATTCAGTGGCGACCAATCTTTTTTTTATATTTGTAGAGTGTGCTAAGAATGATACTTGGCAGGCATATTTAACTTGGAAAAAGTCAATTTCCCCATCAGACACTCTGGGAGTGCAATAGAGGTATGCTTATTTGAACGTTCGTGCTTCGAACTTTGCCATTTTCATGCACTTGCTGTGGCTAAATATATGTACCAGTTAGCCTAAGTAGGTAGTCAAGGAAGGAAAAGATTGGTTCATAAATTCTTTTATAGAGCCAACCACATTCCTTAAAGTACTCATCACAACCAGAAAGTACAGAAAATACTTTGGAGCAAAACATATATTTTCATGATCCCCATGAGCCCATGATTATTTGTGAAACAAGGGTTTTGCTTCAAAATTAATTTCCAGCTCCCTTAAAGGACCCCTCGCACTAATCACTCTTCAACTTACAGTATTTTAAAGTATTTGAATACTTTAACTATGCTGTGCTTTCAATAAATAACTAACTGTTTTGGCTGTTTTAAGCCTTTTCCGAGACCCGTTGACTTCTAGCGAAACAGGGAAACAATTTGCATAACCGATTTTCCTGATGGAAAAAATTCTCGCAGACAACTGTCGCGCAACCGTCTCGAACCGTCGACAGCGTGATACACATCGAAGGTAGCAAAACACGGCAAGTGAGAAAATCAGCGAGGTTTTGTTAGAGGGGTTAGAATGTACCGCACGAAACGTGGGTCTCCGGGTTTAGAAATATATGTAATGATTACGGAAGTAGGTTGCATTAGTATTATAGGTTGCATTAGTTTGAGCAAAATATACAACTACGTGATCCCCATGAGCCCATAGTCACTTTTGCCTAAAGGGTTTTGCTTTCACATGAATTTCTAGTGCCCTTAAAGTGCAAAAATAAAATACTTTTCACCAGATCATTCTCTTGATTTCCAAGGGCCCACAATCATTCTTATTTCGAGGGTATGGCTTATAATTAAACACAAGAAACCCAAGAATTTACAAATTCCTAAATTTCATCCTCTGACCCAGCCTTGCAAGTACCATATGAGCTGCTAGCTCTTGTATTCAACACACATTGCCGACTTCATTCTCGGCCAATATCTGATGAAATTTGTTTACATGTACATCAGAAATCGTGCTTTATCACAATACTGTAATTTGAAGTAAAAAAAACCTCGGCACCGGCTTGGCACCGGCTCGGCACCGGCACGGCACCGGCTCGGCACGGCACCGTGGCACCGGCTCGGCACCGGCACGGCACCGCGGCACCGGCTCGGCACCGGCTCGGCACCGGCACGGCACCGCGGCACCGGCTCGGCACGGCACCGACACGGCACCGCGGCACCGGCTCGGCACCGCGGCACGCGCCACTTGGTGTACATCGTTTTTGGGAGTGAGCAACCCCTCGAGTAGCACACACGATTCTTGGTAGAGCCACACTGGTCACATATGAGCATAATTTCGGTAACGCAAAGACGGTGCACCTCGGTCATAGTGAAGAAGGCGAAACGGCTAGCAACCGCAGCCTGATTTCTCAATAATTTATACCTGCGCTTGGCCTCTAGTTTCCCCCGGCCCCCCAGCAAAGGCCGAACCGGCCTAAGGGTTAAGCGTGGACAGGTAAGTTTCCAACTGGAGAAGACAAATTAGAGGAACAATGGGTCGGAAATTAACAAAATAAAATATTAACGAAATTAAAGACTTCTTTAACTAAATACAACATTTATAATTCAATTCATGCCATTAATACTAATAGAAATATGTGTGTTCTCCCGTCAGCACCCGTTCCCCACCACCGCCCGCTGACACGTCCAGCGAAACCAACAAGTGGTGATTTTTTTTTAAATGAAAAGTTTAACTATTTTGTTTAAATAGTCGACTGTGTTAAACGGATACGGCAGCTGATTTTATTCTAGCTATATTTCGGCCAATTTTGGCAAGGGAAATTATTCCAGTCAGTACTAAATTGTATGTAATAGGTTTATATTGTTTATTTATCATACGTTTGCTCTAGAAAGAATGAATACTAACTGAATTCAAAATGATAAGATACACTTAAGCACGGCCATAAAACTACTTAATATTTACATTGAGCCTTGCGGAACTTGAACTTGCTACCCTAATTAAACTTTAATATACTGACAACCTTATTTACAAACTAAATATTATGACTGAATATTTTAATACAATTTTTTTCCAGATAGTAGCCTGCTGAATTTTATGCATCGGATAGAACTTGTGTATTTGGAGGATAAATATTCCTTTACCCAAGCTGGCTGCGAATCATATTTGATAGTGCAAAACGGATACGCCAGCTGAATTTTATTAAAGCTATATTTCGGCCCTTCTTGGCAAGGGTCCTCTGCAGGCTCAAAACTGCTCAAATTGGAAAAATGAACTTGTGGGAAAAATATTTTTTTTATAAAATTCTGCTGACGCATCCGTTTTTCACTATAAAAAAATTGTGTATTTGTTATAAGTGTCTACCAAAAATATTATTTATTCCATATTGTACAGAACTGTATGCACCGGGTACACATTTTTTGTTTTTTATGTATCCACCAAAAATATATATTTTTTCAAGATATGGTAGTAGCCTACTGAATTTTGTGCATCGGGTATAAATCGTTCGTCTATTATAAGCATCCCCCAATTATGCTTCTGTATTCTAGATAGTAGCCTACTGAATTATATAGGCATCGGATATTAACTGTTTAATTTTTATAAGTGTCCACCGACAAAATTTACTGTATTGCAAAAATAACTGAATTTTATGTATTAGGTATAATCGGCGATTCATTATAAGCACACACCAACAATATTTATTTGTTCCAGATAATACTGAATTTTATGCATCGGGTAAAAAATGTTAAGTTATTCTAACTACCCGCCAACAATATTTATTCATTCCAGATAGTATTGAATTAAATCTTACGCATTGGGTCTAAATTTTCTCTTTATTACAAGTACCCACCAAACTGAGTAACTGATTATGTACTGAACTATGTGCTCGGGTATACTTTTTATCTGTTTATCAGTATCCACCAACAATACCTATATACTCCAGATTTTATGCCTCAGGTTCAACTTGTTTATTTATAAATAACTTTTCTCGACCAGGTATGCAGTGTATATCATCTGATGCCTTCGCACAGAAAGTTGGCGGTAGATATGAGAGGATGATATAAGTCATATCAGCCTCCAGAGACAATGATATGAAGTTATATCAGCCTCTAAAGATGATTTCTGTTGGATAAAGTTCGGATAGGTTATTTTCAATGAACGTCTCGGTGTTATTTTCCGATATGAACCTCCATGTCTGAAGTTAACCTTTAATATCTTGTTTCGAACAGGTATGTAATGCATATCCTCCTACCCTGGAGCATATCCTCCACGGTCAGTAATATTACGATAATCTTCACACAGAAAATTAGCGGTAGATATGAGAGGATGATATAAAGTCATATCAGCCTCTAGAGAAGATGATATAAGTCATATCAGCCTTCAGAGAGGATGATATAAGTCATATCAGCCTTCAGAGAGGATGATATAAGTCTATCAGACTCCGGAGAGGATGACATAAGTCTATCGACTCCAGAGAGGGTGATATAAGTCTTATCAGCCTCCAGAGGTCATTTCTGATTGAAAAAATTATGAAAGTTAATACAGCTCTATCTGACGACCATGACAACCACGATGGCCATTAAAAATATCAACCTCGCCTTCGGCTCGGTAGATATTTTTCATAACCCATCTCGCCTTCTGCTCGTATGGGTTATTTTCAACGATCGTCTCGGTGATATTTTCCGATGTCAACCTCGATGTCTGAAGTTAACCTTTAGTATCCACGAAGAAACTCTCTTTGTTCCAGATAGTCTTGAATTCCATGCATCGGTATCAGCCTCGTGTGTTCCTAGTGAGACTAAGACCCGGCCAGTCTCAGACCCCTACCGACCTTGAAGGTGAACACTATAGAAGTTACCTTTACCCCGAGACGGTGTTCACCGCCGTAACTGCGTACCAAAATCAACTGGTAAGTCAGCGGTTCTTTTCTAAGATTCATGTTTGTTGCTGCAAAATGGGAAGAGGAAATTCTCATCCGGGAATACAGTAGAGATATTTTCAAGGCGGGATTGAGTAAGGAAAAGGTAAAATACATTTTGGAATTGAGGCCGGATAAGTTTCTACTTGGGAATAGAGGAGAATGTATAGAGAGGGAACATGGAAAAGGTCCCTGTTTTTTACCCATGTCTGGAAGTATGAATGAAAGTATGAGTTATCTGATGCGTGAGTGTGTTTAACTGAGTGATTTGCGAAAATAATTGTTTCGTAAAGGCCTGTTGGATGAGAGATGGCTAGTTCAAGGGCTAGTTAAGAAAACTGGTGAGGAATGTTATGGCAAGGCTAGGCGTTTCCTCAGGCTGGCAATAGCACAGAAATAGATTTTTCGAGTTCCTGATGTTTAGTAGGTTATTAGTAATTTTCCTGTTTGTTCAACGTTTTTCTCGAGATTTGTCTTTGCTATGGCCCTCGTGATTTTATAGCAATAAAGTTACTATTATAGTCATAATGTTTCTTTGAACGTTAATAACTTTGAACAGCGCAGTTTGGGGCTAAACAGTACGAAAGAAGATCCAAAACACCCATTCAGGTTTTCTAGGGTCCTTTAATTGTCTATTTTGGCTGCCTGGTATATAGTTAAGTTTTCCTATCAAGATTCCTGGAAAATATGCGCTCACGTGCCCCATTTACAGTTTTCAGCTAGCCAGTCGTGACACACCCTAGAGGCTTGTGACGTCATAATTTTTATATTTAGTTCCCTTCGTCTACTTGACCAAAAACTCACGAAAAGCTCAGCAAATCTGGTATGAAAGCTAGTTTCTAAAAATATCATCATTATGCACATAAACTCTATTCATATTCGCAAATGCTCAAAAATCTATACCTTTCAAAGATCGATGAAGGGTTCATCATTCTACTTTGCATTAAAAGACGGGTGCACGGTCGGTTCTTTGTACCGGGCGTTTCTCGGATGATATACCTTCCAAAGATCGAGATGAAGGGTTCATCATTCGACTTTTCATTAAAAGACGGGTGCACAGTCGGTTCGTTGTACCGGGCGTTACTCGGATGAACGACTAAGTCCGTGAACCCAACAAGAACCACGCTTGCCAAGACCTTGTCGTATAGAATTTCCGATTTCCAACATTTAGCCAAAAACGGCTACACTCAGTTATTCTTCTATTACAGATCACAAAGCTGAAGATTGACAGCAATCCCTTTGCAAAGGGATTTCGAGATTCGACCAGGCTTACTGACTTCGAAAGGTAAAAAATCAATTTCGATTCAAATACTGTTTAACACTGAAGCAGCGTCACCGTTTGGTTATGTGATTAATTTAAATTGTCTTGATTGGGACCTAAACTTTCCTAACACACATTGTTCCAGCTCATACGTCAAGTATCATCTGTCGAAGTGTCAACACATCGGGTAAATTTAAAACTTGAAATTCTTTAGACAAACTCACCCAATGCTTGACCTACACATCGGTTCTATGGTGTAATGGTTAGCACTCAGGACTCTGAATCCTGCGATCCGAGTTCAAATCTCGGTAGGACCTTTCTTTTCCTGAGAAACGAAATTCTTCATGGACGGTACGGAGCTCCGACGAGAGTTGACGATTTCTAGTGGTGTTCATTTATGAACAATCCACTCTTGCGAGCGCTGTAGTAGCTTTCGGTGTTCCGTTTTCACCGTTTTATTGTATGCAGTGAGTATATATTCTAAATTATAGTTCAGTATAGTGAGCCAGTGCAGGTATCAAGTTTAAACTTGGCACGCTTATAGGTATTGATTGGAGTATGAGAGACATTCAGTGAACAATCCACTTTTGTCCACTCTTGCGAGCGCTGTAGTAGCTTTCGGTGGTCGGTTTTCAACGTTTCTTGGGGAGCTCATAACTCGTGAACCAGTAGAGGTATCCAGTTCTAACTTGGTACACTTATGGGATTGGGGACTAGCTGGCAAGACATTCAGTATTGAAACTGAAACCGTCTTTGCAAGATCATCTTTTGATTTCCATATGCGGTTTGTTTACACTAAAACCTTTTAAGTGGGATAATTTCAAATTAGGTTAGTTATTACTTGTTTGGCTATTTGGAACCTGGAATGTCTTGATTCTTATACTGTTTAAATGTTATTACTTTCACACACCACGTTTGAGCGCTTGCGCACTTGTCTCTACTAGACAGACAAGAAATGCAAGATATTAAGATACCCCTTGATACTGAAGGAGTGTTGCTAACTCATGGTCCAAAATCAAGATGCGAATTTTGCGGAAACGCTAAAACAAAACGCCAGAATTTGTTTTGCCCCAAATCCCAAGAACCGTTGAAACCTTCCAAAAATGTATCATTAGAAGCCAAATTTTGTTCTCCCGGAAATGGGCAGAAATATACACCCAAAGGGCAACACTCTGCTTGCCATGGCGTCGCGTTAAATCTGTCCGATTTGGTTCGCCGTTTCCTAATTATTTTAAAGTTCCGTATTTCGTGAGAACCGAGAAAACAAGAGCTGTGGCCTTTTTAACATTAAATGGGGGTTTGCAAGTATCATTGGCGATTAAATTAAGTTCTTACGAAAGCATCGAATCACGACAAAAATAAAATTTAAACAGAACAAAAAAAATAGCCAAGACTTACGCCACACGTGGGTTGCAAAATGTTTGCGGCACAGTCTCCAACGCTTTGAGCTTGTGAATGCTTATTAACAGTTCGTGCACGGTATTTTTGTGCATCGGTTCTATGGTGTAATGGTTAGCACTCAGGACTCTGAATCCTGCGATCCGAGTTCAAATCTCGGTAGGACCTTTATTTTTCTCCGTCTCCGATTTGTTTTTGACACGTCAGTTCCTCTGGACAGAAAAGATGTTCGTTGTGGTAATCTGCTATCAGTGCTGGAGATGAACTGTCTGGCTGGTTAGTATTGTTAGTAATACGAAGTTTCCAGCTGACACCTAAAGCTTTCTTTCGGGTTTATGGTTGTATAGTACAGATTATCTCTGTATTGCTTGTCTGTTAGTGTCCAGGGTTGGTCACCAAGAACCAGGGTGTACGAGTTACTTCAGAATACTCTGGGTTACTCAGGGTTACTTTTGGTTATATTGGGCTACTTCGGGTTACATTGCATTGGGTTACATTGGGTTACTTTGGGTTACATTGGGTTACTTTGAGATACTTTTGGGTTACTTTCCAGGGTGTAAGAAGGTACTTTTGGTGACCAACCCTGGGTTAGTATAATAGGCTAGTTAGGTACTAGTACCTCGCCGAGTTTGGTAGTTTAAATTGTGTGTCGCTAATGACTTTTAAGTTCATTAATAAGAGAAACAGAAGCAGGGATATCATCATTTCCTAAAACATATAGCAGAACCAAGGGTCGGACCTTTTTTTTTGGGGAGGGGGGGGGGGTAAGAGATTTACCGACTGGCTGGTAATTTTTACCGACTATTTTTTTTAGAAAAAATAATTTTTTTCAAAAAAGATCGACTGATTTTCAGAAAAAATGATTGTTTGACGAAAAGTCAACTGATTTTCAGAAAAAACGACTGTTTTCATGAAAAAAATCAACTGTTTTGAAGAAAAATCGCGACGCTTCGCGCCGACTTACCGACTGACCAACAACATTGGGGGGGAGGGGTGGCGTCCCCCCTCCCCCCCAGTCGTGACGCCCCTGTGTGAATACAAAAGTTTTGTAATTATTTCCGATATTTTTGACATGGGTTGGATCTTACCTAATCTAATTGGATTCTCGTTCGCTTCCTGGAACGTAGGAAACTTTTAGGACTGTGCAAGTTGTTCATCCTAGTTTAATTAGCTTTATGAGTTGGAAAGTCTTAAATGTCTTTATTGATCAACTTAATTCGCATTTCACAAATAACCAACAAGCTCTACGACGGATCTGTCTGTTTCGGCTTTAGTTGGTTTGGTTGCGGGATTGCTCGTTGATTCGTCCAGTGTAGCTTTTGCGGTAGAATCTGAACAAGAATCCAACCTTGGGGTTGCAGATTCTCGATGGTGGTGGACACTGAGTGCCCGGTGCAGTGCCGGCACCTGTGGTCACGTGTTGTATTATTAAAATCAGCATATTTAGAAGCGTAGAAACATGAATCGCTTAATTTATGGCCTTCACCCCTGGTTTCGGCTGGGGCTGGTCGGTGGCGGTAAAGGAAGCATAACAAGTGCCGGGGTTGGTAACGCCTCGGATTTTTTTTTTTTTTTTTTCACACTCCTTTTCCAAGCTAGATTTTAATCGAGGAGTTGCTCACTCCCAAAATGGCTTTGCAGTAAATACCCTGTGCCCAGCCCTTGCCAGTGGAGGCTTGTTTAATGCCACCCAAGAAGAGAGTAACCCCTCGATTTTAATGTTGCGATGGATTCATAAGAGGGGGGCCTCAGTAGCTGGTTTCCCTGGCTGTGAAGAAATTTTTCCTACATGCACCCAAGGTAACCCAGGGTGCAAAATATAATCTGACTGTTTCTACAGAATAAAATATCTAAGAATTCTGGATCCGGGGAAAATTGCATCTATCCTGTCTCAAAATACAAACCAGAATGTACTAAACGTTGACACAGTACAAGAAATACTAAAACACTGTCAGAATGATGCTTGTTCTTGAGTTAAATGTTGCTAAACTTCTGTCTTCTTTCCGGAAGTTATAACCCATACAATCTGTTGTTTCTCGAAAACATAACCCTAAAATAAATTGGATTTCTGCTAATTTTTATGACATTTTGCAAAAGACGCCAAACATAGTGTTAGTTGCAGTACAACTTCTGACAGTGTAGTTAGTGTAATTAGCATAAAACATTGTCTTTATTTACCCAAACCGGCACCGGAGGCACTTCAGTCTGCGGGCGCACATTGGCAGAAATCTTAACACCAACATATTGACAACCCGAAAACCGTTTAAGCAATGATTGAACCCATCAACCATAAAGAAAGAAATAGGTTTTCCTTTTAATTTGCCGCCGCGCCGTATTAGCACCTCCTGTGTAATCAAGCGAGTTGCTTTTGATTAAGTTTTGCCGAAGTTGCCGTTCGCAATGAGGAACGATTCCGGACGGGTTGCGTGTACAGCGCGACGCTTGCGTAGTTAAGTGTTGATTGTTTTCTTTGTCGAACTAATCAGGGCGGCAGAAATTACTGAAACTACGGGACCACCTGCATGTATGCTTCATTTGCGTAAGATGGTTATTAGAAATAATTATCGGCGGTATCACAACATAGAGGACTTATTTGGCCCGGTAGCTGCAGGTGGCTTTGACAAGCCTGGATTCGAAGCCGGTACCCCGGTGGACTTCGTCCTTTGCTGCGTTTTTGTTAGACAGTCAACACACTCACCTTTTATGTATTTTTTCATTTTTTTAGCCGATTCACCATCCCGGCCATTGTAGCCCACCACTGCGCTTTCGGTTCTCGGTTGTCTTTGAACTTCCAACTTTTGTGAAAAGTTTTGTTCTCCGTTCCACTAAACAGTTGTTTTCACTGCATTTTTTTTTGTCTTTTCCTTGGAAGTTTTCCTGTTAATTTCTGATATTATTATTCTATTTTTTGTTCGCGTTCACTATAACCGCTGTATAACTGCGGTTTTGGTCGTCATTTCTCGTCGTCAAGTTCACTTTTGTTTTAATTTACTTTTGAGTTGCCGTTTTAGTTTCCACAATGGCCACTCAGCACCAAGTGAAAACGCAAATTGAAACAATATTCAGAAGCCCCAAGTCCATGACTTACTTATTCCCCTGGCCAGGCCTGTATCCAGGAATTTATTTCGGGGGGGGGGGGGGTGTGCCTGCTGGTCGGACAAAAAAGTACAAAAAAGGCATAGATCAGAGGGTAAAGCCTATAAAAATGATAATTTTTGTATGTTTCGGGGGGGGGGGGGGTCAACCCCCTATCCCCCTGGATACGGCCCTGCCCTTGGCATAGTCTTGCCGTCTTTCCACATTCCACTGAGCGCTAGCATAAACGCGCAAAATAAGGGAAAAACAAACCTATAGGCAAGCGAGAACAAAAATTAGCAAAGAGGCGACGGTCAACGCTGATCAGAAGCACAAGCAAAATAGGAACTTGAAATGAACTGTGACAGGTTACATTTTTTCCAGCATGAGTCTTAAGAAGACCCATGTCAAGGATGGCCGAAGTAACGCTAAATAGCGTTGGGCGATATTCGGTATCAATAACGATATATCGATATATTGGACCAAATATCGATACTGATTATCAAACTGTAAATATCGCTATCGAAAACGATATTTGTTCATTTGTAACTATTGTAAATAATCCAATATAAGTCACATTTATATATTGGAAATTTGATCAATGTGTTCTTTGTAATTCAGTTTTTATTTATTCGAAGTTTGAGTTGATGCAAGATGCTTTCTACCACAATTTTGCTCTTAAATTTTGGTGAAACGAGACATATACCACAGCGAAACATGGTTCCGAAATAGCGATATCGATATATCGCTTATCGAATATCGAAAGAGAAAATATCGCCCAACACTAACGCTGAACTGAAGTGACGTATCCGTTTTCCGCAGTCAGATTATGACAAAATTTGCTCCAGCCAGTACAAACAGGTCCACGGCCCACAGAAGGTCCGAGACCCTTTTTTGGTAACTTCGTAAAAAAATTATACTTATATTTTTTTATTTATCTAACGTAGCCTACTTTGCCTTGAGAAAAATAGGCAAGCAGACTTGGAAATGAAATAGATAAATACCAACATTACCGACTATACACTTCTACGCATTATAATTTGTACGTTTACCGAACCAAACTTCCAGTTAAAGGACATGTCTTGCCTATAATACTAACGCAAACTACTTCCGTAATCACTTCACCCATTTTCTAAGCCCGGAGGCACGAATTTTATACGGTACATTCTAACCCCTCGAACAAAACATCACTGATTTTCTCACTTGCCTTGTTTTACTACTTCGATGCGTATCACGCTGCCGACGTTTGTCTGCGATAATTTTTTCAATAAAAAAAACAGTTATGTAAATTTTTCCTCGTTTTTGCTACGAGTCAAAGGGTATCGAAAAGGCTTAAAACAGCCAACGCCGTGGATAACTTGTTGAAAACAGAGCCTAGTCTTAAAGTATTCAATTATTTTAAAATACTGGAAGTTTAAAGCACAACTCTTACTAGAAATGATCTTTTGCTTATGACAAGGATCAGAAAAAAAGTTTTCCAAAAATACCATTACTTTCCACCTGAAATTAGCGATTTTCTTGTTAGCGCTTGTCGACACTATCCAGCCTTCCTGCTCTCCGAGGCGGCGGGTGGGAGCAAAACGTTTGAAAACTGAACGCGGCGTGGTTAAAAAATTGGAAAATTAATTAAACAAAAGAAGTAAAAAAGAGAAGATTCTCATATCCTTATGTTTGAAAGAGTTGTCAGCGGCCATTAAAGACTCCGCCAAACTTTGCTTTGTGTGACGGGCAAAACTCGGCATGGCCGTAAAAGCGCCAAAATTCGTAGGCACAAAACGAAGCAATGAAGAAAGGCGGGAATTTTAGAAGCTTATAATTCCACAAGGGAGCTAGGTATGTTACAAAAGGCAGAACAAGCAAGAGGCGTCCTTTAAGTGTAAATAGTGCGAGGGGTCCTTTAACAAAATCTGCTAATGCTGAAGGTATATTTTGTCAGGAATCTTAAAATGCCCTCAGCTTTTTAGCAGGAACTGCGGATAGGTGCTGAGCCAGATTTACGAGTATAATTTCCGACACTGCGGCCTAATAATTTTTCCTCGTCAACGCCCCTACCTATCTATTTCGGTTAGGAAGTGTGAAAAACGGATCTGATGAGCATTTTTGGGATTAAACAAAGGTACGATCAAGGGGTCATAACGCTCGTAAACTATTAAAAAGGTTGCTGACGAAAATAATGGGGGATGAAAAGGCTTCTCATCATGGTTGCGGTTAGAGGCGGACAGATTACGAAAATACGGGCTAACTACCGCCGTCGAGTTTATTTACACCGATGTTCGATCAGCAGTTTCTTCTCGGATAATTTGCAGCCATTCAGACTAGGAAATTCGAGAGAACTAATGAATGACAAGCATTGATGACAACAAAACGAAACCGATACAGAAATATACACAAAGAAAAATGACACAAATTTGCAGACTATTCCCGACTATTCCCGCAGCTACGTTGGAGCAAGAAGAGACTACCAGACAGGCAAACAACTCCCAAACTTATTCTCAGAAGCAGACAAACGACAAAAATAAAGTCGAACAAGCCGATGTTCAAGGACTGACTCCTGGCCCAAAGCTCGACTCTTGGACTAACAATAAAGAGCATTTAGAAGTAAACTTTGAGGTAAACTTAGAATTTACATCTAGATCAGAGATGGACTGGAAATACGCTGTTTCTTTTTTAATCTGTATTCTGGGTTGAGACAGACGAGGAACGTTGCCAAGAAGGGCCGAAATATCGTTCAAAGGAAACTCAGCTGACTTACCCATTTAACGTAGTCATGAACTTCCTGTTGATCTGTTTTATGCGATACGGCCTCGTTATGTCATAGTTGTCGTTTTATATTTTTGGCCAGTTATGTATGCGTTTACCATGTCTTTTACCCTCCGATTGCTGGAGGAAACAAATGATCTGAATTGAATTGAATTGAAGGAATACTTGTTCTGTCTTACCCATGCATCATCGCATGGGATTAGACGATGATGTTGAAAATGTTATTACCGCACTAGCCAGAAAAGTTAAATAGCGCAGTACAGAACGAAAGAAAAGGAAAAATAACACTGAACTTCCAATAACACAGTAAACACACAGGGTAAAAACAAACAACAGAAAAACGGACTAATCGGGTCTAAAAAATCTTCGAAAGTCGAAAAATGATCAAGGGCAAAAATGTGGAGGTCCTGGGCCCTAGGCAATGGACCCGAGAACATTGCCAAATGTCCACGGCTGTTTTGGTTGCATCATTTCCACTGGAAAATACTGTGCCATTACAATACAGCAGTCCATCATTCAGCCTACCAGTGTAAGACGGTTCGACAACTTTACCTTTTATAATATAAGCATATCTACTAGCGGTCTGAAAGCTGTAACTCAGAAAGCAAGTAATCCATTTTAAATACCCACAAACATTCCATTAGCTCTATGTTCTGGCGCATTTCAGTTTCAATTCTTCTTGACACCACAATCGTTGTAATCAGACACATTTGATTTATGTACAGATACTGATTTCCTGTGACAGTCACTGATGGTATCTGCAAACCAGCTTCAATTTGTTATTAGACAACTGTTTGTGGGGCCGAACGGTATCGGTGTGGCTGGCCTGTAACTGATACCTACTACTCGAAATCACACATCCAAAGTATTCCTTCAGCCCAAGCTGACTGGGAATCGTGTTTGACTGCAATACGTTGATAATTTGTGTTTCCTCGGTACGAAGATATTGTATTATTTAGGATTGTGTATAATCTCCTGCATATGTCGTATCCATTTTTTACCCTGGACGTTACCAACTTGCGGCCAGTACGACGCGAGGGGTTACCCACTCCGCGGCACATGCTGTACACCCTATCCAGGTACCGACCCCCGTCCATAAATTGGGTGATCTCTCTTTTAAACATGCTGATTTTAATGTTCTAGCACGTGGCAACCGGTACGGACCGAGGTACGGGTACCGCGGCACCGGCACTTGCTGTACACTAAAATCGAGAGTGGGCAACCCCCTTGGTACAACGTAACATCCACACAATACTGTGCTTAAAGTTTAACTTAAAAGCTAACTTATTTTTGTATCATTTAGTTGACTACACTGCATTATTTGGACTGTGTCAAGGGATTTTTTCTATTTTTCACTAGTTGCTTTACCAAACGTTCAGAATATCTACTGCCGTCCTCACAACGCCAAATTCTACTATGACACGAAAAAATTTCAACAGAAACGCGGCTTTTCAGTGCCCAGCGGTGAACTAGGTGATCGTCGTCTCACTGTACGAACACTTATTACTCGTAAATCTTTTACGTCAAGCATACAACACAGGTACAAGCGCATAGAGGTACCGCAAATCGACAGGGAAATTCCACTATATGAAAATTGGTTTTTCGTGAATATCGGAGCAACGAAGTAACGCATTTTCATCGGGTCTTTAAGCCTTTTTTAAGTGAATGAGTAATGTTTAAATAGATTGTCCTTCCTCAGCCCTTTTCAGTTGAACTTTAAACCGCATCTCTGGAAACTCCGGACGAAGAAAGAAGAAGAGGAGTTCTAAATTAAAAAATCAAGTTTAGTTTTAGACAACCCCCGACAAAGCTAAGCAACTGCCTGAACAGTTTCCTCTATACTTGTCGCCAGGCCCGTATCCATGAATTTAGTCCGGGGGGGGGGGTTGCCTTTCGGGGGGGTTTTCGCCTGCTGGTCGGACAAAAAAGTAGAAAAAACACATAGATCAGAGGGAAAAGCCTATAAAAATCATTAATTTTGTATATTTCGGGGGAGGGGGGGGGGTTCAACCCCCTAACCTCCCTCCCTGGATACGGCCTTGCTTGTCGCTACTACTGACGGGTAGAAACTGATCACATGTCATATACTTTTCTAAATGCGCGCGTAAGGACCATTCACGCATATATTGTAAAAGGAACAAGTTGCTGACGTTGTAAGCTTTATCCTGCACTACCATCGAACTTGGAAAATAAGTTGTGTACCAAGTTCTTGAAAGTACAATACCCTTGAAGATACTCTCTTAAGAAGACCTTTGATGATTCTGGAACAGTGAACATGAAAGGTTTCTATTCCGCTGAAATGACAAGACAGATGAACTATATAACAACATTAGGCGCTTAACCCTGCAATTAAAATTTCGCAGTTCCTTCGAAAATCTATATCCAGCACAATCTGTATCATCAATTTGTATCATATCTCTAGGCCTACCAGAAAACCAAATCCTAGTTCAGGTCATTTTCCTCCTTTTTATAGGAGGAATCGGGGCTCGATCAGGGCCGTATAAAGGGGAGAGGGGTTGAGGGGTTAAACCCCCCGATACATACAAAAATAATTGTTTTTTGTATAGGCTTCAGGTCTGATCTGTGTTTTGTCTTGCTGTTGCCTATGGACTAGGTCTGACCCGCGGGTAGACCCCCACCCCAAATAAATTCCTGTATCCGGACCTTGGAGGAATAATTTTTTTTTATTGTGTTTGCATTATGTTCAGCTCATTCTAATTCCTCACACTGTTCTCCTTAAACTTTTCTCTCTTTGTTCAAAAATAGATCACGAAAAAGAGCAAAACTTGAACACCGAAATTATAATCCATTCCTAATATTTTTTGCCACAGCAAGCCCGACGGGATGTCTTACCACAGACATTCGCGTACAGCAGTGTAATTTCGGAAGTTCTGCGCCTTAAACTTATGCGTAAACGGTCCTTTAGCCAACAACAGATGTGGCTTCTACTGACTATTCTGCCAACTATATGTGAACACCGCCTTCGGACACTCGAAGAATCGTCTAAAACGTCTTTAATTATGATCCAAGCCCAAACCTTAATGACAGTAAAGGGTCTTTAGAGTGCCAATTCGATTGGCATTAATTATTTTCAGAGCTGATCTGATTACAAGGTGTCAGGCGGTAAATGTGTGAGCGCCCAAAATTGAAATCGGCGCCCAAGAAATGATTTATGAAGAGTATAAAAATATGCAACGTAAACTAATGGTGTCATTGCGATTATATCAAAATGACACGTTTGTCGGTGCTTCGTACGCTAAGAGATAATTTGTTTAATGCGCATATTGTACCTGGGAATGTAGATTAAAATGGCGTCTGAGGGACGAGAAGGTCGTCGGGGTTAACGAAATTCGTCCGTACTGGCCAACAATACATTCCGTACTCAGTTCGCCGCGGATAATGCACTGAAATAATACTGTAGACTGTAGAGGTATGCTTTTTTGAACGTAACTTTCAGCAGTGCCATTTTCGTCCATTTGCTATAAGAAAAGTCAACTATCAGTCAGCCAAACCAGCTAATTAAGGACCCCTGAACGGGTGTTTTGGATCTTAAGTTTAACACTTGTACCAAAACTGCACTGTTTAGAGTTAAATAACGTTGAAAGAAGTATCTCAACTGTGCTGAATCGCTGTGTATCTTTTGCACTTGCTTTTGTTAAAGGGGATGCGAACTCTCGATTTTGTGTACATTTTTCCCCGGTGCGGTGGTGCCCATCCACTGTCCGCACCGGCATACAGCAGTCGGCACCGGTGCCGGTTTCGGCCGGTGCCAGCCGTTGCCGGGAAAGGATGTACAGCACGTGCCGGGGAGTAGGTAGCCCCTCGGCGTTTGTAGCCTCTTATTGTAACCCTTCTTGTAAGGGCACGAATGATTGTTAGTGATAACAATCATAATGATAAATGTGACGATGGAGCAAAATGGCTAAGATTCACTTTCCAACTAGAGCCGACAAAATTCGCAGCCGCTTCTGAACAGTTGTGGGGTGGGGCTTGACGGAACAGGCAAACTATATGAACCACTATTAAAATTGTATTAACCACGATGTTTTGTATGAACAAAAAATGTGAGGAAAGGAAGGAAACTAGTAGAAGTACCATAAATTTGTCTTTTCTGTTTTCATAATATTGTTAGAAATATAATGCTTTCATTGTGAATGGTTTTATTTACCCATATGAAACAGAGAAGCGTCACTAATGGAGTAAAAGAAAAAAGAAGAATCTGACTGACCTAACAAACAAACAGGATTCATGATTCAACAACTTTACTAAAAAAAAAAATCATTCCGGCCTGACGACCGGTTACAAACAAAGCACGTACGTGCTTGAAAAACGCAACCACTACACATTTACTACCATATTGTATAGCTAATCAAACCTTCACTAAAATAAACAAACAATTAATTAATTAATTTGTCAATTTCTCCTGTCTCGTCACAGCTGGAACAAATAACCTACTTCAGAAATGTTTGGTACAGGCTGTGCTGAGAATCCATCAAATTTCTACATGAGCAAAATGACATTGGCTTTTCTTTCTAGGGACACCATGGACAGCCTCCTTCTGGACGCCCCCTACATCCGCCAGCCCACCATGCGGCTGCACCCAGATCCAGAAGTAGACGCCCTTTTGAACGACCGCGCACGCGCCGCGGCATTCGGCAACCTCTTCTGGAACAGATCTCCCGGCCAAGATCTCGCACTGCAGACCCAAGCTCAGCAGATGATGCTAAATAACGCCATCCGAGGTCAAAGCCAGCAAATGCCCCTGCCGGCACAACTGTGGACGCAATGGGCAGCATTACATGGGTTAAACATGGGGCAGTTGGGCATGTTCTGTCTGAATCTTCCCGGTACGAGCGGAAGTCAAATGCGGTTGCCCTTACCTCAAGTCGACCCGCGTCTCGGCCGACCCTTCCCTCCCCTCGGAGGCTTTGCGTTACCTGGTTTTAGTACTTTACCGGCACCAGGTGCTGGGAATGTAAATATGCCAAAGTCTGATTAATTTAGATTCGTGTTTGATTGTGATATTGTTTTTAAAAGCAGAGTGAAATCAGTAGGCGGAGAAAACAATATATGAGAAAAGTTTAATTCTCGCGATCCAGAGGGATCCACTCGCGATCACATTCTCGCGATCCACTTCGTACTCTCTATTAATGCAGTCTTTTTCGAAGCTAGTTGGGTTTCACTTGCAAAAAGCTCTCATGGTGCTGAATGCGCGCCCCTCTGCCGCTCGCTGTACTGTGCAGTAGAGAAGAGCACCGTTCTACCCTGAGGCTCATACGTTCTTGTTTTGAATGAGAATTAACAGTATCATTGAAATATTATTCCGTGAGATGATATCTTGATCCACTTACGATGGGTTCCACTGCGTAAATCCGAGCGTCTCTCAAATATGTGCGCATTTACTTTCGTCTTTGCGTTAGCAAGAACCTAAAAAACAACCAACAAAAACGGAAGTAAGTACGCTCAGATTCGCAAGTACGCTCGGATTTTACGTAATGTGTAGATGCACCATTATTTATGTCTAACCACTATCACCCTGTGCAAGATCATTGTGGGTTTAAACACTGCGTAAAATCCGAGCGTATTTTACGCACGTTTTGAGCTTGAAAAGATTTCTAGCAATACGGACGTATTTAGATACAAAACGGACCGATTTCTCAAATACGTCCGTATTGCTAGAAATGTTTTCAAGCTCAAAACCTGCGTAAAATACGCTCGGATTTCAAAATACGCTCGGATTTTACGCAGTGTGTAAACGGACCATCAGAAGGTAGGATTATGACAAGGAAGGAGAAAGCAAAAACCAAAGGACCGCCAACTCTGCCTCGACCTTGTCAGACCTCGAACCGGTCACTATGACCTCAATGGTCTCTAGCGATAAAGAAACTTCATTCTCGGAACTTTGTTCCATTCCTTCGGCGAATATAAGTGTTGGCCCCCAGACACACACCCTCCTCTAGCGATAGCAGTATCTGCACTTTTCCCCGAGGGGTTCCTCACTCCCAAAAACGATGTACACCAAGTGGCGTGTGTCGCGGTGCCGTGCCGGAGTGAGTAGCCCCTCGCTTTTCCCAGTCGTAAGTGATTCAAAGCTGCCAATATTTATCAGGTATTGAAGGTATACTAGGGCACATGATATACTGTTGAATATTATTCGAAAAAGACTTACGCGGGAAGGATTCTTCGGCCATCTTCTCCCCCCCCCCCCCCACCCTTACACATTTTCTGTCCGCCAAACTATTAGAAATATGGGTAACATTTAACATATGAATATGCATTCTTGTGTCAAACCTGCCGATAGAGTCTAAGCATATGGCGAAACAATAACTTGAAAATAATTTCGGTATCTGTCATAAATTTTCTACAAAATTTGTGTGATTTTGTTTTTGTTTTGTGTGATACAAAAAGATGTGTTTTTCCACTATATGTATTAATTGTTATTCTATCACTGACAGCACAGCTACGACAACAATTATATTGTTCTCTACGTTTCTTCTTCTTGGCGGACAGAAAATTAATTCATCTTATTGAAAACTAAACAAAAATAAAATGGACTTCAATAACAGAAATGCTCTTTTCTACATACAAAAGTTGTCCTGCAGTGACATATCCGACTGTTGAAAAATGTGACAAAATACAGAGGAGGGAGAAAATAGTGATGTTAAAGGATAAATAGTAAACCGCATTTGCGAGTAGGCTAATTGGATTATACACAGGGTTGCCACATCCAAAATATTTAGAGAGTGACTTATCCCAAAACAGAGAGTGAATTGGGAGTGAAATTTGTTTTCATGAAATGTTCACTTTTGGTCGGAATCGCCTCTGTAAAAATTACACATTTTAATTTTACTTTCGTTGAAATAGTCAGTTCTGGTCAGAAGACCTGCTGCAAAAATGACACATTTTTGTCATTTTCTGAAATAGAGTGATTTCTATGTCCTACGTAGGACAAGAGTGACAAAAACAAAATATAGCGACAATTCACACTATCGTGCGACATGTGGCAACCCTGATTATACACAGCTTAATAAGGTGACTGCGAATCATGGTTGAATTGGTAAGTCAGCCAAGATTATTGCATCTTTATTCTTCTGGCTACGGCTTTGCCGAAGAAGGGCCGAAATGTCGTTCGAATAAGTCTCAGCTGACTTACCAGTTAGCACCGTCAGAAATATACGCAAATTATCATAGTCCAAGGGTCTTCTTCTTCTTCCAATGATGCGAGATTTGCAAAAAATTGTGCTCCGTCGACTGACGGTTGTTGTTTGATGTTCGGAAAATTCGGGCTTTCAAGTTAATTAGATTATTCCAGTGCAAATTTCAATCAAATTATGTTTGTTGGCTTTAATTTGTCTATATTATAACTGGAGTGAATATCAGTTAGTGGAGCGCTTAAGATTATCAATAAAACTCATTTATTTATGCCAATAAGTGATGTTCGTTCATTCACAGTTGACTGGTTATGTTTCGCTTCAG
This sequence comes from Branchinecta lynchi, assembly GCA_023053575.1. Taxonomy (NCBI): domain Eukaryota; kingdom Metazoa; phylum Arthropoda; class Branchiopoda; order Anostraca; family Branchinectidae; genus Branchinecta; species Branchinecta lynchi. Next base: position 12,515,717 of record JAKZAP010000017.1, on the reverse strand, counting down.
ATTGCCAGAGGTTTGGATACTTTCATTTCGGATTATGAACCTCTGAGCTACCGTAGGTCCGTGTCTATCCCTGTCGTGTTAAACCCAGGCCTAAAGACAGAGATCCAGGGCTCCTAAGCAATTAACAGAGTTGAGGTCTTCTTTTTGGTAATTTAGCAAAAAACAAATTTTACTTTTATTTGTTTAACGTACTTTGAAAATAGACAATTATACTTAGAAATAAAACAAGTACCAACTGTACTTTTTCACACATTGTAATTACCACTTCCGACCCTGGCCTTCTGAGTCCTTTGGACCTTTATGAGGTTGGGGTGCCAAGATTGGGGTCTATATAGTTAGTTGCCTACACTGTCAGAAGTTTCATAACAGATAACATAAGGATGCGCAGTTTCATCAGACAATGTGTAACAGATAACACTTGGGATGCTATCTGTTGTATTTGAAGACGTCATGCATGAAATTCTAGGCATAACAAGCTTTGCCAGGAAGAGCCAAATAAGCATCTACTGACTTTATTCTTTATCGCCATGATGTCGGAAAAATCAGCAGATGCTTTTTGCGATTTTTCGGCTCTTCCTGATTGTAACGCTTATTATGCATACTATTTTGAAACATAACAGACAACATCCGAAGTGTATCTGTTATGAAACTTCTGACAGTTTACTTTTCTTTCCAGAAGTTCCCCAGGTTGTCTTTGAATGTAGCATCTACTGAATTAAAAGAGTCAAAGGCCGCCTGAACGACACCTGAACAATGAAACCATACTTGAAAACACCATGGAGATTGCATTTACAGACATGGCCACGAGAGCATTCTTCTCCCGAGCGTGACCTTTTTAAAATAGGGATGTTCGTTTCTGGAGGTTTGCACATGCAGACTCCAAGACAAAAATCGTAATTCTTTCAAATCTTGTACAGCGCTGGCCGGATCGTATTGGAATTTCTTCTAGATAAACGTTTGGGCTTAAATGGTTGAAAAATATTCCAGAAGAAGGGTTGATTGGAGACATTTGTTCATTTCTAAAATTGTTCGGTACTGAAATAAGGACAGATGCAAAATGGAGCACAAATCTTAGCTCATAAACACTATTTTGTATCTGAATTGGGTTTTCTGCAGGCAATGTTAACGGAAGTCATACAGATAGGAATATACTTGATACTCTTCGTTCAGGTGTCCTTAAATCTACCAAGACTCAGATGGATCCATCACCTCCCTGGCTGTTTATCAACCAGATAATTCCAATTCGACGCGGTGGTCTGCACCAGCAATTTGCGTTTACAGATTAAGCGTCCGATACTGACCAAAAACCCAAGGAACCCACCTCTGATCATAAATACAACCAAATCAGTCGACATTTTTATCACGTGGGTGACCAAAGTTGCTACAACTTCAACCCCTCGACGAAGCAATAAAGTCATCGACCACCCTGACTGCGATTTTTTGGGACAATTTGTCGACCAAGTGACAACCTCGGGTAGTTGAGTAAATTCTCGGCTCGTGTTGTTTCAGAAACTGGCACGGGATCCCAAAGGCTCTACATGTCAAGTAACGACTAACTAGGGGTTATTTATTCAGCCCTTCTTTCACTAAGACTAATGGAGTAGGCTGTGTTACAAAGAAAATAGTTGTACGAGGGACAACACCTTGGCTTGTGCGGAAGTTAGCTCAGATACCTGTTAAGTGGCAGATGATAGAACGGACTTAAAGAGGGGTCAGCTACAAACGTACCTACAGCCAATTGGCCATATTCCTGTTCAGCGCTTCCAAGCGGATTAATTTCTGTTAATCCCCCTGTGCCTCACCATCAGCACTTGGATCAGACATAGTAAAATAGATCCACAGGTTAGTGAGTGGAAAACCTGTCATCTGTGTCCCAGGTAATGGTTTTGCATATATTTCAGCAGCAGAAAGTAAAAGTGACCCACTACCCTAAGGATCTGACTCTTTACTATGTCTACACAAGTGATAGTTATGAGGCAATGGGGGCTAACAGAAACTAGTCCACTTGGAGCGCTGAACTGTAATCAGGCCAATTTCCTTTCTCTTCATTCAAGCTTTTCAAAGCTGTAACACTGAGTCAAGGACAGCTAAGGCCTTGTACTTAGGAGTGTTTGCCCAGGATTTGAATCCTTGTCAAGGCGTTCAGCATTTCGAAGTAGGAAATGGAAAGACAAAAGCGCTCCTCAGCCGGGGTTCGAACCCAGGACCCTTGTGAACATATAGTTCCCAAACCGCTACAATAGTCAGATAGGTGTAGATAGGTCGGGATGTAGACTAGTTAGATAGGTCTGAGCACTCCACATCCCCAATTCACACCTATGGCTTCGACAGTTAGTGAAACCCGTACTGCAGTTTTGTAACCCTTGCTGCAGATGGCCGAACTCTAAACCGGGTACCGAGAGAATTCTAGGAGGAAGCATGGACAGCACTGTAAGGACTTTCTCACCCAACCAAGCATCTTTTTCCCGGTCAAGGGTAGTGAAAAAAGAGATATGTGCCGTGCGGATCGTCAGTGATTTGAATGTGACAAGTAGCTAAAAAGACGTACACTGTAAAAAAAAATCTTGCAGTATTTGCTACTGGGATTAATCTTATCTTTATTGAGATAAGATTACCCCTAACTTGGATTAATCCTATCACAATAAAGATAAGATTAATCCCAGTAGCAAATACTGCATCCTTATTCGGAGAAACCTTTTACAGTGTATACAAGTCTTCTTTCAGCCTAAGCTGACTTCGAAACTGAGGGTATAAACATAAGCAGGGCTTATCCAGCGGGGGGGGGGGGGGGGTAAGGTGTTCGACCCTCCCCCCGAAACGTAAGAAAAATTATCGTTTTTTATAGATCAATGTGTCATTTAGAAGAGACAAGTTTCATTAAAGCTATCTTTTTGGGGGATCCATATACACTATACACTATCATACATTCGAGATAATCAGATTTACGAATAATCAAACACACTATGTCAATCATATAAGTAAGTAAGTAAGTAAGTAATTTATTTATGACCCGCCATTTTGAAAAGGCGGAGTAAATGAAGAAAATAAATAATCTGTTAAAGAAAATGTATAATCTGCTTATAAAGAAAATAAAATATCTGTTCTTGTCTTACTTGGTATGGATTAGGTCTGACCAACGCACTATGTCAAGCATATAAGTAAGTAAGTAAGTAAGTAATTTATTTATGACCCGCCATTTTGAAAAGGCGGAGTAAATGAAGAAAATAAATAATCTGTTAAAGAAAATGTATAATCTGTTTATAAAGAAAATAAAATATCTGTTCTTGTCTTACTTGGTATGGATTAGGTCTGACCCGCGGGTAGACCCCCCCCCCCCCCCTCAGCTGGCTATTCCATTTGTTACCATCGGAGATACATAACTAATTAAAGCAAGCCTTTGAAGTTTTGAATTATCACAGTGACTTCATATTGGAAAAACTTATCCCCACAATTTAATTATTTTCCATGGCAAACATGGTCTCCAATAAGAAAGGACTAACAGACATTAGGAGCAAGTCTGGAGCAAAGTATTGTCTATGGACAGACTTCGGTTACTATGTATTTGTTACCCAGCAGCCAAACCCTTGGAAAGCACGGGTTATAACTTATGACACTAACTAGATATGCACAAAAACACTTACTGTAGTTATTAAACACTCCACGACGGAAAAGAGACTATAGAGGATCGATAAAAAGAGGCACGTTACGGCACGACATGGCACAGGAGGCACGAGTAATTAAAATAGATTAGCAAGTAGTAGAAGTAGAGAATTAAGTGAGGCTTCGTAATTCAGAGCCTAAAAGAAGGTTGGAAAATTGTTCCTATCCCTCACTCTGAAGCCTGAAAGGGCCCTTTTAGTTTTCGTGCCTCTTTTGATACTCGTGCCTCTTACACTATGCAGTGCCGTGCCGTGCCAATTTTTTGTCGATTCCAGACTATAGAAATCCTTTAACGAACTCAGTGTTTGTACTAACGAAAAACTCGATCCATTGTCATATTTTCTGTTTTGTAAAGATTTACTGTCACCTGTCGTCTACTTTGCATACTACATGACGATTCTGAACGTAGAACTTTAACAAACTTAATGTTTAAAGCACATGAACAAGTCAAACTTTTTAGTGGAGATCTCTTTTTCAGGGATTTCTACCACTCTCCATATAGTTTTTCATATTTCACGACATAAGAATCCTGCATTATTCCAGACGCACATTTAATTAACATACATTTGTAACATTTTATGTATCTATCTGATGTAGATCTATTATATTGCTTTTCTCTCTTTTTCTTTTCTTTTTCTTCTTTTTTACTTCAGTTATACGAATTTTTCGTCATACAAAAGGGAAATAAATATATCATCATCATCAATAACATGCCGCAGAATGATGATTATAGCACAATATTTCATTTTTGTCAGTACGTCCTACTAAAAATATACCTTCATGATACTTTCTTTTTCTTTACTGAGGCCAATTTAACTTCACAAACATGACGTGCAAATCACTGACTTAGGTTTTGTTATGGCCTATAACTTGCTACGCTTTGATCATTCCATCCGTCGGGCGTAATAATGTGATAACTCGAAACGTGCCTTTTGATTAGAAACATTTTCCCTCAAAGAAGGGCCGCCGGCGGCACAAACAGCGGATGTGACAAACATTCGGTTTCTATTAGAATTCTGTCGATTTGTTTCAACACGTCCATACATCCTGCGCCCACACCGATTCAGAGCATTTCAGAAATTTCACGGCTCGTCTCGCAGCCGTCGGGCAAAGATCCGGGGCGAGCCAAATTCGTCAGGACGGTTTTCCAACGTACAAGGGGATAAGATGGGAAACTAACAGTTCCACGAACGCACAAAAGACAACCATGAACGAGCTCCAGAAACCAATACACCAGATTTGCGATTAAGTTTTGGCACAGTGGTTACCTCAAGTGTGTATTTCATTGAGACCATTTCAGAATATACCGCCTGGTGTCCTTACCGTCGACGGGGTTGCCATGTTTTTTTAGGGGGATGGGGCACGATCCCTCCAGATTTCGAAACCTTCCCCCCTGGTGCTATTTTAGGGCGCTATATAGGTTATATAAAATATATAGCAATGACTTTACTTAAAATAGATTACTTAAATCTACTACAAAATTGTATTTAAAGTCCGTGTAACAAACGCGATTTGAAAATTGACCTTACTTCCCCTCCCCCACTTCGAGGTTTAATGAAATGGCGTCACTAGCCGTCTGGCAACTTTCGGGTGACGTCATGGACGATATTTTTCGTGCAAGGGGAACGATATGAAAACTTACCCCCAACGAACCATATTTTTTTTTGGGCGGGGGAGGGGGGGGTCAATCCCCTACCCCCCCCCCCCCTGGCTACGGCCTAGCTTATAAGTATCTTGATTTGCACAAAAGCAACGTATCGGTTTCCTGAAAAGAAGAAGCAATGTTATGCAAAGAACTGACGCAGGGCTGTTTCCAGGGCCGTATCCAGGGGGAGATCAGGGGGTTGAACCCCTCCCCTCCCGCAAAACATACACAAATAATTATTTGTATAGGATTTTCCCTCTGATCCATGTCGTTTTTTACTTTTTGTCCGACCCACAGCCCCCCCCCCCCCCCCCCGAAATAAATTCCTGGATATGGGCCTGGCTGTTTCGTACACCTTATGACGACATAAAAGAATGTTTGATGTGTCGATTAAAGCCGCTTTCATATTGACGCGTTTAGTCTTTCATACTAAGCTATGCAACCTCTGCGCCGCGCTTGCGTTGTCGCAACGCAAAGCTTACGCAGACACAAAGAACGCAATGCAAGAACAAAACCCAGTTCTTATTTTGCGTTGCGTCGACTCGTACGCATCAGATTTTTCAGTGGAAAATGGAAGTTTTGGACGAAAATCTGGAGAGCGAGCTACTACTGATGATGAAAAATTTACTAATGACGAGAACAACGAAAATTAAACAGAAGAAACCGAGAAAGGAAAACGTTAATACGGATCCAGCCTGAAAGCTCCTCGCGCAGGTGTGAAGGAAACGCTCCGCAACCTGTACACAACAGCAGATAAACGCATATTCAACGCATCGCAACGACGCGTCAATGTGAGAGTGGCTTAAGAGATCGCACTTCTCAAAAAGGCATAGGTGAAGCAGAATGCTGCATGGGCATAAGGAAAGCTCGATTAGAGAAGATATTCCAGGGCAAACAGCCAGTGACAAACTTCCGTATTGACATACTGGGCAGCTATCTAGGACCCCCACATCAGTAGGGACCCCGGCCAGGAGCCGAAGTGTTACATGCAACAAATATATAGTGCAATAGTACGAACACACGATGAGGATCGGAAGCTCCCGGAATTCCTGCCCGGATTTTCAGCGACATCATCACTTGCATATGGAAAAGTTGAAATTTTTTCAACTTGATGATGAAAGTGCAGGAAATCCGGCTGGGCAATCCTGATCGCGTGTTCCCACTTTAAGGGTATAGCTGTTAATTGTCAACTTTATCCCAAGTCTGCTTGTATTATTTCTATGGGCAAAGTATGCTAAATTCACAAAGAATGAAACTTTGTTTATTTGCTATTCCAACAAGAAGATAAGCCTCTGATAAGCCTAGAGCAGGCCGGTATCCAGGAATTTATTTCGGGGGGGGGGGGGTCAACCCCCTACCCCCTGAATACGGCCTAAGCCTAGGGGTCCTGGATTTAAACGTCTAGGCCTGCACACAGCCTTCCTTGCCGTAACAAATTGATGTGAAAAAGAAATCAAATCGGGATCGACCAAAAAAAGGCACGGCATAGTCTAGGAGGCACAAGTATTAGAAGAGGCACGAAAACTAAAAGGGCCCTTTCAGGCTACATAGTGAGTGCCTTCTTTTAGCCTCTGAGTGGCGAACTCTCACTTACTTGTTTACTTCTATTACTTGCTAATCTCTTTTTGGGATCCCAAAACCTAAGTGGAGGGATACCTATGACATCGCAAAAGTTGTCCGTCTGTCCGTCCGTCTGTAAGCACTATAACTCTCGAAGGGAATGAGATATTTTGATGAAACTTGGTGTGAGGATTCTTTGGGTCATGACAATTCAATTTCGTAGATGGGCTTTGTAGCCCTACATTTAGGGTGGGGGTTCAAATTAAGGGGCAAACAAACTATTTTGAAACAGCTAATGTGATAGTCGATTATGGGGTAAGAAGACATGCTGAACACGACGGCGAAAATCATTTTGTCATCGGACCTGTAGTTCGCCCGGATCCGACCAAAACCGGAAAGTTTGTTAAAAGTAAAAGTTTTATTTGAAGTTGATTAGATGTTCGATTTAGGGGTAGGAAGACATGCTGAACACGGCGGTGAAAACCATTTTCTCAACGGACAAGTAGTTCACCCGGAATCCGGCCCAAACCGGAAAGTTTGTTAAAATTAAAAGTTTTATTTGGAGTTGATTAAATATTCGATTTGGGCAAGAAGACATGCTGAACACTTATGTGAAAATAATTTTCTACCCGGACATGTAGTTCGCCCAGAATCCGACCAAACCGGAAAATTGTTAAAAGTTAAGTTTTATTTGTAGTTAATTAGATATCCGATTTAGGGGTAAGAAGAGATGCTGAATCAGTGTGTGACAATCATTTTTTACCCGGAACATATAGTTCGACTGGAATACGCCTGGAGTTAAATTTTTATTTGAAGTTGATTAGATGTTCATTATTGGGGGAAAGAAGATACCCTGAGTTCGTTTTTGAGCTTTCTTTTTTCGCAGGACAAGTAGTTCCGGAGTTTGGCCGAAACCGGGAAATTGGCAGAAGTTTTCGTCGAAAGAGATATGACTTATAGGGGTAAACACACATGCTGAATCCATATCTGAACTTGGTTTTCTATTTGGCCTTAATCTGTCTCTGAATTTTAGTAGTAAAAATGCTCAAGGAGTCTAGCGAAGACTGGATCTGGCGAAGACAAGACCCAGTTGTCTGGAACAAATATTGCATTTTTGGGATCCCATCGAAACCTATGGTCTTGTTATTACTCGTGCCTCCTGCACCACGTCGTGCCATGCCCTGCCTCTTTTTAGTCGATCCCAATCAAATGGGTACCGATTCCGGATCATTCATTTAAAGTCATTAAGTTCTTCTTTTCCACTTTGAATCAGCTCAACTGGCAACTAGCCAGAAGAAATACTTTGCTGGAAATCGGTACTGCCAACCCGATGAAAAATCTCTAGCTTGCGTAGTAGTATTGTGGTAGTACAAAAACGTTGCATGTAATACTATGTAATAGCAAAGAATACTATCATTTAATGTGCCTCAGACTGGTCCAATCTTATGTAGTCGTATCCAGTACCATCCTGTCGTGCCATAGTAGCATCCGGTCTCGCTAATAGTAGCATATAGTAATATACAGTAAAACGGTAGCCTTGAAGTAGAAGCATGTAGTAGCATCGTTAGTACTGCATGCTACTTTTTCGTACTACTTCGTAGTACTATTTGGAGATACATTTTTCATCGGGAAGGAGTCATGAATTCCTCTATTTTTTCCACAGCTGAGACTTCAGCTGCTATGCACATAAAATTCAAAAAGATGGCCTCAAAACTTTGTGAATCCACTTCTCTAAACAAGAAAAAAAACAGATGAATAAATCTTCATTCCTAGCCAGCAATCCTCAACTTTTATTTTGCACCAGGTGTGGCCGCATCGCACTTCCTAAGTTGCCCAGGAAACAGATTATTTGAAATCCCCAGGAATGTGCTGCGATTGGTCCGCTTCTGTGAGAACTGACTCCCGGGAACCTTCCTGCCCTGATAGAACAGTCGAGATTATGAAAGGACTCTTAATATCATGAAATGTCGCAGAAAATGGAACCAATTCGGGAGACGTGGGAAAAACAACAATTTTCCGAAGTGCTACAAATTGCATCCAAATCTTCTAAAAGTTTGAGACTTGCCCACAGGGAAATAAGTGAGATAGCGGTTCTGGGAGTGATAAATGAAATGTTTCGTCGAATTAGGAAGAGAAGTGATCTGACAGGTTGTGCTATCGCAAAGCACGAACCACTCAGGGTAATGGTTTCAGGAAATATTATTTTCCGTTCCCTGGTGGGACTTCCACAAAGAAAGAAAGATGAACTTCAGTTATGAGAGGAGTAAAGGTTGTTCGATGGAGCCATATCTTTGCAAGGTTGATCAGGACAGCGATTCCCATTGCCTCCTATATTGCGACACTGTCAGAAGCTTCATAACAGATAGCGTATAAAACTTTCAAGAGTAACACCTTTTCACTTAGAAATAAAGTGTTATGACCAATTAAGTTTACACTATGTCGTGCCTAGATCTCCAACAACACCTTCAATTGGTAAAGAGACTAACGGGAAAGAAAGAAACATAACAGATAACATCCCAAAGTGTTATCTGTTGAAACAGCGCATCCTTCTGTTGTCGTTATGTAACTTCTGACAGTGTAGTATTTTTACGTATTGAAGGTGTTGGAGATCTAGGCACGAAATAGTATAAACTCAATTGGTCATAACACATTATTTCTAAGTGAAAAGGTGTTATTCTTGAAAGTGTTATGCGCAATCTGTTATGAAACTTCTGACAGTGTAGGCGCTTTCGTATTTTCACAGGCTAACAGCAAGCTGGACTTATGATCAAGGCTGGGGTATGGGGGTTCGAAATCCCCTCCCCCCAAACGTACATATCGTTTTATAGGCTTTAGTATGTTCTTGTTCTACTGATTAGGTCTAACTCTCGGGGAGTTCTACCCCCGAAAGAAACTTCTGCATACACAGATAATACACAGATTTAACGATAATATTTATCATCAACAGAAGAGCATCGTCATCAAAAGAAGAACATTATTTACAATGGGTTAGTTATGGAGTCGTAGTGTCCTTTCATACGATAGTGTGTTCTTTTTTTTGTTCCGTTGAGGCAAACATTTGTTGGTTTCCATTCATTTGTTGGGGTTTTTTGTTTGGGGTTTCGATTTTTATTCTCGATACTCACCAAACCGTATCGGTGAAGCCTTGAAATTTCTGCAGTAACTAAGCAGCAACCACTAAAATTTGGTACAGAAAGTTAGCTTAGATTCAATTCTGTTTCTAAAGATTGAAGTAGACATTGAACAGAGGTCTGCAATGAGACGGCGGAATATGCAACCAAAGAAAGATAGTGCATTTGATTACAAGAGAGAAATAGTGGGCTTGGAAATTTCTAGCCAGCTTCGCAGGAAAGAGGAGGAGGGGTTGGGTCGGTTCCTGAGACAATGCATGGGGGAGGGGGGCAGGGTGGATTGCTGCAGAGGCTTGCTCTTTCCGTTTCTTGGTGTCAAATATTGTAAATTCCTCTTGTACCTTCCTCGACGTTACAGGAATTCCCGTATAACTGCAACTTTTTTGCCCTCTGACCCTTGTGCAAAGTTATCTTCAATTGCCCAGGACCTTCAAGTTTCTGCCCTTGGCCATTTCTCCGCACTCCATCTAGGAAGAAGATTTTTAAGACCTGATTAGTCCATTTTTTTTTTTTTTTTAAATGTTTATTTTTTATCTCGTGCATTTACTACATTATTGAAAGCTTAGTGTATTTTTTCCAATTATTTGTCACTACTGCACTATTTTCCTCTCCTTAAGTGCGTTAATAAAATCATCATCATCATCATATTTGACAATGCAAAACGGATCCGTCACCGTGAGCTACCTTTTATTAGAGAAAAGTGAATTTGTGGAAAAACAATGAAAGATTCTTCGTTAAATATCTGATTTTGTGAATTTAATCCTTGAAAATTGCTTGGAGTTAAAGCTGGTGCTGTGATTTCATTTTTGACACGGCTGCTGTTTTTAGAGAAAATCGTTATTTCACATGGATTGCAACATGTTATTTTGGACAAACGATAATTCTGAGCAATTTCGTCGTGAAAAGATTTCTGGCAAGTTTCTGGCAAGAGATGAACTTTAAGAAAGAAAATTAAAAATTTAATTTGTTTAGATTATCTAGCTGTATTGATTTTTTGTTGTACTCGTCTATGTCTATCGATACACCCTTTCTTCTCGGAAAGTATATTTGCAGGTTCTTTCTTACTTTATTTCGCATTTGACGGTGCAAAAAGGGATAAGTCAGCTACATTTTATTAAAGCTCTATTTCGGTCCTTCTTGCAAAAGTCCTTTTTAGGCTCAAGCCGCTCAAGCTGGAAAATGATGTTGTGGAAAAACAATTAAAAATTCTTCATTAAATATCTGATTTTGTGAACTTCTTCTCTGAAAATTGGTTGGAGTTAAAGCTGGTGCTGTGGTTTCGTTCTGGACACGGCTGCTTGTTTTGCTGTTAGATTGGGTCGTCGAAGGGGTGGAGATTCTTCTGCATTTTTGTTTTGGAATCACCTGTTTCTTCTTCTTCTTTATTTCGTTCCTCTGTGGGTCAATGAGACTGAACACGGTTAGAATACAAATATGAATGACGAAATAGCGAATTGAATAATAACACCTCAAATGACAGCGTACCTCTAAAAGACACCCACTGTAAAGAAAAGTCTCCAACTTCTCGCCTTGAGACTGCATTCCACTTTATGCGATTATAAAGATTTAACGCCATAAAAATGTCACTATTTTATAGCTGTCATTCCTATAGTTAAAGAAGTTTGAGAAAAAATGCTCTGTCCTCGCATCTCAACGTTGTTGATTTGCGAAGTGCCCAAACGATAAATTCTCGTTGTGAAAAGAACAAGGTAGCATTTGGGTAGAACCAAGGAGTGAGTGGACCCACAAAAAGTGTCAAAATGATTATACAACGTCCCTAGTTTACGATCACTGACTTTATTGTTCAGATTTATCCTGTGGGCTAGGGTGGTGATTGTACTCATAATTAGAGGTCTATTCACTTCGTCAGAGAGAAAATGAGACCCATTTCAAAATGCAATTATGAATAATAGGCGATGACGGTATTTGAGGGGGTTTTTGATCGGTGGTTGAGGAGAATAGAATGCCAGTTAGTGCGAGACAGCAGGGGGCACATTCATACAACACGAGGTATTAGAAATCAGAGTTAATACAGGCCTTTGTGTGGGACGATGGAACAAGTCAAGTCACTCTCTCCGACCTTCGTATTTAAATTTCATATAAACTTAGACACAGTATGCGTAATATAATCTTCAACCTCTGCTATATCTTGTCCTTTATAATAGTGAACCTTCAATATACTGGCTGAAGATAACAACTGCACTGTCAGAAGTTTCATAACAGATTGCGCATAACACTTTCAAGGAATAACACCTTTTCACTTAGAAATAAAGTGTTATGACCAATTAAGTTTATACTATTTCGTGCCTAGATCTCCAACAACACCTTCAATAGGTAAAAATACTACACTGTCAGAAGTTACATAACGACAACAGAAGGAAGCGCGGTTTCAACAGATAACACTTTGGGATGTTATCTGTTATGTTTCTTTCGTTCCCGTTAGTATTTTTACCAATTGACGGTGTTGTTGGAGATCTAGGCACGAAATAGTGTAAACTTAATTGGTCATAACACTTTATTTCTAAGTGAAAAGGTGTTATTCTTGAAAGTGTTATGCGCTATCTGTTATGAAACTTCCGACAGTGTGTTTGTGCATCTTTCTGTCAAACGTTACGAGAATGTATATAATATGCCCTTTTTAGTGTTATGATCGAGATATAAATTCTGTTATGACCCATTTATGTGTTAAATTTTTTCGAAAAGGTAACATTTAAAAAAGGTCGGAACACATATTCCCAAAAAATTTAACACAAGGATGCACAAACATGGTGTTATCTGTTATTAAAATCCTGACGATGTATCAGCCGAACTTATCCTACATAGCAAACAATCTCCAGCAAGAACAGAAATCAAACGAAAAGAGTCCTGGACAATACTCGCAAAGGATAACCGGATAACGTATGATTTTTGCAGGAAAAACGTGTTCAATCGACACGCGGAAAAGTATCTCCCGTGGCAATGATACAATCGAGCAGAAAAACAACAGCCGAGTCCAAACTGAATCTCGGCACCAGAACACTTCCATCAATTCCTAAAAAGTAATTCCCAAAAAGTAATTCCAGACACAAAGCAGCAACTGAAAATTGTCAGAAACTTGTTCGCCCAAATACACATTCTACCGACAGGTACCTCAAGTCCTTTGTACCCTATTTCGTACACGACTTTAATTCTATATAGTAATTAGTAAGGTAAAACTTATTATCAAAGTGTCTTATATCGGTGGTAAACTGTACGACGATCCAATGCTAGCAAGTGAATTGTACGAGCTATTAAGGAAACAAAAGAGATTATTATTATAAATATTCTTTGAGCCCAAGCTGACTATGAAACATTTATTCAAACAATGTTTACTACGGATACGTCAGCTACCATTCTTCATCAGCGATATTTCGGCCCTTCTTGGCAAGGGTCGTCGCTGTCAATCCTCTAGGTCTCGTTTCCTTCCCCGACCTTGACCAAGAGGATTGACAGCCTGACGAGGACCCTTGCCAGGAATGGCCGAAATATCGCTGATGAAGAATAGTAGCCAACGTATCCGTTGTAAACATTGTTTGAATAAATTACTATTATAACTGAATGAGCAAAAAACTTCATTCATTGTATTGCAGGTTCATTCTTCTAGGTATAGCCTGACGGGGACCCCTGTCAAGAAGGGCCGAATATCGCCGGAATATAACTCGGCGAACTTATCCGGTTCGCGCCATCGACCATTATTACATTATAAATTTACATTATGTTGGAGTTCTTATATTTTTTTTTTGTGGGTGGTCTGAGGATGAATATATTAGTTGCATTTTTGCAGATACCATGGTATCTGTTACCACGGTAACGTCGGTAACTGAATCTACAATTAGTCGTTTTTGCAGTTACCGTGGTATCTGATACACGGTTGCTCTGCGCCGAAACTGCACTTTTCAAAGTCATCCAAAAGAAAAACTGACATCCAGTTACATCACTAAGTGCTAAACTTCTTTCTCACCAATCTGACAAAATTTGATGAAAGTGAGATGACTTTTCAGATACCACGACCAGTTACCTCGGTCGGACCGTAGCATCTGAATATCAGATACCAAGATAACTGGCCGCACTGTCAGAAGTTTCATGACAGATAGTGTATAACACTTTCAAGAAAAACACCTTTTCACTTAGAAATAAAGTGTCATGACCAATTAAGTTTACACTATTTCGTGCCTAGATCTCCAACAACACCGTCAATTGGTAAAAATACTAACGGGAACGAGCGAAACATAACAGATAACATCCCAAAGTGTTATCTGCTGAAACCGCGCATCCTTATGTCGTCGTTATGTAACTTCTGACAGTGTAGTATTTTTACCTATTGAAGGTGTTGTTGGAGATCTAGGCACGAAATAGTATAAACTTAGTTGGTCATAATACTTTATTTCTAAGTGAAAAGGTGTTATTCCTTGAAAGTGTTATGCGCAATCTGTTTCGAAACTTCTGACAGTACAGATACCACGATAACTACAAAAACGACTTTAGATCGTGGTTCAGATACCATGGTATCTGCAAAATCGCAACTATTGTCTCTATTCATCTTATTTTTATTTTGTGAGGCATCTTGCAGTCTGCAGTAGGACACGAAGCTGATTTTCTATTTTTGCTCCGTTGTTTGTTCTACCTTTTGTAACTCCTTGCTTTGCCACCCACGACAACATTTACTTCTTAGGTTGGTTGTCAGTGAATTTTTTTTTTTTTTTTTTTACAGTAAACTTTTTTTTCTCTTCTTGCATTTACAGCCAGGTGCAGACATTTCAAAACATTGCGCTGCAGTAAATATGTTACGTTCTCAAGCGAAACATAATCATTTCTCCACACTCGCTCTAATTGGAGTAAAGCCGGATTACCCTCGTTCAGAAAAAGACCGCCATTAAAAATAAAAGACATGAATGTGTCGTAAAGTTGCAATAAAAGTCGGATTTCATACATCTATTCCGTGGAAAATTAAGACTTTGAAATCAGCTGCAACCAACGCTTCCGTAGCGAATTCACGACGTAAAATACGCTTCTAACGTTCCCGAATTGTAGCAGGCAAAAACTGTGTCCTTTTTTGTTAAGGACCTTTATAGCTTGGAGGCTGTCCGAAAGCATACTGCGAAATATTTGGGCAACAATTTTGAGCCTCGCTAATACCGACTCCTGGCCAAATAACTAAAGACTGCAATTGAAAGAGCTATACTTATTACCTTGTTAAGTTTTTCCTACCGCATGTCTCTCTGTCTTCCCGCATACCTGCTTATTATCATAATAGCCCTCGAAGGCATTGAGACATTTTATTCCAGCTTGTGTGACGATCCTTTCTTAATAAACGAAGAAAAAGCGCCCTAAAAATATCTTAAAGGACCCCTCTCGCTTTTCGCAGTTTTCACACACCCCAGTGGTGACGTACGTGATCTGCTAACCTCTCATGTCTCCCTCTTTACAAGATCCTCGTGAATATCTATATCTGAATTGAGGTATAGGCGAGACCCCCCCCCACCCAGTACCGACCCCCCCCCCCCCCCCCCGAATCCTTTACACTAAATACGAATCCAAACATTTAACTTGACTATCCGTGATCTTAGTCTAACTCAGAGCAAAACTATTTTGCTCTGATCTAACTAGTCCAACTCAAGTGGAATTCTGGTACAACAGGAAAACGAAGATTAGTCAGTTCTCAGTTGGACTTCCACTGGAATGGAATCAGTCCTCCACGTGCGACAAGGTCGCGCCCACTGGGAGAATTGTACGAGTCGCACTTTGGTCAAGCTAAGGCTAGGTGCAACTATGAGGCACATGATTTCCTTTTATTACTTCTGTTAAGAATGCGTCGATCCCAGAAAAGTTATAACTAGCGATAGTATAGCCTATCGATTTTAAATAGGAAGTTTTTTTGGCCGGAAACCTCTGAATTCTCGTCCTTCTTTATTTATGCGGGGGGGTCGCCGGGGGATAGTGATACCGAGGGGGTTTATGGGAGGGGTTTGGTACCAGGCGGGGTTTCTCCGGGAGAGGGTGGGATAGTGGGGGTGGGTTTCACCGGAGGGGGGTGGGGGTGTCCGGGGGACTTTCGCCTGGTTTTTTTTTGCCGGAAACCTCACGATTCCCGGCTATAACCGATATTTCCTTGAGCAACACGGGTCAGAATAAATCCCTCTTTTTCTTCTTAGTAACACAAATGCGGCACCTAATCTAGTACATTTTTACTTTCAAAAGTTTTCTTCTTCTATTCTTAATTTAACATTTTCTTCAAAAATAAGAAATGGTTTTAAGAACTGTTTACTCATTACTGGTCACTCTCTTCCAAGGAAACTAATAGTTGTGTTTTTGCAGATACCATGGAATCTGATACCACGGTAACTGGATCTGCAATTAGTCCTTCTTGCAGTTACCGTGGTATCTGATTCACGGCTGCTCTGCAAAAACGACTATTGCCCAAATTGCACTTATCGAAGCCATCCCAAAAGAAAAACTGATCTCCAGTTACATCACTAAGTGCCAAACTTCTTTCCCACCAATTTGACAAAATTTGACGAAATTGAGATGACTTTTCAGTTACCACGATCAGTTACCACGGTCGGACCGTGGCATCTTAATATCAGATACCACGGTAACTGCAAAAACGACTTTAGACCGTGGTATCTGCAAAAAACGCAACTAATAACATCAGTCCCCTTGGTCTTTAAGGAAGAAACAACACGGGTAACTAGTTTACAGGACACCCCGTACTTACAATAGTATTTCACTCTACTTCAACAGTATTTCCATCTCTTCTCATTGCGAGATTCTTCACTTCATAAGCGTAGGCCTATCCTATCTTCTCTACTCTACTAGCAATACACCATCACGCTTACTGCGTTTGTTCTGTTTACGTCACGTATAGTGCGCATGCTCCAAATCATTGTTTCCGATAAGCTTATTCGTCCGGAGACAAATTTTGCCAAGATTGTCCCCCGAGGCACGGAAGATGGAAAGAGGCTAAAAATAGCCAAAGTCGTGTGTAATTTTCTGTAAGCATAGCTTAGTTGTAACGTGGTCAACTATCTCAGAACATCTGAGCAGAAACGCTAGGGGTCGACTAAAACCAGGAAGGGAAGGGAACACGAGAAAAGCAGGAAGGCATACTAAAACCATCAGGAAGGGTATACTATAATGAGGCAGGAAATGTTGAACTTGAAATATCTTGGTTGTTGACCCCTCGCTGGACACGGAGGATCTTAGTCGCCTACCGTCAGAACGAGAAATGAAATAGGAGAATTTCAATTATTATAGTTCCTGGCCCCTCACTGAACTTAATGCTTACCCGTGTCAGGATAATAAAACGAGGAAGGTACGGGGAACTTTGAATTTTGAAAAGTTGCCGACCCCTCAAAGAATATTAAATAGAGGAAGGGAACGGTGCTGCTTTCCAGTTTTGAATACCGGCGACAGCCTTCCTCGTTTCAATATGCCCTTCCTCGTTTTAGTATACCCTTACTGGTTTTAGTATGCCTTCCTGCTTTTCTCACGTTCCCTTCCCTTCATGGTTTTAGTCGATCCCGAAACACTATGTGGTGCGAGGTGTCCTTTAAGGACAAGGATCACGGGATCTGACAGATTTCTACGAGAGACGCCAAATCATCACCATTTCCCAACCTCGTATCACCAGGCTCTCTCAGCACCACGAGACAAGAAAAATGTTTCAAAGTGTCCTATCAAGCTCGTTATTGCCAGATTCCATCGCCGTCGCACATTTCCATCATTCCTAATTTCCAACTCATAACTTCTAAGAACGTCGCAAGCTCATTTCATCATCCCGTCCCGTCCCCTTATCACATTTAATTGCTGATGCTGGTGCCAAAGTTTACACCTTCAAGGCGTCCTGTCCGTCATCATGTCAAGTTGGTTAAGAAGATCGTAAGGACCTCACCGGCTGCGTGCGTTTACCATTGAAACGTCAATCAGTGTACCGGTAATGGGTGACGTTGTTAGGGATAGCGTTTCAGTCGACACCTGCTTGGGAGTTAGAGCTGACCTCGAGCCAATATTCTATCTACGAGATAACATAAATGTTTCAACATTACTTTGTGCTTTCTCTCAGTTATACAGTAAAAGGTTACTCCGTATTAAGATTAAAGTTAACTGCAGTATTTGCTACTCGGATTCATCTTTTCTCTATTTGGTATTAATCTCATCTGCGTAGAGATAAGAATAATACGAGTAGCAAATACTGCAGTTAACTTGAACCTTTATACGGAAATTATTTTTACAGTGTACTCCTGTGCAAGGTCTATAGTTAATCTATACGTTTTTTTTTTATCTAGTTTGTTGTTGGTTAGAGCCTATTGTATTATATTTCTTTCGCAAAGCACATATGAAATGTTAAAAGCTCGCATTAATTACATAATTACATTTTAAACCAAGACTTGTGTGTCATGCATGCCCTAACCCTTCCATTCATTACTGTTTCTGAGATTTTGAATTTTGTCTGGTATGTTCTGTATCCCCCTAATGCGACGACACTGGTTTCTATATTTACATTATTTTGGGGGGTTTTCTGACATGATGGTACCAATCATTATTTCCCGGGAAACTATTGGTCAGAAAGACCGGCAGTGAAATTTTTCCTTATGATCGAAACCAAGGTTCCTTGAAAACAGTCGAAAGCTGCGTGTAAGTTTTCGATAGCACTTCCAACAGTTTTAATAATAGTAACTTAAAAACTCAAACGGCGGAACGAACATATAACGTAGTCAGAGGTATTTCTGGAATCCCAAAACGTAAGTGGAGGGATACCTGTGACCTGTGACATCATAAAAGTTATCCGCCTGTCCGTCTGTAGGCACGGTAGCTCTCGAAGGGAATGAGACATTTTGTTGAAACTTGGTGTGAGGATCCTTTGAATCAAGGGAAAGGTCGAGCTCGTAGATGGGCTCTGTAGTCCTACATTTGGGGGTGGGGGTTCAAATTAAGGTGCAAACAAACTATTTTTAAACAGCTAATGAGATAGTCGATGAAGGGGTAAGAAGACATGCTGAACACGATTATGAAAACCATTTTCTTGCCGGAAAAGAAGTTCGCCCGGAATCCGCACAAAACTGGAAAGTTTGTTAAAAGCAAAAGTTGTATTTGTAGTTGATTAGTTGTGCAATTCAGGGGTAGGAAGAGATGCTGCATCCGTATATGACAATCAATTTTTACCCGGAAATATAGTCCACCCGTAAACCGGCTGAAACCACAACAAATTGTTATAAGTTAAATTTTTGTTTGAAGTTGATTACATATTGGATATAGGGGTAAGGAGATACCCTGAATTCGTTTTGGAGCTTAATTTTTCGCCGGACAAGTATTGGCAGAAGTAAGGCAGGAAGTTTCGATCTGTTTCGTCAAAATAGATATGACTTAATAGGGGTAAAGAAACATGCTGGATCCATATCTGAACTTGGTTTTCTCAGATGATTAGCTATTTGCCCTAATCTGTCTCTAAATTTTAATAGTAAAAGTTCAACGACTCTGGCGAATACTGGATCTGGCGAAAACAAGACCCGATTGTCTGGACCAAATATTGAACTTTTGGGATCCCACCGAAACCTTTGGTCTTGCTCCACAAGAGGACACAACACGCAGGCCCATATAAGTTAAAAGCGTTCTGTTGGACACTCTGATAACATGCCGATCCAGAACTTCCCTTAAAGTAGTCCTACCTGTCGTACCTATGCATTCCATCTGCTTCGGTAAAAGTTCATGTTTCTGTTAGATTTATCATTTCTGAGGTGATTTTTAAACTTACCGTGTTTGTCTCTTTGCGTTACGTATCAGGCTCGATTTCTAGAAACTTATATTTATACAAATTTTGCCAAGTTTGTCAGCCAAGGCAAGGGGCCTGAGGACTGGAGCTGAAAACAGCCGAAGCCTGGTGTGTTATGATGTGCGCGCCGAGTTAGATCATCCCAGGCCGGGATATAGAGATTCAGAGCCCCTAGGCAATTTTCGAAGTTGACCTCTTTTTGGTAATTTAGTAAAAAAACTTTACTTTTTATTTATTTAACGTACTTTGACTGTAGAAAATAGACAGCAAAGTTAGAAATGAAATGTATGCTACTATTACCAGCCGTATAATGCTACTAGGGACCGGGGCCCCTTCCTAGACTGGGTCCCCTAGGAAGAATTTCACAACTGGATCATACTAGCAGAAGTACTACTCGCTGCGAAACGTCCTTTAATTAAAATCAGGTACATGCAGGACTGTATCCAGGGGGATTAGGGGGTTCAACCCCACGAAACGTACAAAAGAATTGTTTTTACAAGCTTTAAAAGACACCTGAACAATGAAACCATACTTGAGCACACCATGGAGAATGTATTTACAGACATGGCCACGGGGAGCATTCTTCTCCTGAGCGTTATGTTTTCAAAATAGGGATGTTCGTTTCAGGAGGTTTGCACATGTAGACTCCAAGACAAAAAGCGCAATTCATTCAAATCTTGTACAGCGCTGGCCTGATCGTACTGGAATTTCTTCCAGATATACGTTTGGGCTTAAACGGTTAAAAAATATTCCAGAAGAAGGGATGATTGGAGACATTTGTTCATTTCTAAAAAATGTCGGTACTGAAATAAGGACATGCAAAATGGAGCAAAAATCATAGCTTGGAAATCCTGTTTCGTATTTGGATTGGGCTTTCTGCAGGCAATGTTAACGGAAGTCACACAGATAGGGATGATACTTAGTACTCTTCATTCAGGTGTCCTTTAACCTCTGATCTATGTCTTTTTTGTACATTTTGGTCCGACGCGTGCCCCCCCCCCCCAAATAAACTCCTAGATCTGGACCTGGGTTCAGGGCACGTGAATTAGTGAAAACAGGCAGACCTGATATCTTATCAACCGTCGACTTGCCACTGTCTAGACCTTCTGGAAAACTGGACGAAACAGGCACCGAAACGCAACTTTCGTGAGCCCCAGTTCCTTCCGGTCCTTGTCAACTTAAAACGCTCCCGATAAGCCAGTCCTCTGGCTTTATCCCCACACCTCGATTACCGAACAACGGACCAGTAGCGAACAAAAACTTCCGCGTCGTGGGCGCCGGGTCACAGGGGCTTCTTCTTGAGGAGTTGCTCACTCAAGTTTTGTCTGCGCAGACCAAGCGCTAGGAGTAATATTTTGTTTGAGGATCGGACCGAACACCCACGGTCCTAGGGCACCTTTTCCATTTTACTTATACTCCACTTTCCAAAATGGCGGGCGAAAAATAAATTACTTACTTACGTACTTACAATAGAAGCTTCCGCTTCTACCCAGTGTCACCCTATGAAAAATTTGTAGCCTGCGTAGTTGTATGATAGTTGTACGAAAAAGTTGCATGTAATACTATGTAATATTCAAGAATACTATCATTTAATGTGCCTTAGACTAGTCCAATCTTAAACAGTAGTATCCAGTAGCATCCTCTCCTGCCATAGTAGCATCCAGTCTTGCTACTAGTAGCATGCAGTAGAATGCAGTAACACGGTAGCCTGGAAGTAGAAGCATGTGGTAGCATCAGTTAGTACTACATGCTACTTTTTCGTACAACTTCATACTACTATTTTGAGAAACATTTTTCATCGGGCAGATATAGACATTTTGGAACCAAATCACAGACGATCAAATGATCAGCAGCTGCGGACCAGGAGTCGCTCCCTGGTCTCCTTCAGCTACAACGTTCGACAACGTCGTCAAGCCAGCCAATCAATTGTTTCGTTGTTGTTAAGTATGTATATGTGCGTATGCACGCACCGCGCCCCAATCCGAAAGTTTTGAAGTTTAATTACTGTTAAAATAAAAATCATTGTATATCAACTATTTCGACTTGCCCGAATTGGAAGACAAGCTCAACCACTAGGCGATACTAAAAAAAAAACAAAAACGATTATCGTAACGACAATGAAAACACAAAGTTGTTAAACAATTTACATGACAAAACAACACAGAAAAAGAGCAATCTCCTTCAATTATTTTTGATTACACATTACAATTTTGACATTAACGTTATAAATACATGACATACCTCAAAGGGTCTATCCCCCCGACATACGCCCCCCCGACAAACACCCCTGAAAGACGGTATACCCCCCCCCCCTAAATCAAATGTACAGGAAATCCTATTAATAAGAGCTAGAAGCTCGTATGGCACTTGCAGTGCTGGGTCAAAGGATGAAAGTAAGAATTTGCCAATAAGAGGGTGTCTTGTCACCATTTGTAAGCAAAACCCTTGTGGCACAGAGATCATGGGCCCTTCGAGATCATTAAATGTATCGTTTGGTCAATAAGGTTTTTTTTTGCCGAGACTCATGGGCGAAGGAAACTGGAGATGCATCGAGACAAACATGTGCGTTTTAGCATTTCTATGTAATTTAACTTGCATCTGGGTGAACCGAGTTCACCTCTCTGCTCAGTGCTGTATTTTTTTAGTTGTATTGAAAAATTAAAAGAACTTGGACTAAAATGCGAACTTTCAGGGAGCTGGAATTAATTTCTATTCAAAATTTTTAAGGCAAAAAGGATCATGGGCTCATGGGGATCATGAAAATGTACATTTAGCTTAATTTTTTTTTTTACTTTTGGTTAAGACGACTACTTCAAGGGATTGTCGAATCTCGGAAGGGACAATTTATAAACCAATCTTGTCAAGTCTCTAATGTTCAAGCAAAGTTTCATCGTCCTTGCACATCTGGAAGTACCTCAACTCATGATAACCCGAATTCCGGACCCCCCCCCCTCCCTCCAGCTCCCCCATAGTGCCCGAATCCAGTACGGCTATGTCACTAATGTATCTAGATCGTTCTTCCCTCCAAATTCCATCCCAATTACTCCACTCTAGGCGTGTCGCATCTCCCCTCCAACCCACCCCCCACGTTCATCGGATCCGGTCCGGACTTGAGATGGGATATCCCAGACATGAGGTCTTTCTAGATATCAAGTTTCATTGACATCAGGTCATACCTCAAGATTCCGTATTCCCCCTCCCCCCACGGCGGTCGAATATTGGAAGTGGCTATATCTATGTTAGTTTGGTTGGGTCCCTGATATGCCTGCCAAGTTTCATCGTCCTAGCGCTTCTGGAAGTACCCGAACTCGAGAAAAGTGGACGGACCGACCGAAAAGTGATCGGTCTATGGCACTTGAGCGAAGCTGCAAGTGCCTTAAACCTGCATTTTCTTCTGCGTGTTATATTCAAGACCCCAACCTCTTCTCTAAAACACAATCAAAGTCAATTCAAATGCGGAGAATTCCTACCTGATCAACGACCAAATTGAACAGCAAAAATGGTAGCCGCGTCCAAAATGAAATCACGAAATCACAGCAACTTTTTTTTTTTAACTCGAAGCAACTCTCACAAGAATTCACGAAGCCAATCATTTAAAGCTAAGCTAGAATCTTTTTTTCTCCACAAGTTCGATTTTCCAACTTGAGCGGCCTTGAGCCTGAAGTGGCCCCTTGCCATGAAGGGCCGGTTAGTGCGAAATATAGCTCTAATAAAAGCTAGAAGCTCACATGGCACTTGCAAGGCTGAATCAGAGGATGAAAATGTGCATTTGCCAATTCGGGGGTTTGTTGTAATTAAATAATGTTCACATTTACCAGCCTTGGCGGCTTCCTAGTTTACCGTTCAGAAATAAGTTCCTCTGCACACGACACTAAACCGTGAGCTAAACTGAGAAAAAATTAAGTGGTTTCGTAGAGTTCTGTACGATTTCCCTGTCTGCTGCGGCTCATGCTCTAACAGTCCAGATAGCATCACCTTATCTCCACCCTTTCTGCCGCCATTTCTCAAATACGACCGTAAATAATTCACGAAAGCACGTTCCTGATTAAACTCAAATTTGCCTCCAAAAGTGAGGCGCGATCTGACAGCCAGTTTGATAAGAAACCATTCTACAGAATGGCGCTGGAAATGCTTGCATTTAAAGGGGAATATGACGTGCCATGGGAGCTGATAGCCGCCAGTGAACAGATAAAAGTGTGCAGAGGGCTGATGACTTCATTATTCCTCCAAAATTCCGGGTGATCTTTTCAAGGAGATAGGGAGAAAATAGACAAATGGCAGCATTCAAAGTTAGCAAGCAAAGGCGCCATTTGGAAACGGAATGCTAAAGCGTGCCAACCGACAAACGCTGACCACTTCCCAACAGGAAGTTTCCTGTTTCACCGACAGAGCTTTTACCGGTATTAGAAACAGGGGGGAGGTCGAGGAGGGAGGTCGTGGCCCCTAAATGTGTCAAAATCTTCCTCCCTTTCCTATTTTTTGGCCGCTATAAAGGTTTCAAAAGGCAAAGTGCAAAGTAGTGACTTTACTTTAAAGTATATTCAAAGATTACTTCACATTTACCCTAAAGAGAGTAACTAAATTTTTGTCCGTGGAAGAAATATCAGACTGGGGCCCAGAATTGAACCTCTACCGCAAGGCCGTATCCAGGGGGGGGGTAGGGGCTTGACCCCCCCCCCCCCGAAACATACAAAAATAACGATTTTTATAGACTTTTCCCTCTGACTTATGTGTTTTTTGTACTTTTTTGTCCGACCAGCAGGCAACCCCCCCTGAAAGACACCCCCCCCCCCCCCCCGAAATAAATTCCTGGATACGGGCCGGCTCTCTTGCGCCTCGCTCTCTCTTATTGGCTGCCTGCGATACGTGTTGACATAGGCCAAAGTTTTGGGGATTTTCAGTGCAGCACCCCAATTTGTAGGCCTAATAGAAAAACCCCCGATTTTCTCAATAACGTCCCTTTTTGAAGATTTATTAACTTCCACATGTTTATTTATTATCGTATTTGTATATGCGTTTAAGCCATTCATATAGTTAGTGTTGTTCTTTCTTTATAGTATTAATGTTACAAGAGTGTTGGTCGTCTACGAGGAACTGAGGGATACAATTAAACAAATAAGTTGGCTCATCGGATTTTACACTTACAACGAACATTAAAGTAGAAGTATTTTTTTAACTATTTTTTTAACAATATTATCTTTAGCCTACCATACTTTAAAACCCTTAAAGTTTAACTGAAAAGGGCAGAGAAGGGACAGTCTTGTTACCCCTCACTTATTCACTTAGAGAGGCTTGAAGACCCGATGAAAATGCGTTACTTTGTTGCTCCACTATTCAAGAATAACCAATTTTCAAATAGTGGAATTTTCCTGTTAGATTTGTGGTACTACCTGTGGCGCATGACTGACGAAAAAGATTTATGAACATTTTTTTTTGTTCAGGCACTAAGCAGTCTTCGCCAAGCTTATCACCGCCCACTGAAAAGCCGGGTCTGTTTGCCGATTCAAATATTCCGCGTCATAGTAGAATTTACGCTGTGGAGACAGCCGCAGATACTCTGAACCTCACTACGAGAGCAGATAGTGGAAAATAAAAAAATCTCTTAGCAGAATCCAAATAACTCAGTGTATCCAACTAAATGATACAAAAATAAGTTTGGTTTTCAGTTAAACTTTAAATATATTAAACTTATTTTCTCCATTGTCATTAACCTACTATATATATATTTTTGTTTTAAACTAATAGCCTAAAACCCAAAAATATGACTTTTCTACACTTAAAATCAAGCAATCAAATTTTGTAGGTTCGGTCCGGAACATTGTAACATCCAATTTCAAAACTCTAACTGGCGCACTAGCCTGTTTCAAGATGACCTTCCGTCATCAGAGTATCTCTCTTACAGTGACAAAAATATGCTTCTATGATCACGTTTTGGACTACCTTGGATTCGTATTGATTACTCTAAAACAGTCAGAGGAAATAATGAATTGAAAACTTATCTCACTTATCTGCCAATTTCGTTTATTCTTAATGTTCTTTTTCTTCCGTTAGGATAATTAGGACGATCACGAAAGAGATAATCTGCTTCTTTGAACACTTCCCAGTTTTCAAATACAACGGTTTTATTTTTTTCTCTAAAACACTCAAATGGATTTCATACATTAATATCTTAATATCTATCTATCTGCTCAGATTATTGAAGTTCATTTGCTGTTTATATTTATGTTCTTTTTCTTCTGTTGGGTTGATCGGATTAATTGACAAACAATGGAAAACTGTGAACTCTGTGGATTCAGATTCAGATTCAGATATTTTTTACTTCACAAAAAAACACAACTACATTATACGAAAAACTCAACAACCACATAAAAGACACGAATCCTGTGGGTGGCTGTATCATTAACCACTTTTAACTGAAAACTATTCAGTAAATAATAACAGTAAAACTAGTCTAATATTTTTTCAAAAAAAAAAAAAAAGAGGTAAAGAAAGAGGGTTAAAAAAAAGAAAAGAAAGAAAAATGGCTCACTCGTCAATACCTACCCACCAACCCCCATCTCACCTCCCCCCACCCCACCTCCTCACTCCCCGCCTACCTACACCCCCTTCCAAAAATCAACAT
The DNA here is from genome assembly GCA_023053575.1 of Branchinecta lynchi. Classification (NCBI taxonomy): domain Eukaryota; kingdom Metazoa; phylum Arthropoda; class Branchiopoda; order Anostraca; family Branchinectidae; genus Branchinecta; species Branchinecta lynchi. The sequence continues at coordinate 12,489,312 of JAKZAP010000017.1, read as the reverse complement.
TATTCAACCACCTTTTCCAATTAAAAATTTCTTTAATTTTCTTTTAAACAAAATTAGGTTAACTTTGTCGGTAGGGGTTACAAAAGTACCTGAGCAGAATGAGCAAAAGATTCAAAATAACTACAGTGTATGGATTTAATTTGAATTCAGTTTACTTCAGTCGTTGAGTTCATTACTGTGAATAAACACTCGCATTAATATTTGCTAACTCATCATGTTTTCGGAGTAGTTCAAAGTTATGCGACATATCAAGTAACATACCTCTACTGCAAATGCGTTGCTAACCAGAATGTATTTGGTATCAAGGGTGGTCAGGTCTAGGCGAGAACCTCCCCCTGCGAACATCCCCCACGGACACCCCCTCCCGGCCCCCCCTCCGGTACCCCCCCCCCGGCGACTCCCTCTCGGTACCAAAAAACCCCGACCAAAACCCCCACAGCCAAAACCTCCCGACCCAAACCCCCCCCAGTCCCAAACCCCCTCGGCGATCCCCCCCCCCCACATATCCTTTACATTTAATACGAATCCAAAACATTTAACCTTCAAACTTGACCTGTACTTTGACCCAAAGAGTCATCGTGCCAAATTTGAACAAAATATATCAACCCTTTCGAGAGCTATCGTGCTAAGTAAGTAAGTAAGTAATTTATTTATGATCCGCCATTTTGGAAAGACGGAGTAAATGAAGAAAATAACAGACTAAAAACAAATAAGCAGCTAACAGACCGGCGGACGGACAACTTTTGCGATGTCATAGGTATCCCTCCACTTACGTTTTGGGATCCCAGAAACTAACGGCACCTAACTGCAGCTTCCTCGCCAAGAAGGGGAAGGAATTGTGATGTTGGGGGGTTTATCTTTACACTGAGTGGCACGGGTTTTGATTTGATCTTTCACTTTTAACACCTCCCTGACAACAGCTTAAGGTGAATGCGTGCGTTCGTTCACTTCAGCAATCATTCTTTCACCATCAACCTTCACCTCCGCTTTACACTCCCCTCCCTTGTTTATCTTTGTTCTACCTGCGCTAAATGCATTCAAAACTTAGACCACATCCTGCCAGCACTTTTTGCTTCACTTACACGGTAAGGTGGCCAGATTCCTCCGCGTTGGTTTGTCCCATAGAGAGCGATTTTTGTAGTTTGTTGTGTTTTTTCTTGTTTTGTTGCCATGACCCCAAGGATTTTTTCGTGCAACAAATTCATTCATTCATTCATTCATTCATACCCTTTGTGCACGCACAAGCATATTCTTACACTTGTTACTGGATACTGCGCGCAGTTACTCTACTCTTATGTATCCGTCAGTAGGTACATGAGCTAATCTGGGTACCCAGTTATTCCCTTGTACTATCAGTGGCGTATATTTTGGGATTGTCTTTTTTTATGAAGGGGGGTTTTGCCGGGGGGGGGGGGTCGTACCGGGGGGTTTTAGGTGCGGGGGGTAGGGGTTTGGGCGGGGGCTTTTTCGTTGGGGTTTCTTAGCCGGAACCCAGGGGGGTCAAGGTAGCTACCGACTAGCTGGTTATTTTTACCGACTTTTTTGCAGAAAGAACGACTGTTTCTAAGAAGAGACGGCTCTTTTGACGAAAAATACACTGATTTTAAGAAATCCGACTGTTTTTAAGAAACAAGACCTAAGGTTTCTATGGGATCCCAAACATTTAATATTTGACCCAGACAATTGGGTCTTGTAGAGATCCAGTCTTTTTCAGACTCCTTGAGCACTTTACTAGTAAAATTCAGAAACAGATTAAGGCAAATGGTAATCATCTGAGAAGACCAAGTTCAAATACGGATTCAGCATGTGTGTTTACCCCTATAGCCTGCGTCATCTCGACTTTGACGAAAATTCCTGCCTTACTTCTGCCAAATTTCCGATTTTGGCCGGATTCCGGGCGAACTACTTGTCTTTAAAAAACGGACCCCTCTTACCCCTCTGTCGAACCTCTAATCAACTTCAGATGAGACTTCAACTTTTAAAAAATTTCCGACACGGATTCATGGCGAACTGTGTCCAGGTAGAAAACGATTGTCAGACATAAATTCAGCATGTCTTCTTACCCGTAAATCGAACACCTTATGAAATTCATATAAAACTTTTACTTTTAACACATTTTTTGGTCTTGGCCAGATTCCAGGCGATCTATTTATCCTGCGAGAAAATAATTTTCATATTTGGATTAAGCATGTTTCCCTATCTCTAAATCGAACCTCTAATCAAGTTCAGATTAAACCTTTATTTTTGAAAAATTTTCCGGCTGTTGCCGGATTCTGGGTGAACTACCTGTCCGGTGAGCAAATAATTTTCCTATTCGGATTCAACATGTCTCCTTACCCTTCAATTGGAAATCTAATCAACTTCAGATAAAAGTTTTACTTTTAACTAACTTAACGGTTTTGGAAGGATTCCTGGCGAACCACTTGTCCAAAGAGAAAATGGCTTTCATATCAGCATGTCTTCTTACTCATTAATCGACTATCTCATTAGCTTTTGAGAAATATTTTTTTCGCCCCTTAATCTGAAACCCGTCCCCTAAATATACAGCTACGGGGCCCATCTACGAACTCGACTTTTCCCTTGACCCAAAGAATCCTCACACCAAGTTTCATAAAAAAAAAATCTCATTCCCTTCGAGAGGTATCGTGCTGACAGACAGACGGACGGACGGACAGACGGACAACTTTTGCGAAGTCATAGGTATGCCTCCACTTACGTTTTGAGATCCCAAAAATCGACAGGTTTTACGAAAAGCCGACTATTTCGCTGTTTACGAAAAATTACAGTTTTGACTGTCTGAAAATCATTTGATTTTTTTTACCAAAACAGTCGGTTTTTCAGAAATCAGTCGACTTTTTTTCAAAACTGCCCCCCCCCCCCCACAAAGGCGCCCCCCCCCCATACGTGCCGCCCCTGCTCTACTGTACGACTGCAGACTTGACCGGTCTCTTAGTTAAGGTAAGCTAGCTCAGAAAACGCCTTCACAGTCCAACTGTTCATTGTCAGGCTCAACTGACTGTCACCGTCAACCAAATAAAAACTCAGAACTCGACCCATCTCTTAGTAAAGTTCAAGTGTCTACGAAACAGCTTGACACTCCAACTGTTCACTGTTAAAATCGAATGGCTTGTCACCTTAGAACAAAAGAAATCACTTCCAAGACAAACGAACAAGGGAATCTTCCATCCAGCTCTCCACTCGATTGCGTTAATACGTTAATCAACTTCGTCAATGCATCGTGAGGAATACGCCCCTCCTGAAATTCTTGGCTTAGAGTTCTGGTTTTCTTTTGTCCTTACGAATAGGACAATTGAGAAATTGTCTGATCTCTGCTTTTCATCTTTTCTTTTATTTGTCATTTTTTTTTCTCCTTCCTTTTCTTTTTCTGGTTTTCTTTGATTTATTTCTGATGTAGCCTATCCAGGACATCAACCCCACCTCCTGGCAATGACCGGTTCCAGACACCCGATAATTGTGCTGACCTTACTCTCAAGAGCCACACATGTGAACTCACGAGAGCAGTGGCAGAATACCCTCTACCTCAGTTGTCCCATGGTTCCCACAAAACGTTGTCCTATAAATCACGATGCCTTAGACCCTTTGGCGAACCTCCATTCCTGGTCATCAACCAAAGCAATAAGAATCCTGGGATCCTAATAATTTGATGAAGTCTTTTGATAGCTCTGGTAGACCCGACAGACACCAGCAAAAGCTCATTGTTAACCAGTTCATTGTCACAACGTAGCTTCAAGGTATGTGTATCCACAGTTCGATTTTCGCAGTCAAATTCGAATGTCCTCCTTCGCTCCGGAAATTTAAATTATCATGCAAGTTTCAGTATACTAATTTTTCTTCCCTACCAAGTGAGATTAGCCAAGTTGTGCCTTCCCCATTGCATACAGATTTTTTAGAGGAGACCTGATTGAAACATTCAAATTAATCAATGGAAGTTGTGAGAATTTTGAAGTGACTGATTTAGTAAGATTCAGCATTAACAGTCATCATCGGTCACAAGCTTGTCGCAAGCTTGCAAAATCAAGATTCCACAAGGACGTTTTTATGGCACATGCCCTTCGGCCAAGTGCCATATAGCGATCGCAATTTCTGTCCGTCCGTCGGTCGGTCTGTCCAGGTTTTGCTAGTTCGGGCACTTCCACATAAGCCAGAACAACGAAAATTGGCAGGCATATCATGGGACCCCAACAGATTAAGTTGGAAATAGTCACTTCACCGATCTGAGCATTGTGGGGGGAGTGGAGGGAGGTGAAATCCGGAATCTTGAGGTATTTATAACTTTTGAACGGGTGATCGGATCTTAATAAAACTTGAATTTGGAAAGACCCCATGTTTCAGACGACCCGCTCAAAATTCGGACCGGATCCGGCGACTTTGGGGGGAGCTGGAGGGGGGTGCGGAAATACTCAGAGTCGAGTGAAACTAGATATCCTATTTCTAGGTCCGAAACCTAGGGGGGTTGAAGGTGGTATTTTGTGACATTCTCATATAGTTGCTTGCATCACCTACCCGTAACAAGTGCCATATGAGCTCGTAGCTCTTGTTAAGTGGAGTTTTGGCAACAGAATTGTTGATCCTTGGAACAGCCTTATCGAAGATGCGCTTAATGCTGAATCGATCAAAAGTTTCAAGTGTATTTTTTTATGGAATTTTTAACTCTGATCAGTTCGACTACTCAGAATTTCTTAAAGTTATTTAGAGGCGAAAGCTTTTTCTCTTGCTTTGTATTATTATTATTATTATTAGAAGGCAATTATTTAACTTGGACTATAGTGAAAGTTCCTAAGAACTCATATTTCCTCCAAAGCGTCCCGGACCGAGTCCAATCACCTAGCTTGATACCCGTATAATTCAATTTTCAATTCAATTACTTTATATAATATTTTTGAAAACCATAAGAGAAACAAAAAGAACACTCAAAACAAACAGTACACTGAACTAAAACAATCAAGTCGAACGGGCTCCATGGGTGGAACGTTCTTCCCCGTTTGAGACCCCAACTCCCCCTCACTCCCAAAATAGGTTTCCAGGAAGAACCCAGTGCCCATGTGTGTCTATCTAGTGCCCACGGAAGGATACACAGTGGTCCCCCAACAAATCAAAAACCCTTTTTTAATATATGATGTTGTGTACAATATACATTTTTTTTAATATTGCCAAGCATGCACAAGACAACGACTAGCATTCCAATCTTTGATTGGCTGAAGGATCTGTCCAGGTTCCTGTGCCAGACGGGAAAACTGGACAAACTTTCTGGAAGAACACACTTTACCTCCCCCTTGGCATCGGAATAGAGTAATTATTCGGAAGTACGGTGTTCCAGATATTTCGGAGAAATTGCTAATGCTACACAGGAAGCTGTCGGGTTCAGCATACTCTCGGTTTTCACCACACCACCCCCTTACCCCCCTTTTTATGTGCTATTGTTTTTGTATGTATAGTTATTTTAGTAATTTCTTCCTTTCTTTTCCTTTATTGTACTCCACTTGTTTTTCCTCTGGAATTTGTGGGTAAGAAATAAATTAATTAGTTAATTAATTAATTAATCACAAGAGATATAATGAGTTGTGTTTTTATTAGTTTACAGCGATGGTTCGCCATCTATTGTAATTTGCCGATTGAGACAATGGGCCGTCTGTGGCCTGACTTTAGGTCAGAGGTTTTTGGCCTAAACACAGCATAAAGAAAGCGAAAAGAGCAAAGCTTTAGGTCAGAGGTTTTTGGCCTAAACACAGCATAAAGAAAGCGAAAAGAGCAAAACTCCTTTTTAACAGCAAACAAGTAAAATATAAAGCATAATCATGCATGATAAATCAGACACGAGATCGCTAAATCAATCTTCAGCTGAAAACTACCAATTTCAGATTCGCTCAGGCCGAAAAGCAATGACTTCAAGGTCCACCTTACGCAGTCGAACTCAATTTACATCACGATTCCAAATTACAGTATTTGGTTCGAAGAAAAACATGGTGTGTGTTACCAAAACGAATCCTGTAATTAGTACTGAGGAATTCTTCAACCTCACACTATGTTTGGAAACAATAACTCATTCTTGTCCGGAACTGAGAGACTGCAATCTCGCGTGGATGGAGAGACAGGAGACCAAGCGTAAGCTTATCTTCCAATTGCAATTGCAAGCAAAATGCAAGGTCTGGAAAATTTTCTACTTTTATTCTGGAAGCTCGTTAGTTTATTAATCAAGACAAAAACGGCAACGTGTATCCTTAGAACAAAAACTGGCAACGAAAGATAATCACCCCCCACCCCCTATCCACGGGAATGGTTCCAGCAACCATCTTTACGATAACCATAGACAGGGCCGTACCCAGAGATTAGGAGGTTCGAACCCCCCAACCACAATTTGGTATGGATCGGTATGGATTAGGTCCTACCCTTGGGTAGACCCCCCCCCCCCCGAAATAAATTCCATGATCCGGACGTGACAATAGATATAGAGATGGACTAGAATAATCATATTCTGAGAAAGGGGAGGCCAAGAAGATGAACCTGATTCTTATACATAATTATGCAAAGCACGTGATTTCCCTTCATTTAGTTTAAAAGAGTGGTTCATCCGGCCCCGGCTTAAAGGATCTGATCACTAACTTTAACAACTCGCAAGTTTTTATAGGCCTTTTATTTCCGAGTGCAGTTTTTGTTCCGATACAAAAAAAAACTAGTTTCTACCTATACCGCAGGACACGTTCTGTTCCTCACCTTCCATCGGCATCAAACTGTGTAACTCATCCGGTTGCGATGTAATATACCTCTAAACCCGGATAAGTTTATGAAAAATATTTACGGCTGTCGGTGGGCCTGACGTTTTACGAGATTTGGGAGGCGGAGCGAAACACAAATTGCGCGGAAATGATACATCAAGATCAATCAAATTTGGAGTGGCAGATTATTTCAATGAAGGGACGGAAGCAAGGTAATGGTAGCGGTTCAGGCGAGGGGTTGCTCACTCCCAAAAACGATGTACACCAAGTGGCGCGTGCCGCGGTGCCGAGCCGGTGCCGCGGTGCCGTGTCGGTGCCGTGCCGGTGCCGCGGTGCCGTGCCGGTGCCAAGCCGGTGCCAAGCCGGTGCCGAGGTTTTTCTTACTTCAAATTACAGTATTGTGATAAAGCACGATTTCTGATGTACATGTAAACAAATTTCATCAGATATTGGCCGAAAATGAAGTCGGCAATGTGTGTTGAATACAAGAGCTAGCAGCTCATATGGTACTTGCAAGGCTGGGTCAGAGGATGAAATTTAGGGATTTGTAAATTCTTGGGTTTCTTGTGTTTAATTATAAGCCATACCCTTGAAATAAGAATGATTGTGGGCCCTTGGAAATCAAGAGAATGATCTGGTGAAAAGTATTTTATTTTTGCACTTTAAGGGCACTAGAAATTCATGTGAAAGCAAAACCCTTTAGGCAAAAGTGACTATGGGCTCATGGGGATCACGTAGTTGTATATTTTGCTCAAACTAATGCAACCTATAATACTAATGCAACCTACTTCCGTAATCATTACATATATTTCTAAACCCGGAGACCCACGTTTCGTGCGGTACATTCTAACCCCTCTAACAAAACCTCGCTGATTTTCTTTGCCGTGTTTTGCTACCTTCGATGTGTATCACGCTGTCGACGGTTCGAGACGGTTGCGCGACGGTTGTCTGCGAGAATTTTTCCATCAGGAAAATCGGTTATGCAAATTGTTTCCCTGTTTCGCTAGAAGTCAACGGGTATCGGAAAAGGCTTAAAACAGCCAAAACAGTTAGTTATTTATTGAAAGCACAGCATAGTTAAAGTATTCAAATACTTTAAAATACTGTAAGTTGAAGAGTGATTAGTGCGAGGGGTCCTTTAAGGGAGCTGGAAATTCATTTTGAAGCAAAACCCTTGTTTCACAAATAATCATGGGCTCATGGGGATCATGAAAATATATGTTTTGCTCCAAAGTATTTTCTGTACTTTGTGGTTATGATGAGTACTTTAAGGAATGTGGTTGGCTCTATAAAAGAATTTATGAACCAATCTTTTCCTTCCTTGACTACCTACTTAGGCTAACTGGTACATATATTTAGCCACAGCAAGTGCATGAAAATGGCAAAGTTCGAAGCACGAATGTTCAAATAAGCATACCTCTATTGCACTCCCAGAGTGTCTGATGGGGAAATTGACTTTTTCCAAGTTAAATATGCCTGCCAAGTATCATTCTTAGCACACTCTACAAATATAAAAAAAAGATTGGTCGCCACTGAATTACCTTCACCAGAAGCAAAATATACTGAAGCTGACTCAAGTTTTGGGCGATATTCGATACCGATAACGATATATCCATGTATCGGACAAAATATCGATATCGAAAGTAAATATCGATATCGATAACGATATTTGTTCATTCGTAAAGATTGCAATTAATCCAACATAACCCACACTTATATATACGAAATTGGAGCAATGTATATTCCGCAATTCCTTTCTTATTTATCCGGAGTTCGAGATGATCCAGTATGCGATATATCGGATATCGATCGATCGATATATCGCACCAAATATCGATATCGAAACGTAAATATCGCTATCGAAAACGATATTTGTTCATCGTAATTATTGTAAATAATCCGAACTAACCTACACTTATATATCCGAAATTGGACAATATGTTTTCCCTAATTCATTTCTCATTTATTCTGAGTTTGAAATGATCCAAGATGCTATTTAATGAAAATTTGGTTCTTAGATTTTGGCGAAACGAAGCATGGTAAGCAAATATCAATATCGATATATCGATTATCGAATATCGAAAGTGAAAATATCGATATATCGATTGTTGAATATCGAAAGCGGAAATATCGATATATCGATTATCTAATATCGAAAGTGAAAATATCGATATATAGAAAAATCCAAGTATCGCCAAGCACCAGTACCAAACCATGGTTGACCACTTTGCGCATTTGGTCAACAGCATCTCCTCATATCTAGTTCAGCTTCTTCTTCGGTTGCATGTTTTCGATAATTCTTTCATCCAAGTACCTTCGTTATTGGGCGCCAGATACCAGATACCAGATGGCGAAGAGTAATCTGCAGAAAATTTGTCCGTGGCCGGAAAAATTGTCGCCGGTGCCGTGCGGTGCCGTGCCGGTGCCTTGCGGTGCCGTGCCGGTGCCGTGCGGTGCCGTGCCGGTGCCGAGCTGGTGCCGCGGTGTTGCGCCGTTGCCGTGCCTTTGCCGTGCCGGTGCCGCGGTGCCGTGCCCGTGCCGGTGCCGCGGTGCCGTGCCGGTGCCGTGCCGGTGCCGCGGTGCCGTGCCGGTGCCGTGCCGGTGCCGTGTCGGTGCCGTGTCGAGGTGTACACCGGTGGCGGAGAGTGAGCAACCCCTCGGGTTCAGGCTTCCCTTCAAATTAAATTCCCAAATTAGCATTTTGCACCCGTCTTGAGTATTAGTAAATGATGAACACTTGATGCTGGTGTACCTTAATGACGCTTTTACACTATGTGTAAAATCCAAGCGTTTTTACTTTCGTTACTTTAACGTAAGTGGTCTTTCTCTTGCTTGACCAGAGAAGAGACAGCAGCATTCGTCCATGCAGCAGTAGTGATCGTCGCAGCAAGAATCGGCAATACCAATTCGTGGTTATTATCATTTTTTGCCAGCCTGAGTTTTTCCGATGCAGGGATTCTTAATTTTCCTTCATGAGCAAATGAATCATCATTGATTAATTAACGATATATATGTATCAATATAATTTGTTCATAGCAATGCAGCAACTTTAGCATTACTTGCATCACATCGCCACGCATTACTTGCGACGTCAAATCAGCGATTTTCTTGTTAGAGCTTGTAGACTCCATCCAGCCTTCCCGCTTTCCGACATGGTGGCTGGATGCAAAATATTTGAAAACTGAAAGCGCAGTCGTTACAGAAGATGGACCTGATAGTCTACCAAATTTGCCAGAGTGAAAAACAATACTTTGAAGGTTCTCATTTATTTATTTGTTAAATAATTTTGGGCGGACGTGGAAGCTTTCGGCGAAGCTTGCGTTGAGTGACTGTCAAAACTCGGCTCGGCCAAAAAAGTGCTAAAGAGTAGTAGCTACAAAACGAAATAACGGCAAAAAGTGGGGATTTTAGAAGCTTATAATTCGCTGATGGAGCTGGAGATATTATAAGAGATAGAAGAAGCAAGAGAGGTCCTTTCAGTTTCAAGACTTAAAACGCCATATCCTCAAAAGATTCCTAACAAACTCTCTTTCCCCTGATTAGGCAAACCTTGAGTGGAGGGTTATGAAGACGAGAGAGGACAAATTGACAAGTTAATTAATAAATTTTTAGTTTATTTTAGTGAAGGTTTGGTTAGAATATGATAGTAAATGTGTACTGGCGTTTTTCAAGCGCGTATGTGCTTTGTGTGTAACCGGTCGTCAAGCCGGAATGATTTTTTTTAGTAAAGTTGTTGAATCCTGAATCCTTAGTTCATACTGAAATTGGGATGCTTCATGTCTTTAGACTAGAGACGACAAGATGCGTGAAAAGCGGGACTGGAACACTGGATGCTTCAGAGTAGCTCCTTTCGACATTCCATGATTATGAGTTTTCTTCTTAAAAAAAAACTTGCAAGGCGAGAATTTGGCTTCTTGTTCCTGCCTTAAACCCAAGTACTAAAACATTTTTATGACTGTTGGAGTAACAACAATTACCAACAAACTCTGCGCAAAGGAACATAAATGCCTGTCAACTCAGCATTTTTCTCAGCATGTCTGTTAATTAAATTTGCAAAATTTCGGGTTTACGAGATTTCAGTACTTTTATATCCTTTGTGTATACAAACCCAACAAAAATAATTCGAAATTTGTTTTATTAGCGGTCAAAACGGGCAGTCGTTAAACTGGGATTTAAACAGATTTCAGGTTTGGCGACAAGAAAGATCAGACAGATATTTAACCAGCACTGGCCCTGATGTTGTTAAAGTTATTATAGGGAGAGCTATCTACTTCCGCCCAACAAGAGACAATAGAGAGTTTTCGGAAATAGGCTTGTTGCTCACGTTAGCACCTCAGCTGACATCTGGTGGTAGGCTATGTATCGGAAACTTCAGTTTCGGAACGCTAAATCTGTAACTCACGTTATCCCTCGCGTTATCCATCCTTCGACGGCAGTATTTTCAAAAGAAACACCCTTGTACAGTGTGTACACTTTACTTACTTTATTCTTTCTAATCCAATCTAAAAAAAAACAACTCTACAGTGTGGCTCTTTTTCAAATTTCACGCTTAACAGTTCAAGTATGTGACGTTAAAGATAGCGTTTTTCGCTCAGAGTCCACTTTTTCGAACGCTAAATTTTCACCTTATTTGTCATCAGCAACATCACTTTAGCGTGAGCTACAACTTTAGCATACTGTATTTAGGTCTCACGCAAGTTTCCGAAAACTCTCTAATATCTGCGGACAGGAGGGCTAACAAACCTAGGGCGCAATTGTGATCTAAGTACACTCTCTGGCAGGCCAACTAAAAATCTGGGAACATTTTGAAACCCAGTTATCTTATCACCCACTCTTTGGGTGGATCGCCAAGCCTGTCTGTCACTGCCAAAGAATCTCACTTGGTAACTCGGGAAAGCAGTAGCAGAGCACAGTAACATACAACTTCTTAGTCCCTTTGGCTATCCTCCGCTCCTGTCAGCAAAAACGATAAGAATTCCTAGGAGACAAAGATCGGAGACAGGACGAAGGGAGAACCTTTTCAGAGCTGAGATCTAGTTTATTGCTGGTCAGTGAAGCAGAAGAAAGGGTCTAAACTTGTTGTCTTGGCTTAGTAATCCACGCTGTGGTAGATTAACTAGTACTTCTTTCCCAACTGATTTCGATTAACTGGATTGTGGATACTGTTACCTACCGTGGGATGCCTACTGGACCATCGAAGTAACTGACAGGTTTGCAGAAAGGGCACAATTTGCAGAAAGGGCACAATTAGTCAAACGGATTGAGTTTATCTCCATTCCACTAAATATATTCATTAAATTGAAATAGATAGCATGAGTTATTCTGAGCTTGCTATTTCTAACCTGACTAGCAACTTCAATTAAAAAATATAGTCCCTGCTCTAGAGCAGAATTCTTAAAGTTGAAATGTATATATATGTTAATATTTTCAGTTGTTGATCAGAGAGTGTTCATAATTCTCGATTTTTTCTGTGTGAAAGTGTAATGTTTTGCTTCTTTTTTTTTTCCCCTTTGTACTCAGTCTTTTTCTTTGTTGAAATGACGGGTGATAAATGAATAAATAAACAAAATATATACTACAGAATTTCAAGGCGCTGGCGGTCCTAGGATGGATCAACCTCGGGATCGACGGGATCAACTCCCTCCGGAAGCATAGCAAACTATGTAAGTAAGTAATTTATTTGTAACCCGCCATTCTGAAAAAGTGGAGTAAATGAAAGAAAACTAGACCTACGTTGCCCGGGCAACGTGAAGTGTTGCGGCAACCTTTGTCCGGCTTCGCCGGCTAAAGTGTTCCGAGAGCAACACTTTGGTTTTGTTTCTTCGCTGTCGGTTAAATGCTGAAATTGTCAACTCATCGAAGCTTTTAAAACGGTATGTTCTAAAAAGAATAATCATATAATCAAAAGCTGTTCTTTAGCGTTGTAAAACCAACAACAAAACAATATCGAAAGAAGGCCATCCGTAACGTTTCAGGATTAAAATACCATAGATGACACTATTAATTATTACAAAACTACCTTATTGTTTTACATTACCGTATCGTTTGTACCCGTTGCGTAAACACTTAATCCTAGGTTATAGCGATAGACCATCGATACAAACTTTCTTACTGTCATATTTACAGAAATCGAATACAATGTGCACCAATTTTCAAAAATTTCTAGCCCCTCGTGAACCAATCTTACTTACAAGTCCGTCTCCCGTGATTGACATCAAATTCACCGGAAACAAATAATGGATACACCAGCTATCAAAAGTTGCAAACCCCTCATCGCTGAAGATGATTATAGCAAAAAGCCGATTATTACTTACAAGTCCCATGCATGTCTTACAATTGGGAACAAAATTGTTCTTACCATCGAACACACCTGAGACAAATAACAGGTATACCAACTAGCAAAAGCTGCAAACTCCTCGTTGCCGAAGATGATTATGAGCTAACAGTCGACTGTTGCTTACACGTCCCTTACATGTCTGACAACTGGTATCGCCTATTTTTGGTTTCAGTGTGTACCTTACTCCTGAAGTTGTCAACCCCTTGAAACTTTCAAACTGGTTTATCTCATGAAGGATTTTTGTTCAAAAAAATGGATGGCATATATTTTGATCAGCTCTTCAAGGGCTATCGATTGCCCTAACCACAACAAAAGCATATCGGAAAAAGGGACTAAATTGACTTTGCAGTCAGTTGAACTTTATCCTTTTCAATCGTAGACATCGTGACGGATGAAAACTTGGAATAATATCCTATATAATCTAGTTGGTATTATAAAGCTATCCGTAACTTTTTAGGATTAAAATACCATAGATGACACAATTAATTAATACGAAACTACCTTGTTTTACATTACAGTATCGTTTGTACCCGTTGCGTTAAAAGTAAATCCTAGGTTACAGCGATAGACCAACGATACAAACTTTCTTACCGTCAGATTTATGTAAATCGAATACAATGTGCAACAATTTGCACAAATTTCTAGCCCCTCGTGCACCGATTCTACTGACAAGTCCCTTTCCCGTGATAGACATCAAGTTCACCGGATAAAAATAATGGGTACACCGACTAGCAAAAGTTGCAAACCCCTCATCGCTGAAGATTTGTGTAGCATAACAGCCGATTATTACTTACAAGTCCCTTGCATGTTTTACATTTGGGAACCAAATTGTTCATCAAATGACAGGTACGCCAACTAGCGAGAGCTGCAAACCCCTCATTGCCGAAGATGATTATGAGCTAACAGTCGCCTGTCGCGTACAAGTCCCCTAAATGTCTCACAACTGTATCGCCTATTTTTGGTTTCAGTGTGTACCTTACTACTGAAGTTGTCAACCCCTTGAAACTTTCAAACTGGTGTATCTCATAAAATAATTTTTTTACCAAAAAATGGATGTCATATACTTTGATCAGCTCATCAGCGGCTATCGATTGCCGTCGAAGTTGAACTTTATCCTTTTCAATCGTAGATTTCGTGTCGGATGAAAACTTGGAACAATATCTTATATAATTTAGTTGATATTATAAAGCTATCCGTAACTTTTCAGGATTAAAATACCATAGATGACACTATTAATTATTACAAAATTACCTTATTGTTTTACATTACCGTATCGTTTGTACCCGTTGCGTAAACAGTTAATCCTAGGTTATAGCGATAGACCATCGATACAAACTTTCTTACTGTCATATTTCCAGAAATCGAATACAACGTGCACCAATTTTCAAAAATTTCTAGCCCCTCGTGAACCAATTCTTACTTACAAGTCCCACTCCCGTGATTGACATCAAATTCAGCGGAAACAAATAATGGATATACCAGCTATCAAAAGTTGCAAGCCCCTCATCGCTGAAGATGATTATAGCATAAGCTTTTTAAACGGGATGTTCTAAAAAAATTAATTATATGATCAAAAGGTATTCTTCAGCGTTGTAAAAACAACAACAAAATAATATAGGAAGAAGGGACTAAATTAACTTTGCAGTCAGTTGTACTTTATCCTTTTCAATCGTAGACATCGTGACGGATGAAAACTTGGAACAATATCGTATATAATCTAGTTGCTAATAGAAAGCTATCCGTAACTTTTCAGGATTAAAATACCATAGATGACACTATTAATTATTATGAAACTACCTCATTGCTTTACATTTTCGTTTGTATCCGTTGTGTAAACAGTTAATCCTCGGTTACATTGATAGATCATCGACACAAACTTTCTTACCGTCAGATTTATAGAAATCGAATACAATGTGCACCCATTTGCAAAAATTCCTAGCCCCTCGTGAACCGATTCCTACTTACAAGTCCCTCTCCCGTGATATACATTAAGTTAACCGGAAACAAATAATGGGTACACCAGCTAGCAAAAGCTGCAAACCCATCATCGCAGAAGATGATTGTAGCATAACTTCCGATTATTACTTACAAGTCCCTTGCATATCTTACCATTGGGAACCAAATTGTTCTTACCATCGAATACACCGGAAAGAAATAACAGGTATACCAACTAGCAAAAGCTGCAAACCCCTCATTACCGAAGATGATTATGGGCTAACAGTCGACTGTTGCTTAAAAGTCCCCTATATGTATCATAACTGGTATCGCCTATTTTTGGTTTCAATGTACCTTACTATGAAGTTGTCAACCCCTTTGAAATTTTCAAACTGGTGTATCTCATGAAGGAATTTTTGTACCAAAAAATGGATGACATATACTTTGATCAGCTCATCAATGGCTATCGATTGCCGTCGAAAAAAAAATTCTACCTGTCTTAGTTCAAAAGTTGACTTTTTTGCCGTAGGCCAACTTTCCAACGTCACGACTTAGAAAGGAGCAAAGGATAAGCTCTAGTTTCTTTAGCAATGAGAGAACTTTTAAAGTTTAAGAGGCACATCTGATACCGTTACACTACCAAAAACCAAAGTGCAAAAAAAAAAAATTATAAACTCAGCTGAAATCGTCGCAGACATGGACAGAAACAATAGATGGCAGCACTTTCGGACCCGTGGGAAAAAGCCACTTTTTTGTCTCTGTAGATTTTTCTATTTATCACTCAAAGAAGATATGTTGGCTGTGGGGCCGGGTAACTGCCGCATATATTTAACACTTATAGATTTTAGTCCATCTTCAATTTGAAACTGGTGCCTGCCTGCTTGCGTGCTAGAACGGAGCTTTCCACTCGAAAGCAGAAACAACTTTTGATGAAACGAAAGGTTCGCTACACAACTTCAGATAGTCCTCTCTGACATAGGCTATACAACTCCACTTCACTTCGCAAACCGTAGGCTCTGGCTCGAGGACAAGCAAAATCCATCCTTATTGGCCCCAGGCAAGAGTTCTACGGAGCTTTCCAAAATGTAATGTCATATTCATCAATCCGGCCTAAGGTCCACACTTTCCGTAAAAACCGCACAGGTTAGACCCTTCTCAGTTATCAGGAATAAAATGAAATCGGAGTCATAGGAAAAAAAAAAAAAAAAAAAAAAAAAAACGAGGACAAAACCAAAGTGTTGCTCTCGCAACACAATAAATAAAACCAAAACACACAGAAAAAGATCTCAATCTTTCATCTTCGGCCAGGAAGCCGTGGATAACGTCGTGCACTGGTTGGGCCCGTGTCCATGGTTTTTATAGCGACGAGGAAACACCCAAAAGGGTAACATTTGCATCTTGAATTTTCAGCTTCTCTGTCAATGTGTGGTTCTGACATAATTTCGACAAGTGGAGCAGGTGCTTTGTATATTTGAAATAACAGTATCTCATTGTGTTGCGAGAGCAACACTTTGGTTTTGTCCTCGTTTTTTTTTTTTTTTTTTTTTTTCCTATGACTCCGATTTCATTTTATTCCTGGTAACTGAGAAGGGTCTAACCTGTGCGGTTTTTACGGAAAGTGTGGACCTTAGGCCGGATTGATGAATATGACATTACATTTTGGAAAGCTCCGTAGAACTCTTGCCTGGGGCCAATAAGGATGGTTTTTGCTTGTCCTCGAGCCAGAGCCTACGGTTTGCGAAGTGAAGTGGAGTTGTATAGCCTATGTCAGAGAGGACTATCTGAAGTTGTGTAGCGAACCTTTCGTTTCATCAAAAGATGTTTCTGCTTTCGAGTGGAAAGCTCCGTTCTAGCACGCAAGCAGGCAGGCACCAGTTTCAAATTGAAGATGGACTAAAATCTATAAGTGTTATATGCGGCAGTTACCCGGCCCCACAGCCAACATATCTTCTTTGAGTGATAAATAGAAAAATCTACAGAGACAAAAAAGTGGCTTTTTCCCACGGGTCCGAAAGTGCTGCCATCTATTGTTTCTGTCCATGTCTGCGATGATTTCAGCTGAGTTTATAATTTTTTTTTTTTTTTGCACTTTGGTTTGTGGTAGAGTAACGGTATCAGATGTACCTCTTAAACTTTAAAAGTTCTCTCATTGCTAAAGAAACTAGAGCTTATCCTTTGCTCCTTTCTAAGTCGTGACGTTAGAAAGTTGGCCTACGGCAAAAAAGTCAACTTTTGAACTAAGACAGGTAGAATTTTTTTTTCGACGGCAATCGATAGCCATTGATGAGCTGATCAAAGTATATGTCATCCATTTTTTGGTACAAAAATTCCTTCATGAGATACACCAGTTTGAAAATTTCAAAGGGGTTGACAACTTCATAATAAGGTACATTGAAACCAAAAATAGGCGATACCCGTTATGATACATATAGGGGACTTTTAAGCAACAGTCGACTGTTAGCCCATAATCATCTTCGGTAATGAGGGGTTTGCAGCTTTTGCTAGTTGGTATACCTGTTATTTGTTTCCGGTGTATTCGATGATAAGAACAATTTGGTTCCCAATGGTAAGATATGCAAGGGACTTGTAAGTAATAATCGGCTGTTATGGTACAATCATCTTCTGCGATGATGGGTTTGCAGCTTTTGCTAGCTGGTGTACCCATTATTTGTTTCCGTTTAACTTAATGTATATCACGGGAGAGGGACTTGTAAGTAGGAATCGGTTCACGAGGGGCTAGGAATTTTTGCAAATGGGTGCACATTGTATTCGAGTTCTATAAATCTGACGGTAAGAAAGTTTGTGTCGATGATCTATCAATGTTCACCGAGGATTAACTGTTTACAAAGCGGATACAAACGAAAATGTAAAGCAATGAGGTAGTTTCATAATAATTAATAGTGTCATCTATGGTATTTTAATCCTGAAAAGTTACGGATAGCTTTCTATTACCAACTAGATTATATAAGATATTGTTCCAAGTTTTCATCCGTCACGATGTCTACGATTGAAAAGGATAAAGTACAACTGACTGCAAAGTTAATTTAGTCCCTTCTTCCTATTTTATTTTGTTGTTGTTTTTACAACGCTGAAGAATACCTTTTGATCATATGATTAATTTTTTTAGAACATCCCGTTTAACAAGACCAAAGGTTTCGATGGGATCCCAAAAATTCAATATCTGATCCAGACAACTGGGTCTTGTCTTAGCCAGATCCAGTCTTCGCTAGACTCCTTGAACATTTTTACAATTAAAATTCAGAAACAGATTAAGGCGAAATAGCTAATCACCTGAGAAAACCAAATTCAGATTTGGATTCAGCCTGTTGTTTTTACCCCTATAAGTCATATCTGTTTTGAAGAAAACTTCCTACCACTTCTGCCAATTTCCCGGTTCCGGCCGAACTCCAGAACTACTTGTTCGGCGAAAAAAGAAAGCTCAAAGACGAAATCAGGGTATCTTCTTTCCCCAGTAATGAACATCTAATCAACTTGAAATAGAAATTTAGCTTGTAACAAATTTTCCGATTCCAGCCGGATTCCGGTCGAACTATATGTCCGGGTAAAATACGATTGTCACACAGGGACTCAGCATCTCTTCTTACCCCTAAATCGCTTACCTAATCAACTAGAAATAAAACTTTGACTTCCTACAGTTTTCCGGTTTTGGCCGGATTCCGGACGAACTACATGTCCGGGTAGAAACTTGTTTTCACATAAGTGTTCAGCATGTCTTCTTGCCCTAAATCAAACATCTAATCAACTCCAAACAAAACTTTTAATTTTGACAAACTTTCCGGTTTGGGCCGGATTCCGGTCGAAATACTTGTCCGTCGAGAAAATAGTTTTCACGATCGTCTTCAGCATGTCTCCCTACCTCTAAATCGAACATTTAATCAACTTCAAATAAAACTTTTACTTTCAACAAACTTTCCGGTTTGGGCCGGATTCCGGGCGAAATAGTTGTCCATCGAGAAAATAGTTTTCACCATCGTCTTCAGCATGTCTTCCTACCCCTAAATCGAACATCTAATCAATTTCAAATAAAACTTTTACTTTCAACAAACTTTCCGGTTTGGGCCGGATTCCGGGCGAAATACTTGTCCGTTGAGAAAATAATTTACACCATCGTCTTCAGCATGTCTTCCTACCCCTAAATCGAACATCTAATCAACTTCAAATAAAACTTGTACTTTCGACAAACTTTCCGGTTTTGGCCGGATTCCGGGCGAACTACATGTCCGACGACAAAATGATTTTCACCATCGTGTTCAGCATGTCTTCTTACCTCATAATCGACTATCACATTAGCTGTTTCAAAATATTTTGTTTGTCCCTTAATTTGAATCCCCTCCCCCACCCCTAAATGTAGAGCTACAAAGCCCATCTACGAACTTGACTGGTCCGACGACCCAACGAACCCTCACACCAAGTTTCATCAAAATATCTCATTCCCTTCGAGAGTTATCGTGCTTACAGACGGACGGACAGACGGACAACTTTTGCGATGTCATAGGTATCCCTCCACTTACGTTTTGGGATCCCAAAAAGCTTATGCTATAATCATCTTCAGCGATGAGGGGCTTGCAACTTAGCTGGTGTATCCATTATTTGTTTCCGGTGAATTTGATGTCAATCACGGGAGACGGACTTGTAAGTAAGAATCGGTTCACGAGGGGCTAGAAATTTTTGAAAATTGGTGCACATTGTATTCGATTTCTGTAAATATGACAGTAAGAAAGTTTGTATCGATGGTCTATCGCTATAACCTAGGATTAACTGTTTACGCAACGGGTACAAACGATACGGTAATGTAAAACAATAAGGTAATTTTGTAATAATTAATAGTGTCATCTATGGTATTTTAATCCTGAAAAGTTACGGATAGCTTTATAATATCAACTAGATTATATAAGATATTGTTCCAAGTTTTCATCCGTCACGATATCTACGATTGAAAAGGATAAAGTTCAACTTCGACGGCAATCGATAGCCGCTGATGAGCTGATCAAAGTATATGACATCCATTTTTTGGTAAAAAAAATTCCTTTATGAGATACACCAGTTTGAAAGTTTCAAGGGGTTGACAACTTCAGTAGTAAGGTACACACTGAAACCAAAAATAGGCGATACCAGTTGTGAGACATTTAGGGGACTTGTACGCGACAGGCGACTGTTAGCTCATAATCATCTTCGGCAATGAGGGGTTTGCAGCTCTCGCTAGTTGGCGTACCTGTCATTTGATGAACAATTTGGTTCCCAAATGTAAAACATGCAAGGGTCCTGTAAGTAATAATCGGCTGTTATGCTACACAAATCTTCAGCGATGAGGGGTTTTCAACTTTTGCTAGTCGGTGTACCCATTATTTTTATCCGGTGAACTTGATGTCTATCACGGGATAGGGACTTGTCAGTAGAATCGGTGCACGAGGGGCTAGAAATTTGTGCAAATTGTTGCACATTGTATTCGATTTCTATAAATCTGACGGTAAGAAAGTTTGTATCGTTGGTCTATCGCTGTAACCTAGGATTTACTGTTAACGCAACGGGTACAAACGATACTGTAATGTAAAACAAGGTAGTTTCGTAATAATTAATAGTGTCATCTATGGTATTTTAATCCTAAAAAGTTACGGATAGCTTTATAATACCAACTAGAATATATAGGATACTATTCCAAGTTTTCATCCGTCACGATGTCTACGATTGAAAAGGATAAAGTTCAACTGACTGCAAAGTCAATTTAGTCCCTTTTTCCGATATGGTTTTGTTGTGGTTAGGGCAATCGATAGCCCTTGAAGAGCTGATCAAAATATATGCCATCCATTTTTTTGAACAAAAATCCTTCATGAGATAAACCAGTTTGAAAGTTTCAAGGGGTTGACAACTTCAGGAGTAAGGTACACACTGAAACCAAAAATAGGCGATACCAGTTGTGAGACATGTAAGGGACTTGTAAGCAACATTCGACTGTAAGCAACAGTCGACTGTTAGCTCATAATCATCTTCGGCAACGAGGAGTTTGCAGCTTTTGCTAGTTGGTATACCTGTTATTTGTCTCAGGTGTATTCGATGGTAAGAACAATTTTGTTCCCAATTGTAAGACATGCATGGGACTTGTAAGTAATAATCGGCTTTTATGCTATAATCATCTTCAGCGATGAGGGGTTTGCAACTTTTGATAGCTGGTGTATCCATTATTTGTTTCCGGTGAATTTGATGTCAATCACGGGAGACTGACTTGTAAGTAAGATCGGTTCACGAGGGGCTAGAAATTTTTGAAAATTGGTGCACATTGTATTCGATTTCTGTAAATATGACAGTAAGAAAGTTTGTATCGTTGGTCTATCGCTATAACCTAGGATTAACTGTTTACGCAACGGGTACAAACGATACGGTAATGTAAAACAATAAGGTAGTTTTGTAATAATTAATAGTGTCATCTATGGTATTTTAATCCTGAAACGTTACGGATAGCCTTCTTCCGTTATTGTTTTGTTGTTGGTTTTACAACGCTAAAGAACAGCTTTTGATTATGTGATTATTCTTTTTAGAACATACCGTTTTAAAAGCTTCGATAAGTTGACTATTTCAGCATTTAACCGACAGCGAAGAAACAAAACCAAAGTGTTGCTCTCGCAACACTTTAGCCGGCGAAGCCGGACAAAGGTTGCCGCAACACTTCACGTTGCCCGGGCAACGTAGGTCTAGTATTTTTAATCCCTTCTTTCGCAGAACATGAGTGACACCAGAACGAAATAGTATAGAAGGAGCGCAATAGCTTGTGCACCTCCAACTAAACACAAGAATTTCAATTAATGACATCCTATCTATCTATGTGCATGAAGTATACTACTTTTCTATTCAAATAAGCTTGGACCTGAACCTCCATAATTCAGGAGCGATGATAATACGTTTAAGGGCTCTCATACTTATTCTACCATTTACATTATTATTAGCTCTGCTATACAATAACATAAAAAAACAGGAATCTGTCCATTGCCATTGTTGTCGTTTGCACCACAACTCCTTAGCGCGTTTTTGTCCGAGCCGAGTTTGCAAGTCAAGCAGCACAAATTTCGCAGACAGCTTCGTCGTCCGCCGACAAATCTTTCAGAAGGGCATGAGAAGCTTCAATATGTTGTTTTTCACTTTGGAATACATGGTCTACCAAAAGGTCTGTTTCGTGTTTCTAACTCACTTTCTTCCCTTTGGCATTTCCTCTGTTTAAGCACGCCACGCATAGTTTTTAAAGATTTTGCGTCCAGCCTCCGCTTCGGAGAGCGGGAAGTCCGGATAGAGTAGACACGCTGACAGCACCCAAAGTAAGGATTGAACAGGAGGTCTAATGATTAGGCCAGGGAGAACGTCAACTGCGACAAGCGAATCTTCAGTTGAGAATATAAGCGATGCGTTTATTCAGTTTCTCGAATTCAAGAGTTGCTTTTTGCTGATACCATGGTATCTGTTACCACGGTCTAAAGTCATTTTGCAGTTATCGTGGTAGCTGATACCACGGTCGAAAGGCGTTTTTACAGTTATCGTGGTATCTGGCCAATTATCGTGGTATCAGATATTCAGATATTACGGTCCGACCGTGGTAACTGGTCGTGGTATCTGAAAAGTCATCTCACTTTCATCAACTTTTGTCAGATTGGTGAGAAAGAAGTTTAGCACTTAGTGATGTAACTGGATATCTGTTTTTCTTTTGGGATGACTTCGAAAAGTGCAATCTCGGCAATAGTCGTTTTTGCAGAGCACCGTATATCAGATACCACGATAACTGCAAAAACGACTAATTTCAGATCCAGTTACCGTGGTAACGGATACCATGCCATCAGCAAAAACGCAACTAAGGTTTTCTCATGTCTTTAGTACTTTAACCCTCGGAACTCTAAGCTCTTCGTCCTTCGAAGTCGTCTGCACAAGCTGGGAAAATTATGTGTCAGTTTGAACAAATAGCTAGCACTTGAGACGCCTTATACTTTACTGATCTTCATAAAGTGGGTTCAAATCCTATAAATGAAGTCGCCAAGGACCTACGTAAACGTCGGAATAAAATCTTCCAAGAGATTTACTTTTTTATTAGCAAAGGGATATCGAAGTTGAGAGTCAATTATCCAGACCGCTGGTCCGCATCGCGGGGGATCTCTTTCCGACTGTGTATTTTGGCGGATTAGGGACAAAGAGCTTACTGTTTTCTAGCCAAGAGGGAGCAGTGGAAATTATGGAGGAGAATAGGCGTAGGTAACACTGATTCACCGTGAAGCAACAGATTCCGACTGAGATTCCAACACCCACGCGCGTCGATCTCAATCAAGGCTTTGAATATACTGTTATCCATATTCCTTCCCTTCAAATCTAATGAGTGAATATAGATTTTTAGATTATTATTTCTTATTGGTTACTGAACTTGTCAAAACTGAAGACTGGACACAAGTTTATAAACATATCAACCAGGTTGGCAGCCAGTAATTTTTTTTTTTGGGGGGGGGGGAATGGGGGGGGGGCCCACGGGTCGGACCAAAAAGTGCAAAAAGACAGACAAAAAAGACAAATAGACATATAACACCTAGACGGCCGTTTCAAATATCTTATACGAGCCGAAAGCGAGGTAAGTTCTGAAAAGTATCCACCGAGCGTTTCGAGGTTAATATATTTGAATGACCGTCGAGCTTGTGACTCCAATATCAAAAGAGCTGGAGGTGTGTTAACTGTTAACTTGCATATCATCTTATGTCCCACAAGTTATCTTCATGATCGCCACGCCGTATCAACACCGTATCATCGTATATCAACCTTTCTGGGGGTTGATTTGAAGTCACATCCACCTTTAACGTTCTGTGTGACGATCACGTAATATAACTGACCGTGGGTCATTTTATGATATGCATTATGATTACGATATGTATTGTATTGTGATATGCTCAACCGGGGGAGCTATAATCGTAAAGCTTTGGGAAGTTTGTACAGCATCTTCTGTGCTCCTTCTATACTAATTCGTTCTGGTGCCGCTCATCTTCTGCGGAAGAAGGAGACGAGGAAAGAGATTAAAAAGATGAGATCATGTTATTTTAAATACGCAAAGCACCTGCTCTACTAGTCCAAATTATGTCAGAACCATACATTGACGGATAATTTCAAAATTCAAGATACGAGTGTTACCTTTTCGTCGCTATAAAAAAAAAATCAAGGACAAAGGGCCCAACCAGCGCCCGACGTATCCAGTGCTTCCTGGCCGAAGATTGAAAAGTAAGTGTCTTTTTCTGTGTGTTATGTCTTTTATTTATTTTCTTTCATTTACTCCGCTTTTTCAAAATGGCGGGTTATAAATAAATTACTTACTTATATTCTGTCAAAAAAAAAGCTAGTACACAATTAAACTACCAACGCTATCTATAATAACACTCAAAATGGTCATAACATGTATATTATAATAAGGTTTAACACAAGGTTTCGCAAAATCTGTTATCTATTATCAGAAGTCTGACTAGGCCTATTATAGTTGAAATTAGGATAAAAGTAAGACATTTCTGCTGTCTACGGCTCTACGCTTTCCAGTCTTCTGAATGACTAGAACGTCTACGGTTTGATGTCTATCGCGCCTCGTAAAGGAGGATAAAGGGAGATGAAGTTGCTCGGCTGCAAAATGCCAGGATTTCCACAGCTGGGATTGCAAGTCCTATCTCGTTCAGACTCGGGACGGGGTCTTTTCACAGCGCATTAAAATCCTGAGAAAGGGAGTAGGAAGTAAGTGGGTTGCAGGACTTGCAGGAGAGGTGACGGAATAGGGGATCTCAGTGAATGAATTAATGAAATTTTATCATTTATATAAAAGGACACGTATTTTGTTTATATTTTTCTTCTGATGAAATACTTTTCTTTTCTAGTTTCAGGCTGAAGGAGTACTTTTTTCCTCTTTGGCCTGAAGGATTCGGTAGGAATTACTAATTTTTAAGATCCCTTGTTTTATTACATTTCTGATTTACTTTATTTTACCCATCCTTGTCAACGATAAAAGAGAAATACACGCTTATTTATAACAAGTGATACCTGCTATTTTCTGGGCTAAATTAACAGTTATATTTTCAGAAAATACTTTTTTTTTCAAATTTTAAGCTGAAGGTATACTTTTTCATCCTATTTACGTTCTGGAGGAACAATTATGTTTCAAAGCAAGAAACCTTTTCAAGGACTTGAACAAAGATCTAAATATGCACAAGCTGACACTCTCGATACCAGATAGGCCCACAGGTTGGGCAAGTCATGTACCAAAAGAGCGATAGAGCTTCCAGACAATACCTAATCGTCTTTATATGCAACTTCTACCAATCGACAATAGCCAGGTGTAAAAGTCGGTAGTCTCGTGACAATAGTGGTATCTTCCATCAATGATTCAGAAGTGCCTTTCCCATGTCTCAACATGAATAAATGCCGCAAGGGGGTGCGCAGTCCGGCATACTTTAGTACAGTGGGGGTCTTTGAACGTTTCTCTATACTGTGGGACACTTTCTTCTTGTTTCCGCCCTAAGACAATAAGATAGAAATGAAAAACATCCGTGTCAGAACCTCGATCCCGATGAAAAATTTGTAGCCTGTGCAAGGCCGTATCCAGGGGGGGGGGGGGGGTTAGGGGGTTGACCCCCCCCCCCCCCCCCGAAACATGCAAAAATAGCAGGCTTTTCCCTCTGATCCATGTCTTTTTGTACTTTTTTTGTGCGACCCGCAGGCAACCCCACCCCCCCGAAAGCCAAACCCATCCCCCCCCCCAAAAATAAATTCCTGGATACGGGCCTGAGCCTGTGTAGTTGCATGATAGTTAAGTTGCATGTATTAATAAGTAATAGTAAAGAATACTATAATTTAATGTGCCTCAGACTCGGCCAATCTTAAGCAGCAGTATCCAGTAGCATCTTGTCTGACTATAGTAGCATCCAGTCTTGCTAATAGTAGCATGTAGTGGTAACAGTTACTATTGTATGCTACTGAAACTTACAACTCCATATAATTAATTCTTGAGAATCTGCCATCGGGATGTGATACCCACTGTACAAAGCTTGGCTGCACTGTGGGTTAGATGTTCCTGTTTCCACTTCTAAGACTGTACGACAGAAATGAAAAAAAAAGAAAAAAGGAACTTAAAGTCCGTACCAAACCTGGACTTACTACCACTGTACAAAGGCTGGCCGGACAGTGGAACCTTGGTCTTGTTTCCGCTTTTAAGACACTAAGACGAAAAAACAAGAACTTAAGGTCGCATCAAAACCTGGACCGACCTGTACGTATTACCATTCAAAGGTTGGCCAGACTATGGGGTACCTCCAGGCTTCAAAAAGTACAAAAAAGACATAGATCAGAGGAAAATCCTTTAAAAATTATTGTTTTTGCATGTTTCGGGGGTTTCAACCCCCCTGGATACGGTCCTGGGTACCTTGGTCCTGTTTCTGCTCCTACGACTGTCAGGTAGAAATGAGAAATCAATTACGTACAGCCCGTATATTTTTTATTTTGTTTAGGTCCTGTATCAAAACCTGGGCGTACTAGTCCTAGCTTCTGCATGATAGAAACCCACCCTCTCTAGTGAGTCACCAACACTGCTTGCCAAGCTTTAAGGAATGAAACATTCTTGTCCTACATACCAAACAATTTCGAGGAATAACAGAAATAAATCAAAAAGGAGGCATTCAAAACATTAGTCAGGATGAGCACATATTTATTTCAGATTGTTACACAATTAACATTATCCATAATTATATAATTATATTTCGGATTATTACATGCTTGATTTAATTTGTTTAGGATGACCAAAACATTTCTGTTGATAAAGAATACCTCAGTGTCATGCATCAACCGACATCAGAAATAACATAGACGATCTTTCAAAATATTTATATCAAAATATTTAGAATCGACAACATCCCCAAATTGCCTGCTATCGATACAAAACAAAAACTTGGTTGGCTGGAAGTTCTGGGAATCTTCTCAACTTATTTTGCAGCCAGGCATACTATAGCAGCGTTTTTCATTTTCGGTCTTTCGTGATTTTACAGAAGGAAAAACCACCTCTTTGATGAAACTCAAATTGCACGCTATACTTGCGAACTTGGTCTTCTCGGGATGTCACTACGACAGCCCATTGTGAAAAATTAGAATCCATCAACAGAGTCAAAATTTCGCTCAAAATAGTCCAGTGTATATAAAAGAAAACAAAATAATCTGGCTTTTCAGTTAAACTTTAAACATTTCTATTATTAGTCCATTTCGTTAAATTGGAAAATAAAACGGATACACCGGACTTCTCAGTATGTACAACCCCTTGCGCTAACTTGTAGGTCTAGACGTTGGTGTTAGGCTGTTTCTCTGATTCGCTCGAGCATGACCTTTTCATTTACTCCTTGCAAAACAGCCTTTGCTGGTAACAAAGCGAGGATCCTTTTAAGCGACACCAACTGTCACACGGGGAGTCAATTGATAACTTGGTAGATATCCATACTTTATTATTTCAAAGGCGATAAATATTTTTTTGGAGTGACAGTAACAACGTATGCGGTTAAATCGACGGGGTGGGCCATCTGCTAATAAGCTACGGGGGGTGACGTTCGGGGGTCTTCCCGATAATGACGTAAAAGGGATGTGACATACTTCAGCCCAAGTGGTTATTGAGTTCTCGGTCGCGCTAGGTCTATAAACCAGTCGCTTCTATGAAAACGGCTTCAGTGCGAGGCGATTAGGTTGTCATGTAGGGTGGCTGCTGATATACTCCTTGCATAATACATGCGCTGCCTTTGGTCAGACATAATTTAGAAGGAATTCGGCCACACGTTGAGCCAATTGTTCAGTCCTGGAGGGCTCTACCTCTTTAGTCATCAGACGACGGGTGATAGTTCCATTAGTATTCGAAATCATGAAGGATCAATCGCCTACAGTAGAAGTGTGCTTCTTTGAACACCTCTCACATACCTCAGACCACCTTGATTTTGTTTTCAGTGAAATGGAAATTTCCGTAATTTTAATATTACGGAAATTTCTAGCAATAATTACGCATTCACTGTCAGCTGTGGGAAAAGTGCTTTAGCTTTATGTAGACTTAATGAACGAAAAGGCTACATATATCCTAGTTATATTCACTTGAGTCTGGATATTAAAATAGAAATGCGAAGATAAATGGAAATAAAAGTCTACAGTATGGGAGTGGTAACTTTGCACTGTGTAGAATCGAGCGTGAAGCCGCAACTAAGGAAAAGAGTGTGGCCGCACTTCTTTGACACAAATGATGCCCCGAAATACTCTTGATGACTATCGCTCCTTGCCAATGCAAAATCTCCGGCCTCTCCGGGTAGCTAGCGGAAGAAAGGCAGAAGTGGTGTCACAGCTGCTCCCAAAGATCGTCGTGATTGATTGACACAGGATTTGAGTCTTTGAGTTTGAGTTGCAAGGACACGCTTACTCCTTCTTCCTGAGGATCACGGGCGTGTTTTAGACTTAGTTTAGGTTTTTTCCAATAAATTATTATTATTATTATTATTATTATAGAGTATTCTAAAGAGCATCGTAGCGTTGAAGTCGAAGAGTATCGACGCCCACACCCGCCACTAATGGCTCAGGAGTGCGTAAGGGAATCAACGCCATTTAATCAGAAACCACGTGTAAAAATTCCAGCAATTGAATTGTCAACCTACTTCCAGAACCACTCCACATATTTCTAAACTTGGAGACCCCAATTTCGTACAGTACATTCTAACCTCTCTCTAACAAAACCCCGCTGATTTTCTCACTTGCCGCATTTTTTGCTACCTTCGATGTGTATTACGACGTCGACGGTTGTCTGCAAGAAGTTTTCCATCAGAAAAAACGGTTATGTACATTGTTTCCCAGTTTTCTCTATAAGTCATCGGGTTTCGTAAAAGGGCTTAAACAGCCAAAACCGTCGGTTATTTGTTGAAAGCACAGTCTAGTTTTAAGGTATTCAAATATTTTAAAATACTGTAAGTTGAAGAGTAAATATGCGAGGGGTCCTTTAACTACAACACAAGGGGAAGAACTCATGGCAGCCGAAGCAATTTCGTAATTAAAGAATAGGCTTCGTCGAAGTACTTTGCTCCATTGATGGCTCAAGAGGACCTAAACTCTAATGAATCAACGCCATTTTCTAGAAAGTGAGTGTAAACTCGCCATCCGACAGATCCCTAACTTGCCCGGTACGTACACCCACTTTATCACCTGTCGGATAACTTCTCCCCTCGTCCTTACTCTGTGTCAGTTCAATTTTCACCTTATTCACCACAAACACAATCCCCATAGGAGTTCTAGTTAGAGCCTCGTAGAATATTGAGAGGTCAATCTGTACTGAATGAAAATCAAATTTGGATGATTGGGCAAGTAACGGAGATGGGGAGGGACAGAGGGCGATATTTACCAAATTGATAGTGCAGCCATCAGAGGGTAAGAAGAAGTAAATTACAAACGAATCGGTAAGTGTTCATAAATGATTCAACGTTGTCTGCTCTAAAATAATGGAGTCTCTTGGCGTGTGTTTATGACGAGTATATATAGATCGCAGCTGAAACTGCGACGAAAATGGATTGTCAGTCTTACATCATATTTGTCGACTTTTATTTTTTTAAGTCAACGGTCGTATCTTGCTGGCTAAATTTTTTGTCTAATTCCGTTTTTGTCGGGTAGGCTGCAATCCCTCTATTGGTTAAATTAATTGTGCCAGGAAATTAAAGAAGGCATGTGATAAGATATGAGAACTGCTAAGAAGAAAGAGGTATTGTTGTCGACAGTATTAGTGTTCAGTTTATTTGCATCTCTCAGGTCACTACAGAAACTTCAATTTGCAATTCAATCTAATATATCTCCAGCTCATGACTGAATGAATGTATTCCCAAAAAAGCCCTATGGGCCATGCCGGAACAAAATATAAAAATAAATAAGCACTCCAACTGCAATGTACCTGTCCAAATATTCAACACATAACTCATAATTCTAATTACTAAATAACTTTCAAACAAACTAATACCTGTCCCTACCACAAAATCAACCTACAAAAAAACGTCCACGGTGCTCCACGGGAACCTTCAGGAATCAACCCAACGGACGCAACTCTTGGAACACCTTGCTAGTCGAGTTGCTAGTGCATGTTAGCCTAGTGCTATTACTATTAGTGTTTACAACTATATAGTTTGACTGATTGAGTCAATATCAGTACTATATTAACACAAATTAAGATTTTTTGCTAGTGAATGACCATCAGTTTTATTTGTTGTTGTTATCTTCAGACAATCGAGCGTGCTCTCTGTCATGAGGTGATTCATTAGTTGCGTTTTTGCTGATACCATGGTATCTGTTACAACGGTAACTGGATCTGCAATTAGTCGTTTTTGCAGTTAACGTGGTATCTGATATACGGTGCTCCGCAAAAACGACTATTGCCGAAATTACACTTTTCGAAGTCATCCCAAAAGGAAAACAGATATCCAGTTACATCACTAAGTGCTAAACTTCTTTCTCACCAATCTGACAAAATTTAATGAAAGTGAGATGACTTTTCAGATACCACGACCAGTTACCACGGTCGGACCGTAGTATCTGAATATCTGATACCACGATAACTGGCCAGATACCACGATAACTGCAAAAACGCCTTTTGACCGCGGTAACAGATACCACGATAACTGCAAAAAGGACTTTAGACCGTGGTATGAGATACCATGGTATTTGCAAAAACGTAACTATTATTATTTGTTTGGGGTATTTGAAAGTTAAACGAACCTGAATATTGTTGCTTCTGCAGAAAAGAGGCTGTTGCCGACATTTTGATATAGACGATCAGCACTAGTTACAATGGTCTTGCTTACCTTTTTATGTAAGCTTTTTGCCTTGTATTCGAGCTTTTTTTTAGAAGTAGTGAACTGATAGACAAAAATGCTCCTCAGCCGGGTTTTGAACCCAGGACCCTCTGCTTACACGGCAGTCGCTCTATCATCTGAGCTACCGAGGGGCTTGTAACAGAGTTCGCAAACCACTACAACAGTCTGGTAGAAGCAGGCCATAGGAATTGTGATCCCGCCCGAAGGCAAAGTCATCTAACCAGTTCACATCCCCATGTCACGGAAATTAACAATAATAAGAGAAATTAGATAATAGGAATAAGACGTATTATTATTCGTCTTTTATTAAAATAATTAGTTGTAAATATTCAGTTTGTAAATAAGGTTGTCAGTATATTCAAGTTTAATGGGTTGCAAGTTCGAGTTTAGGAAGGGTCATTGTAAATATTAAGTAGTTTCGGGAATATGTTAAATATGTAAAATGTAAATAAGTGCCCTTGTTTAGTGTAACTTATGATTTGGATGGAAGTTAGTATCCAGACTTTGTAGCGTATAGTGAAAATAAAGTAGTGTTAGTCTGTCAAAGTTTATATGACAATTCGAGCTTTGTTTCTTCATCATTATTGTTTTTATTTTCTATTTCTAATCTTTTATTTTGTTTATTATTTTTCGTTTGTAGTTTAAAGATTAATTTCGTTATGTCACGCCAGGTCCGTATCAAGGAATTCATCGGGGGGTGGGGGGGGGGGGGTGGATCTAGATCATAACAAAAAGTACAGAAAAGGTATAGATCGGAGGTTAAGGCCTGTACAAAAATTCATTATTTTTGTATGTTTCGGGGGAGGTCCGACCCCCCTCCCTGGATACGGCCCTTGGGCACGCATTCCTCCGAACATAAAGTAGCGAAACGAGCCCGACGTCATATGTAATATGTACATGTGCCGTAACACCAATTAGCCAAGCTGAACATCTAAAAATGTGTGGTTCCCAAAATCACCACGATCTTACTGCCCACTCTCAGAATGTCCACGCTCAGAATGCTCACGATCAAAATGCCCACGAATCAAAATGGCGAGAATTCAGAATGACCACGATCAAAATGCCCACAAGTGAGGCCAAGAAATCGAAATTGTCCAAAATAACGACGGCTCAAATGCCGGCAGTTCAGAACAGGTCCGTATCCAGGCTTTTATTTCGTGGAGGGGGGATGCGCGGGTCGGACCAAAAAGTACAAAAGAAATATCGGAGATTAAAGCCTATAAAACGCCACTAGGAATACGCCCCTAGTTGAAAATGACCACAGGGGAGGCTAAAATCATCATAGGACAACTGGCAATGAAATTACAAGGGACAGGATTACCACGGAAAAGGTATTCAATTTATCTGTTCAGAATTCGCCAGAGTAAATGTCTTAAAACAAATTTCAAGTTGAATTGAATCATTGTTGCATTTTCGGATGCCTAAACTTACTGACAGGGTACTAATGAATTTGTAAAGTATGTACGTCCGTCTGTCTTTTAGGAAGATAA
Source organism: Branchinecta lynchi (assembly GCA_023053575.1). NCBI lineage: Eukaryota > Metazoa > Arthropoda > Branchiopoda > Anostraca > Branchinectidae > Branchinecta > Branchinecta lynchi. The sequence continues at coordinate 12,456,944 of JAKZAP010000017.1, read as the reverse complement.
CACTCATATACGTTTCCATATTTTGATCAGGCTTGTTGAGTAAGGCCTTTGGTCATAGTACAGATGCAATTCACAGTCTTCCTTGGGTTTGAACCATTCGATGTATTTCTTTCTGCTGTTCAAACCCTGAAATAATTTCGTATGTGCACAGTATTGTTATATTAGTGTTTGTGTGAGAGGCATTACTAGCCAAAATGTTTGGGGGGACGAGGCATTTACCGACTGGCTGGTATATTTTACCGACTTTTTCTGCAGAAAAACGAAAGTTTTCAACAACAAAATGACATTTTTGAAAAAAATCGACTGATTTTCAGAAAAAGACTTTTTTCATGAAAAAAAGCAAATATTTTGACGTAAAATCGTGGCGATTCCCGCCGACTAGGTTATTTTTTACCGACTGGCCAACAGCATTGGGGGTGGGGTCCCCCCCCCCAATCGTGATGCCCCTGGTTAGAATTATGAATAAAAAACCTTGAACCTTGAATCTGTGACATATTTACTATGATGTTTACTACGGAGTAAAAGCCACAAACATTCAGTCGTGGGCATTTTGAACCATGGCCAATCATTCTGAATCGTGGGCATTTTTAGTCGTAGGCGTTTTGGGTCATGGTCATTTTGAACCGTAGGCACTATGTGTTGTGGTCATTTATGATGGTCATTTTGAGTACTCGGCATTCTATCGTGGGCATTGTGATCGTGGGTATTATAGTGTTAGCCCTACAAATACCTTGTTGACGATTTGGGCTACGTTACAATTAAATCGACTTTGCAAACGCCATCTGAAGGCGATCCCTGTAGTTCGAAAGAAAATATCCGTTTTCTTCTTCGTGGAGCGAATCTAAGCTAGCGCTCCATAACAAAGAGATCTCACTTAGACGATTTGGCTTTTGCTTGACGCTTATAACCCGTTACCTAAACTGATCTACTTCAAACCAACCACAATAACATTGCCAAAGACAATAACACTTACAGTGTTTGATCAAAACTAGAGTTCAAAAGTGGGAACTGAAATAAGGCTTATCTTGAATATAAGGTATTTTAGGAGAATAGTGTTGTAGCTAATATTCACCTGTTAGTTTTTTTACCACTTTCAGTCAGGTTGTAGGGTACAAGTGGCGGTAGTCTGGCAGTTAACTCCTCACTTAGCTTTGAATCACCTTAAAAACTAAACCACTCAACTCACAGATCTCGTTTATGTATTAAAAATTGGTTTGAAAATCACGCTTCTTTTTGCCGTTTCTTGACATCACTGTTGCCAAACAAGAATGCTCCACTTAATTTTCACATATTCTGCCTGAAACTATATTAACTGGCGGTCTTTATTGTGCTCAGATAATCACGGGCAGTCACGCTTAAACTCAGGCAGCTTCATTTCGGTTTTGACACTTCTGGTGGTTTGTGCTGCTGATTAAACAGCAATTATGTACGGATGTTGAGCTTCAGCAGAAGGAAAGAATATATGAGGCACAATATTTAAAATTACTTCACAAGGAAGAAAAATCAGGTAGCTTAAACCAAGTGCCAGAGATTAACCCTTGGACGGGCGCTAATGTGTCCAAAATGGGTTCGCGCAGTACTGAGAGGCATCCCACAAGACGCAGAATCATGCAGCATTCAGGAGAAACAAAACTCAGATAATCACAGGCAGTCACACATAAACTCGGGCAGCTTCATTTAGGTTTGGCACTTCTGGTGGTTTGTGCTGCTGATTTTTAGACGGCAATAATGGACGGATGTTGAGCTTCAGCAGAAGGAAAGAATATACGAGGCACAATATTTAAAACTACTTCACAAGGAAGAAAAACCAGGTAGCTTAAACCAAGTGCCCGAGATTAACTCTTGGACGGGCCCTAGCAGGAACTGGTTAATGTAGTGCCCGTGTTTACCTGCTGTTGCCTACTGCGGCTCGTACCCTAGCTAGTATTCACCGTTTTTTTTTGTTTTCACCACTTACAGCCAGGTTGCCACCGCCATGGATTTATCCATGAAAACATGGATTTTCAGACCCCTGCCATGGATATTGGAAATGCCATGGATCTTTCAAAAAACACGTATTTCTCTTTAAATCATGGACTTTGCTCCGGAATCATGAGTTTTACTTTTTTTCACAGGGGATAAAATTGCCGTCGATCTGAAACAGCAAAAACTATTCTTGTGCTGTCCAAAATGGGTTCGCGCACTATAGGGTGGCATCCCACAGGACGCAGAATTGTGCATCATTCCTGAGAAACAGAACTTCACCACAACGGTATTATGTGCATTTCTGCGCAACAAAGACTTATTCGCCAAAAGGTGGCACCACAAGCGCCGCAAAGCGTCACAAGCTGCACATTTTTTGGTCCCTTTGGCAACAGTGCTTGCCATGGATATTTTTCTTGAGCTGGTGGCAACCATGCTTACAGGTACAGTCAGGTTACAGGAGGGTATCCAACCTCAGACAAGATTTCAAATTTCCTTCAGAATAATCTATCTGGCTTGAAAAGGAACCAACAAATATGACAAACATACTACAGGATCACTTGCTATTTCCATCATGTTTTCAATCTAGTAATACCAATCTAAAACTTTGAATGTCCCTGTGACACTTCACAGTTGTCCAAAAAACCGATAGAAATATCTTGAAAGAAAGATCTACTTTTCTTCTTTTTTTCCATTATTTTTCATTGATAGTAGTCCTAGATTAGTAGAAATACAATAACAACTCCAATACTTGAGCTGAGACATATTTCGTTCATGGCAGATCTTCTTACTGATAATTCTGATTTCTTGTTCAAAATACTCTTATTCCATTATTTGTACTTTTGCAGATACCATGGTCTAAAGTCGTTTTTGCAGTTATCATGGTATCTGATACCACGGTCGAAAGGTTTTGTGATTATTGCGGCATCTGGTCATTTATCGTGGTACCTGATATTCAGATACTACGGTTCGACTGTGGTAACTGGTTGTGGTATCTGAAAAGTCATCTCACTTTCATCAAATTTTGTCAGATTGGGGATAAAGAAGTATAGCTCTTAGTGATATAACTGGATATCAGTTTTTCTTTTTGGATGACTTCAAAAAGTGCGGTTTCAGCAATAGTCGTTTTTGCAGAGCAACCATAAATCAGATACCATGGTACCTGCAAAAATGACTAATTACAGATCCAGTTACCATGGCCGTGCCACAGCGGTGCCCTCTCTCCTAGTTTCGCCACTGTACTGTATGGGAAGTTCAAATACCTGCCCCAGACTGCCTCCTTTATAATCCACAGGCGTCAGCCTAACCTACTTTATGAAGTGCAGGTAGTGTGCCAAATGTTTGTGGGTCTGAATAGGACCAGAAAGCTTGCAGAATTTCCAGGCTGGCGTCAATTTGAAAAAGGCAATTTGTTTTCAGAACTCTAACAGATGTCAGCTAGAGCACTAAAGAAGCTAAACGGAGGTGGCGACCTTCAGGAAGAATTAAGGAAGCTAGGTGTGATTGGTCAGTCTGATGAATCCTCAGAGGAAGATCAACAACACATAATAAAGCCTGGCAAGGCCAAGAAGAAAAAGAATAAAACATCTGTTAATGCATACCTGGTAAGTAAATATTTGCAAGAGGTCAAACCACTTGTCTCCAACTTTTTTAATGCTGATGGATTTCATCCAGGACTAGCGTATTTGTAGGAAAGGTAACTTGTACGACAGTTGGTGTGTTATAGGCCTATATATGTTGTAGGCCCCTCTGAGAATCCTCTCTTTCTGGTGATGGCGCGTTCCCATATGCGGCTGAGTTTGCCAATTTGGCTGTTGTGGGGTACCCTGCTTTATTGTGGGTTCTCTCCAGGTTGGTGTGCTGAAATTTTATTTTATTTGTAGTTTAAATTTATGCCAGTGTTTGTTATTTATTTGTCATTGTTGTTGACCCTAGTTGGTCGTATCCTAGTTTATATAATAAATATAAATTAAATAAATAATATATATATCATGTATCAGATAAGGTCTGTCCTAGACCAGTACACACCTTGGTTTACTTTTACCAAGAACAAATAATGTTTCTCAAATCCCAACCCTTTAACTGGCTTAGTAAGTAAGTAAGTAAGTAAAGTATTTATTTCCCGTATTTTTCACTTAAGAACAAAACGGAGTAAAAAAGAAGAAAAAGAAAAAAAGAAGAGACATTTAAGGCACAACATATACAGACACATGACGTTTTACATAATAATTACGGATCACGAACTATAAAAGTGTCTAAGCCAGGGGTGGTTCCATTTCCCCTGGAAATTTGAAATTACCCGATCCACGGCGATACTAGGGTCCGCAATCTGGTGTTTTTCAATCAAAAATGTGTTCCTCGTCCACAAGGGACAACGCAGCAGAAACTTTGCAAATCTGAAGTAAAGGGACCGGAGCTTACGTTTTTGGGTCTCGGTTAACAAATTCCAAAACGGCGCGACATACAGGATATGCGGCAGTGCGACAGCGTTATACATGATCGCGAGATACTTTCGGCATAATAGGAGTCTACTGGCGACGATAGAACCGTATGCGGTTCGAAGTTTTTTCTCGACGTGTTTAATGATTAGTACACGAGTTTCTTTAAGGTTACGGCCTATCGGCAGACCAAGGTATACGACGTGAGACGAAACGGTAATTGACTCGCTACCCAGTTGAAGGTGTTCAGGTTGAGGGGAATTATCATTGAAAAACAGTACTGCAGATTTAGACGTATTGAAGGCGAGGCCGATTTTTCGATATTCATCTCGTAGGATCATGAAATTCGATTGCAGACCACTAGTAGACCGGCTTAAACTTAATAGGTCGTCCGCGTACGTAAGTAGCGACACGTTTATACTCTTGGCGATACATGAAACATTGACACTTGCCTGGGCATTTAAAACGCTGTTATTATACAAACTAGGGGATAATAATGAACCCTGACGAACACCTTTCTCTACCGGAACAACTACTGAAGTGGGGCGGCTTCCTAACTTGATACGCGCTTTCAAACGGCAATACATATGATACAGGACACGGGTGACGCGGAGGTTTACACCTTGCTGGTAAGCCGCTAGAAGGGCCTGAGCATGAATCGACGAATCAAACGCTCTACTAACATCGAAAGCACCGATCACTATGAGGTCACCAGATTCATGGGAATCCGCTAGAATAGCGGCTAGACTGAAAAGGGCGTGAGCGCATCCTAGTCCTGGTCGGAAACCGAACTGATGGTCAGGCATTCTGCACGAATGCTGAATTTCTTTTAAAACTAAAAGCTCGAGAACTTTGCAAAGTACTGGGGCAACGGTGATAGGCCTATACGAAGAGCACTGATCCACGGGTTTACCTTTTTTAAGGATAGGTGATAGCAAACCAACACAAAAAGAATCAGGTACTATACCGGTAGTGAAGATAATCTGGAACAGCGGCTTAAAACCCCAGCTAACTGACGCGGCCTTCCACAAACTACAGAATATTACGAAAAGAGACGCAGGCGGATTTTTCGAAGCATTTATGATTAGGGCGTCTTTTTGGGATCCAAGATCAAAGTAACGACTATCGATGAGATTAATCAGTTTGTCTACAATCAGTGCTTCACTCGACCTCTCCAGGTCTTGAGGTTCGTGGTAACTACTGAATCCTGGCAATTATCCAGAGCATCCATACAGCAAAATAACTCTAGAGAGTAATGTGAAGATCTATTCCCATGCATCAAAAATAGGCCTCCGTCCAGCGCCACCCAGATCGCTTCGCGAGAGAAGCTTCAGCGAACTGTTCGGCTGTGCAGTGGTGGACTAGAGTTATTTTGCTCTGGATCAGAGCCAGCGCTTGTTCACGACTGGTCGAGATTCAGTAGGGATGTTCGTGTCCGCTAGCGGAGCTAGTGTCGTTGCGGTTTGACTGTGTGTCGCTTTTTCAAAGTTCGCGTATTACTAGCTGCGTTCTTTGTCCCGGGAGTTCTCACCGGTGGTCTCCGGTTTTTCTAATAAGCCGTTTTTGCATCCACCGGTGACTTCTCACCAGTCTTATAACCCGTTTTTGCACTAACCAGTGTCCGGTTTTATCTCACCGGTGCGGACTAACCAGAACCTGCTCGTGAGCCCTGCTGCAGGGAGGAGTTAGCCGGTTTTCATCAACTCACAGTGAACCAAAAGAACGCGTTTTAAGGGAAGAACCGGACACTGGTGACTAAACACCAGAGACAGCCCGGAGTGCAACGAACGCAGCTACTCTCTAGAGTTGTTTTGCTCTGATCTCCACGAACAGCAGAGATTATAACAACAAATCGTATTTTTAGCTACTTGAAGAAAATGAAGATCCTGAAGAAGAACCAAACCCGAGTGAAGACGAGATTGAAACGAATACAGAGCCCCAAGCTGCCACAAGTCAAGACAAGAAAAAGCGAAAAAATAAAATAAAAAAGTCGACACCGAAACCTCAGCCCCCGGTGGAGGAACTAAGTGACGAATTCTTAGAAGAGGAAAGTGGTTCAGAGTTGAGGAGAAATGTGAAAGAAAGCGAAGGACTTGGACAAGTGAGCTTGTTGTCAGTTGAAAGTAAAAACCTGAAGCCTGACAACGAGATGCGAAGGATATTTGGATCACAGGTCGTCTTGGCGGATAGGAGGTAAATGCTTCTCTCTCAATAATAACAAGACCAAAGGTTTCGATGTGATCCCCAAAATGTAATATTTGATTCAGACAAATGGGTCTTGTAGGTAGATATCCGGTCTTCACCAGACTCCTTGAACACTTTTACTAGTAAGATTTAGAAACATAAGAAGGCCAATGGCTAATCATCTGAGAAAACCAAGTTCAGATATGGATTTAGCATATGTGTATTTAGACCTAGGCTATAGGTCATACCTACTTTGACGCAATTGATCAAATCGTCCTGCCCTACTTGTCTTGCAAAAACTAAAGCTCAACAACTTTCAGATGTAGATTCAGCACGTCCATTTACCCCGACATAATTATCCGATTAGAATTTAAAAAAAAATATTTGTGTCCCTTAATTTGGACCCCCGTTTATCACCCTTAAATACTTGGCTATGGAGCCCATGTACGAACTTGACCTGTACTTTGACCTAAATAATCCTCACCACCAATTTGAACTTCAGAATATGCTTTACTCTTAGTTTGAAACCTCCTCACGATTCACCTTACCCCTTAAACGAATATCTCATTAGCTCATAAAACATATTTGTTTTACCATTAATTCGAATTTCGAAACCCCCGCTCTGCCTCTGAATATAGAGCTAAAGGACCCATCTACGGACTTGCCCTGTAGTTTGCCAGTGAATCCTTATACGAAGTTTGAACAACATATATCAACCCCTTTGATCCCCCGACAATCCAATACCAAAAGAATTTATTTATTCATTTATTTCCCTCAGAGCTGAGGAGTACAAAATAATGTATAAAACAGAGTACGTACGCTAGGTTTAAACAGTCTTCTGTTAAACTCAATTAACCTTGTGCGTACACACGCGACTGAAGTCACCATCCCTCCTAGGTTCATAGATTAAGCAAAGTGACGTCACCCACGTGCAGAGCATTCGCCAGCGTAAAAAAAGAGGTAGGATAGGGACTCAAAAATTAGTCAACAAATTTTATTAAATTATTACCAGATACTTGTAGGATGCATTCTGACTTTTCGACCAAATAAACGCCGGTTGGGACTTTGGAGATAACTAAACTGATCGCATACACTTTCTGTTTAGTATGTTGTTAAATTGCAAGAGTTTGTCTCCTCACTCTGTATCGACTATGTTAAAACTTCATGCTAAATTTCCAAATTCAGCACGAATTACTTGTGCGCCGTGAAAGTAATTTTCATATACGGATTATATAATTTCCATATACGGACCCTGAATCGAACATCTAACCAACCTCAAATACAACTTTAACTTTTTCCAAAATGTCCGGTTTTTGTCGGATTCCGAGTGAGCTATTTGGCCGGCGAAAAAGTGATTTTCATATTCGGATTCAGCATGTCTCCTTACCCCTGAATCGACTATCTAATTAGCTTAGTCTCTTAATTTGAAACCCCTCCCCCGCCCCTAAATATAAGGCTACAGAGCCCATCTTCGAACTTGACCTGTACTTTGACCCAAATAGTCGTCGTGCCAAGCTTGACCAACATATCTCAACCCCTCATTTATTAATTAATTATTATTAGCGATTATTTTGATTATTTATTGCGAGTTTGAACTGGTGAGTACCAGAGGCGTTACTGGCCAAAATGTTTGGGGGGGGGGGGGGACGAGGTATTTACCTACTGGCTGGTAATTTTTACCGAATTTTTCTGCAGAAAAACGACTGTTTTCAACGACAAAAATGACATTTTCGAAAAAAATCGACTGATTTTCAGAAAAGCCGACTATTTTGACGAAAAATCGGCCAATTTTCAGAAAAAACGACTGTTTTCATGACAAAAATTTACTGTTTTGACAAAAAGTCGCGGCGCTTCGCGCAGACCCGGTTATTTTTTGAAAATTTGAAAAGTTTGCAACGAGGAACGCACCTTGGAGAAGATGGCGGTCCGAACCTGCACATGCCTTCAAAAGAAGAAGGACCTTTTTAGAAAATTCAAAGTCAAAGAAAGTTAATTGAATTTCTACTTCGTGTTTGTGCCAGGATAACCCTGAAATAGTTGGCTGTTAGCTGATATCAAGTTTGTTATTTTTCTTTTTCATTTAATTTTTTTTATATGCAAGTAATAAAGCCAAGGTAGTGGAACGGTTAAAAAAGTGTTGAAATATGCATACCTCTACTGTAGCTTACAGTAGCAAGCGTATGAACGTGAGAATATTAATAATAAGTGTATTTATAAGCCCAGGAGCCATATACATAACAAAATAATAAGAAACGTTACATAATAAAACAACAACAATATTTTCCTACGGCTATGAAGCCTCGCCGCTAAGCTTAGTCGCTCTTAGCTTCAGCGCTCCGTCCATGTATTCGCACACCTTTGTTATAACCCATTCCAAAGTGCCATTCAGGATAAAAATAGAAACAAATCAGGATTAAATATTTACGATATGATTAAACAAAAAATGGAACAAATGAAAACAGGTTTTTTTCAGTGCTGTTGGTCGGCGGTTTGACAAACTGAGATATATCATTATTATATGTTATTATTATTGTATTATATGTCAAAGTTGCTTGCTATTCAAAATGAGAATTTTAGATGCCTGAAATCTTGTCTAGTCGTGACCATGGACCACAGCAGGCGGTGTGCATGAAGCAAAAGGTGAAGACGAATTAGTATAAGGAAGTACAGGCTTCGATAAGGAACTACAATGGTCTCCGATTTAGAATTCATGGAAATTTGAATTCTCGCTCAAATTCTCTATGCTAACTACATATCACGCTCCTGAGCAACGTAGGTAAAATTTTGCCGGAAGCCGTCTATAAAGGACCTGTCTTACTGTCATGAACTCCAAGTGGTTTAATAGGTTTAATGAAAACACTTCACTTACAGTGCTATAAAAACAGTGCTGTCTGAACAGTATGACGCTCCAAACTCAACTCAAAACATCCGTATTATTTTTGCCACTCCAACTTTAACAACGTTTCCTTTCCTAGAACACTTTCCCCCGTTTCTATAGAAAATACCTATATACACATATATACTAACACAACAGACCCACCCGGATACACATACCTAACAAACAGTGAAAGTGCTACTTTGCTAATTGGGGTTGAATATACTACACTTAACAAATCGTTCACTACACTTACCTATAATGGCATCCTATTTAATATAATCAATATAATTTAACATACTTACCTATAATAGGCATTACCTGTTTATGGCATCCAGGCCTTAACCAGGAGCAAACTGAAAGACTGGAAACCATCCAAAAAAGGGCGCTCAAAATCATTCTGGCTGACAAATATCAATCGTACCAAAAAGCACTGGACGAATTGGGAATCACAACTCTTGCGGCACGTCGACACGACCTCACTATGAATTTGGACTGAAATGCCTGGCCTCTGAATTGCATCGTAACATCCTGCCACCCGAAGAAGAAAAAAAGATGGACACTCGTCCGACAAGAAGTGTCTCTCGGACAGCCAACAAACCTCAGCTAGTGAATCCACCTGCGCACACCAGTGAACGTTATTTAAATTCATTCGTGACTTATTTTATCCGTAGTTTTAATGTGACTTAACAGAATTTTAACCATGTATGACAAATCCCGTGCATTTTGTTAGATCAGAATTTTGGGAATAAATGATATTAAAATTGAAAAAATTGAAAAATTGAAATTAATACTATAGTGCAACCTACTTAATAATCGGTCCATACAGTCAACAAATCTGAAATCCGAATTTAATGCGTTACATTCTGATCCCATCGACACCACAATGATTTTACTCTTCCCGTGTTTCGCTACCTTCGATGCATATCGTGCGATTGTTTGCAAGAAGGTTATTCACTGGAACAAGGCTTAAAACGCCCAAAGCCGTAGGTAATTTGCTGAAAGAAGAGCCTAGTTTAAAGTGTCCAGTTGTTTTAAAATACTGGAACGTGAGCCATAAAATTGCGAGGGGTCCTTTAAGCCCAATTCGTAGCAAAAAACAGAAGTCTTATATTCACAGTCTTTTGAACCTTAGGTCAGGAGAACGTTTATTAGGCTATGTTTATAGAATACCTAACAGGTTAATATGCCATATATTAATGTAGATGGCACAGGTAAAAGTTTTCAAAATAGCCCTTTGTCCTTAGCAGTCAGTTTTCCTGAAGAAAAACTGATTAACTGACACCACTTCCTGCATCTGAGTTCTAACTAGCTAAGAAAGTGCTGATCATGGCTTGTCTGATTGGCTTAAATTGTCTTCTTTTCTAGGAGAAACATGAGGGGCGGTAGCATAAGTAAAAGCACTTGGCTTGTCCAGCCAAACCCTCATTGGGCCCATCTTCCAAAGTTGGGACTTACCATGCAACTCTGTGATACATCCGATGGATATCTGAATTTTAATTTCAACCATTCGAGGGATTACCAGAAAGTACAGCTCCAGTTTCTGGACGCCGTAGCTTCTTACAATCCAGATAACGTGATAGTAAGTTGTCAGTATTGTATGTGAAACTTTGTAGGAAAAAGCTACCACACCGAGGTAGCGTTCCAGTGAAGTTATTACAAGTAACGATGATAAAAGGATGAGCGAGCGCTGTATTGTGGTAGTTATCACGCTCTCTGCAACGAAAATAATAACAACGCGGACATACGTCATCACTCTTATTGAAGTTCCTGCGGAACCGATAGTTATTATCGCTTATGATGCTCGGGACCATCATAAGTAAACTGTAGCGCTCGTAACAATCGTGGAACGAGAATAATAAGAGAGGAGCCAATTTACTGATTACGGCGGGTTCTGGAACGGCAATAATAACAAGAATAGTAACGATCCTAACTAATAATAAGTCGCTGGAACGCTACCTGAGAATCCCGAGCGGATCAAACAATATTAGGGCCAAGGGGTTACTCGCTTCAGAAATGGCTGTACAGCGAGTGCCCTAAGGTTTGCACAGTGGTGTCAAACAAGAGAGTAGCCCCTCGGATCTTGTCTTGAGAAAGGGGCGTTTTCGTTAACAAGTGGTGATTTGGGAAATAAAACTAAAAAAAAATGCTATTATCTCTGGTAAAAATCACATGAACGATATGTCATACCATTGATCATGTCGAAGTTACCCTTTCCTGGGACGAAATGAAGGTCGCGTACGAAATGACCCCCAGTTTATAAGACCTTATACTGCAAATTTCTTCGATAAGGTGTTATGATTCGATACGTGGCGCTTCTAAAGGATTCCGTAACAATGATTGCAAGAAGTTTATCCGACAAGTATTCTAGGCCTGCATTGTCACAAGCCCCCCCCCCCCCTCCTCCGTGTAATTTAATACGATTTGTATTGATAGGCCTTGTTAAACGCCAACCCCTCTCACGTTGACTCCTTGTTGCAACTGAGCGACATCTGTCGGATGGGAGAAGATCCTCAAACTGCCGCCGAGCTGGTAGAGCGCGCATTGTACGTTATGGAGAGTGCCTTTCATCCCTCATTTGGCCTTGCGTCTGGATTGTGCCGACTGGATTACAGGAGACCGGAGAACCGGTAGGTCCCAGCTTGTCATTTAAAGTAGATCTGAACGCTAAATTTCTTGAATGGAAGGTCTTCGCAATCAGACATCAGCAGGTGTTCAGTGCGAAAAACTTCGCAAGGGAAAAGAATATTAGTTGCGTTTTTGCTGATACCATGGTGTCTGTTACGACGGTAACTGGATCTGCAATTAGTCGTTTTTGCAGTTATCGTGGTATCTGATACACGGTGCTCTGCAAAAACGACTATTGCCGAAATTGGACTTTTCGAAGTCACCACAAAAGAAAAACAGATATCCAGTTACATCACTAAGTGCTAAACTTCTTTCTCCCAAATTTGACAAAATTTGATGAAAGTGAGTTGACTTTTCAGATACCACGACCAGTTACCACGGTCGGACCGTAGTATCTGAATATCTGATACCAAGATAACTGGCCAGATACCACGATAACTGCAAAAACACTTTTTGACCGTGGGTATCAGATACCACGATAACTGCAAAAACGACTATAAGCCGTGGTAACAGATACCATGGTATCAGCCGAAACACAACTATTGAAATACGTCTGCTAAGCCCAAGATAACCAATTTGTCATTCTCGTCTTGTTGTTTGTAGGGCCAGTGGATAGAATAGGCACTGAGACCGTGTTTCACCCTACTTACTGTAGTTACTACGCATGATTTCACGAATCCTGGCTTATTGGTGTCAAGGCTTCGAACGCATTTTTCTGCTATCGTCAAAATACCGTGCCGTAGTCTGATCGGGCCAATCACGTCTCAGAGATCGTAGTTACCACGCTAACTACGCTCCCGAGCGTGGTGAGCAAATAGTTATTATTTGGAGAAGGTTGGAACGGTCAGTGTGGTAACTTTTCACGAGGTTGGAACAAGAATAGTAACGAATAGTTACTACTGTTAGAAGGGTGGAACACGCTCTTTCTTTGACGGGACAGTTTGGTTGTTGTGGAATATTGTTTGCTACAATATTCCATGTTAAATATTTACAATATTTTTATTGACAATATTTTATTGTTACAGCAAAAGTTGCAGTAGATGCGGTTTCCTTTACAACGTTATGTCATACGTGGCTCCTATAAAATAATGCCTGGTTTTTCAAAACATAAAAAAATGGCAGTTATCCGGCTAGTTAAGGCAGTTAACAGCAGTTAACTCGATCTCCATATCTATGAGAAACATAGAAAAACTTGCGTAACATAAATATCTGACAAGTGAGCTCATCGGAAGCAACAAGCGGCAAATCATGTAGTAAATTTAGTTTTCTTAGTGTATATAAATGAGTTGTTATGTAGCAGCCCCAGTTGGCTATATTTTGAAATAAATAAATAAAATAAAATAAATTTCGAAATCTCGAAATAAGAAGGGTTTGAACGATTAGAAATGTAGAGTGAATCGGTAATGTAGGTAGGAGGGTCGTTTATCCTAATAGATTATGATCGAGGCAGCAGTATTCAAGAAGGAAAAAAATAAGGTGTAGATAACTTAAGAAGGAAGTCGGGGAAAGCAGAATCATATTGGATGTAAATGTGTTTCTCAGACCTCAAGCCCATCTTCCCTCCTAGTGAAACAAATTTCTAATGGTCCTAATATGACTTAAACTGCGGTGGCTGTAAATATCCAACACAACAAGCTTGACGTTCAGACACCATTTTTGTTGCTTGTTATGGCACTTGCTCTTCGGCCAGGTGCCACATAGCGATCGCAGTTTCTGTCCGTCTGTCGGTCAGGGTCTCGTTAGTTCCTCCACTTCCATGTAAGCTAGGACGATGAAACTTGGCACACATATCAAGGACCCGACCAGATTAAGTTAGAACAAAAGCTGGAACATGCAAGGCTGGTAAAAGGGTGAAAGTATGAAATTGCCAATTCGTGGGTTTGTTATGACCATGCAAAACCCCTGAGATAAGAATAAAATGAACCGTGGAAATCAGGAAGATGTATCGTTTGGTAAAAAAGTATTTTTTTTTGTGATGCTGCGCACTTTAAGGGTGCTAGGAATTCATCTGTAATGAAAACCCTTGAGTCAAAAGTCATCCTGGGCCCTTTAGGATCATGACTATATATGATATGATATCATATAGATTTATTACCTGCCAAAACTGTACAAGTACAATAGGGGGCACAGTATGAGAAAAAACAGAAAGAAAAAAGTAAGAAAATGCATTTTATCACGTATATATACAACGGATTCAATACACTCAACATTCAACTATTATATATAATTTCCAATTTAAGACGTTCTCTGAAGAGTCACCCAAGGGTGATCTAGAGTCCGGAACTACTTTGAAAATTAACAACGCTCATAGGAGCAGCAACACCCGGGCTTATCAGACCAAATCTTCTAATCACATACTGGTTACTGGACCACGGTGGTAGCCCAAGCAAATAGTTCGCAGAGTTAAAGTAAATCATACGAAGCTTTTTCTTATCTGTCTGAGTGAAACATTTCCAAAACGAAGATATGTAGATAAAATTTGGTAGAACAAACGAGCAATACAACCGGGCTAGAATATGACGGTTAAATCTTGTCTTGTTTGGGATAAGCCTTCCATATGCACTACGAACTTTTCTAAGGGTACCATCAATAACAAGTACACGCGTAGCCTAGAGCGATGTACCGATTGGGACTCCAAGGTAAGTAATAGCTTGAACCGGTTTGACCTCCGTACCTTCTAGCATACAGATACACCGTCGGTTGCCACTTTATAGTTAAAAAACAGCAATTCCATTTTCGTTGGGTTAAATGAATAACCGATACGAGAATTTTCCTCCGTTAAAGCATTACAAGGACTTTTTATTCCTTGTAGGGTTCTACTAATATTTAAGATGTCATCGGCGTAACTAACGAGCGACACATCAATCCCGTACAGAATACATGGTTTGGTCAAAAGTATTTTTATGGCACTTGCCTTCCGGCCAAGTGCCATATACTGATCACTTTTCCGTCGGTCTGTCGGTCTGTCTGTTTGTCGGT
The DNA here is from genome assembly GCA_023053575.1 of Branchinecta lynchi. Classification (NCBI taxonomy): domain Eukaryota; kingdom Metazoa; phylum Arthropoda; class Branchiopoda; order Anostraca; family Branchinectidae; genus Branchinecta; species Branchinecta lynchi. The sequence continues at coordinate 12,441,878 of JAKZAP010000017.1, read as the reverse complement.
CGGTCGGTTAGTCCGGTGTTTGCGAGTTAGGGTACCTCCAGATATGCTAGGACGATGAAACTTGGCAGGCATATTAGGGACCCGACCAAACTAAGTTGAAAATAGTCATTTGCCCGATCCGACCATCGTGGGGGGAGGGAGGGGAGCCGGAATCCGGAATTTAGTGGCATGCATAACTTTCGAACGGGTTATCGGATCTTAATGAAAGTTGATATTTGGAGAGACGTCATGTCTCAGATGTTCCATTTCAAGTCCAGAAATCATATGACAAGCTTAAAGTGGAGGGATCGGGATGAAACTTGGTGAGAGGAACAAGCACAAGCCCTAGGTACATCATCGGCAGACGCGGACGGGATTCGTGCACTGTGGTGGGAGTTGGAGGGGGGGGAGGCCGGAATTCCGGTGATACGGAGTCAAGTTACTTTTAGGTCGGCTGGGACAGTGAAACTTGGCAAGCGTACCAGGGACCCGACCAAACTAACTTGGAAATAGTCACTTCCCCGATCCGACCACCGTCGGGGAAGTGGAGGGAAGGGGAATCCGGAATCTAGAGGTACGTATAACTTTGGAACGGGTGACCAGATTGAAACTTGATATTTGGAAAGACCTCGTGTCTTGGATGTCCCATGTGAAGTCCGAACCGAGTCCGATTATTGTGGGGGGGGGAGCCGCAAATCTTGTGACACGCTAAGAGTGGAGCGATTGGGATGAAACTTGGTGGGAAGAACAAGCACAAGCCCTAGATTCATCAGTGACAGAACTGGATCGGGTTCGAGCACTGTGGGGGGAGGAAGGGGGGTTCGGAATTCCGGTGATCACCAGTTAAAGTACTTCCAGATGTGCTAGGACCATGAAACTTGGAACATTAGAGACTTGACATGATTAGAATATTTTTGCCTCATGCGCTTTGCTTACAACTGAATTTCTTAAAGTACAAATGATACTTTTGAGTAAAATATACATTTCATTCTCCCGATGAGCTCATCATCATTTTTGCTTCAAGAGTTTTGATTACAGATGAATTTCTAGCGCCCCTAAAGTGCGCATCATCACAGCCAAATGTATGACCAAACGATACGTTCTCGTGATTTCCAAGGACCCATTATCTCAAGGGTTTTGCTTACAAATAATCACAACAAACCCACGAACTGAAGAATTCCTACTTTCATCCTCTGACCCAGCCTTGCAAGTGCCATATGAGCTTGCAGCTCTTGTTGTTCCTTGTAGGGTTCTACTAATATTTAAGATGGTCATCTGCGTACGAGCGACACATCAATCCCGTACAGAATACATGGTTTGGTCAAAAGTTATTTTTTTATTTTTCGGTTGAGATGCGCACTTTAAGGGTGCTAGAAAGTAATTTCTAAGCAAAATCCTTGAGGCAAAATGATCATGGGCTCATGGAGATTATGAAAATATTGATTTTGCTTAAAAGCATTGTTTTTACTTTGCGGTGAAGATGAGTTCTAAAGGATGGTTGAATCTGGGAAGTGACAGTTTCTAAGCCAATCTTGACAAGTCTCTAATGTTCACGCCAAGTTTCATCGTTCTAGCACATTTGGAAGTACCTTAAATCGCGATCACCCGAATTCCGGACCACCCTCCAATCCCCCCCCCCCCCCCAGAGTGCCCAAATCCGTCCCGGTTCTGTCACTGATATGTCTAGGGCTTACGTTTGTTCTTCCCCAACAAGTGTCATCCCAATCGCTACACTCTAAGCATGTCACACAATTCCCTCCGTCCCCCCCAGACTCCCCACATTGATCGGATCCTATCCGCACTTGAAATGGGACATGAGTTCTTTCCGAATATCACGTTTCATCAGTATCCGATCACCCGTTCAAAAGTTGGACATTTCTCAAGATTCCAGATTACCCCTCCCTCCACTCCCCCAACGATGGTGAAATAGAGAAACGACTGTTCTTAAGTTAAATTGTCGAGTTCCTGACATGCCTGCCAAGTTTGCATCGTTCTAGCACAAATGTAAGCATCTTACCTCGGTATTACCGGAATTCCGGAACCCTCCCTCGAACTGCCCTCACTGTGCTCGGATCCCGTCCGGTCTTGTCAACTATGTATCTGGGGTTTGTGCTTGTTCTTCCCACCAAGTTTCATCCCGATCCATCCACTCTGAACATGTCACACATTTCCCCCCCCCCCCCAGCTTCCCTCAACCGGATCCATTCTGGACTTGGAAGTGTGACATCTGAGACAGGAGGTCTTTCCAGATATCGAGTTTCAATAAGATCCGATTCCCCGTTCAGAAGTAAAAAATATGTCATTCCGGATTCCCCCTCCCTCCACTCCCCCCACGGTGGTCGAATCGGGGAAGTGACTGTTTCCAAGTTAGTGTGGTTGGTCCCTAATATGCCTGCCAAGTTTCATCGTCCTAGCACTTCTGGAAGTACCCTAACGCGAGATGAGTGGCTTGACTGACCGAAAAGTGATCGGTATATGGGACTTGTGCGAAGCTGCAAGCGCCATACATACTCACTTCCCCGATCCAACCATCAGGCGGGGAGTGGAGGGAGGGGGAATATGGAATATTTTAGATTTGTATATCTTTCGAACGGGTGATAGGATCTTAATGAAACTTGAGACTTGGAAAGACTTCGTGTCTCAGGCGACCCAGTTCATGTCCAGACAAGATCCGGTGACTTTGGGGGGAGTTGGAGGGGGGAACTGGAAACCTTAATGCTTAGAGCTGAATGATCGGGATGAATCTTTCTGGGTAGAACAAGCACACGTCCTAAATATATCGCCGAAATAACCGAACCGGATTTGGGCGCTGTGGGGAGAGTTGGGGGGGGGGGGGGGGGGGTCCACAATTCCGGTGATCCCGCGAGTTTGGTAGTTCGGGATGTATTAGGACCGTGAAACTTTGCAGACGTATCAGGCCTGCCAAGTTTCGTTGGGGGGGGGGGGGGGGCAGCGTATTCCTGTGATCGAGATTTACGCTGAATATGTGAATTCTCCCACATCGAGTAATCAAACTACATTCAAATCGTATAAAAACCGTCTTACGCGACTGATAAGATGGGCGAAAAAGATGCATTTTCAGAAACTATTTCACGAAGCCGAAGGATCTCCAAAAAAGACCTGGACAATAATTAACGAGTGTCTTAATAAAAGCAAAAGTCAAGGGCTGCCCGAATCAATGAATACATCGGACGGATCAACAGTGTGTGGGAAGCAAAAGGTAGCAGAGAAAATGAATCAGCACTTTGCTAGGATTGGAGAGGCTACCGTCAACAGTAATTCAGATGACCGCTTGAATTTGGAATCTGATTTTCGCGACTTTCTACCACAGCCCGTCGATTCTTCCATATTTCTCTCTCCCGTGACTGTAGCGGAACTCAAGAATCTGGTAAAGATCATGAAGAACGGACATTCTGAAGGAACCGATGGCTCATCAACGTATCTACTGAAACAAACCATTGGTTGCTATGCTCAAGTGCTAGTTCATCTGGTCAACCTATGCTTCAAGCAAGGATCTTTCCCTGAAGTGATGAAAACGGCTCGAGTTATTCCCCTACATAAAGGAGGAAACAAGCAAGATCCGTCTAATTATCGTCCTATTTCCATTTTGTCCGCCTTTAGCAAAGTTATTGAGAAGTGTATATGTAACAGGTTGACCAGTTTTTTGAAGAAAACAAATTTTTTCAGCCCATTTCAATTCGGATTCAGGTCTTCACATTCTACAGAACAGGCAATATTAAAGCTAACCCAGTTCTTGAATGATGCCATGGATAAAGGTCTGCTACCTGCAACAATATTCGTGGACATAAAAAAAGCTTTCGACACTATTTCTCACAAAATTCTACTATCTAAGCTACATAATTGCGGTGTTAGAGGACAAGCGAGTTTTCTAATTGAATCTTACCTAAAGGACAGAAAACAAATTCTGGATGCGAATGGCTACATTACAGATCAAGAAAATCTATCAAATGATGTTGGAGTCCCTCAGGGGTCCATACTTGGACCACTGTTATTTCTTATCTATGTAAACGATCTCCCTCTAAGCCTAGCCTGCCATAGGACTGACATGGATCTCAGTTTACTGTTTGCTGATGATACAGCCAGCTCTACCTGCGACATAGATCAGCAATCTCTCAGATCAAATCTCCAACTATCACTGAAGAAGATGCTTCACTGGTTCCATTGTAACAAATTGGTTGTCAACACTTCGAAGACTCTTTTTATGGTTTTTTCAAGAACTTCTACTGCAGTACCAACGTTACAAGAGATTGAAGTCACATTTGGAGGTCAAGTAGTAAAAATCAATCGAGTGCAGACATCACGGTATCTTGGAGTCGTTGTTGACCAGAATTTAAGTTGGAAAGCTCACATCGCTAGCCTAAGACTTAAGTTGGGAAGGAACGTAGGTGTAATGCATCGTCTCAAATTTTTTCTTCCTTTTTCTGCTCTAAAATCAATTTATCTCTTGTTCATTCGTATATTAATTATTGTTCGATTATTTATTTGAGTACGTTTCAATCTCATATTTCTCCTATTGTGAAGTTACAAAACAAAGCAGTGAGAATCCTTAAGATGTTATTTTATTCCCCAGTTTCTCTTCCTGGTAAATCTCCAACTAAAAGTCTTTACAGTTATTTCAGTATTATTCCTGTTAGACAAATCCTAGTTTTTCATTGTATACTTTTCCATGTCCGTTATCTAAAGGATCAGCTGCCAGTTTGCTTCAAATAATTTTTTCCAGGCCCTCCTTCAGTCCGACCGTACAATACTCGTCGTCCTTCAAGTAAGCTTCCTATGCCTTTAATTGTTTCCGAGCGATCAAGATTTTCCCCTAAAAATATTATTACTAAATATTGGAACAAATATGAATCTTGTTTTAACCAGAGTCTGTCGCTCATAACAATAAAAGCTAAAATTAAAGCTGTACTTATTAATGAATATTAGTTTGTGAGTAGCTCCCGGCCTTTCAGCTATCGGATAAATAATAATATAATTATAAAAATACAAACTTTTGGTATATATTTTTTTTTTTTTGGTGTGAGATAGAGTGAGAAGTGTGATGGCATCCGTTTCTTCTGGGTTTGTTTGTTTATCCCGTTTGTCGCCCGGCTTTCGAGCCAGTCTCCCTGCTGGGGACGTTATGTGAATATTGTTAAATATGTATGTTTAAATAATAAAAGAACTTGAACTTGGGTACTTCCAGATGTGCTAAGGACGATGAAACATGGCTGGCATAATAGTGGTCCGAATAAATAGACTTAAGGACCCGACACAATGCCCTAGGAGAACTTCTGTTCCTGGATCTGACCATTGGGGGGGGGGGGGGGGTAACCCGGAAATTACTGACTGCCGTAGGTTGTGAACGGGTGGTTCGGCTCGAATAAAACCTTATGGGCGATAAGAACAGATGACCTAGTTATGCAAAACCTGTGTCCGAACCACGTGTGGTCTAGGCTGGGGCAGTTGGAGGGGGTGGGGGTTGCGGGTCTGGAAACTATGTGACACGTACAAACGTACACAAATGAAAGGAATGGGCGGAGTGGGATGCAAGTTTGACAAAAACCGAGTTTCTGCGGCCTAGATTCGTTGTTTGGCGTCTGGATCTGATCCGGCCACGGTAGGAGGAGGGTGAAGGGGAACTGGAAATTTTCGGATAGGCTTTGATAAGAGTCAAACTTATATATTTGAGGCGTATTGTATGTTTCGTATGTTATTTTCTTGTTGTCTTTTGTTCTTTTGTTCTTTTTCTTTTCTATTTATCTCTACTCAACACTCTTTTGTTGTAAAACATTTTGCGGGTTATAAATATACTTACTTTTAGGTTTCCCAACCAGATTCGGCTGTGGTAGGGGGATTTGGAGGGGGGTACCGGAAATAGTGTGGCTCGAATAGGGATCAAACGAGTGGATCTTAACTTGGAAGGTAGAAAATTCATTTGCTCTTGACGATCCGAGGCGGTGCCAGAAATGCTAAGACTCGAGTGAAACTAGATAACCTATTTCTAGGTCCGAACCTAGGGAGTAGAAGAGAGTATTTTGTGACGTTCTTATCTACTTTCTTGCACCACCTACTCATAGCAAGTGCAATTTGAGCTACCCGATGAAAAATTAATCTCAGAATAGTAGTATGGAGTTGTACGAAAAAGTAGCATGGAGTACTAACTGATGCTACTACACGCTTCTACTTCAAGACTACCGTGCATTCTACTGCATGCTACTATTAGCAATACTGGATGCTCCTAGAGCAAGACAGGATGCTACTGGATACTACTACTTAAGATTGGCCCAGTCAGAGGCACATTAAATGATAGTACTCTTTACTATTACATATCACTAGATGCAACTTTTTCGTACAACTATCATACAACTAAGCAGGCTACAAATGTTTCATCGGGTCGTACCTCTTGTGTTTTGTTTCCTCTTGTGTTTTTTTCCTTTTGTTTTGTTATTGATTTTTTTTTTTTTTAAATTGTGAGTTGGTCCTATAGTTGGTCCTTATTTCAGTGAATAAAAAAAAAAAAGCCAAAACTTACTTAATAGTTAGTTACAAAAAGTTAGTTACATTAAAGACCTCTAGTAAAAACAGGGAAAAATTGACATAGCTGTTTCTTCTGACGAGCGAGTATCTCATAAACAATCGACCGTGTGCTTGCCACGCATCGAAAAAAGCGAAACAAGGCAGGTGAAAATCCGGATGGAGCAATCACGGAACTAGGTCGCATATACATCATACGTACGACGGGTACTTTAAAGGAACCCTCTAACTATTTACTATTCAACTTACAGTATCTTAAAATATCTGAATACTTCGAAACTAGGTTGTGGTTTCAACCTAATCTGCCACGGCTTTGGCTGTTTTAAGCCTTTCCGAGACCCGTTGACTTACTGCGAAAACAAGGAAACAATTTACATAACCGGTTTTTCTGACGGAAAAACTTCTCCCAGGCAACCGTGGACAGTGTGAAATCGGAGGTAACTAAACACGGCAAGTGAGAAAATCAGCGTGATTTTGTTAGAGGGGTTAGAATGTACCGTACGAAATTGGGGTCTCCGAGTTTAGAAATATACGGAGTGATTATGGAAGTAGGTTGCATTAGCATTATAGGTAAGATAGGTCCTTTAAGGACTGTCTATGGAGCGTTTTTTGTGGAGTGCTGTCTGCGATTTGTGCATATTCGATTGTCAGTATATCTTTTAGGTCATTCTACCTCGCGCTGTTCAAACAATTAGTTTCTGTCGGACAGAAAGGTTGTTACAGAACATCCATGGAATTATGCAAAGTCTTATTCAACCTCTCACCACATGATGACCCCTTAGGTAAGACATCTCAGTTCAACCCTCCCGTTTCTTATTCTTTTTCTGGGATTGGATTTAGGTACGAGAGTAGTTGGAGATGTCGACGATGCATTAAGTTTTCATGGATATTTTAAAACTAATACTCAAGTCTTCCGCTCAAGGAACACGCTCTTTCATCTTCCTGTTGATTTCAGTTTTCATATTTTGGCTTCTACCCGGTCATAATTATTTATTTATTTAAAAACAATAGCCAACGATAGCCATTTCATTAAAGGACACCTGAACAATGAAACCATACTTTGAACACACCATGGAGAAAGCATTTACAGACATGGCCGCGGAGAGCATTCTTCTCCTGAGCGTGACGTTTTCAAAATATGGATGTTCGTTTCGGGAGGTTTGCACATGCAGACTCCAAGATAAAAAGCGCAATTGATTCAAATCTTGTACAGCGTTGGTCGGATCGTATTGGAATTTCTTCTAGATATACGTTTGGGCCTAACTGGTTAACAAATATTACAGAGAAGGGTTGATTGGAGACATTTGTTCATTTCTAAAATTGTTCGGTACTGAAATAAGGACAGATGCAAAATGGAGCAAAAATCGTAGCTTGGAAACACTATTTCGTACTCGTCTTTATTTTATGCATAAATCAGCTTGTATAATTCAGATTTGATTAGATTTTTTGTTTTTGAATGTTTTTGTACCTGTGTTATTTTTTTACATTTTATAAAGCAAGCTAATCAAGCTTCACAACACTATTCAGAAAGAAAAACTTTTAATAGGCACTTTAAGCCATGGAACTTCTGATGAAACACTAGAACAATCAGGTAAACTGCATCTGCGGCTTGACTTTGGTGATATCTCAAATACATCAAATATATATGTTGATGAGATTTTTTACTCTGATCAGTTCGACTACTCAAAATTTCTTAGAGTTATTTAGAGGCGAAAGCCTTTTCTCTTGCTTTGTATTATTATTATTATATCATTTTCTATCAAGCATTGCTGGGAGTTTTTGAATTTCCTGCCACGATATCCCAGCTCCTAAGATTTGGATCGCCGAAATGCCATAGAGGTAAAGACAAGGGATAACAAGAAAACGGCCGATTTTCGTAGCGCCATCTAAAGGAAGTGGGAAATGTTTATTGGTGAAGCATTTAATACAAAGTAAAGCATTAGAAGTGTCCATTGCGCTTTAACGACTCCTTAGGCCGGTAGTAGTTCGCGAAATATACGATTCCCGACCCAAAATTGCAAAAGCTTCGAACGCACCAGTAATTGCTTGGATGCAGGATTCACAAGAATCACCCATATTTGCATAAAATATGTTACTTTAGGTTGTTCCGTAGACTCACTAACCCATCTTAGATTAGGCCGTTTCCTCAAAACGCTCGCTGGAAAAGTAGCATGGCAGGTCGATTTTTCTACTGAAAGCAAAGATGGGCGAATCCGAATCCGGATTCGAATCATGTTTCCCAATTTGGACACAGTGGGCTTAGGCAATCCAGCTTTTTTTTTTATTTCCACCACCAAACATCCCCAGTATAATATATCACGTTATCTGATTACCTTATACATCAGTACTTTTTGTCACCTCTGGCTTTTAAAGTACGACCTATGTACATGATTTGATTTTTGTTAAAGGATACATGAACAATGAAACCATACATGCACACTCCATGTAGAATGCATTTACATACATGGCCACGGAGAGCATTCTTCTCCTGAGCGCGACGTTTTCAAAATAGGGATGTTCGTTTCAGGAGGTTTGCACATGCAGACTCCAAGACAAAAAGCGCAATTCATTCAAATCTTGTACAGCGCTGGCCGGATCGTATTGGAATTTCTTCTAGATATACGTTTGGGCCTAACTGATTAAAAAATATTCCAGAAGAAGGGTTGATTGGAGACATTTGTTCATTTCTAATATTGTTCGGTACTGAAATAAGGACAGATGCAAAATGGAGCAAAAATCATAGCTTGGAAACACTATTTCGTATTTGCATTGGGTTTTCTGCAGGCAATGTTAACGGAAGTCATACAGACAGGGATGATACTTGGTACTCTTTATTCAGGTGTCCTTTAAGGTCGGATTCGAATCCTCAGCAGGAAATGGTGGATTTGGATTCGGAATAGGATTCGTACCTAGCCCTGGATTCGAATCCTTCCATGATCGGATTGGTCCATCTCTGACTGCAAGTTCACGTATCGTGCAAGTCCACATCGATAGCTCTTAACCAACTATAGTTGCGTTTTTGCTGATACCATGGTATCTGTAACCACGGTCTAAAGTCGTTTTTGTAGTTATCGTGGTATCTGATACCACGGTCAAAGGCGTTTTTGCAGTTATCGTTGTATCTGGCCAGTTATCGTGATATGAGATATTCAGATACTACGGTCCGACTGTGGTAACTGGTCGTGGTATATGAAAAGTCATCTCATTTTCATCAAATTTTGTCTGATTAGTGATAAAGAAGTTTAGCACTTAGTGATGTAACTGGATATTTGTTTTTCTTTTGGGATGACTTTGAAAAGTGCAATTTCGGCAATAGTAATTTTTGCAGAGCACCGTGTATCAGATACCACGATAATTGCAAAACGACTAATTGCAGATCCAGTTACCGTGGTAACAGATACCATTGTATCAGCAAAAACGCAACTTATATCTCGTTTTCTTCTAGGCGTTTTGTTGATGATTGACTACTACGCTCTGCGCGCAGGGGAGTACTGTTGGCTTCTTCACTTTTACAAGAAATACGGCGAATCCAGAAATCTCAGTCAGCTACCGAATTGGGCTCTCAGCACGGCTCTTGCCATGTATTTTCTGTCTCAAGAGGAAGACAAGGTAAGAGTTCCTCAGCATCTTTTCCCCGTATTCTGAAGTCTGGGAACCCCAAATGTATCATAGATGTCTGTAAATATGCGACTAAAGGATTTATGAATGAAAGTTTAGCTTAGTTTACTTAGCACAGTATTTCTAGAGGTGTAATAGTTTCTTTGTGAAGTGAAACGTGTATTAATTCTTGTATGGCCTTTTGGCTGGACAAACAAGCGTTATTATTATGATAATTATACGGTGCGGACGAGACACGTGTCTCCCTCTCACCCTTGTGCAAAGTTATTTTCATTTTTTTTTGTTTTTTTTTTATTTTCAATGTTTTTGCTCTTGGCCATTTCTCCACATTCCATCTAGGAAGAAGAATTTTTTTTTACCCGATTAGTCCCTTATCTTTTTGCATTTACTACTTTGTTGAAAGCTCACTGTATATTTCCCTTTTCTTTGTCTTGTACTGCGCTATTTCCCTCTTCTAATTCCGTTCTATCGTCATCGTCGTGTTCCCCCCTCGATCATAAGACGGTATCTGTTGTCAACCTGACAACTTGGACTGAGGCTTTTTCCAATATGTAATACCTGCCCTAAAACAAACTCAGTTCATTTTTTCCGACATAAAATGAAGTTACACCGGATATATTGTTAGGAAGTTGAAGACTTGGATCCCAGGGTCTTGGGATATGTTATATTCATCTTAAAACAAATCTGGATTTTTTTTCCGGTCAATGGAAAGGTAGACCGACAGGTTTGGCGAACAATTTGAAAGCTGGTAAATCCTGCTATACGAATACATGTTTGTGCGGCGCTTAAAGTAGTAGCCGGAAACTTACACCAGTCATCATCCCTTTTCACCAATCATTCCCATGCGGTCGATTTGCCAATCCGCCCATAGAGTAATAATATAATAACAGTATAATATCGATAGTATAATAATCCATAACCAGCGAGTCGTGTGACAACCAAAACGTCCGTTACAACGTTCTCTGATTCTGCGTTCAGTTATTCAGTGCTAGTTAACACACTTTGTAAATCCGAGCGTATTTTACGCACATATTTGGGCTTGAAAAGTTCTCTAGCAATACGGATGCATTTGAGAGATCGATCCGTTTTGTATATATATAAAATACGTCCGTATTGCTAGCAATCTTTTCAAGCTCAAATACGTGCGTAAAGTACGCTCGGATTTTACGCAGTGTGTAAACCCACCATCAGTCAGTGCCAAAAAACTCGTGAGGGGAAAGGAAGAAAAGAAGCTGTTTTTCGTCGAGGAGCTTCAGTCCAAAAGGTCGGACCCGGGGAAAACTTTCCAAGACCAATAAGTCGGATACTTGTTCGTTAAGAGTATCAGCAACTCTAATTAGTCGGAGCCTAGTTCATCAGTACTTGCATTTTTGCAGTAAACCATGGTATCTGATACCACGGATCGTCGTTTTCTTTTCGTTTCAGTTCAAAAAGCTTTTTTGCAATTACCGGGGTATCTGGCAAAGTACCGTGGTATCTGGCAAGGTACCGTGGTATCTGGCAAGGTACCGTGGTATCTGGCAAGGTACCGTGGCATCTGGCAAGGTACCGTGGCATCTGGCAAGGTACCGTGGCATCTGGCAAGGTACCGTGGTATCTGGCAAGGTACCGTGGTATCTGGCAAGGTACCGTGGTATCTGGCAAGGTACCGTGGTATCTGGCAAGGTACCGTGGTATCTGGCAAGGTACCGTGGTATCTGGCAAGGTACCGTGGTATCTGACAAGGTACCATGGTATCTGGCAAGGTACCGTGGTATCTGGCAAGGTACCGTGGTATCTTGCAAGGTACCTTGGTATCTGATATTCAAATAGAACAATGGTAACAGATACCATGGTATGCGGTAACTGGATCTGCAATTAGTCGTTTTTGAAGTTACCGTGGTATGGTATCTGTTACTACGGTTCATCTACAAAAGAACAATTGCCGATAGTGCGCTGTTGGAAGTTGTCCCAAAAGACAAACTGATATCCAGTCACATCACTAAGTGCCCAACTTCTTTCCCACCAATTTTACAAAATCCTAGGCTATAGTATTGATGATGGTGAAAGTGAGACGACTTTTCAGATACCATTGATCAGTTACCATGGTCGGACCGTGGTATCTGAATATCAGATGCCAAGGAATCTGGCCAGATACCACGGTAACTGCTGACACCCCTTTAGACCGCGGTGTCAGAAACTATGGTATATACAAACTAATGCGAAACATGGCTCCGAACTTCGAAATTTGTTCAGGGAAGAAGAAGAAAGATTACACCAGAACAGGGGGGAAGGAAGAAGTGAGAATGCAGTAAAGTGAGGATGTCAACTAACCTTTAAGAGCTCATACCTTGTTGCTCTGAATTCTTCAGGCTGCATTTGAATGACCACATGGTTCTATTGTTAAGACGGGATGCTTGTGTTGTCCTGAGGCCTTTTCTGTGCCTAAAAAAAACTCTTAAATTTGTTTTTATTTTAAATTTGTTTTTGAAATTTATTTTAGCGTGATATACATTTCGGCAGCCGCGAATGGGCTGGGGCGGAAGGAAGGATTATTACAATTACAAATATTACAATTCCATTTATTTCCAAAACTTGAAGTGGACAAGCCGAATATTCGTTTGGTCGTCAATAAAATATATATATACACTTTACAGTCAACACTTATGAATTAATTCGAAATAAAATAATCGGCCAATACATTTAATAGAAAGAGTTAACCTTAGGTACACAATTACTTACTAACACCGTCGTTGAAAAACTTGACAAAGGGAGGGAACAAAGCGAGATGAATTGACTGGTATCAGTAAATTAGACTCTTGGTTTGAGAGCGGTTATCAAAATTGTTACAGTATATACTTATGCCCCAGAAACCGGAAAATTCTGCATGCATGTAAAACAACGGACCAACACTAAAATGCATATTTTTCTCAAAAAACGCCGATAATATCCTTCTACGCCATAAGTTCATAACTACCCTTAAAAAAAACACAAAAAAACGTAATCTACCGTGGTATATATTCCTTCAGCCCAAGCTGACTGCGAATCATGTTTGATAATGAAAAACGGATCGAAATGTTTGACAATGCAAAACGGATACGTCAGCTACATTGTATTAGAGCTCTATTTCGGCCGTTCTTGACAAGGGTCCTCTAGTCACCTGTCTCTTCTTCTTTCCAGCTAAGGTGGATCATAACAAAATGTAGCTAACATATCCGTTTTGCATTGTCAAACATACCGTGGTAGTTTTTTTTTTTCGTTTAACTGAGTATAGGCCTCTCAGTATTCCTGTAATACTCTCTCTGTCTTTTTTTTAGTTAGCCTAGATTTGTAATATAGCCACCTTAATGTGTTTTTCTTTTGTTATTTTTACATTTTTTCGTTTTCGTTTTTCTTTTCTTTCTTTGTACTCTATCGCACGTTCTGATGAACCTTGATGGGCAATAACGTTTACTTACTTACTTACTATTAAAATCTCCAAAGATTCTTTACTTTCTTATTTATAAATAGTATATTAATACCTCCTATGGGCGCATCGTCACCAAGCCGGGCGCTATAATCGTAGGGAAATTTGTATAGCACCTTCTACGCCCCTTCTATACTATTTCGTTCTGTGTCCCTCATATTCTGTGAAAGAGGGAGATCAAAAAGATGAGATCTTGTTATTTTAAATATGCAAAGCACCTGCTGCACTTGTCGAAATTATGTCATAACCATACATTGACGGAGAGGTTCAAAATTCATGATGCGAATGTTACCCTTTTGAATGTTTCCTTGTCGCTATAAAAAATCATGGACAAAAGGGCCCAACCAGTGCACAACCTTATCCACTGCTTCGTGGCCGAAGATTGAAAATTAAGTGTATGTTTCTGTGTGTATGTGTTTTATTTATTTTCTTTCATTTACTCCGCTTTTTGGGATCCCAAAACGTAAGTGGAGGGATACCTATGACATCACAAAAGTTGTCCGTCTGTCCGTCTGTAAGCACTATAACTCTCGAAGGAAATGAGATATTTTGATGAAACTTTGTGTGAGGATTGTTTGGGTCAAGAGTAAGGTCAAGTTCGTAGATAGCTCTGTAGCCCTACATTTAGGGGTGGGGGAGGGGGTTTAATTTAAGGGGCAAATGAAATATTTTTAAACGTATAATGTGATAGTCGATTATGGGGTAAAAAGACATGCTGAACACGATAGTGAAAACCATTTTGTCATCGGACAAGTAGTTCGCCCGGAATCCGGCCAAAACCGGAAAGTTTGTTAAAAGTAAAAGTTTTATTTGAAGTTGATTAGATGTTCGATTTAGGGATAATAAGACATGCTGAACATGATGGGGAAACACATGTGTTCGCCGGACAAGTAGTTAGCCCGGAATCCGGCCGAAACCGGAAAGTCTGTTAAAAGTAAAAGTTTTATTTGAGGTTGATTAGATGTTCGATTTAGGGATAATAAGACATGCTGGACATGATGGGGAAACACATGTGTTCGCCGGACAAGTAGTTAGCCCGGAATCCGGCCGAAACCGGAAAGTCTGTTAAAAGTAAAAGTTTTATTTGAGGTTGGTTAGATGTTCGATTTAGGGATAAGAAGACGTGCTAAAAACGATGGTGAAAAGCATTTTCTCGCCGGGCAAGTAGTTCGCCGGGAATTCGGCCAAAACCGGAAAGTTTGTCGAAAGTAAAAGTTTTGTTTTAAGTTGATTAGATGTTCGATTAAGGGATAAGAAGACATGCTGAACCCTTATGGGAACAGTATTTTCTACCAGGACAACTTGTTCGGCCGGAATCAGACCAAACCGGAAAATTTGTTAAAAGCAAAAGTTTTATTTGAAGTTGATTAGATGACAGATTTAGGGGTAAGAAAACACGCTGAATCTGTATATGACAATCTTTTTTTTTACCTGGACATATAGTTCGTTTGGAATCCGGTTGAAACCGGATTTTTTTTTATAAGTTGAACTTTTACTTGAAGTTGATTAGATGTTCTTTATACGGATAAGGTGATACGCTGAATTGGTTTCTGACCTTTTTTTTTCTGGACAAGTATGGTAGTTCGTTCGCAAATGTCCGGATCAAATATTAGATTTTTGGGATCCCATCGAAACCTTTGGTCTTGTTCAAAATGGCGGGTTATAAATAAATTACTTACTTACTTTTCCTTTACTACTGCACTTACGCCCTTGGGCAGTGCATCATAAATCGTTCATTCAATCATTACTTACTTATTATACTTAATATTCAACCTACTATTGTCAGAGAATGGTCAGAATCTTGAATATTTGACTGGAGATCAATCCATTAGGCTCATGGTTTGATAACACTTCTTCCTCCAGAAACCTGTCAAAAATGACAAGACGAAACGTGGGAAACAATTAGAATACGCCGTCACAGAAGAAGAAGCAGATAAAGCCTTACAGGATGCGCTCATAATGTTCCCCGGGTTTCTAAAGCCGATGATTGACAAATGCAACGTACAACCTGACGAATCAATATTCAGAAACGACTTGTTCGGACCAATGGCGGAATATGAGTAAGTAGCCTAGCGGTTAAATCTTTAACCCTTTAGGTGCACCTCGAACCTTCAACCTTCATCTAAAGCTGCGTTCGTTGCACTCCGGGCTGTCACTGGTGTTTAGTCACCAGTGTCCGGTTCTTCCCTTAGAACGCGTTCTTTTGGTTCACAGGCGAGTTGATGAAAACCGGCTAACTCCTCGCTGAAGCCGAGCTCACGAGCAGGTTCTGGTTAGTCCGCACTGGTGAGATAAAACCGGACACTGGTTAGTTCAAAAACGGGTTAATTGACTGGTGAGAAGTCACCGGTGGATGCAAAAACGGCTTATAAGAAAAACCGGAGACCACCGGTGAGAACTCCCGTGACAAAGAACGCAGCTTAAGTTGCATTTTGAGTCTCGCTGTTCTCAACCCGTGTTCGTCACAAGTCGTTTTTACGGAGCGCATCCAGTGTGCATCCTAGCACGGGTTCCGTGTTCTGTTGCTTCAAGCGTTTTAGCTCCCGTGTTTCTTTCGAGTTCAACACCGAGTCAAAACACAGACGGACTGTGTTTCCTGTGCCAGGTTCTGTTATGCAAAACACGGGTGCTGAAAACGGGTGACAGCGCAACGTGTTAGGATTCGAGTTCAACATGATAATTGCTGAGAACGCAACTCTAATATACACAATTCTTATATTAAGAGGAATCGTTAAATTAATCCTTAAAACGAAGAATTCTTTCTGCAAGTTTATTTTCTTGTTGGTACATTTCTATTTGATAATCCCGAACGGATACGTCAGCTGGATTTTAATAGAGCTATATTTTGGCCCTTCTTGGGAAGGGTCCTCTTTAGGCTCAGAGCCGCTCAAGTTGCAAAAACAAACTAAATATTGTAGCTTAGCGTTAAATATTTGACTTTGTGAATTCCTTTGAGAGTTGCTTGGAGTTAAAAACGTTGCTGTGATTTCATTTTGGACACTTCTGCTGTTTTTGCTGGCTCGATTGGGTCTTTGATCGGGTAGATATTTTCTGCATTTGGGTTGACTTTGGTTTTGTTGTAGAGAACAGCTTGGGTCTGAATTTCCTTTCGCAGATGATGTCGTTCCATGTTTCTGGTAGTGAGTATTCGCCTGTGTCTCTATTGATCCCTAAACGGTTTTCTTGCCAAGAAGGGCCGAAATATAGCTCTAATAAAATTTAGCTGACGTATCCGTTTTGCATTATCAGATGTGATTCGCAGTCAGCTTGGGCTGAAGGAGTATTTATCATTTCTGTGTTATATTTATTGGGGTAAACTATTTTTCAGGATTAGTTTACATGTCAATAGAAATATATTTGTTCACTTTTACAGTTCGGAAACTGACAGGTCGAGTAATTCGCTGTTCGTCTCTAACAGACCCGATGAAAAATTTATCTCAAAAATAGTATTATGAAGTTGTACAAAGAAGTAGCATGAAGTATTAACTGATACTACTACAGGCTTCCATGTCACGGCTACCGTGTTACTGCATTCTACTGCATGCTACTATAGTAAGAGAGGATGGTACTGGATACTACTGCTTAAGATTGGCCCGGCCTGAGGCACATTGAATGATAGTATTCTTTACTGTTACATAATTGCAATTTTTTCATACAACTACGCAAGCTACACATTTTTCTTCAGGGACAGATTGAAACTAGGGAAACTCGACATTTTGGTCTGAAAACTTTGTGACTAAGAATGTATCGGTTAATTTTAAAATCTTGAGCTACTTAATATCACGTGTTCCAGAAAATTACCATCAGATGTTTTTGCCGTAGGATGTATGACGCTTCCGGTCGTACTTCAGGCGAGTCAATCAGTCAGCCGGTCAATTTATTACTAACCTGTAGCCTTGGGCTGACACGGGTAAGAAATGTAGAAATAATGGCAGAAGTAATTTATTCACTAGTCGGTAATCCACAACACACCTTTAAACCACACGGCCTACACCAGAGCAAAATAGCACTAGAGAGTAGCCCAAGACTTGACAAAAATTGACAGATACTCTAATACAGAGCAAAATAACACCAGGTAGTAGCGCCAAGACTTGACAAAAATTGACACACACTCTAATACAGAGCAAAATAACACTAGGGAGTAGCACCAAGACCTATGCTTTCCATGCTTAACAATCAGGCATACTTGTAGCGCCGCCGACTGCACTTGTGGCATTTAAAGCAAAACAGACTTGCGAGTTTAGAAATTTCTAGGAAAGCTGAGATGCGGTCTGCACGCATCGAAGAAACAGGGGAGGTTGTATCTTTTTTTTTGCTATGTTCAGGATTTTGAGTCATTGGAGCCAGCGCTGGTGAACGACTGAATGCGTTTCAGTAGACGTTCTCTATCACTAGGCGAATGTGTGTCACTTTTTTCAAGTCTTGGCGCTGCTCCCTAGTGTTATTTTGCTCTGCTCTATAGCAGCGATACTAGCACCACTATAGCGATAGAATACGTCCCTAATGAAACTCATTCAGCCGTTCACCAGCGCTGGCTCCGATAACTTCATATTCTGAACATAGCAAACAAATGATACAGCCTCCGTTGTTTCCTGGGTGGGTGCAGACCGCACCTTTGCTTTACTAAAAATTTCGAGACCCGCAAGTATTTCTCGCTTTAAATGCTGCAAGTGTAGGAGGCGATGCTACGAGTATGGCCGTTTGCAAAGCATGGAAAGCATAGGTCGTGGCGCTATTCCCTGGTGTTATTTTGCTGTGCCCTACACGGATGAACATTCAAACCAAAACTAAACTGTTCCGGCTAACGGTTTTCTTGGGACACTGCGGCTTAATGGTTGTTGCAAAGAACCCGAAAAAGTGTGTATTAATCGAGAATTTTCTAGAAATGATGATAATGTTATTCTTTTTCCGGATGAAAGGGAACGATCTTCGAATATTTTCGCGCCGTCTCATTTTTGCAGTTTTTATTTCCTTTCTCTTTTTTTAAGCCAGTCACAACCCCTTAAGCTGCTTATTCAGCTTTACATTGCGCGAACTTTCACCATCTGGAAGCAGCCAATCGTCTTACCCTTCCTGGAACGTAACGCGAATGCGGCCTTAAGGCGGCTTCACACTGGAGAACAATACCATAAAGAATGCGTGGAAGCTCGGAAGCGACGGTATGTTGGCACACCTAGGAACATCTGTCGGCATGTCCTGTTGTCCGATTTCAAAGAAGCGACGGCGCTTGTTCCATCGGTAAGTTCTTCAGAAGCAGCGGACATACAGAGCGTGTTCCACCCTACTTACCGTAGTTACGACCCATGACGTTACGAATTTTGTCTTTTTCGCGTCAAGGCTGGAATGAATTTTCCTATTTCTGGCAAAATATCATGCCGCGGGCTGATCAGGACAATCCTGTCACAGAGATCGTAGTTACCACACTAAGCTCCCGAGGGTGGTAAGCAAGTAGTTATTTTTAGTTACTATTTCGAGAAGGTTGGAATGGTCGACGTATAGTTACTTTTCACGAGGTTGGAACGAACATCGTAACTAATAGTTACTATTGTTCGAAGGGTGGAACACGCTCACAAAGAGAAGACTCGTGATTCCGGGCGCTTATAGGTGCAACCATGATATCAAATCGCAGATGAAGAATGATGTCGCATTGGAGGAATCTGAGCGGGAAATTTACGTTGATCATTTTCAGTATCGTCGTAAGCTGGCGGTAGTCATCGTAATTCGTAACGTGTCGTATTCCGCCATTTACGATTTTTTCATCCAATGATAGCACGCCGGGTACAGACGAGTCACTCTGTAAAAAGTCTCTCTTACATCGGGTTTTAGTGGTTGCACATCACCGAATTCGGCGATTTTTATTCCGAATTCGGAGAGTTAAAATCCGAATTCAGAGAGCTAAAATCCGAATTCAGAGAGCTAAAATCCGATACAGGATTAAAACGCTAGAATGCAACATACAGCAGATTAGGATAACTTAATTTGCAGTATGTTGCATTCTAGCATTTTAATCCTGTATCTGATTTTAACTCTCGGAATTCGGAATAAAAATCACCGAATTCGGTGATGTGCAACCAACTGAAGTCCGATGTAGGCGAGACTTTTTACAGTGCATTAGAGAACTCACTTTAATCGAACATTTTCTTTCGTGTGGTCTTATTGCTTTGCTGGAGTAATTTTCGTCGCGATTGTGAGAGTGTTCGCCTCCTTCATCTGTTGATTACAGAGTCGAACGCCTTTGTTCACTCTTCTGTATGCTCCCGCGGCGCTGAAATTCTATGAGCATAGTGAACATCGGCGACTAATTAGAACTGGCGTGTTGTGATATTTAGGTATCAACTTGTAAACCGTTGATTTAGCCGACGTTTTGTGTGCCTTCTCAATTTTTCGTTTCTCTCGTGTTCATAAGCCTTATGTCCGAAATCTTGTATTAGTTGCGTTTTTTGTTCGACTTTTCTATCGCCTTTTTGACGGCTTTTTACTTTTTTCTCGTTTTCGTAGAATGATCCTAATCACTGTTTGACAATTTCCCGTTTTTGTCAAAAAGGCAAACGCCGGCTTTCGCCTTTTCCCTCGGCTTTTCGCAAAAAGGCAAACTTGGTAGGTGACCAAGTTACGCCCTCCTTTTGCTTTTTCTTCGCGATTTTTATCAGTTTACCCCAAAATCCAACAAAAGATGGATTTGAGTCAAAATCATTAGCAGTATTTGAAGACCATCCCGGATATTTAAGATGGACAGTTTATAGTACAAATAAAATACAAGTAAAGTGGCATTTGTCAAAATTGTGTTTTCGTCCAAGAAAAGAGAGAACTCCTAGTAGAAACGGCGACTTGCAAAAACGTGAAAATGTTCGAAAAGGCCTGAAAAATGCTAAAAGCTAAAGCCGAAAAGGGAAAGGCATAAGTCGAACAAAAACGCAACTATTGTCTTGACGGTCTCCCATTAATGTGTAGCTGATTAAGACTGGACTACGATTAAAAGTCCAGATCTGGGGTCTGCTAGTCATCGATAGTGGTTAGGACTTTCGGCTTTCAACTGAGACAGGTTTGGGCCCCAAGGTCGATCCTCGTCTCATCCTTTGGTCGTTTCCTGCAGAAGGGGCTGCGCATTGGATCGCGGAGCCATCTATTGTTCAATTTACCCCTGAAAACACCAACTAGTGCTTCGTTCAGTTTATACTTATACCCGTCAATGGCTCAACGGGTAGAGCGTGAGACACGAGATCAAGAGGTTTGTGGTTCGATCCCAGGTAGTGAAAGCCTTTTGACTTGGACCAAGTGGTTGATCCATGGTGTACCAAAGAGGCAAATGCTAGGGTAGGTAAGGGGCTAGTCACTGAAACGAGGGTGAACTTGTAGAGTGAGGGGCTACTCACTGGGAAAAGGTGTACTTGGTAAATGAAGGGTTGCTCACTGTTAAAAATGGTGTACTGGGTAAGTGACGGGTTGCTCACTGGGTGTACTAAAGTTGGTTGGGGAGGGGGTGGGCTTGGAGTGAGCCAGTCCCAGGTCTCGCTCGGCAATAGACGCTGAGGCTCTGTAAGCCTATGTGCAGACGACCCAGATGTAAAACGGAAACGTGGAGAAATCTGGGGTAAAACAGAGGGAATGTCGGATAGTTTTCCCTCCAATTACGCATCGCAGTCCCGTCCGAGGGCGGTCAGACAGGAGATTGGTACCTGTGCTACGCGAGCCTTTAAGGATTTGCATGTGAGAGGCCGAGGATTTTAAGTTCATTTCCCAGTGTGGTTTGCTGAAACATCAGTTAGTATCTGGCTGCCGTGCGAGCAAGATCAATTTACCATGACGGAGTATATCTACTGCCCTGTATTGAACTTTGTGCAGCGAACCATGAAAAATGTGGACATAAAAAGTGAAACAATTGTGAGCACGGCCTCGAACTTCTTTGACAAAGATGCGATACGAGCAGCAGTGAAACTGCTCCAGGAAAATTTTGACAAAAACGTCGTGAAAGACAGAAGGACATCCATCCCAGTAGCCACAGTCGTGCAGGACATTATCTCAGCGCTTAGAGAACTCGACTCTAACACGGATTTCCAAACACGATTCACAGTGTACGAGCCCTCGGAAGTCCCGACAGTGCCGCATGACCTCCTCACATCAATGACTTGTAAAGTGAACGAGTGTGGTGAAAAACTGACCTCTTATCTGGATAGACTTAACCAAGGACTGGACCCCAAGGTATGGCCCCCCTTACCTGATCCCGGTAGAGAAATAGTCCCGGTAATAGTTCGAAATATTCCCCCACAAAACCTCACCTCTTGCGCTAAACAGAAGGAATTTCTGGATGCTAACGGTGCTGCTGGTGAGATCTCCAAAGTAATAGTGAAGAAAGACAGCATGGTGCTACTTATGAAATCTAAGTCAGCTGCCGATACCATTGCCTGCAACATTGAAAAATCGGCCCCGGGAGCATCTGCCTCTGTCAGAAACAAAAGCTATACAGGTGTTGCGAAATTTGTGCCAACAGAAACGTCCGACGACGAAATAATGTCTGCCGTCCCATCTCTCTTGGAAGCCCGTCGGTTCGGAAAAAGCCCATCAGTCAAAGTAACTTTCAAAGACAAACGATCTCTAGAGGAAGCTACTAGGTTCGGAATAACGGTCGGTTACACCAACATCAACGTTGTGCCCTATACCCCACCACCCCGCAGATGCTTTAGGTGTCAAAAACTTGATCACTTTGCCAAAGATTGCCCCCACGATGAAAAATGTGCCAACTGCTCGGGTCCCCACAGTGAAACAAGAGAATCCCCCTGCAAAAATTCCGCAAAATGTGCGAATTGTAACGGACCTCACCCCGCATACAGCCGCTTGTGCCCCGTAGCCAGTGCATCATCGTCAGTTAGTAAGAAGCCCCTCGCCTAATGACCAACAATCTGACAATATTCAGCAGAAATATATATGGGCACGCGCCGCACAAGTTGAACCATATCAATGAATGCATTGCCAAATTTGACATTGTTTGTATCCAAGAGCATCTTATCACCGAAATAAACACGTCAATCATGCCTCGAATGCGTGATCGAGATTATTTCATTCACAACGCGATCCGGCGCAGCGAGCTTGGCAGACCGAGTGGTGGGATAGCGATAATTACGGACTCGCGCTTAGGTGTACAGAGCGTCGAATCGTGCGATAATTTTTTGGCGGTGAGAATTCCTGGACCACGGGGATTCCTACTAGTGGCAGTTTATATGCCGACTAACTACAGAGATGTCCTGTCAGAAAAACGCTACAGCAATGCTTCTTCTCGGCTCGGTCGATTTCTACTTAAGCACAAGAATGAAAAATTTGTACTTTGCGGGGACTTCAACTGTAATCCAATAGACACCGACCCATTCTATCTCTTGCTCACATCGTGTCTCCCCGAAGATGCCAAAGTACTGCCAAA
Source organism: Branchinecta lynchi (assembly GCA_023053575.1). Classification (NCBI taxonomy): domain Eukaryota; kingdom Metazoa; phylum Arthropoda; class Branchiopoda; order Anostraca; family Branchinectidae; genus Branchinecta; species Branchinecta lynchi. The sequence goes on along the minus strand of JAKZAP010000017.1, from coordinate 12,418,890 downwards.
ATCGCAAAATTTCACGTATATCCACAACTCTATGTCCACTTCAGACCTCGACCATTTTATTACCAACTACAGTCTTGAACCGTCTACAACAGTAAACGTAGATAACGACACCGTCTGCAGTGACCATCTAGGCATAAGCCTCCAACTGCCAAACGCAGCTAGGCTCAACTTTTCTGCCCCACGCTGGTACACCAAAACAGAGTGGGGAAAAACCGACCGCCCTCAGTACCAAGGAATCGTGGACTCCATCCTATCCCGAATCTCCGTTCCATTCCAGCTACTCGCCCACGGACAGGAGCAAGACCGTACTGCTCTAAATATTTATACCTCCGAAATCGTCCATGCCCTTAAGTGTGCCGAATCCGGGGCAGTACCTCAATGTCGAGTGCGATTAGGCACGAGAAAGCCAGGTTGGGATAGCCCTGCCTTAAAGTGCAAAAAAAGAAAAGCCAAGTTCTGGTACCAAGTCTGGAAAGACTGTGGTCGCCCTCGCACCGGGGAAGTTTTCAAGTGTTTTCGTTATTCAAAAAAAACTTACAAAAGTACTGCCGACAGTATCCACGCCAAAAATGTTGAAAGTGCTTCTGCTGAGTGCAAATCAGACCCTAAGCAACTGTGGAAAATATTCGACAAAGCCGGTAGCAAAGAAACTGGCTCAACTTCTACCATCAGCGACGAAGCCTGGTCAAACCACTACCAATCAGTGTTTGCCAGCGTGAACACTGAAACCAACAGCGATTACGAGTGTAAATTAAAACATAGCCTTAGTTCAGTGAGAGACTGTCGAAGCGGAATCGTAGTTAGTAAGAGCACAGTTGAAAATATAGTGAAAAAGCTCAAGACAAATAAAGCCCCAGGCCTAGACGGTATTTCTCCTCGTCATCTAACGTTTGGAACCCCCCTTCTATTTGACCATATTGCCCTTTTACTTCAGATGTGCATTGCCCAAGGCATCGTGCCAAAGAACTTTTGTGAGGGTCGAACAACGAATATTCTTAAGAAGGGGAAAGATCCTAGTTCATGTAAATCTTTCAGACCCATAACTGTACTTTCGCTACTCAGCAAAATTTTTGAAAAAGTGCTTTTCCCGTATATTGTCAAGTTCGCTCTAGTGGGAGCTAAGCAATTAGGATTCCAATCTAATATGGGATGCGGATACGCCCACCGAGTTTTAAAAGCAATAATTAAGAAAAGCCTAGAGACTAGTATACCTGTCTACATGTGCAGTGTTGACATTTCGGCTGCATTCGACTCTGTCCTTCACCCGCAGTCGCTACTTATGCTCCTGGAAGCTGGGGTTGACCCGAGAATAGTTTTAGTTTTAGATGATTGGTACCGTCACGCTGTTAGTTTTATTGTGTTCGGTAATGAATTTAGTAACGGTTGTCGAAAAGAACGTCTGTCAAAACCCATTCCATTACTAAAAGGTGTACGACAAGGATCTGTTCTAAGCCCGGTCATATTTAACAGTGCTGTATATTCTGTAACTAGGTCAATAAGAGGAACTTTCTTCCTGGATGGAACAGATCTTAGTTTCATTTCTTACGCGGACGACCTCCTACTGATCAGCAGTACCCTTGATGGCCTACGGGACAATCTAAAATCGATAGTCCACGGCTACAGTAAGATCGGTCTTGACGTGAACGTGAGCAAAACTGAGTTTATTGTTTTTAATGAAGTCACGCAAGGGCAACGCACAATATCAATCGGGAACCACCTAGTCCGGCAGACGGACTCTCTTAAGTACCTCGGAATAGTTTACAAATCGAATATTCGGTCTGTGAGGACTACGTTAGTTGAAAATGTATGTAAAGCGATGCGCGGCGGCTACGGCCGCTCGGTAAAATGTAAGCACAGTGTCAACCGGTTCGTTCTTGCCCGCCTATTTAATGCAGTAATTACACCTTACGTACTTTATGTTTCGCCACTTTGGGAATTTTTAAAAATAACAGATCAAAGAAAAATACGCACCACGTACTACAAGTACGCAAAATTTTTGCTTGGCGTCCCTCTCCGAAGCTCAAACACGGAGTTATCAGCGAAATATAAAATAATAAACCCCACCGAAAAAATACACAAAATTGAAAAAAGTGCTCGGGCAAGAGCTATAAATGCTTGCGCAAACCATATGCTAACTCGATTCGCAGTATAGATTTTAGTATTATGTTTAGTGCGTGTACATATCTTCTTTAGTTTCTTTTCTTCTTTTCTTTTTCTTTATGTACTCCGCTTTTTCCCTTTTGTAAGCGGGCAAAAATAAATATATATATATATATAACCGTCAAACTGTTACGGTAGTGCCATCTGTACCCCGCACTGGTCACTTCCGCCGCCGCTAGTCAGCGTTACTCCCTTTCCATTCACTATGTTTAATCTTTTATACTGTCCCCAGTCTACTCTTTGTTATTTTATTAACTCATGAAAATGAGTCATCTTCTTCTACACTTGTTTTCCGGGTATTGACTAAACTTTAGAAGATTATCTACGGCCCGCGACGTTTTCGTGACGACGTCATGAAAGAAATAAGGAAATTCGATTAAATTAATGTTGTAGAACATATAGTTGTATCTATATATATAGAGCCGATCGGCCAGCGAGGCGCCTTACGTGTTTACACTTAAGCGTATTCTCGCCGTTCCCCGAGGACTCCACTTGAGGAGTCCCCGCGTTTTTGTTTGTCCCGGGGACTCACTCCCCGTATTCTCGCGAGTCCCCACGGACGGGGAATGCTCCGATTATCATCACCATCATCAGAAAGGACTCCCTTTCAGACTCGGAGGGGAATCAGTTTTCGCTGGTTTTAGTGCAATGTAAAATTAATTAAAAGCAATCAGAATAAACAAAACCAATAATAAAGCGGATCCAGACTAATTTCGTCAACAGCATATTTTTTTTCGAGCAAAATCCATTTTGGAAGCAGTCCCCGTGTTCTCGCTGTTTCTGTACGCGGAGTCCGCGTGGAGTGACTCCCTCTATTCTCGCCGTTCCCTTCGATTCCCCGAGGAGTCCTCGGGGAACGGCGAGAATACGCCTTTATAAATCGTTCTAGGGACAATCAATTCCGTTATAGTAAATGGAAAATATAGACTTTCCGCGTGACGTCACCACCCGTAGATAATCGGCTAAAGTTTAGTCAACACCCTTTTCCGGGCCTGGACCGGCCAACAATTCTTTTTACTTACAGGTTGCATATTTGTAAGTACAGTACCAGTTAACGAAACCTTTTGTTTATTTACGGACCATAGATCACTGCTGTGAGTCTTACTTAAAGTTCTTTAGAGTGGTCTGGCCTGTAAGGACTAGTGTATGATGAGTGTTTTATAGCCTATTGTAGTTCGGTATGCAAACCATAGTGTGAATTAACATGGGCAATCCATAATGAGCCCGTGAAGTGTGCACGCGTAGTAGGCCATCCTGACGGTCTATGCCATTCTGATTCCGATGACTATATATATGGACATTTACAATCTTTTGTCCGGCCTACTACATCCCTCGCCATAACATCAAAGTTGCGTTTTATTTGAAGTTCATAGTACAGTTTTTCGTTGTCGTTTTATTTGCCAGCGGGCCGAACTCTGGGAAGGCGCGGGGTGCCCGAAGTCGTTTTATTTGCCAGCGGACCCGCTAGTTTTTACACTGGGTGGGGCACAGAACAGTTCAGCATACCTTCTGACGTAGTCCGCCATGAATAAAACGACTATTTACAGTTCTACGTCCGCTCCCGCTGTAATCTGAACTTCAAATAAAACGCAACTCAGAGCCTCGTTTTTGTTGCAATAGCGCTGCCGGCTGCTGCAGCACTTCTTTGCTTTTGCAGAATATGCGTTTTTAGATTCACTTTCTTCTTGGTTGAAGCGGCAGCGCTGCAGCACCTTGCAAGGAAGCACGGACTTGGTCGGTGAGCAAGTCCATGATTCTCGAGAAGTGCTGCCGTCTTCCTCGAAGCACTGCAGTGCAAAAACTGATGTAGAAAGAATCAGTCCGGAATCGGTCGAGAAGTGGACCTGCAGCAATCTTTTGTCCGGCCTACTACATCCCTCGCCATAACATCAAAGTTGCGTTTTATTTGAAGTTCATAGTACAGTTTTTCGTTGTCGTTTTATTTGCCAGCGGGCCGAACTCTGGGAAGGCGCGGGGTGCCCGAAGTCGTTTTATTTGCCAGCGGACCCGCTAGTTTTTACACTGGGTGGGGCACAGAACAGTTCAGCATACCTTCTGACGTAGTCCGCCATGAATAAAACGACTATTTACAGTTCTACGTCCGCTCCCGCTGTAATCTGAACTTCAAATAAAACGCAACTCAGAGCCTCGTTTTTGTTGCAATAGCGCTGCCGGCTGCTGCAGCACTTCTTTGCTTTTGCACAATATGCGTTTTTGGATTCACTTTCTTCTTGGTTGAAGCGGCAGCGCTGCAGCACCTTGCAAGGAAGCACGGACTTGGTCGGTGAGCAAGTCCATGATTCTCGAGAAGTGCTGCCGTCTTCCTCGAAGCACTGCAGTGCAAAAACTGATGTAGAAAGAATCAGTCCGGAATCGGTCGAGAAGTGGACCTGCAGCATGCAAAAAAAACGAGGCTCAGGTTGAGAGTGCATCTTCACCTACAAATACAGTCGTCGTAACAAAGTCTTTTCCCACAGGGTGTAGCAGATGGGGTTATGATGTACGACCCTCTACCACCGAAAGACAATATTAGCAGTTATTCCACGGAGCGCTCCCGCCCTGCCCCTACCGCTTCTGATGATGCGAATATCCTTTCCGTTTTCTTCCGGTCCCTCATGCCCGACTACCGACCCTCGGCAGAGAATCGAGTAAACCTGGAGATAGAGTAAGTAAAGAAGAGCAAGCTTGAATCAGTTTCGAGGGTTGGCCCAAAGCAGGAGCCCTGAATAAGTTTTCCGTGAACATAACCCTAGTTTCACACAGAGCAAATTGCGGCGATGAACGAGGTTTTTCAATCGCAGCGATAGAAGATTTTTATCGCTGGATGTTCACACTGAATTTTCGTCGGCAACAGAATTGAACGCGAAAAATAGTTAAAACAGTTAAAAATAACCCTTAAAGTAATTAAAATAATAAAAATTGTTAATTTTTTTCTAAAAGTGAATCATCAAAGGGTCGTCCATGTTGCTCTTGCGTGCATAAATTGTACTGTCGCCCGATTAAAGTTTAATTTTCCCAACATTGAAAATCGCCCGACGAACCAACAGAAATAGCCGATTTTGGCGACGAAAATCTCGGTGATGGCCGAAATCGCCTCAGTGTGAACGTCTATGTGAACCTAGGGTAAGGCGTATTCTCGCCGTCCGTCCCCGCGTTTGCGTTTTTGTTTGTCCCAGGGACTCACTTCCCGTATTCTCGCGAGTCCCCACTGACGGGGAATGCTCCGTTTACCATCACCATCATCAGAAAGGACTCCCTTTCACATTTGGAAGTGAGTCAGTTTTTGCTGGTGTTGGAGCAATGTAAAATTAATTAAAAACAATCAGAACAAACGAGACCAAAAATAAAGTTAATTCGGACTAATTTCGTCAACTGCAGATTTGTTTTTCGAATCATTCCCCATGTTCCCGCTGTTTCTGTACGCAGAGTCCGTGTGGAGTGACTCCCTCTTTTCTCGCCGTTCCCTTCGATTCCCCGAGGAGTCCTCGGGGAACTGCGAGAACACGCCTATAGCAATCAACTGGATCACTTTGTTCGCTGTCTGGAATAACGCTGAAATTCACCTTTTTCTGTTATATAAAATGAATATACTGTTTGAAGCCAAGCTGACCATTCAACAAAATGTAAAAATTAACAACGATTAAATTTAGTACGAATAACGGTGCAAATGTTTTTCCATACCACATATGGTCACATGTTATCTGTTGGAGTTTTGGGATCGCCATTGAGGCCGCTCTTGCAGGTCGTTCGCGAGCCGTTTTGAATAGTTGCGGAAGTATGTGTTTATGGACAGGATGCTCGAGCATTTTCTTGCGAGGAGCCATGCACAGGTTTGACCTATGGGACGCAAGTTTGTATTTCTGGAGTAGCTCCTTATAAACATATTTGGGGGATCTAGACATAATCAATAGGGCACGCTTCTGTATTTTTCAATCCGATAAGCCTGGTCCTCAGTAAGGCCAAAATACCAAGCTTCCACCAGGTATTCTAGCCCCGTACGTATAAAGCAAACGTAAAAACGGATAAGATATTTTTAGCAAGTTATTTCAAGACCTGAAGGCTGGTATGCAGGGGCGCGCTAGCCAAAACTCGAGGGGGGGGGGGGGGGGTAGGGCGCCTGCCGGCCCCCTGCCGCCTGTTTCAATTTTTTGTCTCAAAAGTGATAAATAAAACTCGTGATAATTGCTAGCGTTGAAGACTGAGGATTAGAAGTCTAGTTGTATCTCCGAGCTCAGAAGCGGTTTGAAGGGCTCGGGCGTGAGAGGTGAGTATCTTAAAATATACGACTGGCAGATGTCCGGAAGGCCCAAGAGTCATACCAGTTTGAAACAATAGCCAAGAAACACAGCACTATATCCGCAAAACTGTATATCAGACAGAACGAAAATGAGTGCCGCAGACGAAATTTTTTAAGTAGGCCATGACTTTTTTTGGGCGAAACTCTACTAACCCGCAACAAAATCTATATAGCTATTAATGCGGCCCAAGCCCCGAAATTTCAAGCCTAAACTCCGAAAGAAATGACGCGCCTACTATGGAAGGCGCCGCAGTCAAATTCTGTGGAATCCTGTGTGATCAGACCGCCTTTTCGGATCCCAAATGAAGGTAAGGGCCACTTAGCAGGATCTGCCCGTCTGTCTTTGTTCACGAAGATTCCAGAAAAATCTGAGACATTTAGCTGGAAGTTGGATAATGTGCTTGTTCGAGCCTTTCGAAAAAGAAGTACTGATTATCCAGAAAAGAAAATTAAATGGAGTTGACTTGTTCTGAATTTAGAGTTCAAACACAAAATAAAAATCAGATGCCGTGTGGCAATAATCAGACCCGTCATTTAATCTCCTCTCATTGCTCACGAAGCCGATTTACTTTTAACCTCGGACTGGAGAATTTTTTGTATCATTAAATACTTTACTACTAAAAAGGAAGGATCTTTACATGAAACTAACAAATCATCGGAAAGGCACGCCACAAGCAAAATCAGCCTGATTTTTACCTGAATCGAGAGATACTAGTAGACAAGGGATCTTGGTAAAACTTAGGTTAAAATTGTGTGCTGCAGGGCAAAATTCAAGATTTTTTATCTGTCGGTCATGGAAGTTTAGATCTAACAATCATACTTCTCATTCTGACAAAATACGATTAAAAAATCTCTTCGTATCTGAACGACTAGAAAGAGCCTGCCTCTCGAAACATGCGACTGAGAATGCAGTTCCAGACGCTCGAGAACCCAGAACAGCCGACGCCTTAATAACTAGCCTTACTGACTTTCCGGGTGCACTGACAGCCCCCCATTTAGCTTTTCTGGGTGAGCGCCCAGATGAGCTGAACTTTCATGGTCGTGGTCGTTTTAACTAAATTTGTGTGGTCGGGCGCTCTGCGAGCGCCCGTTTTAGCTTTTTTCTTTCTTCGAGGGGGGGTGGTACCCCCCCCCCTTAGCGACGCCCCTGCTGGCATGTCCACGCTTTACCATCTCCTTCTTTTGAGGTTCCTATTTTAAATCATTCTCTGTAATTACACCGATGAGTTTTATTTGGTTTACACGCAAGGTATCTAGAATTCGTAGGTTTAAATTTTGGCTTTTCTTTCAGGAATGTAATTGATTGCAGACTTCTTTTCATTCACAATCATATCTGAATTTAAAGCTTCGACTTTCATCTGCGAAATTATATTAGTCGCTGCACTGCTTTGTCCTTTCACACATATTTCAGTAAGAAAGAGATCATGGACATATTTCCATCTTCCAGGTGGATCAGAAGCTATATTGTTAATCATTACAAGAAAAAGTAGCGGACCTAAAATTGTTCCCTGCGGTAAATCGAAATAGAATTTCGCTGTATTTCTTCTGTATACTCCGAGGAAGCATACAGAAGAGTGACCAAAGGTGTTCGACTCTGTAATAATAACATGAAGGAGGCGGACACTTTCGCAATCGCGCGACTTAATTTTAATTTTCACGAGAATTACTCCAGCAAAGCAATAAGACCACACGAAAGGAAAGGTTCAACTAAAGTGGGTTCTCTAATGCACTGTAAAAAGTCTCTCCTATATCGGACTTCAGTGGTTGCACATCACCGAATTCGTTGAATTTTATTCCGAATCCGGAGAGTAAAAATCCGATACAGGATTAAAATGCTAGAATGCAAAATACTGCAGATTAAGTTATCCTAATCTGCAGCATTTTGCATTCTAGCGTTTTAATCCTGTATCGGATCTTCAATCCTGTATCGGATCGTCTGCGGATCCGACAAATTATTATTTACTTCAGAATTTGGGACCTGTCACTTAAAAACCTACGATAATTTTTACAATAATCGGTTAACATTAATTTCATTAAAAATGTGTCCAAAGTATAGCGCATCAGAACGCCTACTTCGTGCTGTAACTTTGCACAGTAAGCCGAAACCCGAGGGGAATTTTAAGTGGTAAGATAAGGTAAGGTGCAGTTTGGTTAAGATAGGAAAGTGATAGTTGTTCGTTTGCTTTTTCTTTACAATGGGTTAGGCTAGAATTGTAATGATCGTTTTTACAAACCCATCATAATTAGTGAAGCGTCGTTTTTTATGCCACTGGCATGTCTGGTGCTTTTAAGAAACACCAGGTTTATTTATACTTGCCATTAACATTGTACCTTACCTTTACCTTTTAACTAGCAAGAGCCGAGCAGAAGCACCTTACATGCTATTGGCATGGGGCGGATGAAGAATATTGCATATAAGTTGGTGAACGGCTCTTGTCACTTGATTTTTTCCCGGGCTGAAGAGGTTGAGCAAATCAGAGATGTGCGAATCCGAATCCGTATTCAGATTCGAATCTTGTGCTTGTCAGGCTGGATTCGGATTCGGACTCGGATTCCAAATATTCAGTCTTACGAATCCACTAAAATTTCTAGTTTCCGTTTTTCCGATTTTTACACAGTGGGCTTGGGCAATCCAACTTTTTGGTCTCCACTACCAACCATCCTCGGTAGTCTATCACGTTATCTGATTACCTTAGATATCAGTGCTTTTTGTCACCTCTGATTTTTAGACTATAACCTATGTACATGATTTGATTTTTGTTAAGGTCGGATTCGGAATCAGATTCGTACCTAGCCCTGGATTCGGATTCGAATCCTTTCGGAATCGGATTCGCCCATCTCTGAGCAAAATCTGATGAAAACCGAAGTTAAAGGACCTGTCTTACCTATAATATTAATGCAACCTAGTTCCATAATCACTCCATATATCTCTAAACCCGGAGACCCCAATTTCCTACGGTATATTCTAACCCCTTTAACAAAACTTCGCTGATTTTTTGCCGTGTTTTGCTACCTTGGATGTGTTGCTACCAACCGCTGTCGACGGATGTCTGCGAGAAGTTTTTCCATCAGTAAAACCGGTTCTGTAAATTGTTTCCCTGTTTTCGCCATAGTCAACGGATCTCGGAAAAGGTTTAGAACAGCCAAACCGTTGGTTACTTGCTGAAAGCACAGCCTAGTTTTAAAGTATTCAAATATTTTGAAATACTGTAAGTTGAAGATTAATTAGTGTTAAATTAAGGAACGAACGAACTAAGGAGTTGTAGCAGGGGTAAAATAACGTGAGAGGTCAGTCGATTTAGCTTTTCTTCTTGCCACTAGAATGAACAGTTTGGCTCAAATCTTTTGGAAAGGTGAAATTCCGAGAAGTAAAGAATTAAAAGAAAAAACATGGAAGATCTGTGTAAGTTTGGCATGAAAACGAGCATGATTAACAGAAAATGCTGCCACTTTCAGTCTAGGGTTTTCTGTCTGGTTGGATTGTGTCGAAACACCGGTATTAACGAGCGAACAAGTACTACAGCTCCAACAGACTGTATTAAAAAGTCTAAGAATGTTAAACGACATACAGACATAAACGACATAAACTGCAGCCGCATACAGCCCTTTTGAATGAAATATTGAGAGTTTTTGAAGACCAGGAAAAACAAAAGTGGGTTGGTATAATATCTTCATCGGAAACCCTGTTAAATTACAGAAAGATTAAAACAGTGTACGAATCTGAGTTTTATTTTAAGCTTAATTTGCCTGCTACTTATTTGAGGTACTGGATCCAATTGAGAGCTAATTGTCTACCACTGCACGGTAGAAATAAAGTTTTTGATAGGAAGGCGAGAATCCCAAATAGGAATTATTCATGCCCTCTGTGTGGACGAGAAGAGGAGGACATTGGTCATTTCTTGAGTCGGTGCCAAGAGCTTTCAAGCATCCGTAGGGAGGTTTTTGGGGTTGCGATCCCCCTACTCCCTGGTATTCTGAAGTGTACTTCTGCTCAATCTATTAGTAGGGTTGGCCGTTACATAAGTAGAGCGTTGGAAGCTAGAAAGATTTTTGTTGATTAGATTAATTATCCTTTTTCCGTGTATATGTATCTTTTTGTGTTGAACGTGTATATGGCCCTCGGGCTTTTTTCAATACAATTATTATTATTATTATGTTCCAGTTTGGGATCCCACCGACCCCTTTGTTTGAATTTATCTTTGAACGTTCGACTCAGCTGAGCTTGAAACGCGCAGGGAATCTGGCATACTTTCGGTGGTTTTGAGCGTGAGCATCAGGACTGAAATATTGAACAATATTTTTTTTTTCCAGCGGTGCTGAAAACCCTGGAAATCAGGAAGGAGCTGGAGCCAATCTGCGGCGCAGTGTTGCCACACTTATTGATTCCATGCGCGATCTGCTCCATAATATGAATAATCCAAGACCCGAAGGACCAAATGATGATGGTGGAAACCAGTAAAAGGTTTTCTTGTGGGTGTTTTTGTTATCCTGTTTCATTTATCCATACATTTTCGTTCTCGGAGTATCTCGAACTGTTGCGCTGTTTCTTTACTTAGAGTGTCAAAAGTGTCATTATCGAACTTGTATACTGTCGTGTAGCCTGAGGAACTTGACGACGAAATGAGCTTGACTTTAGTAGGGTTTTCGCGAGCTGGAAAGCAAAGTCAGAATCACTCCCTAGTGGTTTTCGCGCTACTTCGGAAAGATGCCAAACTTTCCAACCGGGTTTTTGCGATTTCGAAACCGAAGCAGCTTTGCCAGAAAGTGATTCCACGAGGGTAGTGGAAAGCTCCGCAGAGAGTTGATTGCTTCGGCGGGAATTTGGAGAAAAAATAGTGCAAGTATCAGTAATAAAAAAAAAATGTTATTAAGGCGACTTCGATGGAATATTTGAAAATCAAAGAACCGTTAAGTGAACCATATTTATTCGAAAAAGTTTGTATTTCAACATTTTCCCGGCGATATCAGCTTTCCATGCGTGTTCGCGATCAGTCCAGCTGGAAAGTGGAAAGTTATTCCACAAATCGCTTCCCCACAGTTCGCGATGCACTCCGCTCCTCAGAACGTGATTCCAAGATCTCGCGAAAACCCTCCTTTTGACTCCTACTGGGGGAATTCCGTCGTAGAGGTAACGACGATTTGCAAGTGAATCTGGTCAGGTCCTTGAATTGCCTCGCAAGTTTCCTATCTGGAAGTACATCCTGTTTCTCGACCGACGTAAAAGTGGCTTATACCACTGGTTCGTCAGGTCCATTTGGGAGTCGATGGGACTAGAGATGATAAATGGACTCATAGAACGTGTCCGAAAGCTTTTTAGTGCTGTAAATGCTGCATTTTCTTTTTCTTTTTGTCCGAAAGCTGTTACCTCTTTTTCTTCTCTGACACTTCTAGAATACCAAATTTAAGTCAGGAAGAAGAAGAAGAAAAAAGAATTAGCTGTAACAAAGCTGACAAAATGGATCACCTACTGATATCCAACCTTCTTATCTTCTTATCTTTCCTTTCTTCGTTGGCCAATGTGGTCAGTTGTCTTAGAATTCGGAATGTTTGCCGAATTGTCAATTGTCTTTTTGAATTTGTTATTTTTGCCGCCAAAAACACTGAGAGAATCGTCGTACTTTTCGTAAGTTTCTTCTTGAAAATTTAGCATTCTTGCTGAATTTTTCGATGAATTTTATGCTGAATTAATTTTGCATTAATTGAGCGAAAATTTAAGTCCGAAAGCGAAATGCTGCATAAAATGCTGAATTAATTCAGCATTTTCGTTCGTTTCGGAGCTTTCGGACACGTTCATAAGTGCCACCAGCATGGGTTCCCCTTTCCTAGAGCTAGTAGAACTAAAACCTGATACTGTTCCATTATTTTTCATCCCAACAGCTAGCGCCATCACCAATCTGCCTATTTTCGATTGTCCTTACGCAGCTGCTTTCATGCTTTTGCAGCCTTCCCGTGGAGAAGATTTTCAAAACTAAGCCCGCCTCTCGTGCACTTTGTCATTGATGCAGTCATAGGTAATAGCTTGTTCACACGGGACTGAAATAAGCGCGTAAACAGCGGCTGATCTGTTCATACGACAAATCAACTGTTTGGGGTTGACGGGAGGATTAAAAAGAAAAACCTAATTCCGAATATTCTTTTTGCTTGTAACAAAATATATAAAATTAACACAAACATCTTGTGAGTTTGTCAAAGTCAAATGTAGTTGATTTTTAGTCTTTAGAGTAGATAAAAGCCACAAATCGAATATTGACAGATTTTAGGCGAATCGGTAAATTTCAAGTTAAAAAGCAAATAAAATTAATTTACATATTGTTGTTTTTAAAACTGAACATCAAATATAACTAATAGTAAATATAAATAATACAAGAAGACAATGCAATCATTTGGCGTTGTTCAGTCACTTTTCAGTGAAGGTTGAATGGGAAAATTATTCAAATTATTGTTTTATCCAGGTTTTATCTAAGAAAAACATTGAAAAAGTATCAGACATAAACAGAACATACGCTATTGAAATTAGAAACTTATTCTACCTTTTTTCGAAATCATCCTTGTATGCTCAATGTAAAAATCATGTTATGTTCACATTGCTCTGACAGAATTTGAACTGGATTGACCTAAAACTCGCCAAGCTTGACTAATTCCCCTAATTACAGTCTGTTTACTGTCCCTAGAGTCATAAAAGGTCACATTCCAAAGGATTTAGTTTATCCCGACCGGTGACCGCGACGAAAATAAGCGCCTATTTGGAAAATCAGCGGCTGATTTTTGGAATTTTTTCAACCGCTATTTACGCGCGTAAATCAGCCGCTGATCGAGAATCGGCCGCTGTTTCAGCCCCGTGTGAACAAGCTATAAGGACTACACAAAACCAATCAGAGGCTACGATAGTTGGTGACAGTGTTGCCATCGGCAGTACTAGGTCTAGTAAAAAAAAAATCTAGTAAATATAGAGGATAAATTCCTTTAATCTAGTAAAAGATTTCGATTTCTAGTAAAAACAAAAAAAAATGGTCCAACCCAGAAGTTGTGTAATTTTTCATAAATTCTGAGGAAATGTGAAGAGATATTAGGGTCTTGCTTCTCACTCTCTGCAGCTGGCCCCATTCACATGCAGAAGCCAGAGCGACAGTTCTTGATTTCGTCCTTGACCATTCCAAGGATAGGAGCTCTTTGACCATTGTGCTAGTTCTTTAGTCCCTGATGAAAACGAACTGTTTTCACAAAAATCGACTGTTTTCAAAGGCGTTTTCTGTGCTCCCACACAGTCTGTGGTGCCGGTTGTGGCTCGAAAAGAGCGTTTCCATGGTCTTTCGTGCGGCCTACAAGTTTGTCACCGCGACCAAACATATTTGTGCGGCACGCTTTGTGGCGCGGATTCGACAAGGAACTGCCGAGGTGATTGTCGATTTTGTGGCTCGTTTCTGGCGGGAAATTCAAATTTAGCAGCAAAATGCTGCCAAAACAATAAAATTAACTACTTCCCGGAGCCTTTACAAATTAAACTAAGCAACGTTTTTTGCACAGAATAGTAAGGATCAAAGCCTTCCCTCTTGCTTGTTCTGTCTTTTATAATATACCTAGCTCCTTTATGGAACTATAAGCTTCTAAAATCCCCACCTTTCTCCATTGTTTCGTTTTGCTCCTACCAGTTTTTAGCGCTTTTTCGGCCGTGCCGAGTTTTGCCTGTTACGCAACTCAAAGTTTGCCAGAATCTTCAATGTCTGGTGAGAACTCGTTCACACACAAGGATATCAGAACCTTCTGTCTTTTGACTTCTCTTATTTGTTTGATTTTCCCACTTTTTAACCACGGCGCATTCAGATTTCAAATATTTTGCGCCCAGCCGCCCCGTTGTACAGCAGGACGGCTGGATAGAGTCGACAAGCGATAACAAGAAAACCTCCATTTTCAGGTGGAAAGTAATAGTATTTTCGAAAAACGATTTTATGGTCCACTTCATAGGGAAAGATCATTTCTAGTAAGAGTTGTGCTTTAAGTTATATTTGTTGAGATTTTTTTGAATTTTACATTTCTTTTCAAAGGTTGGAAATTAGCGCCACAAAAATAGTCAATACGGCGTTTCCGTGAGTTTCAACTTGTGGCTCGAGTGTGTGGCTCTGGCACACAGTCGTGTTTCCGTGACAAACACCCACAAACGCGGAAGCATACAATTCTTTCGCGGAAAACGCGTTAGGAGAATATGACCTGTTTAGAGAAAAAATCGACTCTTTTAGAAAAATCGTTCATACTTTTTCTTTTTACCGATTGGCTGACAACATTATACGGGGGCGCGCCCCCATTTGCGACATCTCTGCTCTTTATGACCAAGTCAGCGGTCGGATATATTTTCGCTGCTTTCTTTATATATCAGAAGTGTGACTCAAAATCACAACCTCAATCACAACCCATAAATTTCCTGTAATGACTCGCCATTCAGGGGGCTTGTCATTTCCTATGCTTGTATGTTGCTATGTTGCCCGAGGCTCACCTAGTTTCCAAAAATTCTGCTCGGGACGAATTGGCGTTCTTGCTCAGATAGACAAAATTGCCAGCATGCCACCAGGTACCTAAGCTAGGATAAAAAATCCAGGATACTCTTCCATTACAGAGAAATTTTCTTAGTTCAGCACAACAGCTGCGAAAAAAGATTTCTATCTGGATAATCTGGTATTTTATCCCCGTGGGTATTTCTCGAACTATCTGACGCTCGGTCAAGAACGCATCCGAAATCTTTTATTGACAAGCCCTCTGAATGGCGAGTCATTACAGGAAATGTATGGGTCCCTGCTGAAATGTAGTATATGTTCCCTAAGTCAATGACCGTGTTTCGATTTAGCAAAATTAGTAAAGTTAATTTTGGTCGGGTGGCAACACTGGTCGAGGAGGTTGTAAAGATTGTGCGTAAGAGGTAGAATACACCAAAACTTAATTTTGGTCGGGTGGCAACACTGGTTGGGGAGGTTGTAAAGATTGTGCGTAAGTGGTAGAGTGCATTACGTGTTAAGATACACTGGGAGAAATAATCCATGAGATCTGAGTATTTTTTGGGATCCCAGAACCTTAAGGCACAACTCTTACTAGAAATGATCTTTTCACTAGGAAATGGATCAGAAAAAATGTCCTTCGAAAATATTACACCTGAAATTATAGATTTTCTTGTTAGCACTAGTCAACTCAATCCAGCCTTCCTGCTCTTCGACGCGGCGGCTGGGGGCAAAATATTTGAAAACTGAACGCGCCGTGGTTAAAAAGTGGGAAAACGTAAAAAATAGAAGATTCTCATATTCTTATGCGTGAAAGAGTTGTCAGCGGACGTTGAAGATTCTGGCAAATTTTGCGTTGCATGAGCGCTAAGAATTCGTAGCAACAAAACGAAACAATGGAGAAAGGTGGGGATGTCAGAAGCTTGTAATTCCATAAGAGAGCTAGGTATATTATAAAAGGCAGAACAAGCAAGAAGGGTCATTTAAGTAGAGGGATACCTATGACATCGCAAAAGCTGTCCGTCTGTCCGTCTGTTAGCACGATATTTTGCTCAAACTTGGCCCGAGGACTGTTTGGGTCAAAGTACAGGTCAAGTTCGAAGATGGGCTGACAAGATAGGCGATTTAGGGGTAAGGAGATACGTTGAATCCGAATGTGGAAATCATTTTCTCGCCGGACAAGTAATTTACCCGGAATCCGGCTAAAACAAGAAAATTTGTGAAAAATAAAAGTTTAGTCGTAAGTTGATTAGAGGCTCAATCTAGGCGTAGGGAGACGTGCTGAACACGTTTATGAAAATTATTTTTCCGCCGGACAAGTATAGTTCGCCCGGAATCCGGATGAAACCGGAAAGTTGTAAGTAAAGTTTTTTTCTGGAGCTCATTAGAGGTTCGATATAGTGGTAAGGAGGCATGCTCAATCCATATATGTAAGTTATTTTCTCGCCGAACCAATAGTTCGCCCGGAATCCGGCCAAAACCTGAAATTCGTTGAGAAAAGTTTTATCTTAAGTTGATTAGAGGCTTAATATAATCAATCAATCATTTATTTCTAAATATCTCTTAAAAATCATAACGCAGGATTGTCAATACAAGAACAAGGTATAATACACTTGCAGATTAATATACTTACGAATCAAGCTCATTATGTTTATATACAGTTAGAAGTCAATCAATCAAGTAGTCGAATTGTAGTTTTTCATGAAGTACGGTACAAATGACTTGAGAAATCTCTCTGAAGAGGCAGCTGGGGGTATTTCTAGCAGCTGATGTCCAGTTTTCTTTGAAGATCCGTTATTGGGATCCCAAAACGTAAGTGGAGGGATACCTATGACATCGCAAAAGTTTTCCGTCTGTCCGTCCGTCTGTCAGCACGATAACTCTCGAAGGGAATGAGATATTTTGATGAAACTTAGTGTGAGGACTCTTCGAGTCAAGGGAAAGTTCGACTTCGTAGATGGGCCCGATAGCTGCATATTTAGGGGAGCGGGAGGGGTTTCAAATTAAGGGACGAAAAAAAATATTTTTTAAAAGCTAATGAGATAGTTGATTACGGGGTATGACATGCTGAACACGAATATGAAAACCATTTTCTTGCCGGACAAGTAGTTCACCCGGAATTTTGACTTGGTGTGAGGTCAAGGGAAAGAGTCAAGGGAAAGGTCGACTTCGTAGATGGGCCCGGTAGCTGCATATTTAGGGGAGCGGGAGGGGTTTCATATTAAGGTGCAAAAAAAAATATTTTTTAAAAGCTAATGAGATAGTTGATTACGGGGTAAAATGACATGCTGAACACACGAATATGAAAACCATTTTCTCGCCGGACAAGTAGTTCAACCGGAATCCAGCTAAAGCCGGAAAGTTTGTTAAAAGTAAAAGTTTTATCTGAAGTTGATTTGATATCCGATTTAGGGGTAAGGAGACATACTGAATCTGAATATGAAAATAATGTTCTCGTCGGACAAGTAGATCGGCCGGAATCCGGCCAAAACCGGAAAGTTTGTAAAAAATAAAAGATTAATCTAAAGTTGATTAGGGTTTGATTTAAGAATAGTGAAACATGCTGAATCCGAATATGAAAATTATTTTGTCGCCGGACAAGTAGATCGCCCGGAATCCGGCCATAACCGGAAAATCTGTTAAAAGTAAAAGTTTTATATAAATTTCATTAGGTGTTCGATTTACAGGTAAGAAGACGTGCTGAATTCATGTATGACAATGATTTTGTACCTGGACTCATTTCACCACGAATCCTGCTGAAATCGGAAAATTTGTTAAAAGTTGAAGTTTTATCTGAAGTTGATTAGAGGTTCAACATGGCCATACGCCGGGCTTTAAGAATCTGTTCCAAGTATCAAAATTGGAGCATCCTTTCAATTTTTTTCAGCTGTCAAAATTTTAAGCTGGTCAGTTTCAGGGATTGCCACATTTAACGATCATTTTTGAGGCTATGAGAACCTACCTGGACATAACCCCTAATCCTCTTACTTTACTGTACTTGAAGACCCGCCTGTCCTGAACGAAACTGAGTTCATTCGAAGTCGCTATCCTTGACGGATTTTATCAGTGCTGCACGGTAAGCCATCTAATCTTACGTTTGTAACGAAAAAGTGGCATGTCGTCTGTCTACACCTGAGTCCAAGCAAGTTAAGAAAGTGTAAGAATGTGAGTAAATATTATTTTTAGTGGTTACTGCAGTAAACAAATAACAAAAATTTAATTTCAACGCTGAAAATGTCAGCAAATCTGGCAAAGTGTAAATTATAGTATCGATCGCCCTGACTAATGTAAAGTGCCCTCAATAAGCAAATATTACATATTAGTTGATTGGAGGATGGGGGGAGGGCTAGGGGCGTCCCCTCTGGGGGGAGCCCCCCCCAATGTTTGTCTGCCAGTCGGTAAAAAAAATAGACGAAGCGCCGCGAGTTTTCGAAAAAAAGGCAATTTTTCTTCAAAACAGTCAGTTTTTCACAAAAATATTCGTTTTTTCTCAAAAAACCGTCAGCTTTTCTTAAAATTCTTCTTTTTCGTAAAAACAGTAGTTTTTTTTCTTAAAAACGGTCGTTTTTATGCTAAAAAAGTTTATAAATAATCTGTCAGTCGATAAATACCTTGCAACCCCCCCCCCCCTCCAAACATTTCGGCTAGTTATGCCTCTGGGCATATCAGTGATTTTTTTGGCATTGCAAACAAATGAGTTGAAAAATTTCTGGATTACGAGAAGGAATATCTAGAGAGAACATATATTCGTCAGCTACGATGTTTTGGCAGCGATATTCCGGCCCGTCTTGGCAATGGTTCTCGTCAGGCTGTCAAACTTCAGGACCAACGTTAGGGAAGGAACAAGCCTGCACTCATAAACTGCGTATCCGTTTATACATTGTTTGAATATAGATAGATAGATACTTTAATTTTAGCCGTTAGGCCATACACAAAATCATACATTTTTAAACGCTTCGAGAGAGCGATTATATAGACTCACATGTAAAACGCTTTAAACTCCCACCACCAATAACTATTTACGTCTCTTTAACGCTTCTTTGACAAAACCTGTAACTGCCATTATCGCTGACCGTGAAGATGATTTTGGATACCAGGAAAGAGCAACCCATCTTCACCAAAAAATCTTACTCTCAAATCCGAGAGCGCAGTCAGCTTATGTTTCCCAGTCAGCTTGGGCTCAAGGAGTTTTTATCTAGAGGGAATAGGTCAGTAGGTCAGAACTAAATTAATTTGACTTCCCTACTCAGTACTTCCCTAGGACGATCCGAAGCTTAGAGAAGAAGGTTAAATCGATGTAATGTACGCCTTTTGTCGAAGAGCAGAGTAGATGGCCCGGAAAGAGTGACATTTCTTTTTATCCGAGATGAAACATAGTCAAAAGGCTACCCTGTCCCCACCCCTCACACTCCTCTCGGTGGTAATAGCACCCGCTCTTCAAACAATTATGTAGTACAGTTTTTAAATCATCGTTCGCTATTCTTTTGCAAACTAAACCGTTTTGCTGAAGATTCTGGAGAGAATTCTTACGAGTTACGTTGGTAACGAAAATCTGTTGCGTCAGTAACGGAGGAAAAAAAATCGTAGAAACGAAGCATAAAGCTCAGCCGTTCTGAATGTCTGCCTTAATAGTGCTAAGACTGTTGCTAACTGACGAAAAAAAGTCAGTTCGCCAGACCTTGCAGATTCGCTAAAAATTGAGACTATGTACACACTACGAAAATGTCACTTCCGTTTTTTGTTACGTTGGAAGCGTGCGTTTTTTCGAGCCGTGCGCACAAACTGTTCAAAGGAAATCGCTGGAACACTTTACATAAGAAAGAAGAAGGCTTGACCTTGAGTAAAAACGAGTCCTCGAAGTTGAGAATCGGTGACGCTACAGTCTTTATAAGCGTACTAAACATTATACGTAGGTAACGATGGAGTTTCCCAACTACACAGGCTACACATTTTTCATGGGGTGTGCAAGCCTCTGTGTGCGTCAGCAGTGTTGTAGCAAAAACAAGGCTCATACCAAGCTCAGACTGAGCATTCCTTTACCCGGTAACCTACATTTAAATCTCATTAAATCTTACGCGATACTTTTCGCGACGAACGCACGTCGCATTTTACAAGTGGATGTTGGATACTTTATACGATTCAAGGATTTTAATTTTGTACAAAGCAACAACGCTGGTAAGAACATATTTGAATAATAATGCTTGCTGAATCAACGCTATTAGGATGAATAAGGTTTGTCTTAAAGCCCAAGTATCGGTAGCCAAACCTTGAATGCAATAAACTGCAATATCAGGTGTTCGTGAATTCTGTGGCGTTGTAATCAAGCAGAACCAGTTTCAAGTTTGTCGGGTACTCAACATATTTATTTTGTCATGCTTGAGGAAGGTCCTGCGTACGTTCATTTCTACTTCTTTGGTATCCTATGTTACATTTTTGGGGTGGGTGAGGGGTATAATCGGTTGATGTTAGTGACATGTTCTAGTTGGGTAGGTAAGTGTTGTCAAAGCTTGTCGAAGCAGTTAAACCGGATTTAGAACTACCAAAGCACATTTACTTTCAACATTTAAAGATTTGTATTGTCGTCTGTTCGAGGTTTCCTCTCTGCAATGAATCATATATTCTTCTTTAACCCTTACGAGCCTGCGCAGTTGTATGATAGTTGTACGAAAAAGTTGCATGTATTGATATGTAATAGTAAAGAATACTATCATTTAATGTGTCTCAGACTTGACCAATGTTAAGCAATGTTATCCAGTAGCATCCTGTCTTGCTATAGTAGCATCCAGTCTTGCTGACAGTAGCATGTAGTAGAATGCAGTAACACGGTAGCCTTGACATAGAAGCATTTAGTAACATTAGTTCGTATTCGTACTGCATGCGACTTTTTCGTACAACTTCATACTACTATTTTGAGGTAAATTTTCAATTGCTAGGAAAAATAAATAATGGCGTGACATCTAGGATCCTTGTACGAAAAAGTTGCATGTATTGATTTGTAATAGTAAAGAATACTATCATTTAATGTGTCTCAGACTTGGCCAATCTGAAGCAATGGCATCCAGTAGCATCCTGTCTTGCTATAGTAGCATCCAGTCTTGCTGACAGTAGCATGCAGTAGAATGCAGTAACACGATAGCCTTGACATAGAAACATGTAGTAGAATGCAGTAATACGGTAGCCTTGACATAGAAGCATTTAGTAGCATCAGTTCGTATTCGTACTGCATGCGACTTTTTCGTACAACTTCATACTACTATTTTGAGATAAATTTTCAATGGCTAGGAAAAATAAGTAATGGCGTGACATCTAGCTAGGGTCTAGTGAATTACTGCAACGTTTCCCTAGCTTGACAGGCCTCTAGAGAGCGCGGCGGAATCAAAACAATGCGACAAAATTCCCCGTATTAAAAAAAAATAAAAATAAAAAAATGTTTTTTCAGTGAGGGCTGGGAAAAATCCACGATCCAAATCGACAAAATTCCCCGTATAAAAAAAAAATTAAAATAAAAAAATATTTTTTCAGTGAGGGCTGGGAAAAATCAGTAGTATTGTTTTGATCTGTTGCTATCATGTAATTAGCTAACTTGTGTTATTCTGACTACGTGAGAATACCGTGAATGAAAATTAACATGTCCTTTCACGGGGACCCGGACCTCAAATGATCTAAGACAATTACTATAAATCTGACAGCAGCACTAAAGGGGAAATCCTGTAACACCTAAGATGACGGCAAAAAGACCTCGGTGAGACAGGACCTGGTAGCTATGACTTCCGGGTTGGACCTTAGACCTAGGGGTTACTCTCTCGTTTACTCTCCACTGTGTAGGCAACCACAGCCTCTGTGATTGCCGGCTGGCGACAGCCACTTACTGTACAGCTATTATATTCTGGGACTGATTAACAGTCATACATAAATCCTCGAATTGTTTGGCATGCTCCCCCATCGTATAGGCATGATGCTCAGACCTTGGGGAAACATGCTCTGCAGCAAGGGCAGTGGTAAGAGGCGTATGGGTTGAAAAAGTGCAAAGTCCCTTTGTGCTGCCCGTCAGCAGCTAAAAACTGTTTCTTAGAGTCTCACTAGACGTAGCCTTTCTGCATATTAAGTATAACTGTTATTTTTACCTCATATTTTAATATCTGATTTTCAAAAAGCGCTTTCTGTAGTATAAAAATGTGCGACTATCTGTCCGCGAGGCCACAGTATTATTTCCAAGTCATCTGAGGTCCCGAGAAAAATTCCGAATCAAATCGAGAAACATCGAAGAATTACAAACGTCACGATTTACTATCGTAAGATCTTTTTATCTCGAAAGGGTTAAAACTGTAAGGTAAAAATTAAATAAACTTGAAAAACTAAGCTCACAATGAGTCTCGTCTCTCCAGAATGAGAGGGTGACACCGGGAGAAGAAGGCACGAAGTCTTTCGAAGCCCGGAGATTAACAAGCCCATATAGCGCCAAGTGTGTTGTCATCACACGTGACTAGAATTCTTGGCTGGGTCTTGTCACTCAATATATATACGTGTATTTAAAAGCCAGTGGCCATATACACAACTACAAACACAAAAAATAAACGTAAAAGAAAAACCCTAACACTCAACACCTTCAAGTCGCTGCCTTCCGCGCCTCCACGCCTTTCTCTATAAAGCAACATAACGCAATAATCGAATCTCTTGAATTAGTCCCCAAAATACCAGGGAGCAGCGGTACACCCCCTCGAAAGTATTTATCCCTCAAATTCACCAAACTTTGGCAACTATTCAGAAAATGGTCCAGCCCATCCCCAACCTCCCCACAAAGGGGGAAAACACACCTACCTCCCGGGCCACCATCAACAAAAGACTCCCAGTATCTTTTACGCATTGGTATGCAGTTTGCCCGCGCCTGCAACCAACACTTAAGGACTCTCCACGATAGGTTCAGTTTCAGATAAAACTCCTCTCCAAACACTTCTTGAATTTGGCGATAAAAACGCAGGCTACTAGATTTCTCCAGACCAGATAGCCAAACCTGAATCTCCTGGTCCCGAAGACGCGATATAAACTTACTGAGGAAATCTTCAGGATTACCTTGGGGACCCTGACCCTCATTCCATGCCGACGAAAGGCCAGCATTATCCAGCAGGGCTTTAACCTGTTGTGGCCATGCTGTCTTTTTTGTAGAACTCAACATTTCCGTGTATGCCGCCTTCGCCAGGCGGTTATCGGGCAAACGTATTATCTGTGATAAATCAAATGAGTATTATCAAATGAGAAAATCAGTGTCCTGAGCTTTGCGAGTATAGTCCTAAGGATTTGGAACGACAATCAGATCCGTGCATTGCAGGACTGAATTTATGCCGGGATTTTCAACACTATCATCAGTTCCGTTATACACGGTTGAGGTTTGTTAAGCATTTATGATGAAATGTTCCTTCAGCCCAAGCTGACTGCGAATCATGTTTGACAGTGCAAAACGGATATGTCAGCTGCAATATTTTGGAGCTATTTTTCGGCCCTTCTTGGCAAGGGTTCTTCTGTGCCAATAGCAGCTTTGCCTCAACTCGTGCATGGTCAAGAATAGTATCTCAATTGCCTACTTGTCTCAGTATCGTAAAAAGAACATGCATCTGTTTGAGATGAATTTTTGTCATGGCGCATCTGTTTCACGTGTAGAAAATAACAACACAGGGTATCTCCTAACATTCGCCAATTAGCTTTTTCAGCAACCTAGTTCTCAGGGTGCAATCAGTAGCAAATCAGTCTAAAAATGAACAGAAAATATGTAAAAGAAAAGTATGTGCGTGTGCGCCTGAGGGGTTGTCAATCACGCCAAAGAATTTGGCTCCGTGTTACCTGTAAATTTACGTGCCCGACCACGCTTCTACGTATTACTTCAGGTTTAAAGGATTCGACTGATATTGGAAAATATAGAAGAAATGTCATTACCGGTCGCTAAGAATGACTATTGTGAAAACATCTCTTCCCTTTCTTCCTGCAAAATCATGACAATAGCCAACTGGAGTCACAAGCAACATAAACCGAATCAACTCTTGATCTCACCGCTCATTGGTTTTTCAATGGGTTTGATAATACTAGTGGACACAACTTTTTATCGTGAACATTCGGAGGATTGTTTTGCTGAAAGTATATAAAAACCTCAGAACAAAATAGAGATTGACAAAGGTAGGCTATAGCCGTTCTTTGACTCATACACCCGCTAACGTCTTTTTGGGATCCCAAAAACGTAAGTGGAGGGATACCTATGACATCGCAAAAGTTGTCCATCCGTCCGTCTGTCCGTCCGTCTGTAAGCACGATAACTCTCGGAGGGAATTAGATATTTTGATGAAACTTGGTATGAGGATTGTTTGGTCAAGGGTAAGGTCGAGTTCGTAGATGGGCTCTGTAGCCCTATATTTGGGGGTGGGGGAGGGGGTTCAATTTAAGGGACAAACAAAATATTTTTAAACAGCTAATGTGATAGTCGATTATGGGGTAAGAAGACATGCTGAGCACGATGATGACAATCATTTTCTCGCCGGACAAGTAGTTCGTCCGGAATCCGGCAAAAACCGGAAAGTTTGTTAAAAGTAAAAGTTTCATTTGAAGTTGATTCAATGTTTGATTTAGGGGTAAGAAGACATGCTGAGCACTATGGTGAAAACCATTTTCTCGCTGGACGAGTAGTTTGTCCGGAATCCAGCAAAAACCGGAAAGTTGGTTAAAAGTAAAAGTTTCATTCGAAGTTGATTAAATGTTTGATTTAGGGGTAAGAAGACATGCTGAGCATGATGGTGAAAATCATTTTGTCGCCGGACAAGCAGTTCGTCCGGAATCCGGCCAAAACCGGAAAGTTGTTTAAAAGTTTGATTTATGGGTAACAAGACATGCTGAACCCGATAGTGAAAACCATTTTCTCGCCGGACAACTAGTTCGCCTGTAATCCGGCCAAAACCGGAAAATATGTTAAAAGCAAAAGCTTTATCTGAAGTTGATTAGATGATATATTTAGGGGTAAGAAGAGACGCTGAGTCTGGACTAGTAGTTCGCTCGGAATTTGGGCGAAACCGCAAATTTGGCAGTAGTAAAGCACGAAGTTTCGGTCAGTATCGTCAAAATAGATATGGCTTATAGAGGTATAGATAGGTAGATAGAATATCTTAACTCGGTTTTCTCTGATGATTAGCCTGGCGAAGACAAGACCGAATCGTCTGGATCAAATCTTCGGTTTTTGGGGTCCCATCGACACCTTTGGTCTTGTTTTCTGCTAGAAGCAATTTTGACAGTCCCCAGCAGCCTGGTACTTCCAAATCGCGTCACTAGATCATCCTTTGATTCTACAAGGTCCTCTCCGGGTAGCTAGCGGAAGAAAGGAAGAAGTGGTGTCATAGCTGCTGCCAAAAATCGCGGTGATTGGTTGACACAAGATTTGAATCGTTGAGTTTGAGTCGTAGGGACACGCTTACTCCTTCTTCCTGAGAATCGCCGGCGTGTTTCGGCAATGATCTTAAATCTTAAATGCTTCTAAATATGCTGATTTTTATGTTTTAACACGTGATATCGGTGCCCGCTGGTCTAGACTGGTGGCAGCACTTGGTGTATGCGACAATATTTCCAATTTTACTTCTTTAGGTAATTTCTTACTCAAGACAATCGAAGCTCGATGTTCGAGTCTTGATCTGTCTTTGCGTTTAATAGTAAAAAAAACATCAGAGACTTGATTGACCCGATTGACTTCGTTAGGCTTGTCCGTTTGTAATCCCGATAACGCTCGAAAGGGTTGAGACATCTAGTTGTTACGGTGGTCCCATCTGCACCCCGCACTTCTAACTTATGCCGCCGCTAGGCAGCGCTACTCCCTTTCCGTTCAGTATGTTTAATCTCTCATAGTGTTGTGAGTCCTTATTATTTTATTAACTCATGTTCGTGACTCATCCGGCGAGCACGAGTCATCTTCTTCCACACTTCTTTTCCGGGGACTCAACCCTTTTTAATTAAAGGTTGTTCGAATTATTTTGTAAGTACCCGAGAATAAAACCTTTTGTTTATTTACGGACCTTAGGTCATTGTTATGAGTCTTGTTTAAAGCTCCTTAGAGTGGGCTGGCCTGCAAGACCTAGTGTATGATGGGTGGTTTATAGCCTATTATGGTCCGGTAGGCAAACCTTAGTGTGAATCTACCAGGGGAATCCACAATGAAACCGTGAAGTCTGCACGTGTAGTAGGCTACCAGACGCCCTAGGCTGTCCTGACTCCAATGACTGTATATAAGGACATTTGCCATCTACGTCCGACCTACTACACCCCTCGCCGTAACATCAGGCTGAGAGTGCTTCTTCACATACAAATACAGTCGTCGTAATATAATTCAGTCTTCGTCCGAGGATCTTCTGAATCATACATTTGAAGGAGGGGTGGGGTGATGGCACTAAACGAATAGACGAGGGGGTATCCACTCCCCGGAACCTGCTGTACACCCTTTCCGGCACCGGCCCAAACCGGCGGTACTGGCACCGGCGCCAGTCATAAAATAGGCGATTCCGCTTGTAAAAATGCTAATTTTAATGTTTACTGCAGTACCGGGCACTTGCTTCACACTAAAACGAGATTGGCAACCTCTCGCGAGTAGATATGCTGAGCTCAGCTTAGTTCCTTCGAAGTTTCGACCCCTAGAAGAACAAACCTGCAGTGCAACAAAGCGTTTTTGATCAAAGTTTGTTCGCCATTGGCTTAGCCGGTTGCTTAATTTCCCTGAGTCAAACCCATTCGAAGTTAGCCGTTTGCTTAGTTAGTGTTTTTTACGACTCCAGCGATCTTTGCCCGGTCGCCGTTTCGAGCAAACTTCGAACTTAATGAAGATCGCGGTCAGAGTTTGAAGGGCAAAGAGACTATGAGTGCGACCATAATGGCATTAGTTGCGTTTTTTTATGGAAGTTTTAATACTGTTTAAATACTGTTTTTGGTCGACTTCGGCCTTCCAACTCTGACCGTCGAACTTCGTGACCTAGCAAGTTCGAAGTTTGCTTGAAACAGCGACCGGGCAAGGATCGCTGGACTCGTAAAAACACTAATACAGTGAACGATGAACTTAGACGGCGACTGAAAACAGAAATTAAGTCACCTGGTAAGCCAACGGCGAACAAAACTTCGATCAACAAAAACGCAACTTTTTAAATATAGACTTTTGAGTTTGAAAGTAACTTCAAACTTTGATAAAAAAAACGCAGCTACAGGAAGTTACGACGGGTATCTTCAAGACTCAAAACATCGACGTAAGAGACCCCAGTTCCAATCTTTTGATATGTTATATTTTGGGCACATACTTTTGGCAAAGGCCACTGACTCAAATATGGATACGACTTATTAATTACGTGACCGGTGTAAGCTAAATTAGAAAATGGCGTGGTCAAAATGTAAGCAAAAGCGAATGGCACGTTTCCAGGCCCGCCATTTCCACATTTGCCAGGGGGCCTGTGACCAGTCCCGTACACAGGAATTTATTTCTGGGGGGGGGGGGGGGGGGGGTTGCCTGCGGGTCGGACAAAAAAGTACGAAAAAAACAGAGATCAGAGGGAAAATCCTAAAAAAATTATTATTTTTGCATGTTTCGGGGGGGAGGGGGGATCAACCCCCTACCCCTAACAACCCCCCCCCCTGCCTGTGACAGCTTTAATGCTCTTACTGACTCTTCATGCCGAGCGAAGAGCCAGCAACGCCATGACAACAGTCGTTGTTGATTTGTTTAATTATGACTTGAATCAATCTTGAGCGTTCGTTTGGGTGACGTTTCTTGTTCTTCCCGAAGTTCACTGCCGTGTTTCGAACTTGACCATATAGAGAGTGTTCCACCGTTCTAACAATAGTTACTATTTCCGTTCCATCCTCGCGAAAAGTTACTACGCTGGCAGTTCCAGCCTTCTCGGAATAGTAACTAATAGTTACTATTTGCTTATCATGCTCGGAGCGTAGTAACTACGCATCTCTGTAACGTGATTGGTCGGATTCGCCCGTGGCATGATATTCTGCGGGAAAATAGAAAAAATCGTTCCAGCCTTGACGGCAAAAAGCCAGAACTCGTGACGTCATGCGTAGTAACTACGGTAAGTAGGGTGGAACACGGTCATAGAGTATAGGGGCTGGTATCGGTGCGAACGCTCGTAGAGACGAAACATAGATATTTATTGATGAACGCGTGGACAGACTTCTTAAAGCACGTATCTACACCTGACAGTTTGCTTATGTGATCATGTGAATCAATAAAATATAAAATATATCTGAGAGAAAATTGAAAATTCTGTCCCGGTATGTAGCTCAGTTACGCTATTTGCAAGCTACTATGCCATGCGGAGCCTACGCAGTGAAAAGTCGTAAGTGCTATCAGAGGCGTTATAGCCAAAATGTTCGAGGGGCGGGGGGCGGGGGAACGAGGCATTTACGGACTGGCTGGTAATTTTTACCGAATTTTCTGCAGAAAAAATTACTGTTTTCAACAACAAAAATTACACTAAAAATCCACTGATTTTCAGAAAAAACGACTGCTTTGACGAAACATCGACTAATTTTCAGAAAATCGACTGTTTTCATGAAAAAAAAACAATTGTTTTGACGAAAGTCGCGGCGCTTCGAGCAGAAATCGATTATTTTTTTTACCGACTGGCCGACAGCATCCGGGGGGAGGGGGCGAAATTGGGCAAAATTGCCCAAAGCAAAGTTGACACCGGTTCAGGTGAGGCTACCAGGGGATCAAGGAAATGTGAAATAGGAATAGTTCACACGTTACTGTTACTTTATTTACTTTCCTATGACCGATTTATATCACATCTCTTTGGTGTTCATCTCAGTTTTGAACAAGAGCCAGGAGCCCGATGTCAATCGACTGCAGAACCAAACCAAAAATCCCAAGCTAATCCCTGTTTGGGATCCTAACGAACATTTTGGTCTTGTTTTCTGGCCCAGATTTTGCTGCAAAAGTCGAGATCTCTACACGAATAGGAATGACCAACTCGTCTATTATCTCAGTCCCAATGAAGCACAGATACAGACAGTACCAGTGTTGCCACTTTTCTCTGACGGAACCACGTACTGGCATTTCGCTGCAAAAACCTGTGACATTCTGGCGTCTACGACACTCGGTTCTTTTCGCCAGTGTTGAAGTGGAAAGCCGCTTTTTCAGCTTCAGCCCATGCTTTTTTTACGGTCTTGCCTGTCGCAAAATTCTGGCTCGCTTCGTCGAAGAAGTAAAAAACCTGTGACAAATCGTAGTATTCTCCGACCAGTGGCAACACAGGGCAGAACTAAGGCTATCGTTATCACGTACGGACTGCAACTGCACTCTCCATCTTTTCACGAACGACGAACTCAAAGAACAATGTCACTGCTGCAGACAGAGCCTACTCAGTCGATTTAAGCGGGTAAGAGGCAGTTAACATTTAATGCCGTAAATTCGTGAATGAAAACTAGTTCTTCTGAATGTGATTGGTCTAGCACATAAATTGCATATTAGCGGCTGTATCATAGGCTGACTAATCAACGCCTCTGAACTAAGATACCCTGTTTTACTTTCAGGGGCATGGAGCTCCATCAACCAGTACTGCTATTTGTCTTCTTTGTAATCAGTGTAAAAGCCCAAACCTGGCGATCGTCGCAGGGAAGGCTCAACCCTGCAAAAGGAGTCGGACCTCCTGCTGCACCAGTATACAGACATAAAACTAATCGAATTAACCTGTTGCCGATATCGGCTAAGACAAACGGCAAGCGACCGGTTCGCCAGGGTGATCTTCCGGACTTTGAAGAGACCAAAAGCTCAGAAGACTCCGATCAAACAGAGTCGGTCGTCACTTCTTCAGATGCAGCAAAACCAATCCTGAAAGATGAGCTGCCAGCCTTTGAAGAAACCACTTCTGCTGACGGTCTCGACGAACAAGTTGAAACAGAAGTCGAGACAAGTCCAGGTTCAAATAACTCAGAACAGAACAACGTAGAGGATACGACTGCCGATTCTAGTTTCATTGTAATTCCAGACGAAGATCCAACAACTTCTGAGACACCGGCCCTAACCATTAGTCCAGCAGACTCCATCCCCAATAATGAAAGTGAGAGTAGAGTAGAAGACGAGGACTCGGAAGAGGCAGCAGAGTTGCTGAAGCTTCTGGAGGAAACATCTGCAGAGTTTGATGCCATTTTCAA
Source organism: Branchinecta lynchi (assembly GCA_023053575.1). NCBI lineage: Eukaryota > Metazoa > Arthropoda > Branchiopoda > Anostraca > Branchinectidae > Branchinecta > Branchinecta lynchi. Next base: position 12,388,782 of record JAKZAP010000017.1, on the reverse strand, counting down.
GGCTACCGAAGCTACTACAAATTCCTTGGGAGAGACCATTACAGCTGAAGATTTCCTCAGAAGAAATATCATGGCTCTCGAGAATCAAATAATTGACATGGAGCGAAAGACCACAACACTCGAAATTCAGGTTGCAAAGCTTCCGCGACTCGGAACAGTCAGAGGGACTGTTCAGCAAATCTTCCAGCAGGCTATTGCGCAAATAACGCACAGCCCAAACAGACCCACGACGCACAGCACAAACAGACCCACACATTGGCGACCGTATTCCCTGCAGCAGAATTCACCAGTATACCACTCTACGAACTTGGTTCCAGTTGTATATAGATACGGTAGGGTACTGAAGCTGGACGAAATGGAAGAGGGCATAAAAGAGATCAACGAATCTCTCAGTGATGCCATTGATCCTCATCCTCACTGTATATCGATCCAGGAGTCCGACAATCTTCTGGTATGTGCGAAAAGTTACTTGAATCAAAACACAACTGAAGTGGGAGGGAGTGATGTTGGAACCATGATGAAAGATTTATGCAAGAAACTTTGAACTGGATTGACGACGTAATGAGTAACTGTGTGGACGACAGTAGTTAGTCATCTCATTTGTAGACAGTATGAAAATTCTTCTCAAAAGACCAAAAGACTATTTTATGCAGATTGCCTCCTGAGTCAACCTGTCATCACGCTTTAAAGCCCCGACCACCACCTCGCGGCTTTACATCTGATACTGAACTTTCTTCCCACGCCCATTCCTACTCCTAGGACCTCAGCCCGTTACTGTGAGTACCCAGACTCGAGGCACCTGAAGTAGGCTACTAGCTGCATTGAAACCGGAATCAGAAGTACCCTCAATGTGAAAAAATTGTAAAAGAACAACCAGGCAGTAAACTACAAATGTAACTGCATCTGCTGCATTGACGTGCGACCACCCGATGATAGACCCAGCACAGTCGTCGAACATGCAAAAGCACTCCTGAAACCAAGATTCCAATGTCCACAAGACCCGTTGGCTCACTTTGCACAATCCACACTGTAGTTGCGTTTTTGCAGATACCATGGTATCTGTTACCACGATAACTGGATCTTTAATTAGTCGTTTTTGTAGTTATCTGATATACGGTTGCTCTTCAAAAACGACAATTACCCAAATTGCGCTTTTCGAAGTCATCCCAAAAGAAAAAAATGATATTCAGTCACATCACTAAGTGCCAAACTTCTTTCCCACCAATTTCACAAAAAGTGATGAAAGTGAAATGTCTTTTTCAGATACCACGATCAGTTCCACGGTCGGACCGTTGTATCTGAATATCAGATACCACGATAACTGGCCAGATACTAAGAAAACTGCAAAAACACCTTTTGACCATGGTATCAGATACCATGGTATGTGCAAAAACGCAACTTATGTATCGTCAGTAAAGTTGATTTACTCGTTCACGGTCGATCAGCTATGCCAGATTCCAATATTCCCGTTCAACCCCCAGACTTAGGGCGGATCAAGTCCTAATGCCTTATAGGGCAGAACTGGGGGTGCTATACACCTAGTTCTGCCTAACCCTAGCCTACTTATTCAGCAGTTGGAAGCTCTACAAATATTACCCCCTCGAACTTCCTCAATTGGGAATTGTAATAAATATGGGGGGGGGGGGAGGAAAGAATAGAAAGACAAATTCATAGCGGATACAGTCCCGGGGGTCAATGACTGGGGTAGCATCCAGAGGGTGGATTGTCTGGATCCACTGTTGAATCTTGTTAGGCCAACTTTTAAGAGGGTTTAACTCAGAAGCATTTTCACATTTCCTGTGTCTAGTCACCCCCATTTGAGTACGAATTGCACCTGACAGTTTGCATATGTAATCCGTTAAACCTGAAAAGTAAAATTATATAATGAAGGGAAATTTCTAAAATTCTACTTCGTTTTAGTAGTTATGACTTCACACCGGGTAGAGTCAAGCGTTCCATGCGTTAAGGCTGCGGTCTATTTCAGGATAATTTGTGGTGGCAAAGTAATTCTTTCTGCGTGACAAAAAATTACTTACCCGCCTCAAATCTGGCTCAAATGCAGTGAAAAGTTATGACTACTATACCAAAACCAAATTTTAGAGATTTCTCTCCGTTATATTATTTTAATTCCTACCAAGGAATAATTGGGAATAATTAATTGCTGACAACTGTATTTAGCAATTCTGGAATGACCGGGACAGTCTGACTCTGAATATTGAAATCACGTCTTTCTTTAATATATGTGGAATGGATTTGAGGCTAAGTACGTCGAAAATGTATTCGAGAATCCTGAAATGTATTCGAGAATCTCTTAAATTCGAGGAATCGGTGTTCGATGTATTTTGACATTTAAATTGAAATAAGGTAACACACAAATACATTCGAGAATTTTAATTTTCGAACACATTTCTGTCATTCTCGAATACAGTTATGTCATTCTCGAATACGTTTATGTCATTCTCAAATACAGAATTTCAATTTAAATGTCAAATACTTTTATAATATTCTCGAATACTTTTTATCTTTTCCCAACACGTTTTGTAGTTTCTCGAAGACTTTTTAGCGATTCTTGAATACAGACACCGATTCCTCAAAGACATTTGAGGGATTTTCGAATAAATTGTCGACGTATTTAGCCTCAAATTCTTTCCATAAATATATGAATGTGCAAAACATACGTCCCGACAAAATCCTAAGCGTCCTTTATATTGCTCTCAAACATTCACGTCAAACCCTACACGACAAAGCTTCCTTTTTTTATTTATTGTAAATCAAGGCAGGCTCGGAAATAAAGATCCAGATCCCTTAGGGGTCTAGGCGAGAACCCCCCCGGCTACCCCCCCCGCTACCCCCCCGGACAAAAAAAAACGGTGACAAAACCCCCCCAACAAAAAAAACCGGGTACCAAAAACCCCCAGGCGACCCCCCCCCCCCAATCCTTAAAAAAGTGGAATCTAATAAAAACGATAATGTCAAAAGAATCTCCTAGTCCCAAATAATCCCTACGCTTGGTGTGAGGATTCTTTGGGTCAAGAGTAAGGTCGAGCTCGTAGATGGGCTCTGTAGCCTAAATTTAGGGGTGGGGGAGGGGGTTTAAGTTCAGGGGCAAATGAAATATTTTGGATCCCGTCGAAACATTTGGTCTTGTTCTTGTTGATGGGCTCTGTAGCCTACATTTAGGGGTGGGGGAGGGGGTTTAGGTTCAGGGGCAAATGAAATATTTTGGATCCCATCGAAACCTTTGGTCTTGTTCTTGTTGTACCAGAAGTCCCCTTGACAGACGAAGATCACGGGAAGTCAATTTAAATGTTTTGCATTCGTATTAAATGTAAAGGGTTCGGGGGGTTTTCACTGGGGGGGGGGGTTGGTGCCCGGTGGGTTTTAGTCGGGGGTGGGGGGTTTGGTCCGGGGCGTTTTGGTACCGGTTTTTTTTTAGCCGTGGGGGTTTCGCCAGGGGGGGGGGGGGTTTGGCGGGGGGGGGTGTCCGGTTTTTTTTCCGCCGGAACCCATCCCCTAGGCAGTTATCAGAGTCGAGAATACCTTTTCGATAATCAAAAGCAAACTTTAGTTTATTTCTTATTTATTTAGCGTGTAGACAAGCAGAAATAATGAAATAGATAAGTACCAGCTGTACTTTTTTGCACATTATGAGTTACAATAACAGAAATCCCCCCTCCCCCCCCCTAGATCAAGCATTTCGACCATCTCATATCTCATCAGATTTATTTTCTTGCAGGTCATCAATGTTTGTGTTGCAATTTTTTCCGGGTCAAACCGTACATTTACTGGACTAAACCAAAACCAAATCTTTAAATTTCTCTCCGTTAGGTTATTATTTATCAGTTTACTAGCCAAATTTTATACTTCCCCCTGTCGAAATTCTGGAATGACCGGGTGTCACGGACAGCGCCTACTATAGCGAATGTACGGACGAGTTTTATAGCTGGCATTATGGCAACCCTTGCCAACTCACGGACTGTTCTAAGGTCGCCCGAACCTCCAAATATAGGCCCTAGACAGAGCCGTGTTTCCACTTGGAAATTTTCAAAATCATGAGCAGGAGTCCAAAAATAATGAGATACACATGAGATTTCTGCTAGAAAATCATGAGATTTTCTGGTGAAGATAGACGAGAAAATCATGAGATTTTCGAAAAGGCATGTGGATTTAGGTACTTATCAGAAAAATTGTAAACAGTGATATTTCAACTTGTTCTAACCGGAAACATAATAAGAATTCCCCGGGGACAAGAGAACAGAACAGGCTTTCTCCCCCCCCCCCTGGTGGAGAGCGACAGCGGCTTCTGATTACTGTATAGAGGACAAAATGAAACTGAGCGGCGCAGTCAAATTTTTTGAAATCACCCTTTTTTCTGGTACAACTTTCTACTTCTCATATAAAGCAAACTTCTCGAGCCCCAAAATCCCTTCAAGCAATAAAAAAACTGCATAATGACGTTTAGGATAAATTTTTGTGAGCAGCTTTTATTTTGTGCCAAAGAAAAGTAACGGCCAAGGTAAGGACCACCTATAATTATCACATTACTGCCATATTTACAAGATAAATGAAATGACACATAAAAACAGTGCGAGCAGGTCAAGCAGCGATACATTGAAATCACTGTGATCGAGAAGACATTAACCTGGGCGCCGCAGGCGCCTTTTTTCAAACTCGCTTTTTTATGACAAACTCAACCTGCTTCCCTAGAAAATGTACCTTTTTATGTGTCTAAACCCAGTCACTACATAAATGATGCGTACTTTTACTTCTATTTAGCCCTTCCACTAAATGAAGACTACACTACTACCAAAGGCTTCGCCTGCAAAAAAATTCAAAAGCATCTATGCATGAGAGCTCCATTTTGGGATTCCAAACGACGCCTGTCACCTAATGAAATACAAAAGCCTCCAACCACGATGAAAGCTATCAGACTAGTTTTCTGAAAAATCTAGAATTAAATATATCTATTCAGAATACATTTTACGTTAATTTTAGCATTGAAGTAAAAAAGAGGAGACATCCTGAAAATCATGAGTTTGTCATGAGACTGTAAAAAAAGAATGAGATTGGAAAAAAAAAACATGAGATCTCATGTGAAATCATGAGAAGTGGAAACACTGAAACAGAGAGTGGTTAAAAAACTGTTTTAAAAGAGAACTTGTCTACATCTGTATATACGTACACACTTCTGGACTTTATACTAATAGTCGCAGAACTCGAGAAGAAGACCCACATTAACTTCGAAAACCAATGTAACAATTTATCTATTACACTTAAATATGAAAAGACTTCAATTACTGATAATAATATAAAAGAAGATAATTTCGCACCGTTTCGCACCGAATACTTTTCTACAAAACATTATTTTAAACAAATAATAAGTTTAGTTCGAGTTCTGTGACACCGGGACAGTCTGATCGTCGCAGATTCCGTGACTATTTAGTTCACCTATTTTCTTATACTGGTGCACTCCCAGTACATATGTTCCGACAAAATCCTAAGAGTATTGCTCTCAAACATTCACTTCAAACCTACACCATAAAAGCTTCCTTTTTTTGTAGATCAGGCCAGACCCAGATATAAGGATCCAGAAGCAGTTGTTTTTGGTAGTATAGCATAAAACAAACTTTACTTTTATTTTGTATTTATTTAACGCACTTTGACTTTATTAATAGACGAGCATATCGAAGTAAATACACAAGTGCCACTATACTTTTTTCTTTTCTTTTTATCTATTATAACTTTTAAATTTACTAACTTCGGACCCTGGCAGGGTCCAAGGTCCCTAGGACTAGTACGACTGCCTAGTTTGCCTCATCCCAGTAGAGATAAGATTAATCCCAGTAGCAAATACTGCAGTTAACTTTAATCCTTACTCGGAGAAACTTTTTACAATGTAGGCAGAAATCCCCCCCCCCCCTTAGATCAAGCATTTCGACCATCTGGTATCTAACCAGCTTTATTTTCTTATAGGTCGTAGAAAATCAAGGAGCGATGGCTGCCAAAGATGGGCTGCTTCTCATTCTCAGTGTCAGTGCAATATTGGGATCGGGGGAAGTCCCTCTCCTCGACGAAGGACTGCCCATTACTAGCTTTTTGCTGAAAGAGGTAGTCCATCGTCAAACAGATCGTGAACGTCGACAGGCGTCAAGTTCTTGCCGGGATATCATTCCTCAAATACGTGCTCAAGCCCTCGAAGTGCGCCGGCAGGCAGGCCAGACACGGGCTCAACTTCAAGACATTCGAGAAAGGGCTGACCAAGTGTCTAATAGAACTAGACAACTTAATGGTACCTTAATTGCACTAAACCAAAGACTAAATATAATACGCCAAAGAAATGGAGCACTCCAACAAACTGTAGCATCGCTTCCAAGTCAAGCCACAATTGCAGGCATTGTGCAACAGGCTGTTAATCAGCTAGTTGGTCAGCAACGACAACAGATGGATCGAATCCAGCAACAGCAACAAAACCAGGTTCAGCAGATGAGGCAGGAACAGTTTAATGAACTACGGGAGTTGCAAGACCAACAGCAGAACGACCTTGCGGAATTGCAAAGCTCGCAAGGTGGCCTTAACGGCGGCTCAATAGCAGCCCTCACTGTTGGAATTGTCGGCATTGCCGTTGGAGCTGCTCTAGCTTTAGGGCGAATAATTCCCGCTAATGTTTCTTCTCCTGTTACAAGCGCTCCTTACGGTTCGTCCTTCATCGGCAGAACAATCATAGATACAACACAAGTCGAGGGGAAAGCGTATGAAATAGTGCAAATACTGGAATATTTTAAGGAAAAGTGTGGTTCCGAGAAGGCTTTCAGAGACGCTTCCTGTCCAAAACCCGCGTCGTAGAACTGGTCTATTTCTGTGTCGGGCCCGTATCCAGGAATTTTTTTCGGGGGGGGGGGGGGGGGGGGAGTGCCTGCGTGTCGGACAAAAAAGTACAAAAAAAAAAACATAGATCAGAGGAAAAAGCCTATAAAAATGACCATTTTTGTATGTTTCGGGGGGTGGGGGGTCAACCCCCTAGCCCCTCCCCCCTGGATACGGCCTTGCTCTGTGTATTGTTTCAAAAGACAAAAACAGACATTTTTGTCTTCGTTATTATTTAAGCTGACCATTAAAGACGTTAACGCGGTTACATCTTAAGGTTTTAGTTTCGAGGTTGATTTCTTCAAAAACTTAAACATATCATGAAACAAGTACGCAAGCGCTCAGAAGTGTAGTGTGAGAATAAAATGTTTATCACATCTTATGTATAGAAACAGCGTTAGAAACAAGACATTTCATATCCCCGAGAATCCAAAAATTTTGAGCCAGCCAGTTCGGCTCTTTAAACCTCTTTTACATTAGCAAGGTAACAACAAGTGCAATAAGACAAAATAGTTATATAGCCCGATACCCCCCCCCCCCCTTGTCACAACTTCATTAAGATCGGCATATCATCGATCATATGACAAAACCAGTTTCCAACTCATCACTAAGGATTAAAGTACGCTTCGTGGTCTTATTTGATGCTGTTACACCAAAACCCGCATCTATAAATCTGTATCCAAAAGTAGACAAGAGTTGAACCTGCGACATGTCATAGACGAACTTAACTCACCCTAAATCTGGGCCCAGTTACCCATGAACGGGAGGGGGGAGGGGGGGGGGAGGTCGAGACAACTCAAATTACATATCTAGACCTAAATATCATCAACTATAGTTTGATTCCAGTCACGGGTCAAAAATTTTACTCATGGACAAACTAAGCTCACTTGCCGATCAACGGTAATTCGACTCCATATATATATTCCCAACCCGATGATACAAAAGAACAAAAGAATTTCATCGCCCTATCTCGAGTTATGTCAAGTTAAAAACATAAAAATGGTCAATCTAGGCCCAATTGCCCCTGAACCAAGTGTGGTGGAGCTTGGGACCCGAAAAAAGCAAAAAGAGACCCCAATGCTCCCAAACCTACCAAGTTTCAACTTGACCCCTGTCACGGATAACGATCTGGACCCAGGTGCCCTTGAACGGGGTGGGGGGGGGGGGTGTAACCTTGAAAGTAATTTCACAGCCCTACACTTGTACAAGTACAAGGAATTCCATCGTCCTGTGTCCAGGTCTGATCAAGTTACGAACATTTTTCAATACTGCTGTTAAGTACATACTGTTAGTTTCAACGAAAATTAATAGTGTAATACCGCTTTCAAAGTGACGCGTATATATACGTAAATATTTATAAACAGATAGTGTGATAGTCGATTATGGCGTAAGAAGACATGCTGAAAACGATGGTGAAACTCATTTTATCATCAGATAATTGCATAGCATGAATGAATTAATTAATTTATTCCCAAAAAGTCCGTGGGGCCATGGCGGGAAAACAAAATAAACACAAAATAACACTCGAAAACTCAATATAGACCCCAAAAAGAGGGAACCCTTACTAAAAAGAACGCTCTCGATGCTCCATTGCCTGCTTGAGGAATCTCTAAAGCCGATGAGGGTGTCTTCCGCACATAGGCGTCAAACCTTCACACTGGAACTATTTAAAGTTTTCCGTTCTTGCTTTCTTCCGCTGAGTTTCCGCCTGTTCCATTTTAGCAAAATATTTTCTGTTTGTAAACAGACTAGGATAGAAGGAATGAATTTATTACGTGATTTAGCCTTACGACATCTCACAACTAACAAAGGAACAAAGCTAAACATCTAAAATAAACTACAAAGACCGTATACTAACAAGACCAAAGGTTTCGATGGGATCTCAAAAAATCAGTATTTAATCCAGACAATTGGGTCTTGTCTTCGCCGGATCCGGTCTTCGCCAGACTCCTACTATTAAAATTCAGAAACAGATTAAGGCCAAATAGCTAATAATCTGAGAAAACCAAGTTCACATATGAATTCAGCGTGTGCGTTTACCCCTCCCTATAAGTCATATCTGTTTTGACAAAAACTTCCTGCCACTTCTGCCAATTTCCCGGTCTGCACCGAATTCCGGAACTACTTGTCCGGCGAAAAAAGAAAGCTGAACATCTAATCGACTTCAAATAAAAATTTAGCTTATAACAAATTTTCCGGCTCCAGCCGGATTCTGGTCGAACTGTATGGCCGGGTAGCAAATGATTGTCATACATGGATTCAGCATCTCTTCTTACCCCTAATTCGGATATCTGATCAACTACAAATAAAACTTTAAGTTTTAAAACTTTTCCGGTTTTGGCCGGATTCCGGGTGAACTACTTGTCCGGGTAGAAAATTGTTTTCACTTAAGTGTTCAGCATGTCTTCTTACCCCTAAACTGGACATCTAATCAACTCCAAATAAAACTTTTACTTTTAACAAACTTTCCGGTTTTGTCCGGAGTCCGGGCGAACTACTTGTCCGGCGAGAAAATGGTTTTCACCAACGCGTTCACCGTGTCTTCTTACCCTAATTCGAACATCTAATCAACTTCAAATAAAACTTTCACTTTTAACAGGCTTTCCGCTTTTGGCCGGCTTCCGGGCAAACTACTTATCCGGCGAAACAATGGTTTCCACCATCGTGTTCAGAATGTCTTCTTACCCCTAAATCGAACATCTAATCAACTTCAAATAAAACTTTTAGTTTTAACAAACTTTCCGGTTTTGGTTGGATTCCAGGCGAACTAATTGTCTGATGATAAAATGATTTTCACCATCGTTTTCAGCATGTCTTCTTACGCCATAATCGACTATCACATTATTTGTTTATAAATATTTCATTTGCCCCTTAATTTAAACCCCCTCCCCTCCCCTGAATGTAGGGCTACATAGCCCATCTACAAACTCGACCTTAGTCTTGACCCAAAGAATCCTCACACCAAGTCTCATCAAAATATCTCATTCCCTTCGAGAGTTATAGTGCGCACACACGGACAGACGGACAACTTTTGCGATGTCATAGGTCTCCCGCCACTTATGTTTTGGGATCCCAAAAACTATTTGGATTCTCCAGTTATTACTCTTGTAACTGAGCATTGTCAGACAAGTATTTGGACAAAACATACGGGATTCCGGTCTGGTCAACAGACGACGAAACAAGCTTAGCTTAGCTTGCTGACTGGTATTCAAATCAAATCGTTTATTGATAAACCAACTTCGTAGCTTTCTTCGTTAGAAGATGCTAAATTACGCTGGTCATACAGTAATAAAATAAATAAATCACACTAATTATTCGCTTTGTTAAAATTCTCTGCAAAAAAGGGCACAAACGAGGTCATGAACCTTGAGTCGTCCTCTGACAGGCACTAGTTTGTTTTGCTGTCTTGTCCTGCTATTTTTCAGAGCATCAGGGGGGGGGGGGGAGCAATGATCGATTGTTCTTATTTGCCAACAGTTTTTTTTCCAAAGTTTAGTATCAATTCTGTTCTTCGGTTGTAGAGGTTCGGGAGTTGGTCAATGGGACCCCAGTACGTCTTCGAAAACAAGTTTTGTAACTTTTTACTTTAACTGATAGATGAACAAAGACATTTTAGTGTATCAAGTTAGTAGTGTGTGAACAGGTATTTTTCAAGTAACCAAGAAGCAACTTAACTGGATTTGTTGCGGCGTACGCTCGGTGCCGCTCCATTGTTACTGTTGCTTCTTTCTTTTTTTAGTGGGGGGGGGGGAGGGAGAGGAGATATATTGGATAATGCTTAGTGACACAAGTGTTGTTATATCTTGTCGACAAAATCAAGTTAGAACCATAACGCGCTAAAGCAGATTAGCTGTCGTCTTTTCGAGGTTTACACTGGGAAGTGAATTGCATTTTGCTTAAAGGACCCGTCGTACATGAATGGTGATGGATCCTACTTCCGAAATCGGTCCATCCATTATAGTCCACCCGGAGACCCGAATCTTAATACGTTACATTATAAGCCCCCTCATGATACCTCACTGATTTTCACGCTTTCCTTGTTTCGCTGTTTTAATGCGTATCATGCTCCCGAGGATTGTTTGAGAGGAGCTGACGTGTTAGATAAACCGGTTATCTACACTTTCCATGTTCTTGCTTGAAGTCAACGGGCCTGGAGAAAGGATTAAAGTGTAACTGAAGAGCCAACTTATTTGTGTATCATTTAACTGAATACACTGCATTATTTGGATTGTGTAAAGGGATTATTTTTTATTTTTCACTATCTGCTCTAGAATGTTCAGAATATCTACGGCCGTCCTCACAATGCAAAATTCTACTATGACGCAGAAAATTTGAATCTCAATCGAAACGCGGCTTTTCAGTGGTCGGAGATCATATTGCGGAAGGTAGCTCACTGCAATGAATACTTACTTTTCGAAATCTTTTTCGTCAAGCATACAACACAGTTACAGGCGCATACAGGTACCACAAATCTGACAGGGATTTCCACTATTTGAAAATCGAATATTTCTGAATAGCGGAGCAATGAAGTATCGTACTTTAGTCGGGGCTTCAAGCCTCTTTAAGTGTAGAAGCGACGGGTAACTATATTGTCTTATCTCTGCCCTTTTCAGTTGAGCTTTAAATAGCTAATACCGTGGGTGATTTGTTAAAGTTTAACTGAACAGGCAACTTATTTTTACATCTTAGATTCAAATACATTGAATTATTACAACACACATTGTGGATTTTCATTCTGTCCACAGTAGTCTTCAGTAGGGACGTTGGGAATGTGGACGCTTTCCCATGGTGGATCCGTCCACAATTCGCCCGCGAAAATTTAAACTGTCGACCAAATGTGATTTTTCAAGCTCATATTTTGGTCGAGATTAGATATGGCAAATACACAATTTATTTATTCCTATGCTGCTGGTGTTGTTGCCAAATGTTCCAGGCACCATAGAGCTATCACAAAAACGGGAAGAGCGGCAAGCACAATGGGATAATCGATTATTTGGAAATATCAGAAAAACAAACTAACGCTTTTTCATCGGGTTTTCAAGATTATTTAAGTGAACAAGTGATGGGTAACTAGATTGTCGTATCCTAGCCCTTTTCGGTTAAACTTTAAAAGCAGAGCCTGGTTTTGAAGTGTTCGACTATTTTAAAATATCGGAGCATATGCAGTAAATAATGAGAGGGGTCCTTCAAAAACCGTAATGGAAAAAAAAAAAAAGTGTAATTTATAAGCTGAGGCTAGAGAATCAGTTGCGCACCGGGAGATACTTCCCGTATCCGGTCACATTGCGGTCTGCGTTTATTGCAGTCTGATTTAAACCGTCTGCGTCTGCTACATAGGTAGAAGGCTGTAGGCTATGTGCCTTTCAAGGCTTAACTTACTTGTTCACCATAATCAAAAAGTCATAAGTAGATTCTCCCATGACCGGAACTCCTGGCTGGATTTCCTCGGTGTGCGGTGAATTCGTCATAGGGCAATTCGTCATAGGACAATTCTTCAAGGGGTCAATTTGTCACAGGACAATTTGTCGCAATGACATTTCGTCACAAGGACAATTCGTCACAAGGAAAATTCGTCACAAGGAAAATTCTTCACAGGGACAATTATTCATTAGGACAATTTGTCATACGGATATTTTGTCACAGGTAGCTTGATCTCAAGTTTGGATTTCGTTTTTCAGCTATATATTATTAAAGAGTATGGCTATATGATACTTTAAAACATGTATTTATGAGCAATTTCCCGCATATATTCGAGTACGTCAGTTTGACTAGACCAATATCTCCTTACTATGGTTTTCAGTCGCAGGTTAGTCTTCGTAGTTCTACTTCTTGGGTGGGACTGGGCACTCAGCAACAAATCCCTCAATACTATTTTTTTTTGGCCCTGCTCCGGCAACAGAAACGAAATGAATTTGTAAATGTTTGGATGAGCTGCTCCAACATGTTTGTTGAATGCTGAATGCCATCCTTCAAATTGCTGTTAGTCCTAGGAAGGTTTTCTGCGACGCGCTCAAAGATGTTCCGGACAGGGATAGGAATGAGAGCATTTCTGCTTGCCCTGATCGCCTGTGATGTGCCTATGCGAGTGCCTTCAAAGTAGTCCAGGATTGGATTTACTTCAGATGTACAGATTCGAACATAGCTGTCGAACGCTGATGGGATATCCACCATTAGGCCACACTGTCAGCATTCTCATGGTGAGAGCAAAATCGCTGCTAGACGAATACTTCTCGAGAACATCGCTGTTTGCTTGAATTTGTGTTTTGTATATGAGAATCCTTAAGAATAGAGTTTTTAACGACTCCCTCAGTCTTTTCGAGTTCCATATTTAACTAATAACACCTTGACACTCCTCGAGAAGATAAAATACTAAGATTGATGATTAAATATCGGAGATTAGAGCAAGGATTAAAAGTAATGATTCAAATATCGGTTCAAACAACATCTTGTGAAGGGGTGGTATTTTTTATTTTATCCAAACTACCTTTGTAATAGCAAATTTTCTAAAACATGACGAACTGTCCTAGTGAGGAATTGTCCTAATGACGAACTGTCCTGTGACGAATTGTCCGTGTGACCAATTGCCATATGAGGAAATGCCCATGTGACTAACTGTCCGTGTGATGAATTATCTGTGGCGAATTGTCCTGTGACCAATTGTCCTAGAATCGATTTCCTCAGTATCACCATTTCAGCATTAAACAAGAACAAAGGTTTCGATCGGATCCCAAAAGTTCAATGTTTGATCCAGACAATTAGGTCTTGTCTTCGCCAGGTCCAGTCTTCGCCAGGCTCTTTGAACAGTTTTACTACTAAAATTTAGAAACAGATTAAGGCCAAATAGCTAATCACAAATATCTAACCAAGTCCAGATATGGATTCAGCATGTGTGTTTGCCCCTATAAGTCATATCTATTTTGACGGAACAGATTGAAACTTTCTACCTTACTTGTGCCAATTTTCCGGTTTCGGTGGAATTCCGCGGAACTACATGTCCGGCGAAAAAAGTAATGCTCAAAAATGAATTCATCGTATCTTCTTACTCCTATATCCAACATATAATCAACTTCAAATAAAAATTTAACTTATAACAAATTTACCAGTTTCAGCCGGATTACGGGTGAACTTTATGTCCGGGTAAAAATTGATTTTCATAGACAGATTCAGGATTTCTTCTTACCCCTAAAAAGGACATCTAATCAGCTATAAATACTACTTTTGCTTTTAACAAATTTTCTGATTTTGGCCGGATTCCCGGTGAACTACTTGTCTGGAAAGAAAATGCTTTTCATAGTCGTGTTCAACATGTCGTCTTACCCCTTAATCGACTATCTCATTAGAAAATATCTTGTTTGACCCTTAATTTGAACCCCCTGCCCCACCCTTAAATGTAGGGCTACAGAGCCCATCTACGAACTCGATCTGTTCCTTGACGCAAAGGAAAACATCTCATTCCCCTCGAGAGTTATCGGGCTTAAAGACGGACAGACTGACAGACGGAGAGGCGGACAGACGTGTACGGGCAACTTTTGCGATGTCGGTATCCTCCACTTATGTTTTGGGATCCCAAAGAATGCCACACTTTCGGCTCGGACAGACCACCAGGGTGGAGCGGTCACGGCCTGAAATTTTTGCCAGGACTTTTGGTACAATCGTCAACCTCGGACGGAGGCCTTTTCAATTCAATGACGGAAGTGGATAAAATGCAGCAAGGGAAATTTGTTAGTTTCTGTGCACCAATTCGGTAATGAAATAATATGAGAAAACCGGAGATTTGAGAGCTTAGTAACGTAAGTAACGAATTTATTTCAAAAAACCACTATCATGGCAATGCCAAATTTGGGTATTACGTCAATTTATTACGTCGTATAATGCACATTTTATAGTATATACAATAATCATCAATTCGTCATCACAGACCTATTATACTATATAAATAAAAACCAAAAACAGAACACGGACGTTGGGATAATATCACAGACAGCTACCACCATCATTATAAATTTTGGTGAAACTCGGAACGAAGCTTTTTTGGTACCGCGTATGTGTTGCAGGTACGGGGGATAACTTTGGAACCTTTGAACTTGCGACCCTCTCCTGTCGGTTTCTTGTGTTTTCATAAGGAGGGGGAAGGATATCGAATAGAACAGGATGGTGGAGGAGCTTATGACCAACCGCTAAGCTCAGCCGCAGTCTCCGACTCTCAAGGGTTTCCATCTTAAACTTTTTTAAGAGAGCAGAATAGGGAACTTTGGGCTCACGACTTATTATTAGGAGTGCACGTTTCTGTATTCTTTCTATTTGTTGTGACTGTTCGGCAGTAAGGGCAAAGTGCCAAACAGCAGCCGCGTATTCCAAAGTGGATCGAATGAAAGAAACGTAAATTCGGACAAGATGGGAATTAGGTACTTGGAACTTAGCCAGAAGTTTTAACAGCTGTAGACCAGCGTTTGCACGCTTTAGCATTACGTTGGTGTTGTCCTCCCATTTAAGATCAGACGTGATAGTTACACCAAGGAGCTTTAGCTTCTGTACCTGTAAACCAGATGGCAGTATTTCTTCAAAGGAAATGCTAGTTTTGAGGAAGGAAAAGGTTAAAATTGCACTTTTGTCTTCGTTTACCTGCATGTCCAACAACCTGGCTTCATCTTTAATGTCTTCTATTATGCCTACAGCTTTGCTTTTAATATTTCTGTAGCATACTTCGGTTAAGCTTAAATCATCCACAAATTTCCAGCGATCCGGGTGCTCTTGCGCTATGTCATTCATCATGACAAGGAACAGGATAGGTCCAAGTAAAGTTCCCTGCGGAACACCACAGAAAATATCCGATAGTTCAGAGAACACGTTTTTGTACTTCGTTGTTTGTTTTCTATTCTTCAAAAATCCAACTAAAATATTTACAATAAAAGGACTGACCTTGAACTTTTCGATAAGTCTCTTAATCAAAATTGTATGATTAATGAGATCAAAACCTTTTCTAAAATCTATGGTTATTAAGTTAATCCACTTATTAGGGTCGTCGAAATTTTTTAAAATAAAATCAATTAGACTAATTAAGTAATGACTGGTAGAAGTTTTAGGACGGTTCCCGAATTGTCTCGGGTCGATCTGCGACATTATCTCTGCTTTCAACCACGCGGATACGAAACTCTCGTAAATTTTGCTAAAAACTGGTGTTAGAGTTATAGGCCTAGTCCCATCAAAATCATTTTTTGCTTCTTTCTTCGGAATAGGCGTAATATAACCAACTTTCCAAATTTCAGGGTATGTACCTGTAAGGGAAATTGAATTAAAAATATCTGTAAGTGGACCTGCCAGTTCATTGGGAAAAGCCCTGATTAACTCGACGGGTATGTCAACAGGGGTTACACTAGTACGTTTTAAAGAACTTAACTTTTTTGAAACGTCGTCGCGTGAAATTCTTGGTACTTCTTTCTCATCAACTGGTTCTTGGGGAATACTTTCAACAACAAGAGGGGGAAGTGATTGGACTATTTTTGAAAGATGGGAATTTAACTGGTTTGCTGTGCTTTTATCATCTTGATCAAGATTAAAATCCATTGATTTCTCACTTTTTCCACAAAGGCGCTTAACATTTTTGTACCAGTTACTAGGTTTAGACTGAAACAGAATTCCAACTTTATTTGAGTCAAAACTTGCTGCTGCATTTCTAGTTTCTTTTCGTATTCTATTTCTCAGCTTCTTTCCTTCCTCCGTTTTTCCCTCCCTGAACAGTTTAATTTTTTGACGAATTAGCTTTTTTATGGCAGCCGTAATGTCTGGTCGATCAGTAGAGCAGTAGAGCTTGTCCGGATTTCACGACACCATTCCCGGGGAGCGCGGGGTGGTCTCTAACCGTAATGACACCTTTTCTTCCTTGTAATATTTCACAGTTTAATTTAAACAGTTTAATTTTTTGACGAATTAGCTTTTTTATGGCAGCCGTAATGTATGGTCGATCAGTAGATCAGTAGAGCTTGTCCGGATTTCACGACACCATTCCCGGGGAGCGCGGGGTGGTCTCTAACCGTAATGACACCTTTTCTTCCTTGTAATATTTCTAGCTACGAAATCATCGTTACTGGTTTAAAAGGTTATTGCGTGGATCATAAATACAAAAGTAGTTGCCAGACGAACCAAAACATTTCTAAAGGAATATTTAAGCCATATCAAACGTCTGATTCTGTATGATTTAAAACCTGATGAACGAAGAATCAGACAGCTGAACAAGTAGCTGCTTTCGAATATAAGGTTTGAAGCCAAGCTGACCATTCATTTCATAAAATAGAAAAAAAAAAATTTCGGGGGGGGGGTGTGTGGTGGATTTTATGATTTAGTTTGTTTTCCTCGCTGAGGACGGTTCGCCGGAAGTGTAACCGAAATATCGGAAACTTTATTTATCCCTCGCACATCATCTTGGAGGAGTAACTAGCTGATCAAGAAAAAAACCCGAAAATCTCTTTTTTTCTATTTTATGTAGCTGCTTTCTTTTTTTCTATCCAGATTCCCTTTATTTTTTCACACGGTGAAAGATCTTTCGCTCGCTTACATGTTTTTTTTCTCTTCTGCTTTCTTTCCAATTTCCTTTTGCTTTCGTTTTCCTTTTCTTGTCTATATTATTGTGATTCGTCTTCTTGTTGAGAAAAGTTGAGCGAAAGTTAAGCCCCGCCCACTGTCAGCAGACTGTCTAATAGTATGGTAAGAACACTGTAATGATGTCAGTATTTGTGATTAAACCAAACCTTATAGATAAAACGGTAAAGAAAAAAGAAGAAAAGTAGGCTCATGTCACTAAATTTGTAATCAATGGCCTCTTTGTCCCAATTTTGGTACGTTATCTCCATTATACCTTCGTCACAGTATTGTAAAAATCACATGTATCTGTCTAAGAGAGCAGTTTGTGGCGTCACGCATCGTTTCACGTCTGGATAATAACTATATAACTGAGTCTACTTAACTTCGCCGCTACCTTCTTGTAACCTAAATCTCAGAGTAAGACCAGCTGCAATGCTTTCTCAAAATACAGTGTCAATTATTAGAATATAAGGCTTGATACAAATATATTAAAATAGCTGTCAAAGTGGTTGGCAACTCTTTAGACGGACCACACCACGAAGCAGGTGTGAGGGCCGTCTTTGAGAGTTAACTTTAGTTTATGAACATATCCCATTTTGCAAAAAACTGGTTTCTGCAAATACGCCCGGGCATCACTCATCCAGGGTTTGTGTCTAGAGCGTTAGAATATAGAAAGCTTTCCGTAGATTAGTTGTATGTTGATTGACGTTTCTGCGTATTAATAACCTGTACCTGTATATGGTCCTCGGGCTTTTTCAAATACAATTATTATTGACAGCGGACCCCGGGGCCGGCGATCGGAATGTGGCCAATCGGTTCGCGACTAAAATAAATCGGAATGATTTGAACCGACTTGTCTATCGAGCCTCGACATAACAAAAATGAGCAATGAGTGAAAGGAGTCACGACGGAGAGCACAAGGGAGTTAGTGCCTTCTTTAAATCGCAAACTTCACCAAACAGCTAGCTTTTTAGGATCCCAAAATCCAAAATTAGGATCCCGTCTGTCCGTCCGTCCGTCTGTCCATCTGTTAGCACGATAGCTCTCGAAGGGAATGAGATATTTTGATGAAAATTGGTGTGAGGACTCTATGGCTCAAAGGTAAGGTCAAGTTCGTAGATGGGCTATGTAGCCCTACATTTAGGGGTGAGGGTTTAAATTAAGGGGCAAACGGATAGTTGATTATGGGGAACGACACATTCTGAACACGAATATGCAAAACATTTTCTCGTCCGACAAGTCCTTCGCCCGGAATCCGACAAACCGGACAGCTGGTTAAAAGTAAAAGTTTCATTTGAAGTTGATTAAATGTTCGATTTAGGGGTAAGAAGACATGCTGAACACGACGATGAAAACCATTTTCTCGCCGGACGAGTAGTTTGTCCGGAATTCGACGAAAAGCGGGAAGTTGGTTAAAAGTAAAAGTTTGATTTGAAGTTGATTAAATGTTGGATTTAGGGGTAAGTATACATGCTGAACATCTATGTGAAAAGTATTTTCTACCCGGACAACTGGTTCACCCGGAATCCGGCCAAAACCGGAAAATTTGTTAAAAGTAATAAGTTTTATTTGAAGTTGATTAGATGACAGATTTAGGGGGTAAGAAGAGACGCTGGGTCTGTATATGACAATCATTTTTTAACCGGACATATAATTCGTCCGGAATCCGGTTTTAACCTTTTTTTTTAGAAGCTAAAGTTTTATTTGAAGTAGATTAGATGTTCTTTATAGGGATAAGGAGATACCGTACGCTAAATTCGATTCTGAATTTTCTTTTTTTTCTGGACAAGTAGTTCGCTCGGAATTCGGACGAAACCGGAAATTTGGCAGAAGTAAAGCAGGAATTTTCGGTCAGTATCGTCAAAATAGGTATGGCTTACATCTGAACTTGGTTTTCTCTAATGATTAGGGCGAAGACTGGATCTGGCGAAGACCCGGTTGTCTGGATCAAATATTAGATTCTTGGGATCCCAACGAAACCTAAGCTCTTGTTCTTACTTCAAGCTGAGCGGTTCAGTCGTCGAATATCTCAACGTATTCTTTTCCTTGCAGGTTGCAAGAGCTCTGGGAATGATGGTGGCGAAACGTGGACTGCTGATTCTTCTCATTCTCTCGGGGATCCTGGGATTTGTCGAATTCCACCCTCTCGGTGAAGGATTGCTCAAAGGCATTAATGTTCAACGAGAAACAATTCGTGAACGTCAAAAGACGTCAGGTTCTTTCCGGGATCTCATTTCTCAGTTACGCGCCGAAGCCCTTCAAGTGCGTCAACAAGCCAGTCAGACACGTGCTCAACTTCAGGAGATTCGACAAACGGCTGAACAAGTGTCAAACAGAACAAGTGAACTGAGTGAAACCATAGGTTTATTAAACCAAAGAGTAAACGCTGTACGACAGAAAATTGAAGCACTCCAACAGACTGTAGCATTACTGCCAAACCAAGCCGCAGTGGCAGGCGTTGTGCAACATGCCCTCAATCAACTAGTTGTGCAGCAACAACAACAAATCAGGGGAGTCCAACAGCAGAAGCAAAACCAGGTCTGGCAGATCAGACAGAGACAACAGAACTAACCCCGGGAGTTACAATACACAACAGCAGGACTACACAGCGGATTTACAAAGCCCGCAAGGTGGCTTTAACGGCGACCGATTGCGGCGTTCACTGCTGGAATCATCGGCATGGCCGTTGGAGCTGCAATAGCTTTAGGGTGCATAATCACCGTCACTACTTCTCTTCCGATTACAGACATCTACCCCATTCATCCCTCTTCATCTTACTATGGAAGATCGACAGAAGCAACCATACAGATTAAGGGTTGAGCGTATGAAACCGTCAACATTTTAGAATACTTCCAGGAGTAGTATGGTTTGTATAGGTTTTCAGATACCATTTCTGACCTGAACCCTTTCGGTATGACTAGTGAATTAGCCATGTCTGTCATTTAACGTTAAAATATATTGTTAACTGATTTGGCAGATACTCGGCGAAGATCTATTACCAGTCAACAGTACTGTCGATTACTCTGAAAACAACTAACTTTTTCGGAAAAAATTTCACACCAGTGAACATTTTCCGCAAATAACCGACACTAAATAAACACTTTAGTGCAGCAGTTCAGTCCTAGAATATGGAACTCCAGTTTGGCATTTCGGTCTGAGCCAGGAACATTTCGTATGTGCCTGAGAGAATACAGTAGTTGCTTGGAATACCTAAAGCCCCAGTGGCCCAGAATATAGAAGTCCCAAAGATTAAGCTCGTGAAGCAATTTAAACTAGATACCTTCAATGTTTTAAGTACTTCACGTACATCTTTATTGGAGTTCTTAATACTTTCAAGTATTATATTGCTTAAGTATTACTTGAAAGATTCAAACTCAGTTCCAATATATTTTCAAGTATCTATTTGCCGTCTCAAGTACAGTCTGCTTGGATCACCTCAATTTGCACATCATAAACTGTAATGCTACTTTACAGCATCTATCCAGCAACAATAAGCGCCTACGGAAAATAAAAATGATAATACTCGGTAGGTCTTAGACGTACACTGCACCTTTTTAAGCATACGTAGATGGCGTAAGCTACATATGATACAAAGAATAATATGTTCTCTCGGCGCGCAATACCTAAAACGTGCTGTACTTGAAATACTAATGAAGTATAGGCAGGGGCGACGCAACTGCATTTTCGTTGCGAGGGGGGGGGGGGAGGGGTCAAATTTTTACCGAATCTGTACAGTTTTTTTTATAGAATCTTAGAAAGAGAGACCTCGAGCTTTAAATTATTTTAAATTGTTGAAGTTTTGTCGTTTTTGCGAATCTCACTCGGACAATATATTGACGCGCATGGAAGCAGCTTATATTTATTATACTCAAGACAAAATTAAATCGAGCGCTGCAGGCGAAACTTCCAAAACTGCTTTTCATACAAATTCTATCTCTTAACCGTAGATTAAACAATCCTAAGGAATTTCAGAAACTGAATGGAGTGACATCCCGGATGCAGCAGCACTTGCAAGGCTAGTCAATCCTCCCCATTATTACATAAAGTGAGCGTCGCAGTAGAGGTTTTTTTAAGTTCGCTTTTTCCTGCAAAATTTAACTATTTCCATCCAGATTCTAGATTTTAATGTTTCTAAGATCCCAATTCTAAGACTGGCTTGAACCCCAGTCAAACGCGCCTTTCCAAAAAATAGAGAATGTTACGAAAAGCGCCGCAGGCGAAATTTTCGAAGCATTTATGACTAGAGCGTGTATTTGCTATTCAAAATAAAATTAAGTGCTACCGATGAAATCAAATACCAGTCCTTTTGTCTGCGACCACTGCTTCACTGGACCTCTTCGAGTTTCGACGATCATAGCAAATACTGAATCCTGTCATTCATACCGAATAAATTACCGAATCCCAGCTATTATACCGAATAAGTTTAGACCGATAGCCTATTCGGGATTAAATTCGGGTATAACTACGGAATCTAGGTTATTATACCAAATAGTTTTGGTGTCGAAAATCTACCGAATCATCGTCTTTGGTATAATTTAGTAACAATACCAAAGGTGTCGATGGGATCCCAAAAATTTAATAGTTGATTCAGACAATTGGGTCTTGTCTTCGCCAGATCCAGTCTTCGCCAGGCTAATCATCAGAGAAAACCAAGTTCAGATATAGGCTACCTCTATAAGCCATATCTATTTCGACGATACTGACTAAGACTTTCTGCTTTACTTCTGCCAAGTTTCCGGTTTAGCCCGAATTCCGAGCGAACTACTAGTCCTGCAAAAAAAGAAAATCCAGAAACGAACCAGATTTCCGGACCGGACACCCGGATTTAGGACTAATTATATGTACGGGTAAAAATCGATTGGCATAAACAGACTCAGCCTCTCTTAATTCTTACCCCTTAATCTGTCATCTAATCAAACTTTGGCTTTTTAACAAATATTCCGGTTTTGGGCGGATTCCCGGCGAACTAGTTGTTTGTCGAGAAAATGGTTTTCACCATGGGATTCAGCATGTCTTTTTACCCCTAAACTGAACATTTAATCAACTTCAAATAAAACTTTTACTTTTAACCAACTTTCCGGTTTTTATCGGATTCCGGACGAACTACTTGTCCAGCGAGAAAATGGTTTTGATTGTCGTGCTCAGAATGCCTTCTTACCTCATAATCAGAAATCCTATTAGCTGTTTAAAAATATTTTGTTTGTCCGTTAATTTGAACCCCTCCCCCACTCCTAAATGTGGGGCTACAGAGCCCATCTACGAACTTGACCTTACCCTTGACCCAATGAATCCTCACACCAAGATTCATCAAAATATCTCATTCCCTTCGAGAGTTATCGTGCTTACAGACAGACGGGCAGACGGACATTTTTGCGATGTCATAGGTATCCCTCCACTTACGTATTGGGATCCCTAAAACTGTAACTATAGCCGAGGTTCGTGTAACTACCGAATTCTGAAAATTATACCAAGTAAAGTAACGAATCTCAATCAGAACACCGAATAATTTTGGACCGATAGTCTATTCGGAATTCTTTGTAATTACCGAATCCTCGACCGAATCTCCATAAATATACCGAATAGTTCTTACATCGACAAATTACCAAATAATTTCATTTAATTTGCTCACCGAATTCGTAAAAACTACCCAATCCTGTAATTCTACCGAACCCGATCATTATACCGAATAGATTTGTACAGATAGCATATTTTGGATACTGTATAACTACCGAATTCCCGTAAATATACCGAATAGTTCTGGTATCAAAAAAATAACGAACAATTTTACCGAATCGCAAAATGTTCGAGGGAGGGGGGTGCTGCACCCTGCGTGCTCCCCACCTTGCGACGCCCCGGAGTACAGGTAAAGCACTTAAGACTCAATTGCTAATTAAGTACATTGTTGTCAAGTGAAAACTTGATATTTCAATGAAAAAATTAAGTTACTTGATGCTTAATACTTAAGTACGGTCCAAATTCCAGTACTGGTTCCAACACTATACCCTTACAGACTGCTGTCTGTAACTATTCATAATTTTGCATGAAATTAATACACCAGCTCCGCCCGGTTGTGCCCCGTCCCTAATTTAGCTCAATGAGCACCAGGTAGTCGTATTATTTTTCCCAGTTATAATAGGGTTTTCGGGGCAATACCGGTAATTTAAATTGTAGTTCGTCTTCTACGAATTACAAGCGCTTAACCCGGTATTAATTTTGTGGACACTTCATAGCTTGTTCACACGGGTTGAAACAGTGGCCGATTCTCGATCAGCGGCTGATTTACGCGCGTAAATAACGGTTGAAAAAAATCCGAAATCAGCCGCCGATCTTCCAGATAGGCGCGTATTTTCATCGCGGTCACCAATCCGATAAACCAAGTCCTTTGGAATGTGACCTTTGATGACTCTGGGGACAGTAAGAAATTTGGTAAAACTTCGTGAGTTTTAGGTCAATCCAGTTCAAATTATGTCAAACCAAAGTGAACATAACACGATTTTTACATTAAGAATCCAAGAATTACTAAATGATTTCGAAAAAAAAGGTAGAATAATCTTCTAATTTCAACAGCGTATGTTCTGTTTAATTCTGATATTTGTTTTTCTACGAAAAAATAATAATTTTAATAATTTGTTCACTCAACCTTAAGTGAAAAGTGACTGAACAACTGTAAAGGATCGCAAGTTGTTCTCGTATTATTTAAATTTATTACTGATTATATTGTTTTATTCTTACTAAAAAAAACTATTTAAATGAATTTTATTTTATTTTTAACTTAGAATTGCCGGGTCACCTGAAATCTGTCAATATTCAATTCGTGACTTTTTTCTAGTCTAAAGACTGCATGTCAATTATATTTGACTTTGACAAACTCACAAGATATTTTTGTTAATTTTATTTTGTTAAATTTTCGGATTTAGGTTTTTCTTTTTAATCTTCCTGTCAACCCCACACAGCTGATCCGTCGTCTGAACAGATCAGTCACTTTTTTCCGCTCTTGTTTCGGTCCCGTGTGAGCAAGCTTTAAGGTTTTATAGTTCAGCCGAAGAGACATGGGGGAAGAGGTTTATTTTAAGGCTGGGATTAAGTGGGTGGATCTAAAAATTTTAATTAGTTGCCGGGCTGATTGTTTGCCATTGGGAAAATGGAGAAAATATTTGGGGAATAAATTAGGACGTACTGGTCCCTATTTTGCCCGATGTGGGGTAGTGAGAATGAGAGTTTGTTACATCTGATCTGTGAATGCCGTGAGCTAGTTGACCTGCGGGTTGAGATTTTTGGGAATGTAATTACAATAAATGATGAAGTATGGATGATGAACGTTATTGTAAGTAACTGTTTTCAAGATTTGACGAGGCTGGTAAGCAGGCCCGTATCCAGGAATTTTTGTCGGGGGGGGGGGGGGGGGGGGGGATTGCCTACGGGTCATAGACCTGGGGAAAGCCTGTAAAAACTACTATTTTTGTGTGTTTCGGGGGGGGGGGGTCAACCCCCTAACCCTCCCCCCCTGGATACGGCCTTGCTGGTAAGGTTCCCAAAGGTAGCTTTAGTCCACATAGAGAATTTCCTTTAGTTTAGTTCTATTATTTCGTTTGTTTTCTTTTTTGTTACCATTTTTGCCACGGCCTCTTGCTTTTTGTGCAATAAATCCTATTCTATTCTATCAGTTGCTGCGAGAAAAGGCTGAGTGTGGAAGGAGTATTCGAAAAGGTTCTGTCCATATACAGTACCGCAGGACGTAGAAAATGTTTTTAAGTCGAGGGTCGAGAGCCATGGGCTAGGACGGGAAAGGCAAGCACGAAGAAAGGGCAGGCTTGACGGTTGACTCAATATTATTAGGCTGAACTCCGACTGGGGAGGTGGGAATGAATTGACCCCCCCTGCCAGGGAGTCGGGCCTCAGTTGTTTCACAACTGGAACGAAAGAAGATGCAAGTAACAGGCAGGATTATAATTACCGTAAATTAGATTAAATCGCATTTCCAGTAGAGTCTCTCCGTGGTGTGTAGCTTGGTTCGTAGATACTTTAGTATATCGGCTCACTTGCTGACCTCGGTGTAGCCGACATGACGAACTAGGGTGAGAAAAAAATTGAGAGTGATTGTATGATCGTAGGTGATATCTTACACAACATGTTGCCCCCACCCCATACACTTTGAATGCTGGAGATTTGCTGAGGAATTTGTCTGATTGGCAAATCTCGAAGCCTGACCAAGTTACAAGATTACAGGTTTGTTTCCTTCCCCAGCGTTGACCCAGAAGATTGACAGCCTGCCGAGGACCTTGACAAGAAGGGCCGAAATATCGCTGATGAAGAATCGTAGCTGACGTATATCCGTTGTAAACATTGTTTGATATCTGACCAAGTAAAGTATCGCCAAGTATCGGGACTATATTGATAAATTCTTCAGAGGATTCGTTTTAGTATCAGCATTTAGAAGTTGCAACGCGTTCCAGAAATGGACCCACTAACTCGGTCTCGGATTTGATCATTATTAATACTGCAAATGATACAAAAGACACGCAAATATTACTTTCCCTTTAGAAAAGCAATCCCTACGACTGTTCTTCTCATCCGCACTAACACACCAAAGCCATCTGGTATAGAGAGATTGCACGATACCCGACGAAAACGGACGGGATCGTAACGAAAAAAATTAACATTAGGGAGTATAGGACTTTCAACTCTGAAATTAAATTATCGGCGTTTTATCATCCTTCTGAGCCAGGAACTTGCTGGAAATGTTAACTGGGCTATTCCTTAACCGTATATTTCTATTTTTGCAAAAGAGTTTCCATGGAAGTAAGAGTTTGAAGGCGTCAAAGTTTGTAAAGAAAGACGGAGTCTCGTCCAATTGGTCAATTATGACACATTTTTCCAAATCCGCGTCATCGTCGACAAATAGGATTCGAGACTCCGTTTTTGTGTTCGAACTTTGAAGCCTTCGAGCTCTTACTTTCATGGAAACTCTTTTGCAAAAATAGAATTATACGGTTAAGGAATAGCACAATTAACATTTCCAGGAAGTCCCTGGCTCAGAATGATGATAAGACGCCGACAATTTAATTTCAAAGTTGAAAGTCCTATACCTCCCAATGTTAATTGTCATGATGTCAGATTTGTCATGATCCCGTGATGATAGAGTAGCAATATCCGTTTTCATCGTGTAGGGTGCAATCTCTCTATAGGCTTCGTCATGAGCACACGATAGGAAAGATTGATTTCGCAAATTTGTATCAGTAGATGCCGCGGGTTGACTTATAAAACGGGAGACAGCTTTAGAGTTTTAGGGATCTGAAACAAAGTTAAAACTACCATTCTACTTCCAACAGATCGACCAAGCCCCCCCCCCCCCCCACACACACAAACACGCTACGGAAAGAAGTGACGATACACAAACAGATGAAGAAAATCGTCCTATCTGTAATCCAGCCCAACTGTAGTCAGATGAGAAGAAGAAAAGAAAAGGGGAAAGGGATTGGCTCCAAGCCAGATTCAAAGCCAGTTTGAAGTTGAGAAATGACTTCGTCAGTTTGTCCGAAAACTCGTTAATCCCTCTATGCCTCACCATCAGAACTTATGACAGACATAAGGCCTATTCTCGCCGTTCCCCGAGGACTCCTCGGGGAATCGAAGGGAACGGCGAGAATACAGGGAGTCACTCCATGCGGACTCCGCGTACACAAACAGCGAGAACACGGGGAATGCTTCCAGAATAGATTTTGTTGACAGACATAAGGCCTCTTCTCGCCGTTCCCCGAGGACTCCTCGGGGAATCGAAGGGAACGGCGAGAATACAGGGAGTCACTCCATGCGGACTCCGCGGACACAAACAGCGAGAACACGGGGAATGCTTCCAAAATGGATTTTGTTGACAGACATAAGGCCTTTTCTCGCCGTTCCCCGAGGACTCCTCGGGGAATCGAAGGGAACGGCGAGAATACAGGGAGTCACTCCATGCGGACTCCGCGTACACAAACAGCGAGAACACGGGGAATGCTTCCAAAATGGATTTTGTTGACAGACATAAGGCCTATTCTCGCCGTTCCCCGAGGACTCCTCGGGGAATAGAAGGGAACGGCGAGAATACGGGGAGTCACTCCGTGCGGACTCCGCGTACAGAAACAGTGAGAACAAGGGGAATGCTTCCAAAATGGATTTTGTTGACAGACATAAGGCCTATTCTCGCCGTTCCTCGAGGACTCGTCGGGGAATCGAAGGGAACGGCGAGAATACGGGGAGTCACTCCATGCGGACTCCGCGCACACAAACAGCGAGAACACGGGGAATGCTTCCAAAATGGATTTAAAAAAAAAAAAAACAACATGCAGTTGACGAAATTGGTCTGGATCCACTTTATTTTTGGTTTTGTTTGTTCTGATTGTTTTTAATTAATTTTACATTGCACCAACACCAGCAAAAATCGATTCCCCTCCGAATCTGAAAGGAAATCCTTTTTGATGATGGTGATGATAATAGGAGCATTCCCCGTCCGCTGGCACTCGCGAGAATACGGGGAAGATACGGGGAAATTTGCGATGAAGATCTCTTAGATGACGAACTTTGCCACATTCGGTACGTCCTGTTTGGAAACAACTACCCCGTTCAACTGGGTGAACAGATCATCAGAAGACGACTAAAGCTCCATTCAGCCCCCAAAGATACTGTAAGTTCCACTAGTAATGGTGAGGTAGAAGAAAAAAATGCGGAGGGACCGAAAAAATGTCAAAAAATTTGAAAAAATACAACATCCAAGTCTTTCACAGAACCCAAAATACTTTGCTGTCTTACCTAAACTCCGGAAAAGATAAAGTCCCAAATCAGTACCAAAGAGTCATTTATTCAATACCTTGTGATTGCGGAAAGCGTTACGTAGGAAGGACAGAGAGAACTTTCGGAAAACGACTTGCAGAGCATGAGCAAGAAATTGATCACGCCCTCTCCAACGGACACCGTCATAACTATACTTTCAAATCTGAACTTGCAGAACATGTTTTCGAAAACCCATCCCATTCAGTATATTTTGAAAAAGCCCAAATTCTTGCACCGGACTCCATCAGACTATTCGAGAAGCCGTTGAGATAAAGAACAAGACCAAAGGTTTCGATGGGATCCCAAAAATTCAATATCTGATCCAGACAACTGGGTCTTGTCTTAGCCAGATCCAGTCTTCGCCAGACTCCATGAACATTTTTACAATTAACATTCAGAAACAGATTAAGGCCAAATAGCTAATCACCTGAGAAAACCAAGTTCAGATTTGGATTCAGCATGTGTGTTTACCCCTATAAGTCATATCTGTTTTGACGAAAACTTCCTGCCACTTCTGCCAATTTCCCGGTTCCGGCCGAACTCCAGAACTACTTGTCCGGCGAAAAAAGAAAGCTCTAAGACGAAATCAGGGTATCTTCTTTCCCCAGTAATGAACATCTAATCAACTTCAAATAGAAATTTAGCTTATAACAAATTTTCCGATTCCAGCCGGATTCCGGTCGAACTATATGTCCGGATAAAATACGATTGTCACACAGGGACTCGGCATCTCTTCTTACCCTTAAATCGCTTATCTAATCAACTAGAAATAAAACTTTGACTTCCAACAGTTTTCCGGTTTTGGCCGGATTCTGGACGAACTACATGTCCGGGTAGAAACTTGTTTTCACATAAGTGTTCAGCATGTCTTCTTGCCCTAAATCGAACATCTAATCAACTCCAAATAAAACTTTTAATTTTGACAAACTTTCCGGTTTGGGCCGGATTCCGGTCGAAATACTTGTCCGTCGAGAAAATAGTTTTCACCATCGTCTTCAGCATGTCTCCCTACCTATAAATCGAACATTTAATCAACTTCAAATAAAACTTTTACTTTCAACAAACTTTCCGGTTTGGGCCGGATTCCGGGCGAAATACTTGTCCATCGAGAAAATAGTTTTCACCATCGTCTTCAGCATGTCTTCCTACCTCTAAATCGAACATCTAATCAATTTCAAATAAAACTTTTACTTTCAACAAACTTTCCGGTTTGGGCCGGATTCCGGGCGAAACACTTGTCCGTCGAGAAAATAATTATCACCATCGTCTTCAGCATGTCTTCCTACCCCTTAATCGAACATATAATCAACTTCAAATAAAACTTTTACTTTCGACAAACTTTCCGGTTTTGGCCGGATTCCGGGCGAACTACTTGTCCGATGACAAAATGGTTTTCACCATCGTGTTCAGCATGTCTTCTTACCCCATAATCGACTATCACATTAGCTGTTTCAAAATATTTTGTTTGTCCCTTAATTTGAATCCCCTCCCCCACCCCTAAATGTAGAGCTACAAAGCCCATCTACGAACTTGACTGGTCCGACGACCCAACGAACCCTCACACCAAGTTTCATCAAAATATCTCATTCCCTTCGAGAGTTATCGTGCTTACAGACGGACGGACGGACGGACGGACGGACAGACGGACAACTTTTGCGATGTCATAGGTATCCCTCCACTTACGTTTTGGGATCCCAAAAACGGAGCAGGCATTAACCGAGATACAGGCGAGTACTCCCTACCGGAAACGTGGAGCGGGGTTATTAAGGGAAGAAAATCTAAGCCTCAGTCCCTTATTAACAACAAAACCCAATTTGATCAAAATACAGAAAAAAAAAATGTCCTGTCGTCGCCCCAATCGTGCAGCAAAAACAACAGCCGTGTCAAAAATTAAATCTCAGCACTAGTTTTTCCGTGCAGTGATTATTAAAAGGAATAGATACAGGCGAGTACTCTATCACAGAAACGTGGAACGAGGTTATTAATGAAACAACATTTAAGTTTTCAGTCCCTTATTAATAACAAAACCGAAGTTAATCAAAATATGAAAAAAAAACCTTCCCTGTCATCGCCCCAATCGTGCAGCAAAAACAACGGCCGTGTCAAGAATTAAATCCAAGGACTACTTTTTTCCTTACAGTAATCTTTGAAAGTAATTTGCCCTGATAAGATATTTATAGTCGGTAGAAGCTTCAGTTATTTATTACAGGTTTGTTTACTTCCCCAACGGCCCAACGTTGACCCAGAAGATTGACAGCCTGACGAGAACCCTTGCCACGAATGGCCGAAATATGGCTGAAGAAGAATCTTAGCTGGCGTATGTCCAAACATTGTTTGAATATATGTTTCAAAGCCAGCTTGGGCTCAAAGAGTATTTAAGAAAACTAAGTTCAGATATGTATTCAGTGGACCTCTTTACCCCCTCAGTCAATATCTTATTAGCTTATAAAACATACATGTTTTTACCGTAAATTCGAAACCCCTCCAATGCCTCTGAAGACAGGACTAAAGGACCCATCTCCAAACTTGACTTGTACTTTACCAGCGAATCCTCATTGAACAACATCCTAGGTTGAAGAATATATTTGCTCGTTTGAACATTATATATCAACCCATCCGACCTTCGATCACACCAGATCCCTCCGACGTCCATAGAAGAAACAAATGAATGGCGTGATTATACACGCGCAGAGCTATACCGGTTTGAGAATAAAGGGGTAGGGACTGCTGTTGCCAAAAATTGGTCGACAAATTTTGTGTCCGGTTTTCGCCAGATTCCGGGTGAATTACTTGTCCGGCAAGAAAGAAACTTTCAAATTAGGATTCAGCGTGTCTCCTTACCCCTAAATCAACAATCTAAATAGCTTTTAAAAATGTTTTGTTTTGCCCCTTAATTTTAAACACCCCTTCCCATCCCTAAATCTAGGGCTATAGAGCCCATCTATAAAATTGACCTTACCGCTGACCCAAAGAATCCTCACACCAAGTTTCACCAAAATATCTCGTTCCCTTCGAGAGTTATCGTGCTAACGACGTACAGACGGACAACTTTTGCGATGTTATAGGCTGGTTATAGGTATCCCTCCACTTACGATTTGGGTTCCAAAAATACCTATACAGGTGTCTTCATATGCCCTTAATTACCTACTCTGGCTAGCTGGTAGTTAGCTTTAAGCACAGCAAGTGGATGAAAATGGCAAAGTCCACTGTCAACAAACGTTCACAGAAGCATACTATGGTACAGCAAAGGGAGGTTTGGCAAAGTCCAAACGTTCACAGAAGCATGTACAGCAAAGGGAGGTTTGACACGAAACAAATTGAAACAGAAATCATTTTCACACCATCTTGTAGAAAAAAAAATAGTGAACAACATTTCCAAAGTTGCATATCCTAGCTCGACGCAAAATACGCGTTTTTTGGCTTTTAATGCCATTTTTTTACGTATTCGAAAAAAAAATACAAAACTTTCGTGGTTCTCCGTTATTCTTGAACTAAAGTACGGTTCGGATGCAAAACGACCAGTTTTTCAACCTGTTTTGCAAAAAAGTACAAATTTTCGTACTGGTCCGATTTTCTTGAATGAAAGTGCGATCCTGGCATAGAATCCCGAGTTGAGATAGAAAATTGAATCAAACTGGGTGTCTGCTGTACCAGAAAGAAGTTTCATAATCATCAACATATGGTCTCTGCGAATTTTAATAAAACAAGACAATTATTAAGAAAAGTCAATTACGAACCAAACTGGTTTTCAAGGACAATGTTCGAAATCGTGCTTAACACCCTTCGTACACCTTACAAATTGTTTTCAGAAAAGATAATCAATTTGCAACTAGTGTTGACTAGTGTTCACAGATTCGTCCTTTGGAAACGATCAGGCTACCGATTAAGCTCTTGGGTTTCCTGCATCAAAGTACTTGTTAATTTTTTAGAGTTGGAAGGCATTGTCCCCCTTGCAGGTTCTGCATGCTGGAGTAGAAACTAAATCTTTTTTAAGGTGGCTACACCCAGGCTACACCTCACTGAATTACACTACTGCAGTTGACACGAGCACTTAACGATTCTTAAGAGCATGCGCTGAGCTTGTGGAAGGTCATTTGCTAACGGGTACAAGAAGTCATCTTGATTCTTCCATCCCCATTTCCCCGATTTCAATTGAGGATCAAACTCTCCGATTCATACCAAAACTTGAAAAAACAAAACAAAAACAAGTCATTGGTAGCTGTGTTATTTGCTACATCAAGTGTTTGTGGTGACTGTTCTGGGTTAACAAACGACCTTGTCGTTGTCACTTTTTTTTCGAAATCTGCCCTTTGGAGCTTATCCAGGTCTCCTCCTTTCGAGGCATCATTGAGCATGAGCAGGGGGTCGTCACCAGGAGTCTTGACTTCCCATGTTCCAGATCGTTCACTTTTCTTATGAAGTTTCGTTGTATCGACGCATCTCAAAGTACTGGAACCACAGCTTTGACATCCGATACTGGAGCAGTGATGGTCAATTCCTGTATTTTTTCTAAGATTACCTTCTAAATCCTCAACATTTACTTCCTTGTTCATCAGCTTCGTGTACAAACTATTAAGTTCCATGATTCCTTCAGATTGTAGTCTTGGAAAGCCGAATAGCGTGTAGAGCAGCGTCAATCAGTACATGGTCACGTAGACTACGGTTCTAGCGATCGCTTGTCCGCTGAGAGGTGAGGACTCCATCTCCGAACATCTCCGAGTCCTGACTCCTCCAGCATGTAGCCTAAAGCTCATAATAAGCTCATCGTAGAATGGAATCCTCGAAGTTTCAGGACGAACTCTGAAAGCCCACTTTCTCGTGAAGCTGCTTCGACCATTTTTCATGACTTTCCACCACAGGGGTTGGTCAAAGGTTACATCGAGAGCAAATACATGTCGGCTCGCCTGGTCTGGGATAAAACGCATAACCGAGTAAACAGATGTGTCGTCAATAGCTCGAAGATCAATCATTAAGAGTAAAAGAGTAAAACATTTCCCTGGGTGATTCCCGATCATAAATGATTGTGTTCCATTCCAACCCAGGCTTTTTTTATCAGAAATAAAGCCAGAGGATGTCAAGACTCGAGGAAAGAGTCGACGATTTATTGAAATTCTCCAAGTCTTCCGGATCGAAGGATTTCTGATTTCGGATCGCGTGATATTGAATCATCTGATTTATAACGCGTAAAAATTTTGTAAAAAAAAGGTATGTCATAGGCAGTGGATTAATCATTAATTGGATTAATAATTAACGATTAATCATGGACATTAATCACGTTTGCTCGAATAAGTTTAGTAGATTCCGATATAGCACAAACATCGAATAAACTTCAGTCAAGGGTAGATAGGTCTCAGGATAGATGGCGAATAAAAGATATATTACCACTTTGATTATCAGAACTAATTTTCTATCCGACTGCACTGCCTTCTTTAAGGATACGTTGTTATGTGGTCTTCGAGAAGGTTCTGCTATTAAATGACCAGCTCAGGTATATATTTTTATTTTTATTTCTAACAGTCGATCATTTTGATGGATAATAAAAGCTGACTAAACTATCTTTACAAAAATAATAATGGCGCATATTAATGATATTGAGTCTTTTTTTCCTGGTGCAAGACACCAAATCTGACGTCTTTTTAAGTCTCAGCTTGTTATTCTGCATCAGCAACCTTGCTTCAGTCCCCCCCCCCCCCAAATGGACACCACGAAAACTGTAATTTTTGTTCTGAAAACGCAAGAAATGGAACTAAGACCCGAAAAGGGCTTATTTTGCGTCGGAAGGATCTAGAACATTGGATATGTTGTATTTTTTTTCTAAATATTGTGAATTGAAAAGCAGTTTGATTCGTACTTTACTTTCTTAATAATTTTCTTGTTTTTACTAAAAAATTGTAAAGATCACATAATGGTTACGAAATTTCTTTCAGGCACATTAGACACTCAATTTCATTCCATTTTCGGTCCCAGCTCGTAATTCTATGTCAGGATCGCACTTTCATTCAAGAAAATCGGGACACATAGAAAATTGCAGTTTTTTGCGAAATAGGTTGACAAAATAATAT
Source organism: Branchinecta lynchi (assembly GCA_023053575.1). NCBI lineage: Eukaryota > Metazoa > Arthropoda > Branchiopoda > Anostraca > Branchinectidae > Branchinecta > Branchinecta lynchi. Next base: position 12,354,469 of record JAKZAP010000017.1, on the reverse strand, counting down.
TAACTTTTTTTCTGATGCTTGGTATGCCAAAACTGACCTCATTTTCGGATTCATCTTGGGATTTTCGATAAGAACCGTACTTCAGTTCAAGAATAACGGAACGACAACGGAAATTAAAAAAAAAAATTAAAAACAGAAAAAAAGGCTGCTAAAAGCGAAAAAACGCTTATTTTGCGTCTAGCCAGGATATGCAACTTTGCAAACGTTGTTCAATTTTTTCCTCTCTACAAGATGGTATAAAAATAATTTCTATTGCATCTTGTTTCGGATAGACCCCTTTTTGGAGCTCATTTTCCTGTACTATACCTCTACTGCATGTCTGAACTTTTAGTTGTCGAAATTTCAACAGTACCGTCTGTGCGAAAAGTACAAGAAATACATAGATCAGCGGTTCAAGCCTATAAAAAACTATTATTTTGTATATTTTAGGGGTTTTCGGACCCCCACCCCACGGATACGGCCCGCGAAACAGGCATATATGGATGGCACAGACGTCTTCATCATTATTACCAATCCATTTTCCATCATGTATTTTTAATTGTATGTAAAAAACTCAAACATAGTTATTTATTGTGTTATCTTTAGTGTTTTAATTGTACCTTTTACTTTGTGTTTCGTTTACTCCGCTGTGGCTCATCATTAGCTAGACGGACCTGTACTTGCAAATGGCAGAGACATTAGGACCCCTCAAGGTCGCTCTGTATCTCATCCGTCACTGTAAAAAAAAAAATCTTGCAGTATTTCCTACTGGGATTAATCTTGTTTTTATTGAGATAAGATTATCCCTAATTCGGATTAATTTTATCCCAGTAGAGATAAGATTAATCCGAGTAGCAAATACTGCATCCTTATTCGAATAAACTTTTTACAGTGTTGTTTCTCCACACTGATGAACGAATCCGAGAAACGACCACTACCAAGTGAATCACGAAAGCTTCAAACTTTAGCCGATTTAGTGCCCTTATTTCTCAATATAGGACAGCCTGACAGACAGACACCAGGGGTCAATTCTGTTGGGAACAACTGGGTCACAGTACTACCGATAGCTAGATCCATCTCAGGTATTTAGTCAATCCATCATCATTCGGAGACACATGACCAGTCTAAACATTATAAACAGTTAATTATGTATAGCAGAACAGGTAGTCAGTCATATCTTATTACGAACAATTATTCCTTTTTATAGATATAGAATTATGTTTAAGCATTCCTTGGTTTTGTTTTTATGTATTATTACAATCAGTGATACGTCAGACGATCCCCAACCCAGCCGAGGACCATTTTAGACCTAAGCTTAGGTTCCATTCAGTAAGCGTGTACCCCATGACCTGTATCTAAACCTGTTGCGTACAAACCTGTTCTTACGTTGTACTGCCTCAACGAACGAGCGAGAGACGGTCATCGATGTTCATTTCGATAGTGGATTCACGGCAGGTTGGAAAGTACTGGGACACGAACAGTTTTGCTAGAACAATATTGCCGGTAAGAAAACATCTGAATTAATAAATGCTACTAATCACTCTTTCCACCCGACAATATATGCAACTGCATCTTGACTGGAGTAAATCTTGTGAATTCGAGACTTCTCAATTACCAATGGTTTAATAAATAGATAATTACAAGCAATTAGCGTGACTAACAAGTATTTATTAAGAAACTAACAAGCAAGTTGATTGATTGAATACTCACTTCTACTTCTTTCTTTCGGGGGGGGGGGGGGGGGGCATGAGATAAGTATGGGGAGGAGGTAAAAATCGAGTTATTTTAGAATTTGGTGTTTTTAATTAACGATCAATTTTCCGTAGGTCGGTCGATCGATCTGTCGGTCGGTCCGTCAATCTGTCTATCGGTCGGTCAGTCAGATGATCCCGAGTTAAGGTACTTCCAGATGTGCTAGGACGATGAAACTTGGCAGGCGTATTAGGGACCCGACCAAACTAACTTGGAAATAGTCACTTCCCCGACCCGACCATCATGGGGGAGTGGAGAGAGGGAAAATCCGGAATACTGACGTATGTACAACTTTAAACGGGGGATTGGATCTTAACTAAACTTGATATTTGGAATGATCGGGTCTCGGATGTTCCACTTCAAGTCCGGACCAAATCCGGTGACTTTGGGGGGGGGGGGCGTTGGGAGGAGAAAACCAGAAATCTTGTGACACGCTCAGAGTGGGGGATCGGGATGAAACTTGGTGGGATCAACAAGCTCAAGCCCTAGATACACAGCGGACAGGACGGACAATATTCGTGAACTGTGAGGAGAGTTGAAAGGGGGGGGGGGGTGAGGGTCGTGAATTCCGGTGATACGGAGTTAAAGTACTTCCAGATGTGCTAGGACGATGAAACTTGGCGAGCGTATCGGAGACTCGACCATATTCACTTAAGAAAGGTCGTCTTCCCGATTTCTCATCTCTTCTCTCGCTTTTAAAAGATTCCTTTCACCTTCTTCAGACTAGTATAGCAGCTACTATTTCGTCCTTTGATATACATTGTTCTTATAGAGAACTTGTCCATTGCTTGAAATTGGAAGCCGATATTGCTGTACCGACTGCGATAATTCGAGTTGGAACAAGGAACCCTATTTGGAAAGTCAGTCCTGAAGTTAAGAAGGCAAAAAACCTGGCAAAATTTTGGCTAAAAATTTGGATTGCTTGTGGACGCCCAGGGAATGGTATAATTTAAAAGCTAAAATGAAGCATGAATACAAATCTTTACTTAAAAATGCTCGTTTGAATGGCTTAGATGCTCCCACTGACAAACAAATGTGGGAAAAGGTCCTTCGGACGGATAAAGGTTCAGCTCCTTCTGCGCTAACTACCGCTGACTTGACCAGCAATTAGAGTGGTCTAGTCACTGGATGCATACACCAGATTCAGCAGCACTTTGAAAATGTACTTCTTAAAGGAGTTATATCATAAGCAGTCTAGCACTTGCAACGTCTAGACCCCCAAGACCCAAGATGAAGCCACGACACGATCCGACCGCGGAAGCGCCCGATATGGGTAGGACGAGGGGTAGGATGGAATCATAGTTTGACTTTGGTTTTTATGGCACTTGCCCTTCGGCCAAGTGCCATATAGCGATCGCAATTTCTGTCCGTCCGTCGGTCTGTCTGTCCGGGTTTTGCTAGTTCGGGCACTTCCACATAAGCTAGGACGATGAAACTTGGCAGGCATATCAGGGACCCCAAATGGTTACGTTGGAAATAGTCATGTCCCCGATCCGAGCATCGTCAGGGAGTGGAGGGAGGGGGAATCCGGAATCTTGAGGTATTTAAAACTCTTGAACGGGTGATCGGATCTTAACGAAACTTGGTATTTGGAAAGACCTCTTGTCTCAGACGATCCAAATAAAATCCAGACCAGAAACGGTGACGTCGGGGGGGGGGGGGAGTTGGAGAGGGGAACCGGAAATCTTGGGAAATGCTTAGAGTGGAGGGATCAAGATGGAACTTGGTGGGAAGAGCAAGCACAAGTCCTAGATACATCCTTGACATAACCGGACCGGATTCGAGCAATATGGAGGGAGTTGGGGGGGGCGGATTTCTGATTAAACGTGAGTTCGGTACTTCCTGATGCACTAGGACGATGCAACTGGGCTGGAATATCAGGGAGTTGAATAAATCGACTTGACAATATTCGTTTGCATGATCCGACCATCGTGGGGGGAGTGGCCGGAGGGGGAATCCGGAATCGAGGTATTTATAACTCTTGAGCGGGTGATCGGATCTTAATGAAACTTGGTATTTGGAAATACCACGTGTCTCAGACGATCCACATAAAATCCAAACGGGATCAAGTGACTTCGGGGGGAGTTGGAGAGGGGAACCGGAAATCTTGGGAAACGCTTAGAGTGGAGGGACCAGGATGAAACTTCGTGAGAAGAGCAAGCACAAGTCCTACATACATGATTGACGTGAAATTAGATACTTATTCCTAGGTATAATTCTAGGGGGGGTTGAAGGGGGGATTTTATGACATTCTCTTCTACTTTCTTGTACCACCTACTCGTAACAAGTGCCATACGAGCTCGTAGCTCTTGTTATTGTAGCAGGCATTTTGAAAATGTGTCCAAAAACTATAATTATTTGCATTGACGATTTCTTTAAGTATTGTGTTTTCTGATTTTTCTTGTGAATCAAGTAAGTCCAAAGAATTAACGATGTAAACTAGATCACAATAAACAAACGCCGTAAACTACACTAAATTCGTTATAGTGATTTCTTGAAGATTCTGCAATTGAGCTAAATAATATTCAACTTCCGAGACCAAAAAAAGTCAACCTACCGATGATTTCTTCTTCCGACAAATCTAAACGTCCACACAGGGTGATATCCTTAGTTGTTTTAATCCTCTTACACGCCACTCAATCTTCTCAAACGTTCTATTAATCGTTTGACAAGCGACAGGAGATCAATGAATAAGATTCAAATCTTCATTTTCAAAATTTTGCTCTTCGGTTTTTCAAGAAGTTTGTAAATCAATCCGTAGCGCCTATGGGCGTATCGTCCCCACTGGGGGGCGCTATACTCGTATAGCTTTGGGAAATTTGTACAGCACCTTCTGCGCTCCTTGTATACTATTTAGTTCGAAATTCAAGATGCAAGTGTTACCCTTTTGGATTTTCCTCATCGCTTTCGAAAATCAAGGGGGCCTAACCAGCGCACGACATTATCCACTGCTGCCTGCGGCCACGATTGAAAATTAAGTGTCTTTTTCCGTGTGTTTATCTGTTTTATACATTTTCCTTCATTTACTCCACTTTTTCGAAATGGCGGGTTATAAATAAATGACGTACTTACTTACTTTATTGGGATCCCAAAACGTAATTGGAGGGATACCTATGACATCGCAAAAGTTGTCCGTCTGTCCGTCTGTACGTCTGTAAGCACGATAACTCTCGAAGAGAATGAGATATTTTGATGAGACTTGGTGTGAGGATTCATTCGGTCGTCGGACCAGTCAAGTTCGTAGATGGGCTTTGTAGCCCTCCATTTAGGGTTGGGGGTTCAAATTAAGGGGCAAACAAAATATTTTGAAACAGCTAATATGATAGTCTATTGTGGGGTAAGAAGACATGCTGAACACGATGGTGAAAACCATTGTGTCATCGGACAAGTAGTTTGCCCGGAATCCGGCCAAAACCGGAAAGTTTGTTAAAAGTAAAAGTTTTATTTGAAGTTGATTAGATATTCGATTTAGGGGTAAGAAGACATTCTGAAGACGATGATGAAAACCATTTTCTCGAAGGACAAGTAGTTCGCCCGGAATCCGGCCCAAACCGGAAAGTTTGTTAAAATTAAAGTTTGTATTTGGAGTTGATTAGATATTCGATTAGGGCAAGAAAACATGCTGAACACTTATGTGAAAACAATTTTCTACCCGGACATGTAGTTCGCCCGGAATCCGGCCGAAACCGGAAAATTGTTAGAAGTTAAAGTTTTATTTCTGGTTGATTAGATAACCGATTTAGGGGTAAGAAGAGATACTGAATCCGTGTGTGATAATCATATTTTACCCGGACATATAGTTCGACCGGAATCCGGCTGGAGTCGGAAAATTTGTTATAAGGTAAATTTTTATTTGAAGTTGAATAGACGTTCGTTACTGGGGAAAGAAGATACCTGAGTTCGCTTTTGAGCTTTCTTTTTTCGGCGGACAAGTAGTTCTGGAGTTCGGCCGAAACCGGGAAATTGGCAGAAGTGGCAGGAAGTTTTCGTCAAAACAGATATGACTTATAGGGGTAAACACACATGTTGAATCCAAATCTGAACTTGGTTTTCTCAGATGATTAGCTATTTGGCCTTAATCTTTTTCTGAATTTTAATTGTAAAAATGTTCAAGGAGTCTGGCGATGACTGGATCTGGCTAAGACAAGACCCAGTTGTCTGGATCAGATATTGAATTTTTGGGATCCCATCGGAACCTCTGGTCTTGTTATTTTTGTAAAAAAAACGCGAGGTAAGAACAAAGGTTCAATCTTTCTTTTTTTTCACCTCAACCATTCAGTCTTTTTAAACAAGTATTTTTGGTACCCCCGACTGGAGATTCAAGCTGGATTTTGTCACTGTTACCTTTTTGGGATCCCAAAACGTAAGTGACAGGATACCTATGATTTGTAAAGTTATCCGTCTGTTCATCCCACTGTCCGTCTGTCTGTCATCCGTCTGCCTGTCTGTCCGTGTCTGTCAGCACGATAACTCTCGAAGGGGTTTGCTATTTTATTCAAACTTGGCTTGAGGACTACAGGTGAAGGGTACAGGTGAAGTTCAAAAATGGTCTCCTGTAGCGCTACACAGGTGTGAGGGAGGGATTTCCAATTAAAGGGCGGACACAAATATTTGTTAAGCTAATGAGGCAGTTGTTTTAGGGGAAGGACACATGCCGAATCCGTATATGAATCTGGCAAAAACTGGAACATTTTTGAAAAGTAAAAGCCTAATTTGAAGTTGATTAGAGGTTTAATTTAGGAATAAGGAGATGCTGAACCCGGATAGGAAATTTCTTTTCTTGCCGTAAAAGTGGTCTACCTCGAATCTGGTAACTGCTAAAATTTGTGAAAAGTTAAAGTTGAATCTGAAGTTGATTAGAGGTTTGATTTTAGGGTAAAGAGACACGTTGAATCCAAATCTGAAAACTATTTTCTTGCCGGACACGTAGTTGGACCGGAATCCGACTACAACCGGAAATTAGCATGACGGCTCAAAACCCAATGATATTGTCGATATAGGGTGAGGAGACCCGCTGCCGCAGCTTTCAAACATGCTAAAGATTGATTAGAGATTCGGTATCGGGGTAAGAAGACATGCATGAATTCAGTTTTAGAACTTATCTCCTTGACGCAGAAGCTGGCAAAATTGCCAAAACCCGGAAATTTGGATCGAAAGGTTCGCCTCTTAACCCTAGGTTCACACAGAGGAAATCGCGGCGATGAACGAGATTTTTCAATCGGAGCGACAGAAGGTTTTTATGGCACTTGAGCATACTCAAGTGCCATATAGCGATCGTAATTTCTGTCGGTCTGTCTGTCTGTCGTTCTGTCGTTCTGTCGGTCTGTCCAGGTTTTGCTAGTTTGGGCACTTCCAGACAAGCTAGGACGATGAAACTTCACAGGCATATTAGGGACCAGACCAGATCAACTTACAAATAATCACTTCCCCAATCCAACTTTCCCCGGATCCGGGAGTCCGAAAACTATAAAGTAAAACGGGAGCAAAAAGTAAAACGGGAGCAAAATAAAGTGCTGCCCGTAAGCGGGATCGAACCGGGAACCTTTGTGTTGCCAGTCGAGTCTTCTACCACTGAGCCATGCAACGATGTTCAGAAAAGCGTGCGGGAATAATACTCGTTTAAAGATGGTCAGTCCAAGTCAAATAAATCTAGTGAAACGCTTGGCAGGAATATCAGGGAACCGACCAGATTAACTTGGATATAATCATATTCCGGATCCGATCATAGTGGGGGGAGTGGAGGGATGGGAAATCCGGAAACTATTAACATGCATAACTGTGGAAAGGGTGATCAGACATACGCGAAACTTGACCTTTGTGTAGCCAGTCCAGTTTTCTACCACTGAGCCATGCCATGATGTATAAAAAAGCGAATGCGAGAATAGATACGGTTTAAAGATGGTCAGCCCAAGTCAAACAAATCTAGTTAACTTGGATATAATCATATTCCGGATCCGATCATAGTGGGGAGAGTGGAGGCTCGAGTGGAGGTATGTGAAATCCGGAAACTACGGTCTGTCCCGGTTTTGCTAGTTTGGGCACTTCCACATAAGCTAGGACGATGAAACTTGGCAGGTGTATAAGGGACCGAACCAGATTAACATGGACACAATCACTTCCCCGATCCGGCCATCGTGGGGGGGTGGAGCAACAGGAAATCCGGAAACTAGTAACATGCATTACTTTATAACGGGTAATCGGACTTGCATGAAACTTGACATATGTCAAGAACAAGTGCTTCAGATGCTCAGTTTCAAATCCGGACTAGATCCGATAACTGGGGGGGGGGCTGGAGGGGGGCACCCAAAACCTCGTGAAACGCTTCCACATAAGCTAGAACGATGAAACTTGGCAGGCGTATTGGGAAACCGACCAGATTAACTTGGAAATAATCACTTCCCCGATCCGGCCATCTTGGGGGGAGTGGAGGGATGGGAAATCCGGAAAGTAGTGGCATGCCTAACTTTGGAACGGGTAATCAGATATTCATGAAACTTGACTTATGTCAAGAACAAGTGGTTCAGAAGCTCAATTTCGAATCCGGACCAGATCCGATAACTTGGGGGGGGGGGGGCTGGAGGGGACACCGGAAATCTCATGAAACGCTTCCACTTAAGCTAGGACATTGAAATTTGGCAGGCATAATCAGGGAACCGACCAGTAGAACTTGGAAGTAATCACTTTCCCCATCCGGCCATCGTGGGGGGAGTGGAGGGATGGGAAATCCGGAAACTTGTAACATGCATAACTTTGGAACGGGTAATCAGACATGCATGAAACTTGACTTATATCAAGAACAAGTGCTTCAGATGCTCAGTTTCAAATCCGGACCAGATCCGATTACTGGGGGGGGAGCTGGAGGGGGAGCCGGAAATCTGGTGAAACGCTTCCAAATAAGCAAGCACAATAAAACTTGACAGGCATATGAGGGAACCAACCAGATTAACATGGAAATAATCACTCCCCGATCCTGCTATAGCGGGGGGTGGTGTAGGGAAGGGGAATCCGGAATCTCGGAAACTATAAACATGCATAACTCTGGAATGGATAATCGGACATGTTTAAAACTTGACAAGTGTGAGAACAAGTGTCTCAGATTTTCAGTTTCAAATCTGGACCAAATCCGAAGAGAGGGGGATTAGAGGGGGGGGGGGGGGGGACCTGAAATGTCGTGAAATGCTTAGGGTCGAGGGATCGAGATGTCACAGTAGAGGGGTTGGAAGAGGTTTTCCCGGTTTTCCGGTGATCACGAGTTAGGGTACTTCCACATGTACTAGGACCATGAAACTTGGCAGACATATTAGGTACTCTTCCCAAGTCAACTTGAAAATAGTTCTTTTCCCGATCCGACGATCATGGGGGAGATTCTATTGACATGCATAACTTTGGAACAGGCGATCAGACGTGCATGAAACTTGTCAAGTGTCAAGAACAAGTGACTCAGATCATCAATTTCAAGTCTCGAACGGATCCGATAACATCGGGAGGAGCTGGAGGCGGGGGGAGAAATCTCTTGAAACGCTTAGAGTCGAGAGATCGGGATGGGACTTGGAGGGAAGAACAAGCATAAGCCATAGATACATTGTAGAGGCTTAACGGCCTGCCATTGAATTTGCAAATATATTATTATTATTATTATTATTATTGACAAAACAGGACCGATCGTGTCACAGTGGGGGGAGTTGGAGGGGGTTTTCTCTGATTCCGATGATCACGAGTTAGGGTACTTCTAGATGTGCTATGACCGTGAAACTTTGCAGGCATGTTAGGGACTCTATTAGATTGGCTTGCAAATATAGTCCCTCCCCCGATCCGATCATCGTTGGAGGAAGATCAGTTTTCAATGAGTGGCATAACCATTTCAGATTTACTAGATCAAGCCCATTTTCTGATGAAATGAAAATCGGGAGAGAGGTCCAGCCTTGAAAACTGCAAACCGTATCTAACAGACATGCTAACTGTTCTTACAAGTGCCATATGAGCTTTCAGCTCTTGTTATTACCTGTATATTCACACTGAATTTTCCTCGGCGACAGAATATAACGCCACAAATTTGAAAACAAACTTTTCTTGCTTTTCATACAAAATGGGGTAGAACTGAACGGCAATAATTAATTTTTCTAAAAGTGAATCATCAGAAGGGTCGTCCATGTTGCTGTTGCGCGCATAAAATCGCACTGTCGGCCGATTATAGTTGAATTTTCCCGGCATTGAAAGTCGCCTGACGAAGCAACAGGAATCGTCGATTTTGGCGACGAAAATCTCGGCGATGGCCGATATCGCCTCAGTGCAAGGTTGTGCGATTCGACCTGCTGAATCGCACAGTTCAAGATTCACTTGTCCTCGATCACCCAAAAATGATTACGATTACGATTCAGTTGTACAGCAGAACGATTCGATTCAATTCAATTCACCCAAAAAAGTGATTCGATTCACGACTCAAAACGATTCAAGGAGAAATTGCTGAAGTTTTCAAACCATGCAGGATGGTCCTAGTAGAAAGTACAGGTGAAAATCAGGACTTTTGTGTGGGATCGACTAAAACCAGGAAGGGAAGGGAACGCGAGAAAAGCAGGAAGGCATACTAAAACCAGGAAGGGGATACTAAAACGAGGAAGGGCATGAACCAGGAAGGCTGTCGCCAGAATTCGCAGCACTGTTCCCTTCCTCTATTTAGTATTATTTGAGGGGTCGGCAACTTCTGAAATTCAAAGTTCACCATCCTTTCCTCCTTTTAGTATCCTGAGATGGGTAGGCATGAAGTTCAGTGAGTGGTAGGCAACTACAAAAATTGTAATTCACCTTTTCATTTCTCGTTCTGACGGTGGGCGACTAACCAGTAAGGGCTTACTAAAACGACGAAGGGATGGTGAACTTTGAATTTGAAAAGTTGCCGACCCCTCAAATAATACTAAATAGAGGAAAGGAACGGTGCGGCGAATTCTGGCGAAAGCCTTCCTCGTTTTAGGATGCCATTCCTCGTTTTAGTATGCCCTTCCTGGTTTTAGGATGCCCTTCCTGCTTTTCTCGCGTTCCATTCCCTTCCTGGTTTTAGTCGATCCCCTTTTGTGTAGCCGACAATGGGTCGTCTTGTTTTCGTCACCTCTGTGGCTTCCCCGTCCTCATCGAGGTTGACAAACATAGCACAAACATTTCTTTTAGACATCTGGTTATGTCTAGAAAGCCAACATCGTAGATGCAAGAAAGGCTTCAAAAGTACAAGTACACATTGCCCTCTCTGAAATTTTCGCATTCACACAACAAATGTTTCAAGTTCTCATCCATACTACCACAAATCGGTGTACCAACTGTACCAACTTACGACATGTACCAACCTACGTAAAAAATATCTCATTATGTTTGGGAATTATCTTGGTCACAGACATACGAGCATTAGGGATAAAAACAAAAACAAAAACTGTTTTGAGGCGGCCACCCTCCCCATCCCATAGCACTTGGGATTTTCCATGAAATTCACTAGTAACGACGAGATTTTTGCAACCCCATTATGCCAAAAATACTGATTCGACAAATTTGATCACGGACTATCAAAGGCGGGATATTCACAGATTTGCTATGGGCTTATTGAGGGGTAAGGAAGTAGTATAAGATGCAATATTTGATATTTGGTATTTATTTGTCTTCAAAGCCTAAAGGCCATAACAAACACACATAAATAACAACATGTAAATACAAAATAAACGGTCACACTACTACACTAAACCCCACTCAAACACTTTTCCCTGTGCAGACTGGCCACTCTGAGGAACCTGGCCAGGTTTCTTATACTAAGAAAATCCCTACTCGACATAATATTTAACAACCACTTCCTCCCATAAAACCCTCCCATAAAAATTTCCTCCTTCAGATCTTCAATTTCATCACAACCACACATAAAATGAATTAGATCGTCATCTCCCTCACCGCACACTGGACAAAAGTAAGGACCAGATTTCTCCCTAACACTTCCCAAATACTTTCTTCTTTCACCAAGTGGCACGCTATCTGCCCTCATATTTAAAATTAATTTCATTCCTCTTTTTTTAGACCCGCTTTAAAATAAATTTCTTCACCCCAAATCTCTTTAGCCTCTGCATACAAACTCAATGATCCACTATCTCTTATCCTAGCTAACCAAACCTGGATTTCTTCGTCAATTAACCTACTACTGACTTCTTTTGAAACAAATCCTAACTCTCTCCCCGGACCCTCCCCTCTATTCCATATATAACCAAGCCCGCAACTATCTAATATTGAACGAATCTGGAAAGCCCATGAATCGTGTGTTTTGTCCTTCAACGACTCAAGATACGCATCTTTCAATAATCTTTCACCCGGCAATATTAATATTTTTTTCCCAATACTTACAATAGTTTTTACTAATCTAATACTCTTCAACGACCTTAAGCCTAGATCCCCCCTAACCACCAATCCATTAATTTTATTACTTAGACCTAGTGCCCTTTTAAAATAGCTTAAGTGTAACTGTTCTAACTTTTCCCCCTGACAAAAACCCCATATCTCGGCCGCATAATGGACTGCCGGCAACACTTTCATATTACAAATATCCTTAAATACCTTTAAATTACAAATCCTTCACATACCACTTCTAAGTATCATGTTGACACGCCTTTTACCTCTAGCTACACTAAATTCTACGTGCTTCCCCATTTTCCCTTTTGCGCTAAACTTGCATCCAAGATACACCCATTCCTCCTTCACCTTCAAGTTTCTCCCACCATAAGTAAATGCCACACTGTCTTTAATTTTTCCTCCTTTCCCGAATACCACCACCACTGTTTTATCCGTATTCAATTCTAATTTTTTAACACTTAAATAATCTTCTAATAAATCAATCAACTTTTGAAGTTTCTCCGGGCTTTCAGCGACCAGGACCATATCGTCAGCAAACAAAAGGATACACAATTTTTACAAGGTTTGGGGTTACCATTGGAGCTCCTCGTCCCTCCATATACCCTTCAATATCATTCAAAAATAGGGCGAAAAGCTTCGGCGATAGGGTGCAACCCTGTTTAACTCCAATATACTATCTTGCGCTCCTTGAAAATTTTCCCATCACCCTTACCACACAAGCCACCACCTTATACATTTCAACTACAATCGAAACAAATGCTACCGGTAGACCAATCCTTACTAAATACTCTACAAGCAACGCTCTACTAACGTTGTCAAAAGCCCCCTTTAGATCCACAAAAGCTACGTATAATTTCCACCTCTATTTTTCAAATATTTTTTCACCAACACCTTTAAAACGAAGATCTGATCTAAGGTACTAAACCCCTGCCGAAATCCTGCCTGGATACTACTTAATATATTTTTCTTACCCAATCACTCACTGAACCTCTTATCAATAATCCTGCAATAAATCTTACTAATACTGTTTCCTAGATGAATCCCTCTATAATTACTGTGATTCTCCTTATCCCCCTTCTTGAAAAGAGGAATCATTATAAACTTCTGCCATTGGCAGCAGGAAAAAACAATTGCCAAAATATGTAGCAGGAATGCTTTGCCCCATCTCCATAACGTAGAGGGAACGCCGTCAGTACCTGGCGCTGATCCTCCCTTCATTCCCTTTAACGATTGCCAAACTTCATAACTTGTAACACTCTCAATTAATTCCGAATCAATTTCATCTAAAGGGAAAACTTCTGTCTCCTATACAAATTACTCAAATTCTCCAACTCTTTTTGCTGATTCCTTGATTGTATATCCTTTGCTTCCAACACATCAGGCCATGACTCAGCAGGTGGTGTTCGGATATCATCTGGCGTATGTATTGACTGTTTTACCAACTTCCAAAATTCCTTACTATCCTTCTTCCTCCACTTATCTTCCAATTCTTTCACTCTACCTACCTCTGACGCTATTTTTTTCCTAGCTAACATTCTCTTATATACTCTCTTAACACCACGATATTCTTCTAACTTAACTTTTTCATCTTCTAAATTACAACTACCTTTAACTTTTCTTAAAGCCGCCACCACTTCTTCACGCTTCCTCCTACATTCCTCATCAAAATATTCCTTCCCTTTTTTTCTCTCTGCCTTCTTATGTCTTCGTACTAGATCCGCCACCTGGTGAACAACATTTACTGACTGACCTATCGCTTCCTCCACCTTCCTCTCTCATACCATATCAATGCATACATTTAATTTACTTTCTACTTCTGTAGCACCTAGCCTATCCACAAAAATCTTTTCCTCAGCCCCTTCTAACTTAATAGGTCGCTTTACTATCTCCGTTCCTTTATCATAACCACCAATTTCTCTTCGAGCTAACATAGGCCTAGGACTCCTACTCAACTCAATGTCTAGCCTAATGGGTATATGATCCGAACCCGCAACATCTAGCGTCCTAAGTCTACACACAGGCGCCAAAGAGATATATCAACCAAAACATAATCAATCACACTAGGCAACCTTCCCGAAAAACATGTAAATCCTCCCCCTACCTCTTGATCCTCTCCAATTCTTCCGTTTACTATTACTAATTTTTCCTGTCCCACTAAATCTAATAAATATCTTCCCCAATTGTTCATTCTATGGTTCTGGTCCTTACTTTTTCTCGAACCTAGCCCACTAATTTCTTGAAAATCAACATTAATAATCCCGACCTGGCTAGGCCCCTCAAATTGTCCATCCATCTCATAATCTCCTCCTTCTACTCGTGTATATCCATTAAAATCCCCCAACACAACTAAATAATAGTTTCGAAAATTCTTCCTGTACTACGACATCTCGGAACGCAAAATGTCCCAGACATTTTACCATCAAGTGTAACTACCAAATTTAAATTGATACCTGGCATAAGTTCACCAACTTGACTCGCGGTCAGTCTAAGCCCAGGCTTCCAGGGAGGGTGAGGGAAGTGCGAAAGTGCAATTTCATCGTTATAACTCCGACCATGGTCAAGTTACGATTTTTAACCGTTGGGCAATTTGGGCACAGTTGCCCATGAACATGGAAGATGGGGAGGTACAATTCCAAAGATTTCTACCCAACCTTAGGCTTTATAGGTACAAGAAATCTCATCGTCAAACCGTCATCAAGCTACGATCTTAACTCGTTGGCCAATTTTGCCAGTTGACCATGAACAGGGAGAGTTGCTATTCCAAAATTTCTCTTCTCAACCCTACGATTTGTAAGTTCAAGAAATTGTATGGCCCGACCGCCCCAAGAACCGGGTGGCTGGGGGAGTTGGGACCCTTGAAAGATTAATGCCCACAAGAGCAGCAAGTTTCAACTTGATACCTGTCATGGTTCATGAGCTTTGAGCTACAAAAAAGGGTGGAAACCGAAAGCTCCTACAGCGCTCACAAGAGTGGATTACTGATAAATGAACACTCTACTAAAGACAAGAGGACCTAAGGTTTCGATGGGATCCCAGTAGCCTAATATTTGATCCAGACAACTGGATCTTGTCTTCGCCAGATCCAGTCTTCGCCAGGCTAATCATTAGAGACAAGACCAAAGGTGTCGATGGGATCCCAAAAATCTAATATTTGATCCAGACAACTGGGTCTTGTCTTCGCCAGATCCAGTCTTCGCCAGGCTAATCATCAGAGAAAACCAAGTTCAGATATACCTCTATAAGCCATATCTATTTTGACGATACTGACCGAGACTTCCTGCTTTACTTCTGCCTAGTTCCAGCAAAAAAAGAAAATTCACAAACAAATCCAGCGTCGTTGATGTTGGAACAAATACAACATCTAATCAACTTTGAATAAAAGATGACAACCATGTATCCGGTTAAAAAATGATTGTCATACCCAGACTCTTCTTACCCCTTAATCTCTCATCTACTCAAACTTTTGCTTTTAACAAATTTCCCGGTTTTGGCCGGATTCCGGACGAACCAGTTGTCCGGCGAGAAAATGGTTTTCAAGTGTCAGCATGTCTTTTTACCCCTAAATCGAACATTTAATCAACTTCAAATGAAACTTTTACTTTTAACCAGCTTTCCGGTTTTTGCCGGATTCCGGACGAACTACTTGTTCGGAGAGAAAATGGTTTTCACCATCATGTTCAGTATGTCTTCTTACCCCTAACTCAACCATTTAATCAACTTCATATAAAACTTTTACTTTTAACCAGCTTTCCGTTTTTTGCCGAATTCCGGACGAACTACTTGTCCGACGAGAAAATGATTTTCACTTGCGTGCTCAGCATGCCTTGTTACATCATAATCGACTATCACATTAGCTGTTTAAAAATATTTTGTTTCCTGAATTCGAACCCCTCCTCCACCCTTAAATGTAAGGCTACAGAGCCCATCTACGAACTTGACCTTACCCTTGACCCAAAGAGTCCTCACACCAAGTTTCATCAAAATATCTAATTCCCCTCAAGAGTTATCGTGCTAACAGACGGACAGACGGACAACTTTTACGATGTCATAGGTATCCCTCCACTTAAGTTTTGGGATCCCAGAAACAGAAACCTGTCTACGAAACCGAAAGGCCAGATCACTACTGCTGATACAGCCTACTTTGTCGCTCTAAAAGGACAGGCCCCTTCAAGAATGGCGGCACGGACCCGTCAATGGAAACTGTATTTACCAAGAACTAGTAGCCTACGGCTAAAGTCGCTCCCACATCGTAGCCAAAAATATCAACCAGCACAAGCTACTCAAAATACGGTAAAAGACGGATGACGAAACGCTTGAAGACGGCATCAGGATCATGCCGAGCAACGCCTTTGAACTAAGATACCCTGTTTTACTTTCAGGGGCATGGAGCTCCACCGGCTAGTCCTGCCTTTTTTCGTCTTTGTAATCAGCGCACAAACCCAGAACTGGCAACCGCTCCCGAGAACGCTGACGCCAACGACAGGAGTAAGATCCCCTGCTGTCCCAGTATTCAGACGTGAACCAAATCGAGCAAACATATTGACGATGTCGGTGAAGACAGATGGTAAACGACTTGTTCGTCAGGGCGATCTACCGGAGTTTGAAGAGAACAAAGGCTCAGAAAATGCCGCTCAAACTGTAGCAGTTGTCGTCAGTTCAGAGTTAGCAAAATCCAATCAGACAGGTGAGCTACCAGCATCTGAAGATACAAACAGGTCAGAAGGAGCCAATCAAACAGGAGTACTAGCACCTAAACCAAACGACATTAGCTCGTTCGGTATTGATCCAGAAACCGCTGAAGCACTGAATGAGCTGACTGAAAAAGAAGTCGAGACAAATTCAGGTTCAAAGAGCTCAAACAAGAACGAAGAAGACGATACAAATCTGTCGGCTGCTAATCTAATTGCAACTTCGGATGATGAACCTCCAGTTTTTGAGGTACTAACAACCACGAATGGTCCAGTAGACTCTGCTCAGACCACCGATGATGGAAAACAGAGTCAAACAGAAGACGAGGACCTGGAAGCGGAATCAGAAGAGCTGCTGAAGATACTAGGGGAGGCTACCCTTGAGTTGGCTAGCTTTGGCAAAGAGCTAAACGATACTTCAAAATCAGTGAACGAGACCAATAGAGCCCTTGATTCTTTGCAAAGGAATAGAACCGATATTGAGAACCAGATAAGTGAAATAGAGGGAAGGACTACAACACTCGAAAGTCAAGTCGCAAGTCTTCCTCGACTCGAAACGATTAGAGCAACTGTACAGCAGATGCTTCAGCAGGCTATTGCGCAGACGTCAAAATATACTTACGGCCCAACGCCTCAGCCAACTTATTACGTGCAGCAGCATTTACCAGCTTACCGCTCTTTCAGCGCAGGTCCTGTTGCAGTTAGACACAATAGGTCACTGAAACTGGACGAAAGTGCAAATATCAACGACACCCTTACTGACGCCGTTTTCCGTTCTCGCTGCCTTTCCGTCCAGGTGTCCGATAATCTTCTGGTCTGCGCGAAAAGTCATGTGAACCATAATAGAACTGAAGTGGGAGCGACTGATCTTGAAACGATTGTGAAAGACTTGTGCAAGGCACTATAACAAGATCTACGACGGGACTATGGACCATTATTTATTCATTTATAAGTGTGGGGCAGGCCCAAAAACTCTGAAAGTTCGAACCAAAGACAGTAAAAGTGGGAAAGACCGGAAACCCCCGTAAGCCCCATGAGTCACAACAATCAGCGCCGTTTAGCGGATGTTCTTTCGTTAAAAAATCGCTCTGTTGACAATTTCTTCCATCGCTTTCCGCAGAATCATCATCGAAGCACGTTTTGTTTATGATGAGCATTCTCTCTCCGTTCGTATTTCCTCCTTAATTGGAATAAAAACAAGTAGAAAAAGAATAAATCGCTTTTTTATGGAAAAAAATATTGAATTCACGATTTCGAATCAGTTAATGTTGACAGACATTGCCTACTCACGTCCTCTTGCTTTGATTATATTAATCATTTACCGCTGGAAATTGGACAAAGTCCAAACGCTAGGCGGCGTTCCGATCGATTTTCAGAGACCCGATTTTAGCGAAGTCACCGGTCTTTCCCACTATTATTGTCTTTGGTTCGAACAAAGAACTATCTGGAAGCCAAGATTTTGCTCAGTGTTTGTGTACCTTGAGATGGAAACTTAAAAAAAAAATGAATTAGAACAACTTTTTTTTTTAGAAAGTTTAGGTAGCTACATCGCCTTTCGAACATTTCTTCTATTCGAACCTTGCCCGGACCTGCCTACGCCCTATGATATTTTTAGTAGGACATTGTCCAAGCACCGATAGTGGCATCCGACTTCACCCACATCACGTGATTTTAAATTTAAAGGACCCGTCGCACCTACAATACCAATTCAACCTACTTTCGAAATTGCATCTGATAATTCTTAAGCCCGGAGACCCGAATTTATTTTTTATATTCTAGCCCCCTGACGATACCTCATAGATTTTCACACTTGACGCGTTCACTATTTCCCATGCGTATCATGCTCCCAACGGTTGTTTGGGTATCATACTACTGACGCGTAAAACTGGGACAGGGGTATTTAACTAGTTTTGCATACTGGAACGTAAACAGAAAATAGTGCGAGGTGAGCTATAATTTTAGCCATTTTGTTGGTTCGCTATTGAGTTCAGAACACTAAAACAACAGCTTCCAGCTCCTGCATAGCAATAACCTCTATAGTCTACCCAGAAGTATAAAAAAACGCACTTAAAAAAATCTTAAAGGAACTTAAAAACACACTTTGACATGCGCAAAGGTGACATCAGCACTAAGATCCGTCCAGACTTACATCGACCCATCACACATTCACCATTCACAAAGCACATACAGAAGCACAACGCTCTTCAAGAGGATCATGCAAATATGTTCCTCAGCTCTGACATACGCCAAATTTCCTAGACCCGTAGCCTACACTACAAACTGAAGCCGGATCCAGTCCTGGTACCCAAATACCATCCTCGATGCAATGCACTATGTTCAAATTCATTCCGCAACTCTGGAGTTGCGCTCCAGAGTTTGTCAATCCCTCACCTGCCTAGACCATCTTGTATGTGTTTCCTTCTTTAAGGACCAGGCACTTTTAGGCTAATACTTTTCCTACTGGAAGAAATGTCGGGACCTGTCTGACCGTCGTGCGAGTGCGGAATGGCTTTGAGGCTAAATACGTCGAACATTTATTCGAAAATCCCTTCGAGGAATCGGTGTTTGCATTTGAGAATCGATAAAAAAAAGTCTCCTAGATCATTTTTAAGTCTTCGAGTAACTACCAAAAGTATTCGAGAAAAGATAAGAAGTATTCAAGAATTTTTTAAAAGTAATTGACATTTAAATCGAAATGAGGTACTCGAGAATGACAGAAATGTATTCGATAATGACAAAAGTATATTCGAGAATTATCCTTTTTTAAACTTTCGAATGCATTTTTGTCATTCTCGAATACATTTTGTGTCATTCTTGAGTTCTTATTTCAAGTTAAATTTCAAATACATTTAGAAATTCGGGAATATTTTCTTGTCTTTTCTCGAGTACTTTTAGTAGTTTATCGAAGACCTAAGAAAAATCTAAGAAATCTTTTCAACAAACAAGAAACACCGATTACTCGAAGACATTTAAGGGATTCTCGAATGTATGTCGGCGAATCTCTAATACATTTTCGACGTATTTAGCCTCAAATTCATTCCATATTCTAGTATTTATAACGTCACGCACCCCCCATGCAAGTGACAAGTTGGCCGTGATCTTATCTAGTTGTTTGGCCCGGACAATCCAACATGTACAAGCTCAAAGTGGAGTAAACAAGAAAATCAGACACAATTAAAAACATTTACCTGGTTCATAAATAATAAGACCAATGGTTTGGACGGGATCCCAAAGTTGAAGGTCTATTGGACTATTTCGTCGGGAATATTGGGTCTTGTTACAGTTGCCAAAAGATCCCGTATTTTGTTTGAGCTATATTTCGGCCCTTCTTGGCAAGGGTCCTCTTTACGCTCGAGCTGAAAAATGAACTTGTGAAAACAATTAAAGATTCCTCCTTAAATATCTAAGTTTAAAGGGTTTTGGTTACTAAAGTTAAAGCTGGCGCTGTGATTTCATTCTTGGCACTGCTGCTGTTTTCGCTGTTCGATTGGGTCGTCGAAAAAGTAGAGATTTTTCTGCAAATTGGGTTTTTGGTTCAGCTTGAGTGGCTTGAGGACCCTTGCCAAGAAGGGGCGAAATAGAGCTCTAATAAAATGGAGCTGACATTCGTTTTGCACTGTAAATGTTATTCGCAGTCAGCTTGGGCGGAAGGAATATCTACCATCCTACTATTGGCTGACTACTAAAAATTACGAAATCAATGAGTTGCATTACTGTTTTTAGCCGGTGCGTAACACTTATTCTAGGTGAAAGTAACATAAACGGAAACGAATTTTCTAACCTCATCGGAAAGGAATAAAATAAAAATACACCAATTAGCAACTTTCTAACCCCTCACTCCTGAAGATGACGGTTCTCTAACAACCAATTCTTACTATAAAAGTCCATCTCCGCGGTAGCCATGGCAACGAATATTTCTTACCCTGAAAGAAAGGAAACAAACAAACAACTGACCACTCATTACCAAAGATGAAAATGGTATAACAAAATATTCTACTGACACGTCCATGTCTCTCATAGTATGTAACCGATCTTATACCCCATTGTACTGGCGTTGTCAACCCCTCTTATCTTTTAAAATGATATAGCTCAAAAAGGAATTTTTGTACTAAGAACAATCATCAGACATAAACTGTCAGAAGTTTCATAGGAGATAACACAAGGATGTGCGGTTTCAACAGACAATGCATAACAGATAACACTTGGGATATTATCTGTTGTGTTTGAAAACGTGATGCAGGAATTGTGATGCACAACAAGCTTGGTTAGGAAGACAAAAAAATCATCTTCCGACTTTCGTTTTCATTGTCATGATGTCGTAAAACTCACCAGATACTTTTTTTGCGGTTTTTCGGTTCTTCTTGATGGTAACGCTTATGCGTAACATTTTGAAACACAACAAATAACATCAGAAGTGTTATGTGCTACGCATTACTGTCGAAACCGCGCATCCTTGTGTTATCTTTTCTGAAACTTCTGACAGTTTAGTTTATCAGCACACGAGGATCTACCACTCAGCGTCAAAAAAAAAATCTATCTAGCGTAGTTCAAAGTTCATTTTCTGACCGTGGGCCAACTTTCTATAATTATCAACATTTGGAAAGAAGCGTGGGTCAAGCTCTAATTTTCTTGGCAGTTCGGATAGAATTACAACATTCTTAACAATTTAAACGAACAGGGCACGGATGGGACAGTCTAGTTACCCATCACTTATTCACTAAAATTGGCTTGAAAGACCCGCTGAAAATGTGTTACCTCGTTATTCCGCTATTCACGAATAATCGATTTTCAAATAGTGGAATTTCCTTTCGATTTGTGGTACCGCTATGCGCTTGTATTTTTGTTGTACGCCTTACGAAGAAGATTCATGATTTTTTTTTTGTTCAGGCACTAAGCAATCTTCACCAACCACGCCACTACCCACTGAAAAGCCGCGTTCGGGTTGAGATTAAGATTCCCCGCGTCATTGTAGAATTTTCGTTGTAGGGAAGGCCGCAGATATTCTGAAACTAAAGTACATAGTGGGAAAAAAATCCCTTTGTAGAATCCATATATTTCAGTGTATTCAAGTAAATGACACACAAAAAGTTGGATTTTCAGTTAAACTTTAATAAATAACATTCTTACCAGGCCAATCTAATCTGTATATATATCTAATCTGTATATATTGTCCCTGACATATATAGATTACAAAACTCTACTCTACTTCCCAGACTGTAGGGAGTGGGTCGAAGAGAGTCGAAAACCATCTTTTTTGGACCCCGACCAAAGCCCAAAGTTCGAAGAAGCTTTCCAAAATAAAAAATAAATTATAAAACAGCAAGAGGTAGATGCCAACCAAGATGCCCCCCCCCCCCCCCGTTGGTTTCTTCGTTGATTTCGAAATTATCTTCGTCATGCTTATAGGGAGCATTCTATCAGTTTTGTTTTAACATTCATATCTCTTATCAAGCAAAAAGCCAATTTGATAAATCAACAAACTTTTCTTCAATCTTTTGTTTCTTGTTGGTCTTTTGGTTTGTTTTAGTTTTCTTGGCTGTTGTTCTTCATCCTCGTTTCGGCATTTTTTCTTGAAATTTTCTGTCTGCGCTGAAGAAGGGACGTGGTTGTCCTCCCGAAATATTTGCCTTTTATTTCAGTATATTCGTTGGCCTATAAAAAACCCATTTTCGTTGGTTTCTTCGTTGATTTTTTGTGATATGGCACTTACAAGGCTGGTTCAGAGGATGAATATATCGTCGGTGTCAAGCGGAAAGCACGTATCTGGTCAAATTTGCGATTTCCACTTTTTGACACATTTCTACTCGCCGAAAAATTCTGCGTCGAACGGTGCGTATCTCGTATCTCGTATCTCATGGTTTGGGAGATACAACCAAGATGGAAACCACGTATCTCGGATTAACATAGGGGCTGTACTACTAACGAGAAAAAGTTATTATATTTTTTTCACCTCCTGAAAAGTTTTGAAAAAGGTAGATACGTGGTTTACGCTTGGCACCGACGATGTAGAATTGCCTTTTCATAGGTTTGTTCTGATCATCTGTAAGCATGATCATGGACCCTTGGAAATCCCGAGAATGTATCGTTTGGAGACAACAATAATGATAGTTCCTTGCAGATCGTTAATATATCGTTTGATCAAAAGTATTTTTTCACTTTTCGGTTAAGATGTGCAGTTGAGATGTGCTCTAGAGATGAATTTGCGGCCCAAATGACCATGGGCCAAAATGCATCAATTTGATCTAAAGTACATTTTGATTTTGCAGTTAATATGCGCACATTAAGGGAGCTAGATATTCATTTGTAAGCAACAACCTTGAGGGAAAAGTATCTTGGCCTCATGGAGATCATGAAAAGTATTCATTAAAGTATTAAAAGTATTTTTTTTTACTTTGCGGTTAAGAGTAGTACTTTAAAGGACATATCTTAGCCCTAATACTAATGCAACCTACTTCCATAATCACTCCATATATTCCTAAACCCAGAGACCCCAATTTCGCACGGTACATTGTAACCTCTCTAACAAAATCACGCTGATTTTCTCACTTGCCGTGTTTTGCTACCTTTGATGTGTCACGCTGTCGATGGATGTTTGCGAGAAGTTTTTCCGGTTATGTAAATTGTTTCCCTATTTTCGCTACGAGTAAGCGGGTCTCGGAAAAGGCTTAAATCAGCCAAAACCGTGGGTCATTTGTGAATAGTCAGATTTTGAAAGTGACGACTTCTAAGACGATCTTTTTTTTTTTTTACAATCTTGTTCATAGTTGGATTTTGGAAGCTTTAAAGCCAATCTTGTCAAACCTCTAATTTTCTAGCCAAGTTTCATTCTCCTAGCAGATCTAGAACTACTTTAGCCTGCGATCACCGGAATTCCGCCCCATCCCCCCCCCTCGAACTTTCCCCACAGTGCCCGGATCCAATCCGGTAATGTTAATGATTTATCAAGAGCTTTTGTTTGTTTTTCTCGCTAAGTTCCCACGCGATCTCTCCACTCTAAGCGGGTTACGTATTCACCCCCCCCCCCCCACCCAATAGCTGTTGGATCCAGTGTGGGCATTGAAAAGAAAATCAGAGACATGGTTACGCATGACTCAATATTCCGGATTAACCCTCCCTTCACTCCCCGACTACGATCTAAGTCAGTTCGATCGTGTCCCCGATATGCTGACGAGTTTTGTCATGAAAATTCTGCAAACCGCCATCACCGGAATTCCGGGAAGCCTCGCTCCACCCCACCCACCCCAAAGTGTCCGGATCCAGTCTAACTGTGTAAACGATTTATCTAGAGCAGAATGCTTGTTCTTCCCTGCAAGTTTAACTCCGATCCCTCCATTCTCACTGTTTCTTGAGATTTCCGGTCTCTCCCCCCCCTAACTCCCCACAGCTGTCAATTCCGGTCAGACTTCAAATGAGACATCAGTGATATGTCATCTATTCGATTCTTAAGTTTCATTCCAATCCGACCAACGTTCAAATGTTACGCACTACTAAATTTTCTGGATTCCCCCTCCCTCCACTACCCCACCCCCCAGAGGTCGGGTCGGAAAATTATTTTTACTTCCAAATTAGTTTGGTCGGGTCTCTAATACGCCTGCAAATTTTCATCGTCCTAACACATCTGGAAATACACTAACCCGCGATCACTGGACTGACCGACCGACCGACCAACCGACGGAAAGTGATTTGGATCTTGTACTTGGTCGGAAGGCAACTGCCGTAAAGAAATCAAACACAATGAAATTCTAAAGTCATTTGATTTAGGGGATAAGAATGTATGCTGAATTCATATATTTTGCTATGATCAGATTTACCGTAATCGGAGAGAAGGAAGGGCTTAGGGACACGGCCAGAGCCGCAAGTGAAAATAACCATCTTAATATTATTTTCGATGAAAGATATTATGTAATGGATCACGCCAAGATATCTAGGAGGATTCGTGAATTCATACATTGGGGGGGGGGGGGGGGTAGAGGGTGGACGCCCCCCCCCCCCCCCACCAAATGTTGTCGGCCAGTCGGTAAGAAATACCGACTGAGTAAATAACTGAGTCGGCGCGAAGCGAGGCGGTTTTTCGTAAAAACAGTTGGTTTGTTCATGAAAACAGTGGGTTCTTCTGAAAACCAATCTTCAGAAAAGTGGAGTTTCTGTTTTTAATGGTCAGTTTTTCTGAAAATTAGTCGTTTTTCGTCAAAACTGTCGATTTTTTCTTATAAATCGGGTTTTTTTTTCTGCAGAAACGGTCGGTAAAAAATGACCAGCCGCAGTCGGTAGATACCTTGCCCTCCCCCCCAAAAAAAAAACATTTTGGCTAGTAACGCCTCTAAGGAGGATTGGACTGCAAGTTTACGGGTTCTGGAAATCGAGTGTCTGTACAACAAAGTCTCAAAAATATAACCTTTTGGAATCCCATCAAAACATTATTCCACACTTTTTTGTCCTTGCAGATTAATAAGAACACAGCATACGATGACGTCCAAACCTGGACTGTTGCTTTTTCTCAGTCTCTCGGGGATCCTGGGATTTGCGGAAGTCGACAACTTCGGCGAAGGACTACACAGTGCTAAGGTCTTCTTGAATGAGACAATTCCAAGTGAAACACTTCGTGAACGTCGACAGACACCAGGTTCTTGTCGTGAACTAATTTCTCAGATACGTGCTCAAGCCCTCCAAGTGCGTCAACAGGCCAGAGAGACTCGTTCTCAACTTCAGGACATTCGAGAAAGGTCTGACCAAACGTCAATCAGAACAAATGAGCTTAGCGCTAATTTATTTGCAACAAACCAAAGACTAAACGGTGTAAGACAGAGAACTGGAGCTGTCCAACAGGCTGTAGCATTCCTGCCACTCCAAGCCGCAGTGGCAGGCGTCTTTCAACTGGCTCTAAATCAGCTAGCTGGGCAGCAAGTTCAACAACTCGGTCAAATTCAACAGCAACAACAAAATCAAATTCAGCAGATCAGGCAACAACAACAGAATCAACTCCAGGATTTGCAAAACCAACAGCAGAACAATCTTGCGGATTTACAGAGCTCGCAAGGTGGCCTGAACGGTGGCTCAATGGCGGCACTCGCTCTTGGGATTGTCGGCATGGCCGTAGGAGCTGCAGCAGCTATGGGTGGCGTCAATCCTGTCACTACCCTTACGGTTACAACTGTTTTTATTACGGAAACAAGTACTTCCTCTTTTTTTTCAACAGTTGTGCTTAGAGAAACAACCACTTCTTTTAGGACTTCAACCGATTTTACTACGACAACAGTAACTTCCGTTTCGTCTTCAACCCTTTTGTTTACGGATACAAGCACTGTTGTTTCTGTTTCAACCGTACCAGTGACGAAATTCGTCACTATTCCATCGATTACAACCGAATTCGTGACGTCATCACGCTATCTGGCGTATGTAACCGAATACGTGACTCCTACTTGTTGAAGAACTTTGGCAGATCCGTACAGGCAACCAAACTGGTTGAATGAAAACGTCAAAATTTCACGAATTTCATCGTGGCAGTGTGGTTTCCAGCAGGTTCTCAGAGACCATTTCTGTCCTAAACCCCTTTTGTAAGGCTGGTGAAGTAGGCATATGTGTCACTCTATAAAATAAATGTATTACTTTACAGTTATTTATGCTGAACATTAAATAAGTTAACTGATGTTTCGGAAACTCGGAGATAATCCATTAGAAGTTGATAGGAATATTTACTGTGAACTAAACTGTTGGGGAAAGGGGGGCCGGTCCGTCATACGGGCAGGTCCGGACATCGGCTCTGCAAACCTTGCTGTAGAAATTTAAATTACGCGAAATTGTTTTTCAGTTATACGCTTACACTTATACGCTTCTTCTATCTAAAATTCCGTTGGTGGTTCTATTTAAGTAGTTTAAGATTGGCTCTACTATGTCAACAAGAGCTAGAAGCTCATATGGCATTTGCACGAGTGCGTAAGAGGAAGACAGTAGGAATTTCCCGATTCGTGGGTTTGTTGTGATCATTTGTAAGCAAACCTTAGAGATAAGAATGATAGTATCGATCATGGACCCTTGGAAACCACGGGAATGTATCGTTTGTAAAAAGTATTTTATTTCTGTACTTGGCTGTGATAATGTGCACTTTAAAGACGCCAGAAATTCCTCTGTAATCAGAACCCTTCAGGCAAAAACTATCCTGGACCTTTTTTTATCATGAATATATATGGTTTGGTCAAAAGTATCTCCGATTTGGTCAAAAATTTCTCCGAGTACAACCTCCCTAGTCTTCTCAGATTGTCACACAGCAGAGAGCAGTATAGGCGGCGTATACATTCGCTCGCGAGGAGAGAGGCCCCGAGACGGCCACTAAGGCCGGATGAGACTTAAGTCAAGTAAGTCAAGTCAAAAGTATCTGTTTGACTTTCGGTGAAGATGCGCACTTTAAGTGTGCTGGAAATTCATTTCTAAGCAAAACCCTTGAGGCAAAAATGATCATGGGCTCATGGGGGAAAATGCTTATTTTGCTTAAAAGTATTTTTTGTACTTTTTATATTTTGCTTAAAAGTTTTGTTTGTAATTTTTGGTTAAAATGAGTACTTTAAGGCATTATCGGATCTGGGAAGTGAAAATTTATAAGCCAATCTTGTCAAGTCTCCAATGCTCAAGCAAACTTTCATCGTCCTAGCACATCTGGAAGTTACGGTTCTGTCATTGATATATTATGCTAATACATTGATGTATTAGGCTTATGCTTGTTCTTCTCTGAACAAAAGTTGGATGAGTTATCGAATTCGGTCACGAATCAGAACCAAATGAATCTGATTAATGACCGAATTATGAAATAGACTAACCGAATGCGACAGGACAGATACGGACTTGAGAAAAGTCTGGTGCCTCTCTTACCGAATTCACTAACGAATGAGAACAAATAAACAGGGTAACACCGAATTTACGAAGGGACATAATGAATGCGGTGAAACCGACGCAGAGTGAACAAAAGTCGGATGAATTAGAAAATTCGATAAAGAAGGGAACCAATAAACACGTTAAATCACATAATATCTAAGCGGGGACAAACGATTTTATGAAAAAGGCATCGCGTAGAAGCCGCGATGCCCCTTTTGACCGAGTTTTTCGTCTTCTGCGAAAATTTGACGGAATGACCCAAACGCAGGGGCGGCGCTGAGCCCCCCAGCCCCCACCCTCGGGACGCGCCTGAGCAGGGGGGTCCCGAGCCTTTCTTCATTGGGGGGGGGGGGGTGCACCTGATAAAGTTGACCGAATTGCTATCTGATTTTTACTGAGTTTATTAAAAAAAAACTTGTAAACACACAGCGAGTCGCCTTCATGGAGCTGATGAAGCTCCAGCGTAAAGGTGCAGAGCACATACAAACAAGTCCAAAGAGAAAAATTGGCGCGTTTTCACGCTTGTCCGCTTCTGTTCTTTTAGCCTTTTACCTCTGGAAGACCTTTCCAGTTTTGCCAACAGGACTTGAAAATAATCGCAGAAAACGGTGTTGCTGCATAGCGACAACGTCGCTAACGGCAGTGCCCATGATTAATTAATGCACCATTGAAATTTTGAATCCGCCTTTTCTGGCAACATTTAACTACTTCCCATGCAAATTCTAGCTTTTAACATAGTTCAAGCCCACTAAAATTCCAAGCATCAAACGCCAACTAATTGTGGCAACCTTTGTCTAACTTGTGAAGACTGCAAAATGCGCCGCAGGTGAAATTTTGTGGGAGCACTTATGACAAAAGTGCCATTCTACGATCCCAAGATTACCTAACCAACCCAGAGTTGTCTGGCGACGAAAGGGGCGATCCAAGGTAAATAGGATACACTGTACATTTGTTCGGAATTTACAGCAAACAAAAGTAGGCTAGTTTTCACGTCAAGAGACGTGCTTATTCCTGAAGTACTGCAATCCTAAGAAGTAAAACATTAGGCACTGTCTAGGGAACCGGGAGTCGTACTTTATGTCCTACCGGCTACGGAACCGGTAGTTCTCACGGAAACCAAACCATATGAGCTGCGATTCCGGGATCTGACGTCATTAACTAACGGAAACTTGCATGTGCTGGCTCCCGTTCCGGTAGTAATTGGAAATAGCTCACGGAAACTTCATCGCACCAGCTTCTCATCCGGTAGCCTCACGGAATTGTGTACTCAGAAGCTAGGGAGCCGGTAGGTGATGCCGGAAACTGTATAATTGGAGCTTCTGTTCCGGTAGTGTCTGCATGGAATATAAAACTCACGGAATACTTTGGATGAGAGCTAGGATGCCGGGATTTTTACTGACTTAGAGAAAATAACATGGGAAAAAATCTACTACCGGAACCCATATATTGAGAGCTAAGGTACCGGTAGCAACTACTATTTGCTGGAAAATGACCAGCTCACGGACACAGATGGCTATGGGCTAGAGTTCCGGTATTGACGAAAAAAAAAAATTAACTCACGTACCCATGCCAGTGCAGACTAGGAAACCGGAAGCAAATATTTTTAACTAACGGAACCCAACTTCTGCGAGCTGGGGTTCCGGTAGGGAAAAAAAAAATAAGATTTTGAACTGGTTTCAGTGAGCTATACCGGACTCAAAGTCCATATTGACACGCGTCCGTCAGTTTGTAATTTTAATTTTTGGCACTACCGGAACCCCAGCCCGAATGAGCTGGGTTCCGTGAGTAGAAAATATTCACTTCCGGTTTCCTAGTCAACACTGACATGGGTCTGTGAGCTCAATTTTTGTTTAATTTTGTCACTACCGGAACCCTAGCCCATAGTCACCTGTGTCCGTGAGCTGGTCATTTTCCAGCAAGTAGTAGTTGCTACCGGTACCTTAGCTCTCACTATACGGGTTCCGGTAGTGAATTTTTTCCCATATTATTTTCTCTAAGTCGGTGAAAATCCCGGCATCCTAGCTCTCATCCAAACTATTCCGTGAGTTTTATATTCCATGTAGACACTACCGGAACAGAAGCTCCAATTATACAGTTTCCGGTATCAACTACCGGTTTCCTAGCTTCTGAGTACACAATTCCGTGAGGCTACCGGACGAGAAGCTGGTGCGATGAAGTTTCCGTGAGCTATTTCCAATTACTACCGGAACGGGAGCCAGCACATACAAGTTTCCGTTAGTTAGTGACGTCAGATCCCGGAATCGCAGCTCATATGGTTCGGTTTCCGTGAGAACTACCGGTTCCGTAGCCCGTAGGACATAAAGTACGACTCCCGGTTCCCTAGACAGTGCCAAAACATTAACAGCAACCTGCTGAAGCTACCGTAAATGGAAAAGACCGAGAGGTAACTGGGTTGAAGCAAATAATGAATTCGTAGGATACCGAAAACTAAAACTCTTGTTAGAACCACCTAAAAAACGAATTCGGCAAGTCTAGTAATAGAAACGGACTAAAAAAAAACCCGGTTTATTACCGTATCGGGTAACGAATCAGAACCAGAGGAATCTCACCGATTTAATTATGAAATGGACTGACCAAATACGAACGAATTATCGAATTTGTTAGAGAATGAGACCTAATAAACAGGTTAAATCACTGAGTTTACGCAGGGGCGGACCGAATGTTTTGTCTCTGCAGTGTCGCCTGCGTGTTTTGTCTCTGTAGTGTCGCCAGTCCGTTAAAATTCTCCAGCGTTTCTATTTCAATGAACTTCGGCTGTATTGCTGGCGGCTAGCATCTCTTTTACGTCTTGGTTTGAGTCCGCCCATGTTTGAATTCAATTTCTGCGCCCGGATAATAGATGGTGCTATAGGTTTGCGGAAGCCGTTTCGTATAGTGGCAAACTTGGTGGTAGGAATCGGATTGCATGGATTTGAACTTAAGTATGCGTGGGTTAGTAGTTGGGGGGTTGTGAGGGTATCGAGGAGGGTATGGCAGATGGTTGGAATTCTGACCAGAATTATGATTCACCAGCAACTTTTATTCCCATAGTAAGGCTGAGGTATTTTCCTGCAATTATCCCGCATGACACCATATCTTCGGTCTATAGAAAGCTTAAGGACGGAACGGATAGGGAAAGCCCGTTGAACCTCCAGTCTACCTTAATTGAAACCCTTCCCCAATCCTAAATATAGGCT
Organism: Branchinecta lynchi; assembly: GCA_023053575.1. NCBI lineage: Eukaryota > Metazoa > Arthropoda > Branchiopoda > Anostraca > Branchinectidae > Branchinecta > Branchinecta lynchi. The sequence goes on along the minus strand of JAKZAP010000017.1, from coordinate 12,323,613 downwards.
AAAGAGCCCTTCTGCAAATTCGACCTGTCCTTTTGATCAATAGAAGCCTCACATCAAGTTTAAACAACACATGTCATCACTTTCGAGAGTTACCGTGCTGTTTTACGTTTTGAGATCCCGACACATGGCCTGGACGACCCCCGCCATTGGTATACATGAGGAAACAAGACCAAATGTTTCAATGGGATTCCAAAAATTTAATATTCGATCCAGACAATTAGATGTTATTACTTTACAAATTTAGAAACAGATCAAGGCTTACAGTGTTAGGGTGTGAGGGGGGGGGGGGGAGCTAGCCAGGAAACACAATGGGGGTCTGGCAGTGCGTTTGATAAAATCGGTAAGACCAGTTAAATTTACCAGTAAACTGAGTTGACATCCAGCTTGGATATCGGCCGTTCGGGAGCTACAGAACCCATCTACGAACTCGACCTGTCCGCTGGCCCAAAGAATTCTAACGAATTCTGCGTATCTCCTTAACCCTATATCGAACATCCGGGTTCCGGACGAACTATATGTTCGGCTAAAAAATGATAGTTATACACAGATTCAGCATATCTTCAGCATATCTAAATCCGTTGTCGTCTAAAATGGGCCTCACACAATACTATTATTATGATTGCATCCCTGTTTACTCTGATATTCAAGTCAGGTTTGGTTCCGTCGAGATTTTTAAATCAACAACTACCCCCCTATTAAAGAAAGGAGGTAGCTCAAATGTTTGTAAATCTTTCCGTCCAATAACTACTTCTTGTCAAATGAGTAAACTTTTTGAAATAACACTCCTCCCGTATTTTGGTAGTTCTAATCAAGGTTTGAATCAAATTGGTTTCAGGAAAGGGTTGAATATTGATGTGGCTCACACTCTTCTGTCTCGTATTTGGAGTTCTTGTAGTTATAGTAATAGAGTATACGTATTAGCCCTAGACATACGTCCTTCATAAAATCCGATGACGAATTCCGCCAGACGCACTAGAGGAATACTAACAATCACACGTGAGATCAGGGGATGAGTTATCTGACGGGTGAATGAGCGCTTAGGCTTTCGCTTCATATCGAGTCGCGCATTAGCCCCGCGGAAAAGACAGCCAGCACTCAGCACTGAAGTCGGAAGCCAGAAATGACAAACTTGATGACGCTTGACAGAACACAGTTGGGTAAAGCAAAAAGAGGGGAAGAGGAATTTTAAACAGTTTTAAACATGGTTAGGCCTAAGAGGAATTGAAAATAGCAAAACAAACCTGGATAAACGTACACACAGAAGTAACGTGTCATTGTTTCTTTACGATAGTGCACCTAGCAGCCAAACAATAACTAATCTGAGAGGAATTTTATGTGGGGCGTATTGCTTCAGCATACGACAGTATCATCCACGCTTGGGCCCTTAGATCTTTGTTGAAGAATGGTGTACCAGCGAGGATAGTACTCATGTTGCGTCAGTGGTTTGGAGCTTCTCGAATTAGAGTTCTTTGGAAGGGTTCTTTCACTGATTTTGATGTTGTTCTAAACCGGGTCTTCGTCAGGGTGGGATTCTTTCTCCAGTGATTTTCAATATAACTACCGCTGCATGTCTTGATGGCAGGGCGTCGCTAGCGAAAATTCAAGGGGGGGGGGGCTGGGCGCCTGCCGGTGCCCAGCCGCCCATTTCAGCTTTTCTTCTGTTTTAGTAAAGTCTATGATAAATATTGTCGTATATTGTCATAACAAAATCGGACGAGACCACATTTATAATTCATATCGGTTGTAAATATTTAAATAAAAAGAAGAAGATTAAAGGGAAAAGAGAACATAAGAGATCAAATCTGTAATTGACGCGGCTTCACAGCTGTTCCGGATCCACCTCGCCAGAGAACAGTTTTGGTTGAAGTAACGAGCAGATAGTCTAGACGTTCGTCACCCGTTGCGGCACGTCAGTTCGTCATCACATTTTTCATCTTGCTAAAGGTTCTTTCTGCTCCAGCAGCACTCCAGGCCGTCAGAAATAATGCTTGTGACACGCATAGAGTGGAGCAACCAGGATGAACCTGGTGGGAAGTACAGTCACAAGACCTAATCAGTGACAGAATCGGAACGGATTCGGGTACCGAGGGAGGGGGGGGGGAGCTGTATGGGGGTGTCCGGAATTCCGGTGGTCGTGAGTTAAGGTACTTCCAGATGTGCTAGGAAGGTTTGCTGGAGCATTAGAAACTTGACATCATTGGGTTAGACAGCGTCACTTCTCCGATCCGACCATCCCTTAAAGAACTCATCTTAACCGCAAAGTGCAAAAAATACTTTTAAGCAAAATTTGCTTTTTCATGATCACCATAAACCATTTTGTTTTAAACAGGTTCAAAAACCCGGTGCCCGCCGGTGCCTGCCGGTTCCCGCCGGTGCCGAGTCGCGGTGCACAGCCGGTACCGTGGTACAAATAAATTCATACTGTTGTCAGTTAATAGCAAAGAAAACGAACAATCGTCTTTTAAACAAGTGTTTCCGCAGTTCATTTTAAACTTCGTGCTGGTCGTCGTATATAACCCACTGTTCTAAGTTCAAGTAGGAAGGTTTCTTCCACATCCACAGTCATGTGGAATCCACAGTTCCGCTCCCTTTTGGGCGTGTTCCACGCTACTTATCGTAGTTACTACGCACGACGTCACGAATTCTTGCTTTTTGCCGTCAAGGCTGGAACGATTTTTCTATTTTCCAGCAGAATATCATACCACGGAAGAATCCAACCAATCACGTTACAGAGATGCTTAGTTACCACACTTACTGCGCTCCCGAGCATGGTAAGCAAATAGTTACTATTAGTTACTATTTCGAGAAGGTTGGAACGGTCAGCGTAGTAACTTTTTCTGAGGTTGGATCAAAAATAGTAACTGATGGTTACTATTGTTAAAAGGGTGGAACACGCTCTTTCTTTAATCCTCGAGGACTCGCACAGTCCAGCCTCACGAAGGCCTTTAGCCGTTGCAAGAAGGCTATTCCTGACATGGTTCAGTTTAGGAGGAAGATCAGACACAACGCGTGCTCCGGAACCTTTAAGCTTCCCCACATTGCGCAGGATTAATCGCACGTCTTTCTCGTTGCTAAGGAAAATAACAAGAGCTACGAGCTCATATGCCACTTGTTACGAGTAGGCAGTACAAGAAAGTAGATGAGAACGTCACATAATACACCCGCCATCCAAAAATGCGCGAAAATGCGGTTCGGAAATAGAAATAGAATATTTAGTTGCACTCACTTCTGAGCAGTTCCGGCATCGTCTCGATTATCTGTAGCAAATGCACATGACTGTTTAAACTTCCAAGTTTCAGCCAAATAAATCTACTCGTTTGATCCCTAGACGTGCTAGACGATTTCCGGTACTCCCTCTATCGCCCCTACCGTGACCGAATTTGGTTCGGACTAAAAAAGGACCATCTAAAGCATCTTCTTTTATACCATCTATCAAGTTTCACTCAAATCTGAGCATTTTTGGAAAATTCCGGTACCCCCCCCCCCCACCAATGTTGTCGAATCCAGTTCGGGCTCAAAATATGTCATCTAGGGTATATACTTTCTCTAATAAACGTCGTATCTCTTAACTCCCTCTTCCTGTCGATCAAGTTTTACTGAAATTGGAGCATAGCCTATCTGCAAGTTTCCAATACACCCCCCCCCCCCTACCTTTTCCGAATCCGGCCCGGACGCCAAATAACAAATCTAGGCCGCATAAACTAGGCACTGTCGAACTTGCATCTTATTCGGTCCATCCGTTTGTTTTTTTCTGCATGTCAAAAGTCCCCCCCCCCCCCCAATTACCCCAACCGTGGTACTTCGAACGCATGTTTTACATGTCGAGGCCATCGATTCTTATCACCCATTAAGTTTCACTCGAATCAGACTACTCGTTTGCAGTTTACAGAAGTCAATGTCCATATTTCTCTTCCCTTGCTCCCCCAAAATGCTCGGATCTAGGAACGGAAGTTTCCGTGGGTATGTTGTGTCAGGTTCTTAGGTCAATTAAATCGGGTCGCTAATACGCCTGCAAAGTTTCGTTGTCTTAGTACCTCTGGAACTATTCTAACTCGCGACTACCGGATTTCAAGGAAACCCCCTCCAACTCCTCCCACAGAGCTCCGAAACCGTCTGGCTCCGTTGATTTCGTATCTAGGCCTAATGTTTGTTCTCTCCATTAAGTTCCGTCGCAATCCCTCTGCTTTTAGAGTTTCTTGATTTTTCCGGTCCCCCCCTCATCCCCCCAGAGGTATCGGACCCGACCCGGACTTGACATTGAACATCCGAGCCGATAGCTTTTTCCACCAGACAAGTTTCATTCAAATCCGATCACCCGTTTAAAAGTTATGCACGCCACTAGATTCCGGACTCCCCATCCATCCGCTCCTACCACGATGGTCGGATCGGGGGAAACGGCTGTTCTCAAGTTAATCTGTTCGGATCCCTGAAATACCTGCCAAGTTTCATCGCCCTGGCACATCAGGAAGTAGGCCAAACTCGCCCGGATCGCTAGAAATCGGGACCCCTACCCCAACTCCCCCACAGTGCCCGGATCCGGTCCGGTTATGTCAATGACGTATCTAGGACTTGTGCTCGTTCTTCCCACAAGTGTCATCCCGATCCCTCCATTCTAAGCGTTTCTCAAGATTTCCGGTTCCCTCCTCCAACTCCCCCGAGTGTCTTCGGATCCGGTCCGGATTTAAAGTGGGACGTATGAGACACGAGGTCATCCTAAATATCAACTTTCATTAAGATCCGATCACTCGTTCGTAAGTTAAAAATACCTAAAATTTTGGCTTCACCCTCCCTCCACACCTCCCCCACCCCCCTAGATGGTCGGATCGGGGAGTGACTATTTCCTATTTAATCTGGTCGGGGCCCTGACATGCCTGCACATTTTCGTCGTCCAGGCACACCAGGAAGCACCGAACTCGCGGAATCACTACAAATTCGGACTTCTCCCTCCCACCCAACTCCCCCAAAGTGAGCGGATCCTTTCCGCTTGATACCAGTCACGTATCTAGGACGTGTGCTTGTACTTTGCACCAAGTTTCATCAGGATCTCTCCACTCTAAGTGTTTTCAAAGATTTCCGGTCCAACTCCCCCCAATGTCACCGAATCTGGTCCGGATTTAAAATGGAGCGTCTGAGACACGAGGTCCTTCCACATATCAAGTTTCATTAAGATCCGATCACCCGTTCGTACGCTAAAAATATCTCATTTTTCCTAATTTTTTCGGATTCCCCCTCCCTCCACTCCCCTCCAGATGGTCGGATCGGGGAAGTGACTTATAATTTGTTTGTCATGGGTGCAGTCGTTAGCGTCGTTTGTCCGGTAAATTTTCAAGTCTCGTCTAGTGACTCCCGTCTTTAGTGGTACTCTTAGTATTTACGATGTGTAGTCGTTTAATAATTCATTTAGTTCTTACGGCAAAAACGTCCTTGTCCTCCCCAAAACGATAGAGAAAGACAAAATTCAGCTGCGTTTGTTGAAATCCTTATAGCTATCCTCTTAACGACCGTCCCTTCAACTAGTATGGAAATATTTTTTTTTTTTTCGCCAGGATTTTTTGGTAGGATTTTGAACTTTTCTGAGCGGGATTTTTCAGGATCTCCGGGGTTCCAGGCAGGATTTTCGAAGAGGAGGAAGTAGAAGAACTGGCTCACAACCAGATCAACCAAAAGTGGGCAGTTTATGGAGACAAACAGACAAATGACTCACAAAAAAAAACAAGGGGAACAGGTTTGCTGAATTTTGACGACAAGGAACGGAATAGAACGAAAAACTGTTTGACGTTGCAAGACAAACAAACACACAAGAGCTACGAGCTCATATGGGCACTTGTTACGAGTAGGGTGTACAAGAAAGTAGATGAGAATTTCACAAATACAGCCTTCCAAAAATGCGGTTCGGAAATAGAAATAGGATATATAGTTTCACTCAATTCTGAGCAGTTCCCGTCAGCGTCCTCGGATTATCTGTAGCAAATGCGCATGACTGTTTAAACTTCCAAGTTTCAGGCCAAAAAATCGGCTTACCGACGAAACGTCCCCATGACAAAACTTCCCCTGGCGAAGCGTCCCCGGCGAAACGTCCCCATGACAAAACATCCCCGTGACAAAACGTCCCCATGACAAAATGTCCCCGTGTCAAAACGTACCCGTTGGCGAAATATCCCCAAGCATAGATTTTTAAGTTCGCTTCGATATTCAGGTGCATGATCGAGGTAAAACAACTTCAGAGTGTGCATTACAGATGTGGAAACATACCTTATTAGTAGGAAAAATCGGACACAGTACCGGTTGCTTAATAAATGTATTGTTTTCATTTAAAATATGTATATTGCGATCCTTGCAATTGACACGTAACTGATCGGTTCTAGGTCGTTTGAAGCAACATGCACAATCTGAGGAGCACCAATAGACTCCTCAGCAAAAGGGGAAGCCCGCAATGGCTCAAAGAGAGCCAAACAAGGAAAATGTAAAAACAAGCGTAGTGCCGTTATGCTTGATGAAAAATGACATGGGAAGCGAGGAAACAAAAGCGGATGGAACGATTAGTTATCCATTAGTTAGGTAGAGAAACAAGTAAATCTAGGTTAGACGGTTTGGTCCTTTAATAACATCTTTTAATAGTAAATATCAACAAATTAAATATCGAACAAAAGCTAGATCAAAGAGCTATATCGCAGGTGCCCCCCCCCCCTACCATAAGCACTGCAGGATTGAAACAGTAGGCTAGCAGCCTATAGCATATGTGGGTACAATTCTCTACTTAGCCGTCGAGTAGGCTAAGTAGCCTACTACTTTTTCTACCTTTCAGCATTTATTTTCATCAGATTTTTAAAATGTAGGTATTATAAATACAATATCTGATTTTAAGCGAAAAGTAATTCGACCTTACCGTCTCTCACTAGTTGCGTTTCTGATCGAAGTTTTATTCGCTGTTGGCTTGGCCGGTTGCTTAATTTCCATTTTCGGACGCCGTCGAAGTTCAACGTTTGCTTAATTACAACTCCGGCGATCCCTGCCCGATTGCCGTTCCATCAGCGTTTCAGTCAAACTTCGACGGAGCTCACGGAGTTCAACGGTCAGAGTTCGAAGGATAAAGAAACTGTGGCCGGTGGCCAAAAACATATTTGAGAAGAGACCTTTGAGTTTGAAGGTAATTTCGAAACTTCGATCAAAACCGCAACTACTGTTTCAGGTCTTTCTTTGGCACACATTAAGATTCGTCGGCACATTTTGGGCTCCCCCCCCCCTCACACTGCGATGGTAGTTACGCCCTTTAGATCCATTTATGATACGTTTAATCTTATTTGTTTGAGCTTCCGTATGACTAGCCGAGTTACAATTTCCCTTCGCTACAATTTCTACTTACTGAATATCTCCCGCAATGCCTGGATCCGGTCCGGATCTACAAATGGTAAAACTAGGGTTTACTCTTGACCTTCTCGCCAATTCATGTCACGATCCCTCCATCGAAAGCGTGACACAAGGTGTCAGAACTCCCCCAGCCTCACAGTTGCCGTATTTAGTTCGAACTGAAATGGAACGTCTGAGGTATGTCCTTTTGCCAATCTCCAAGTTTCACCAAGATTAGAAAGTCTTTCATTGGAAACTTATGTTTGACACGAGATTCCAGATTCCCCCCCCCCCCCCATGCCAACCCCCCTTATTCTTCCCAATCGGGAAATGACAGTCAATCTATTGCGGTCCCTAATTTGTCTGACAAGTTACTTCGTCCGTTCATTACTATCTGCAAGTATGGTCCGGGAAAATGATACATAGGGCAACTGATACGTCTAGCGTTTATGCTTGTCGTTCCCGCTAAGTCCTTTCCCGATCCCTAGACTCTAAGCGTGTCACAAGTTTCGGCCCCTCCCCCTCAACAGAAAACTGAAAAAAGGAAACATCTGGGGCGCGACTTGTTTATCCAATAGTTTGTAATCTTTTTATTTGTATGTTGTTAGTAGTGTATGTTTATTCAAGCCAATGTAAACCTATATGCTTTTGCCATGGCCTTCGGGCTTTCGCGTAAATATATTCTGTTCTATGTTCTTGTCAAGTATCGAGTTTCAACAAGATGGAAAACTCGTTCAGAACTTTTGCGTGTCACAAGATTAAGGATTCTCCCTCCTCCACTCCGCTCTCGATGCTCATATCTGGAAAGTGACAACTCCGTGATAGGCCTACAAGTTTCATCGCCCTAACTCATCTGCAAGTACTCGTTTTCGCGTGCCAAACGATTTACGGTACCCCCCTCCACCCGACCCCAAGTCGGAATCCCCCCACGCGAATGGTTGGATCTGGAAAATGAAGGTTCCGCTGAGCATTGGTTTGGGTAATTTACAAGCACGCCGTAGGGATCGTCTGAAACAGTTGTCAACGAGTGGAACAATATTTCAGATTTACCAGCTAAGCCCCATCTTCTGATGAAAGGAATGCTGGGAGAGACATCTGCAACGACTTTTACAACTGCAAACCTTGTCTGACAAACATGCTAACTGTTCTTACAAGTGTCACATGAGCTTTCAGCTCTTATTTAAAATTAAGACTGTTTCCTTTCTGTGGTTGATAAATCCGGCTAGGGACGCGTCAGCTGCACTTGGAGATAAAGAACGTTCTGAGATATTATTTTCCCGGTGAGGCTCATCTTGTAGTCATTTCGGAATATTAAATATTACCATGACGGAAGGAAAGTTTCCGCTAGGAAAGCAAGGTAATCTTGGAGGGGGAATGCGGAAATAGGTTGTTGTCCCAAGGTCAGATGACATAGTGTGTGGTCAGATCCCTACCGGAATACCGTCACTATTCGAAAACCCATACAAAATTCTGATTTAACAAGTTTGTTCATTCCGAAATTCCTTTCAAATTTCTTGTCAGATAGTTTAGAAACGATACAGCACTTTCAGCATATATTTTTCCTCCAGTAACGAATATCTAACTGATGAAACCTTTTAGTACAAAACCTTTGATACTAGAGTAAGGAGACATCGCAAATTATTTTCTCTCCAAACATTGCATTCGTCCGGAATCTGGCAAAAAAACGGAAATTTGTTAAAAGTAATGGTTTTATTTGAAGTTGATTAGAGGTCCGATACAGGGGCAAGAAGGCATGCGTGATCTGTATATACAAATCCGGACATACAGTTCGCTCGGAATCCGGCCAAAACCGGAACAACAGTTTTATATATAGCTCATTAGAGGTCGATGTTAAGATCATTTCTCGCAGGACAAATAGTTGAGCCGGAATCCGGCCGAAATCAGAAAATTTGCTAAAAGTGAAAGTTTTGTCTGAAGTGGAGCCGTTTGGCCGTATTTTTTCCAGAAAACACCACTAAGATTTATGTTTATTTTCAGACGGCTGATTATTGATAACTAATAAATTGTTTAAGCAGTCTAACAAGACCAGATCTCTCTCTAAATACCCCGATTGTCTGGATAAAATAGTCCAAGAAATATTAAAATTTGTGGGATCCCATCAAAACCTTTGGTCTTGTTTTGTAATGGAAGGATCTGAAACATTAAAAACAGTTGTATTAATTTCAGCTGGTCTTAAGAAAAAAAAACAAGGGGATTTCCGTAACTCTAGTAGACCAGCTGTTATTTTGACCACATAATGGATGGTCACTGGCATATGAACTTTATCCACTAAAATTTTCAAACTAATCACTCCACTCATTGGATGCTTATAAGCATTCCTTAGAAGTTCCGGATTCCCCCTTCCAGCTCCCGCTTACGTGTCACAATCCAGTTTCGGCACATGAATACGTCATCAAGAGTGTCTTACCTTACCAACCCAGCAAGTTTTCATCTCTGGAAAGTTTCCGATGTCCCTCCAGCTCCCAGCACGGTCAAATCAGTTCGGGACCCTGAAAGGATCCTGTAGAATGTATGACCTCTGTACCTTTCAAGTCTAATGTGTGCAACTCTACTCATTTCAGTGTATCATTTCATCCATGTGCGTGCCAAAAACTGTGCCGAATCGCCCCCTAACTCCTCCACCGAGTCGAATTCGGTTTTAGCACGTAAAAAGGTCGTCTAGGGAAACTTTCCTTACCACCTACCAAGCTTAACCCAAATCAGAACAGTTTTAGAGAAATTTCGGTGCCACCCCCACCAACCGTGGTCGGATCCCGTCCAGACTAGAAATTGTGTAATCTAGGGCATATGATATCACTATATTTTAAGTTGCATTCAAAACGCAACAATAACGCCACCAAATGTCCGTTGCCCCGTCCTATTTACTTCACTGCGGCCGAATCCGGTCGGACACGTACAAGAATTATCGGACATGTTCTCTTACACTCCTCAAGTCTCATTCCAATCGTATGGCCCGTTTGAAGGCACTCCTCACAAGTTTCCGGACTTCCCATTCCTCCACTCCCCCACAGATGGTTGAATCCGAAAAACGAGATTTACCTGGAGGTTTAGGTAGGGTCCTTTACCATTATGCTGGCAAGTTCCAACGTTATTTGGAAGGGCCTCAACTGGCAAATCCGGACTGACCGACGGATGGACAGAAACTGCTATAGCTATGTAGCACTTGGCTGAAGGGCAAGTGCTATTCGCACTTTACAAGTAATCTCAAGTAATCGCCTCTCTTGTTCGTTTTTCTCATTTTGCTATCACGATTGAATTGTACTAAGCAACTGACTTATGGCAACATACCATATTATTGGAAGTCCTTTCAGTTATTTGTTTTATAATCCGGCATAATAATCTGTTTTCATGATCTCCCCTCTTGACCCCTGTGCTGCTGTCCCAATGGTGTTACAGATTTTGATGCATCCTTGCGATAATAGCCCATGCTACGGAAACGATACGAGAAAAGTGTTTTTTTTTTTTAGAAAAGAAGGGACTGAAACTACAAGAAACGAAAATTCCAAAATCCATTCTAAAGATTTAGTCGTTCCTTCTGTGGGCTATCAGAAGATACCAAATTTATCGTGACAGTGTTTACCCAAGTCGCGTATTTCTATCCTACCTGGCAAAGGATGTGTCGGCTCTTGGGATTTTTCCGCCCCCGTCCGTTTGTCTAGACAAATTTGAAACAGTTATTTCCAGTTAACATGGGAAAAGCGTATACCTGCTTTTTGCGAGTTTTAAAGTACCGTTCCCCCTTAAGAAACTCTACGTTGCGCTTGTGAGACCACACCTTGAGTCCGACATGATTGTTGCATCACTTCACCACAAAATGGATGCCAAAAGCCTTAGCGGGAGTACATAGAAGAGCCACTAAGATATCCCCACAATTAAAAAATTTAGAATACCACGAAAGGTTGAGGGTACTGAAGCTTTCAAGCCTCTCATATCGACGTAAACGTGGCAACGTCTTGATGGTACAAAACCTGTTAGGCTTCGACATTATAACTGGGTTATTCGAGAGCTCCCAATCAAAGTCGACGAGAGGCCATTCCAAGAAGCTCCAACTGACCAGCTGTTAACGACGCGAGCGGCACAGTTTCTTATGGCACTTGAGCTTACTCAAGTGTCATATAGCGATCGTAGTGTCTGTCTTTCGGTCGGTCTGTCCGCATTTTGCTAGTGCTTAAATTTGTTCGCAGAGAGCTAGAACAATCGAAGGTCGAAGGAGTTGGTATAATATGATATCGAACCTTAGTAGGGGTTGATCTAGTTCGGGCACTTCCACACAAGCTACGAAGATAAAACTTCGCAGGCATATCAGGGACCCGACCACATTAACTTACAAATCATCACTTCCCCAATCCGACTTTCCCCGGATCCGGAAACTAATAGGAAGAACGGAAGCAAAAGCGGAGCAGAAGGTAGCAAAAAGAGCGCTGCCCAAATGTGGTATCGATCGACGGACCTCTGTGGCGTAGGTCCACCGCTTTACCACGGCGCTACGACTTGATGTATTGAGAAGTGAATGCGGGACTAGATATAGTAAGTAAGTAACTAATTTATTTATGACCCGCCATTTCGGAAAGGTGGAGTAAATGAAGAAAGTAAACAAAACACATACAAACACAGAAAAAGACACTTAATTTTAATCTTCAGTCAGGAAACAGTGGACGACGTCGTGTGCTGGTTGGGCCCTGTCGTCCATGATTTTTGAAAGCGATGAGGAAACATCCAAAAGGGTAGCACTTGCATCTTGAATTTTGAACTTCTCCGTCAATGTATGGCTATGACATAATTTCGATAAGTGGAGCAGGTGCTTTGCATATTTAAAAAAAACATAATCTCATCTTTTTAATCCCCTACGAAATAGTATAGAAGGAGCGCAGAAGGTGCTGTACAAATTTCCCAAAGCTTTACGATTATAGCGCCCCCGGTTGGGGACGATGCGCCCATAGGCGGTACGGATTCATCTAGAAACTTCTTGAACAACCGAAGAGCAAAATTTTGACAATGAAGATTTGAATGTTATGCCGAGCCACCGTAGAGAGTCTGTTGATTTGACCATGAACGATCCAAGAGAGATAGAAGCTTCGGATACATTCGAACCCTTTGACGAAGGGTTGAAATGCAGGTACTCACATTTTGACAGGTTAAGTTCAAGGCCAATTTTGAGAAGTTTCGATGACACCTTACTTACATTTTTTGTGAGTGTGGATCGGCTGCGGCTTACTAAGAGCAAGTCGTCCACATAGGCTATGTAGCTGAAGGCATGGTCTTTATAAAAGTAAGCAGGATGCAAAGAATCAGGACAGGAAGATATGGCCGATTTGAAGATGTAGGGAGATAAGACTCCCCTTTGACGAACACAAGTCCGGACTGGAATAATCTCTGACAAGCTACCTTGCCATTTGAACCTTACTGAAGACTGACCATACCAAAATTTTAACAGATAGACAACAGACAGATTCACGCCAGAAGTAATGAGAGAAAATAGGGCCTGAGAGTGCGTTATATTGTCAAAAGCACCAGCTATATCTATAGAACATGTATGTATAGCAGACTTGTCGTGGGTAGCCTATTTCATCATTTTAGTCAATATGTGATGAGCGTGCGCACAACTGGCGCTCGAACGGAATCCAAACTGCATTGAACCAAAACGATATTTTTCAACTATTTCTGGAAGAAGGACATATTCCAGGATTTTGCTTATGGTACAAGAAACTGTTATTGGCCGATAGCTCCGCGTCTTTCCCTCGCTTAATCACCGATGTCAGAACCCAAGAGGAAACTATTCGGAACCAAACCCTGGCATAAACAAATTTGAAATGGCAGCTGAAGGTGTTTTGTTAAAGCTGGACACTCAATTTTGAAAAAATCGGCACTAAGGCCATCAGAATCTGTAGAACCAGTTCTTCTTAATTTCCGGAAAGCAATTTCGATGGAAGAACAAGTAACGGGAAGAACAGAAGGTTGACATATCTTCCTTGGTAGGTATTTAAGAAGTAAATTGCTGCTGAATCTGGTTTTTGCAGCCACTGAATAGACCACTGTAGTGGCTGGTTCAGTCAGCCATCGTTAGCGTGGAAGGAGGACCGCTGAACCTTTATCTGTACGAAGAACCTTTTGCCACGCTTTTTTGTCACTGGGAGCATCTAAGCCATTCAAACGAGCATTTTTAAGTGAAGATTTGTATTCACGCTTCGTTTTAGCTTTTAGATTAAAGACAGTACCATACCCTGGGCGTCCACAAGCAATCCAAAATTTTTAGCCAAATTTTGCCGTATTTTTTTACTTCTTAACTTCAGGACTGACTTTCCAAATAGGTTTCCTTGTACCAACTCGAATTCTCTCAGTCGGTACAGCAATGTCGGATGCCAATTTCAAGCAATGGACAAGCTCGCTATAGTAACAATTAATATCAATGGACGAAGTAGTAGCTGCTATACCAGTCTGAAGAAAGTGAAAAGGAACTTTTAAAAGCGAGAGAAGATTAGTTAATGTAGAAATGTAGAGCACAGCATCTTTATGATTCCAGTTACGCTTTTGGAGCCAGGCCTTCTTGGGGTTTGGACAACTGGTTCGAGAATCAGGGACAACCAAACAGAAAGACAGACGCAGATGGTCGTCCTCAATTTTCTCCTCATCAACCTCAACAATACCGTCAATGAGACATGTTTCAGATACAATCAAATGATCAAGGTTGGAAACATTAGCGCCACGATTATGTATATATGAAAAGGGTAGAGATTTCTCAATGAGACTGTGAGCTACCGGTAAAGATTCGAAAAATAAATCAGTCCGTACAGAGGAAGTCAGAAGATCAGTGTTGATATACCCTTTCCGTGACATGTCTGACAGAAGTGTTCTGATTTTCTGACAAGCCTTTAGCAAATGAACTATGTGATGCAATGTTCCGCCGGTCGCAAGGTAAATAAATGTTAACAAGAACAATATTGTCCAGCTGAACGGCAAGAGCATAACGTCCAGACTGGAACAGTTTTGGTGGTGCTGAACACTCGCTGGCTCAAAGAAAAATGGCCAACCAACTGGAAGGACGACCTCTAGTTTTCATTGCCGGCTGGATGAACACAAAATGCTCAGGAGATCTGCGCAAACTTTCGCTACTGGGGGCGGATGGCAGATGCTCTTGGAGACAAAGAACGTCGGAGCTGCCTAGCAAATCATCAAGTAGAAGATCTTTGTCCTTTGTGCCATTTAAATTTGATGACACACAGCGAAGTTTCTTTTCCTGAAAAACCATTATTTGCCAAGACTCACGGCTTTCCTCATAACGCTGCATCTGAGGCTAAAAGAAACATGACAACCGTCGCAATTGGCACACTTTGGAGGCAGTGAGCAAGGCGAATCTTTGATGTAACTGTGAATATATGGATTAAACATTAAAGCAAATGCTAACCAGAGCAAAATAGCTAGAGCTATGATGCTAAGTAAACTTAAACTAAACAAATCTCGTGAAACGCTTCCACATAATCTAGGACAATGAAACTTGGCAGGCATATCAGGGAACCGACCAGATTAACTTGGAAACAATCACTTTCCAGATACGATCATAGTGGGGGGAGTGGAGGGCGGAAATCCGGAAATTATTAACATGCATAACTTTGGAAAGGGTAATCGGACATGCATGAAACGTGACATGTGTCAAGAACAACAGTTTCGGATGTTCAGTTTTCAAGTCCAGACCAGATTCGATACCTGTGGGGGGAGGGGCTGGAGGGGGGCTCCGGAAATCTCCTGAAACGCTTCCGAATAAGCTAGGACAATAAAACTTGGAAGGCATATGATGGAACCGACCAGTTAACTTGGAAATAATCACTTCCCCGATCGAGCCATCGCAGGGGGAGTGGAGGGATGGGGAATCCGGAAACTAGAATCATACATAACTTTGGGACGGGTAATCGGACATGCATGAAACTTGACAAGTATGAAGAACAAGTGTCTCAGATTTTCAGTTTCAAATCTGGCCCGGATCCGATAACTGGGGGTAGAGGGGGGACTTGAAACCTTTTGAAACGCTTGGGGTCGAGGGATCTGATGGAACTTGATTGTAAGAAAGAGTACTAACCCTAAATACTTTATTGACAAAATACGATCGGATCGTGTCGCAGCCTAGCGTGTCGGTGGGGTTTCTTGAATTTCCGCGGTGATCACGAGTTAGGGAACTTCCAGATGTACTATGACCACGAAATTTGGCAGACATATTAGGTAGTCTCCTAGCTCGACTTGAAAATAGTTCCTTCCCCGATACGTTGATGTTGGGGGAGTGGAGAGATGGGGAATCCAGCATCTAGTTACCTGCATAACTTCAGAACGGGTGATCGGGCGTGAATGAAATTTGACAAGTGTCATGAATAAGTGTCTCAGGATCAATTTCAAGTTCGGAACGAATCTAATAACTGGGGGGGGGGGATCTGGAGGGGTGTGCAAGAAATCTCATGAAACGCTTAAGAGTCGAGAGATCGGGATGGGACTTGGAGGAAAGAACAAGCATAAGCCGTAGAGACAATACTGACAAAACAGGACAGGATCTTGTCACAGTTGTGGGAGTTTGAGAGGGTTTCCACAATTCTGGTCATCACGAGCTGCGGTACTACCAAATGTGTTATGACCATATGAAAGTTGGCAAGCTGTGCTACGACCATATAACTTGGCGGGCATGTTAGGGACTCAGTCAGATTCGCTTAAAATAGACCCTCCCCGATCCGATCATCGTTGTGGGAGAAACAGTTATCAGTGAGTGGAATAACCATACCATATCTGACAAACATGCTAACTGTTCTTACAAGTGCTATATGAGCTTTCAGCTCTTGTTCTCTATACGGAGTATACCACTCTGGAACAGCCTTTCCGGAAAAACTGTCAATGCTGCTACCCTGGATAGCTTCACAAAAAGTGTGGACGAGGACTGGCGAAATGCTGGATGTCGGCTGCACTGGAATTCCAGTGAGCCGACGTGACAACAACATCTACCAACCAAAGACTGTCGGCTACACTAGAGTACCAGTGAGCCGGTCTAATGACAACGATCTAACAATCAAGCTGCCAACCAGTGAGAGACTCTACAGGAGGATCACACCACCTTATCTCGCTGGAAGTGCGATTTAAGGTAATATAAGCAAGAAAGCTCGGACATGGGACCGGTTGCTTCACAAATGTATTGTTCTAATTAAAATATATAGTGTAGTATGCCTTGCAATGGACTCGTATCTGAGCAGTTCTAGGTCGTTAGAAGCAACATGCACAATCTGAGGAGCACCAATATGCTCCTCAGAGAAAGGGTCCCCCCCTTTCTCAAGACTCGCCCGCTGTGTCTCAACGAGTCAAACAAGGAGAAAGCAAAAATTTGAGCAGTGCCATTACGGTGGATAGAAATGACATGGGAAGCGAGGAAACGAAAGCGGATGGACGATTAGTTAGGTAGAGAGACACATTAAATCTAGTAAGACGGTTTGATCCTTTAATAAAATACTTTAATAATAAATACCACTAAATAAATATCGATCAAATGTGAGATCAATGCGTTATATCGCAAGGTAAACTAACACACAAATAAACTAACTAAATGAAGGATAAAACGAAAACTGACAAACTACTAAATTTTTGCGCTTTCTTTAATAAATGCCTATTGCCGGGAGCAACACTTTGGTTTGTTTCTTCACCATCGGTTAAATGCTTAAGTAGCCAACCCATCATGGTTTTTAAAATGTTACATTCCAAGAACGTGAACTGATGACGCAATCTCATAGGCCTAGCTATCCCTCAGCGATGAACAAACAAATATCTATAGCGGGGACGTTTTCGCCACTGGACTTTTCGCCATGGGGACGTTTTGCCACTGGAACTTTTTGTCGTGGGGACGTTTCGTCACGGGGCCATTTTGTCACGTGGACGTTTCGCCAGGGGACGTCTCGTCGACAACCCTTCCCATGTAACTGCAAAATTGTTGCCCTCTGACCCTTGTGCAAATTTATCATCCATTGCCCAGGATAATCTGGCCATGACCAATTTTTTGCACCTCTAAGGAGAGTTTTCGCGAGACTCTGGAATCACTTTCCAGCGAGCGACACGCACTGCGAATACTGCATGAAAGTGATTCCTGGATCGCTTTTCGCTTTCCCGCTGGACTGATAGCAAAAACGCATGGAAAGCTAAAATCGTAGGGAAAATATTAAATTCCAAACATTCTAGAATGAATTTGACTGACTGAACATTCCTTTGATTCTCCCGTATTCCAACAAAGACATTCTTAATGATGCTTGCCGTGTTTTCTTTCATCTCTTAGTAGCACTTACTTGTCGTTTTTTCCACACATTCAAAATTCCCGCTGAAGCATTCTACTTTCCGCAGAGCTATCCAACAGCTCTCTAGAACTACTTTCTGAGAAAGCTGCTTCGGTTTCCAAAGCGGGAAAACTAAAAAGTTCGGCTACTTTCCGAATAAGCGAGAAAACAACCCGAAAGTAAATTTGACTCTGCCTTCCATCTGGCGGAAACCCTGCTCTAGAAAGAAGATTTCTTAAACCAATTAGTCACCCCACAAGGCTCGGTATCCCCCCACCGCCCCACAGAGATAGCCCACAAACACCAGGGATCAATGCTTTAGGCAACAACGGGGAAGAACTACATTCCTACCGAAAGCTAGATTCCCAAAGCTAGAGCCCCGCCCAATGAAAACTTTATCTCAAAATAGTACTATAAAGTAGTGCGAAAAAGTAGCATGCAGTACTAACGATGCTACTACATGCTACTATTAGCAAGACCGGATGCTACTATGGCAAGACAGGATGGTACTGGGTACTACTACATAAGATTGGACCAGTCTGAGGCATATTAAATGATAGTATTCTTTGCTATTACATAGTATTACATGCAACGTTTTCTTACTCCTACCATACTACTACGCCGGCTACAAACTTTTCATCGGGTGCACAAGGCTCGGTATCCCCCCTCCGCCCCACACGGATAGACGAATCCACAAAACGAGAATCACCAAGTGAATCCTTGAAGTCTAGTGCCCTAACTCGTTAACGGAATTCGTTCACCCGACCCACAAACACCAGGGCTTTTGGCAACAACGGTGAAGAATTCCATTCCTACCGAAAGCTGGATCCATCTCAGACAATTAATCAATCCATCTTCATTCTCAGAACTATAACCAGTCTGAACACATATAACCCATTATAGTACAACAGGTAGTCAGACGATAAGGACCCAGCCTAGGTCCTATTTCAGACCTATGCTGAGGTTACTATTTCTCAAGCACGTACCCGATGACCTGCATTTAAACCTGTTGCGATAAAACCTGTTGATTTGTCTTCATTCTTCTTCAACGATCACGCGAGAAACGGACGCTGCAGTTCGTTCCAAAAGTGGCTTGTAGACAACTTACTCAATATTAGGCATTTTCTAAAGCAACACGGCCGGTAAGAACACATTTGAATTAATAAAACACAGGAGATGAACAGATGAGATCATGTTATTTTAAATATGCGAAGCACCTGCTCAACTTGTCGAAATTATGTCATAACCATACATTAACGGAGGAATTCAAAATTCAAGATGCAAGTGTTACCCTTTTGGATGTTTCCTCATCGCTTTCAAAAATCTTGGACAACAGGGCCCAACCAGCACACGACGTCGTCCACTGCTTCCTGACCGAAGATTGAAAATTAAGTGTCTTTTTCTGTGTGTTTATGTGTTTTGTTTATTTTCTTTATTTTCTTCATTTACTCCGCCTTTCAAAATGGCGGGCCATAAATAAATTACTTACTTACTTACTTAATATGATTGTTCTTTTTGTATGATAGCTACTGGGTTGGATCCCGCTACGAGCCCAAACCTGTATTTTCGCAACTGCATATTTACCGCAGTAAATCCCATGAGTTAACTGTTACTTATGGTTTAGTAAAAAAAGTTCAAGTAAATAGCACCATGAACAGGATATTAATCAAGTAATTAAGGGGCAACTTGATTAATGGTTGAAATGAGTATTAGTATTTTAGTGAAAGATGGGGTTCATTTCACCGAAACCTTGGGGGGGGGGGGGGGGTCTCGGGCTCCCTTCGTATTCTTAAAGCAGCCGAGCCATTCACTTTGCCCATTCATTCTTTGCCTCCACTTCGGTTATATATTTTCAGTCACAATAAACTTCCGTTTTTCATACTATTTGTTTCCTATCCGATCCGGGATAGCATCAGTCTTTTCTATTACCGTGCACATCTTTGAGCAAAACGTTTTGTCTTCATCAGGATCAAAGCTGATCTGTAAGCTGGTCCGAAATTGTACTGTCTGTCTGTAAAAAATTACAAAAACCATACACGTACATTGACAATTTGATTTTATTGCTTTTCAAAAAATTAATGGAAGGGTAGTTAGCATGTTCATCAGATAAGGTGTTCGCTGTCAAGGTTGAATGTCTCTCCCGAGATCCTGTTCATGGGAAGACGGAGCTGATTATTCCGTTCGTTGATCACTATCTCATAATATAAATTTTGCTAGCACCGAATATAAGAGAAACATCATCTCGTCAATTATCAAGTTTCCTTCGGATCCCATCACCCGTTACAAGGCTATGCACAACATTCCAGATTCTCCTTCCCTCCGCTCCCCCTGCACAACATTCTAGATTCCTCTTCCCTCCACTCCCCCCAAGATGACCGGGGAAGTGACTATGTACATATCAATGGTCGGGTCACTAATACGCCTCCCAAGCTCCATCGTCCTAGCACATCTGCAAGGGGGGATTAGCAAGTATAAATCCAAAGATATGTTGAAGGTCTTTCACGAACCGCTTGAGTTCCGAAACGACACTGAATAGTTTGCCAGCCAGTCCGACCCTTCAAACCTCTTTTCCATTAGCAAGCTAATAACAAGCGCAACAAGGCCTACAGGTTTCGCGATGGGATCCCAAAACTCTAATAGGCCTATTTGATCCAGACAACTGGGTCTTGTCTTTGCCAGATCCAGTCTTCGCCAGGCTAATCATTCGAGAAAACCAAGTTCAGATATACCTCTCTAAGCCATATCTATTTTGACGATACTGACCGAAACTTCTTGCTTTACTTCTGCCAATTTCCGGTTTCGGCCAAATTCCGAGCGAACTACTTGTCCAGCAAAAAAAGAAAATTCAGAATCGAATTCAGCGTACGGCATCTCCTTATCCCTATAAAGAACATCTAATCGACAGATAAAACTTTAGCTTCTAAAAAAAACAAGAGCTGAATGCTCGTATGGCACTTGTCGGAACAGTTAGCATGTTTGTCAGTTTGTGCTCCTGCAGCTACCCCCCCCCCACCAGTGATCAGACCCACACCGGACTTGAAATGGAACGTTTGAGACACTCCTTCTTGACACTTTGTCAAGTTTTATGCACGTCCGATCACCCGTTCCTAAGTTATGAATGCCACCTGATTCCGGATTCCCCATCCCTACTCCCCCCCACGATGGTCGGATCGGGGAAGGGACTATTTTCAATTCAATATGTTAGAGTCTCTAATTGGCCTGCCAAGTTTTATGGTCCTAGCACATCTGGAAGCACCCTAGCTCGAGATCACCGGAATTCCGGGAAACCCACTCCACTTCCCCCACCGTGACACGATCTGGTCCTGTTTTGTCAGGAATGCATCTAGGGTTTACGCTTGCTCTTCCAACCAAGTCCAACTCCGATGCCTCGACTTTAAGCGATTCACGAGATTTCCCGTGCTCCCTTCAGCCCCCCCCCCTCCCAGTGATCAGGTCCGGTCCAGACTTGAAACTGAACATCCAAGACACTTGTTCTTAATATTTACCAAGTTTCATGCACGTCCGATCACCAATTCCAAAGTTGTGAATGTCACTAGATTCCGGATTCCCCACCCCTCTACTCCCCCCAAGATGATCGGAACGGGGAAGGGACAATTTTCAAGTCAACATGATAGAACTCCTAAAATGCCTGACAAGTTTCGTGGACCTAGCACATCTGGAAGTACCCTAACTCGAGATCACCGGAATTCCGGTAAACCCCCTCCAACTCCCCCCACCTTGACACAATACAGTCCTGTTTTGTCAGTAATGTATCTAGGGTTTAAGTTTGTTCTTCCCACCAAGTTCCGTCCCGATCCCTAGAAGCTAAGCCTTTAAGAAGATTTCAGGTTCCCCTCCTCCAGCTCCCCCCAAAGTCCCTGGATCCGGTCCGAATTTTAAGTGGTTCGTCTGAGTCACGAGATCTCCAAATATCAAATCTCATTGCTATCTGTTCACCCGTTCGTTCAAAAGTTATAAATTCCTCAAGATTCCGGGTTCCCCCTCCCTCCACTCCCCTAACGATGGTCGGATCGGGGAAGTGACTTTCCAACTTAATCATTTAGGGTCCCTGATACGCCCGACAAGTTTCATCGTCCTAGCTTATGTAGAAGTGCCCGAACTAGCACAACCCGGACCGACCGACAGACCGACGGACAGAGATTGCGATCGCTATATGGCAAAACGGTTCCGGGATTCCGGTCGAATTATATGTCCCGTTAAAAAATGATTGTCGTATACAGACTCAGCGTCTCTTCTTACCCCTAATTCTGGCATGGAATCAACGTCAAATAAAACTTATTACTTTTAACAAATTTTCCGGTTTTGGGCGGATTCAGGGCGAATTAGTTGTCCGGGTAGACAATTATTTTCACATAAGTCGAACATTTAATCAACTTCAAATGAAACTTTTACTTTTAACCAACTTTCCGAGTTTTGCCGGATTCCGGGCGAAATACTTGTCCGACGAGAACATGTTTTGCATATTCGCGTTCAGAATGTCTTCTTACCTCATACTCGACTATCACATTAGCTGTTTAAAAATATTTCTTTTGCCCCTTAATTTGAACCCCCTCCACCGCCCCTAAATGTAGGGTTACAGAGATAGTCTACAAATTTGATCTTACCCTTGACCCAAAGAGTCCTCACACCAAGTTTCATCAAACTATATCATTCCCTTCGAGAGTTATTATAGTATTGTGAAAGTAGTTGAATGTACTCTTCTACCCAACAACTACCATACTATCATGCTACCTTTAATGGTCTCCAGCTACTGTGGTAGCGTGGCGCTGGACTTCGTGACAGTTAAAGGTAACGTGACTTCGGAGACTAAGTTCGGTTCGTTGGTGGAGGGAAAATCAAGGGTTTTATTTATAAACGCACTTTAAGGGATAAAATCTCAGATCCTTTTGTTTTCCGAAACCAGATTCTTCTTGCTTCTGCGAGAGGCTCGGCTCGCTACCCAAATTAGTTAATTCAAAGTGGACGTACACACACAACTTGAACCGAGTCGGTCCTGAGCTTTATCGACCCTGTGTCGGGGAGGGAGAGCAATGAACTCTCAGGCTGGGCGGTGTCTGCCCAAGTGGACCGGTCGGTCCTGCTTTATCGACCCTGTGTCAGGAGGGAGAGCAATGAACTCTCAGGTGGGGCGGTGTCTGCCCAAGTGGACCGGTCAGTCCTGCTTTATCGACCCTGTGTCAGGGAGGGAGAGCAATGAACTCTCAGGCGGGGTGGTGTTTGCCCAAGTGGACCAGTCGATCCTGCTTTATAAACTCTATGTCAGAGAGAACGGGCAATAAACCCAGAGCATTCGCACAGCGTCTGCTAAAGAATCTAAGTGCGGTGACGCTTATATAATTTTAGGATTACATTCCAGCGCGTTGAGAAACGTGAGGTAATAAAACATCCTAGGAAGTGAGTCAGCACTCAGAGGAAAACTGAAAATAATAATCAAAGGTAGAATACCATATTGTCGTGCTAACAGAAGGACAGACGGACAACTTTTACGATGTCATAGGTATCCCTCCCCTTACGTTTTGGGATCCGAATAAACCAACACGTAGCAGCCTATAACCCCCTTGTCATAATTCATTAAGAACGGCATATCATCGATCCTATGACAGAACCATCCAATTTCCAACTCTTCAACAAAGATTATAGTACTTCGCGTCTTCTTCTTTGTCGCTGTTACAATATCTCCCCAAATAAACAAGAGTTGAACTTGAGACCTTTCATAGACGAACTTACTCATGGGAAATCTGGGCCCAGCTGCCCATGAACGGGAGGGTGGGGTTGGGGAGGGAAGGGGGGGGTCGGGACCCACCAAACTGCATATCTAGACTTAAATATCCTCGACTATACCAGCTTAGATTTTGACTCTGGTCACGGTAAAACACTTAAATCATGGGCAAATTGGGACCACCAGCTCATTAACGGGTAAGGTGGGGGGGGGGGGGTCAACTTCACATCTATATCCCCCACCCCTACGATCCAAAAGCATAAATGAATTTCATCGCCTTATCTCCAGTTACTGTCAAGTTAAAAACATTAAAAAAGTCAATCTTGGCCCAATTGCCCCTGAATCACGAGGGGGTTGGGTCTGTGACCCGCGAAAAGGAAAAAGAGACCAGTGCTCACATACCTACCAAGTTTCAACTTGATTGCCCTCCTGGGCAATCAGGGCCCAGTTGCCCATGAACGGGGTGGATGGGGAAGGTGCAACTTTGAAAGCAATTTCCCAGCCCTAGGATCTACAAGTACAAGGAATTTCATCGTCTTATGTCCAGGTCTGGTGAAGTTACAGAGCAATGATCTGTAGCGAAGTGAAATGAATCGCAATGAGCGCACCAAAAATGACTTACGTATATTGCCCGGTATTGAACTTTACACAAAGATGTCTGAAGAATGTGGAAACTACGAAGGAAGTGGCCGTTGGACATCGGTGAAAGATTCAGTAACCCTGGCTCACAAGTTTCTAACGGAAAAAGTCGGTCCAGACCTTCGGAAAGAGAGACGATCCGCTATTCTACAATTGGATGACATATACGAGGACCTAACAAACATGGATGCTAGGGGTAGCTTCACCCTCCGGTTTACTATCTACGACCCCAAAGAAGTCCCGAGTACTCCATCCGCCCTTGCGTGCAAAGTCAACGAGTGTTGTGAGAAGATTAGTTCATACCGATCGATGATAAGCTTCCTGCGAAAGAGTGGCCCACACTACGTGAGGCTAATCCAGTCCCAATAGTTGTCAAGAAACCGCTGAAGAACTATGTTACTAAGCAAGAGGATCTTCTGGACGCTCATAGCGGGGCATGTATTATTCTGAAGGTTATTTCCAAGAAAGACTCGCTAATAATTCTGCCAAGGAACCTAGCTGATGGTGAAATTAATATTCGAAATGCGAATGTCATATACAGACTCAGCCGTCTCTTCTTACCCCTAAATTTGTCACCTAATCAACTTCAAAAAAACTTCTACTAGTTTAACAAATTTTCCGGTTTTGGCCGGATTACCGGTGAACTACTTGTCAGGGTAGAAAATGCTTTTCAGATAAGTGTTCAGCATGTCTTCTTACACCATAATCGGCTATCATATTAGATGTTTAAAAATATTTAGTTTTCCCCTTAATTTGAACCCCCTCCCCCAACTCTAAATGTAGGGCTACAAAGCCCCTCTACTAACTTGAACTTACCCTTGACCCAAAGAACCCTTACACCAAGTTTCATCAAAATATCTTATTCCCTTCGAGAGTTACTGTGCTCACAGACAGACGGACAACATTTGCGAAGTCATACTTAGCCCTCCACTTACGTTTTGGGATCCCAAAAAAACTGTTAGGTTCTTCTAATTCTAATTCAATTTATTCCAAAAACTTGCTCGCGGACGAAGCCGAACATTGACTTTCTTCCGTCATGTATAGCTTAACAATTAAAAACAACTATAACTAATGTTATTCATTTGGTCAATGTACATGTATCTCACAATAAAACTCTAAGTAAAACCTTTAATCATACGTAACATGTCAACTAATCAAAACATCTGTAAATATAAATCATAATTTGGTTAAATTGACAGAAAACTAAAAACTAGGTAATATCAACAATTGTTATATCTACAATTCAATAACAACACACACAGAAATACAATTAAATTATGGAGGTGTTTCGGAATGCCCGTTAAAAAGGTCAGTGAACGAAAGAACAAAACTTTTTTTGTATCCGTCATGGGAATAAGGTGCTGGCTGCAACTTTGGAACAGGCTGGGCAGCAGCTCGTGCCGGTCTTGGCCTAATAGATAGATATCCAGGGTGAAGCGTTTTTAGACCGAAACTGAAACATAACTTTTTTCGGCGCTGTGCTAACAATTCTAAATTAAATCTTTTCAACAATTCGAGATATGGGACTTTAGGGGACTTCGAGGCCACAAGGAGGGCTCTATACTGCACCCGTTCGAGTAGATCCGACTGATCACGGGTCAACCCGAATGCCAAACCTGGCAACAATATAACAGGGTTGGACGGACAAAAGTTAAAAAGATTACTAACAGATGGTCAGTTGGTACTCCATAACGGGCCAGGAGTTTAAGTGAACGGATTGCCATATTACCTTTTTGGGAGCAAAAGTTATCCGTCCGTCCGTCTGTAAGCACGATCGCTCTCGAAGAGAATGAGATATTTGATGAAACTTGGTGTGAGGATTCTTGGGTCAAGAGTAAGGTCGAGTTCGTAGATGGGCTTTGTAGCCATACATTTAGGGTTGGGAGGAGGTTTAAATGAAGATGCAAGCAAAGTATTTGTAAACAGCTTATTTGATAGTCGATTACGGGGTAGAAGACATGCTGAAACTTGGCGTGAGTCAAGTATTTTTCGGGTCAAAGTAAAGCTCAAATTCGCAGATTGGTCCCATAGCCCTACATTGAGTGGTTGAAGAAAGGGTTTCAAATTGAGGGGTGATCAAATATTTGTAAAGTGCAATGGACAATAATTAGGTTTTTATTTTTGATAAAATGCTTAACAAATAAAATTCGAAAATAACCCTTTTTCTGTTTATCGCTTCTGTTTGCAACCTATTCGGCGTCTTTGTGGAGGTGATTTTGCTTCCTAGGTGCAGAAAATTCAAAACTCTTTGCCATGCACGAATATCAATAGTTGAGTTTTTGCAGATACCATGGTATCTGATGCCACGGTCTAAAGTCGTTTTTGCAGTTACAGTGGGATCTGATAGCACGGTCGATAGGTGTTTAATGCAGCTATCATTTGGCCAGTTATCGTGGTATCTGATATTCAGATACCACGAACCGACCTTGGTTTTCCGAAAAATCATCTTACTTTCATCAGTACCAACAATAGAGCCTAGGATTTTGTCAAGTTGGTGGGAAAGAAGTTTGGAATTTAGATGTGGCTGAATATCAGTTTTGAGTTTTTAGGGATGACTTCGAAACCGCAATTTCGGCAATTATCGTTCTTGTTGAGCAACCGTAGTATCAAATACCATCGTAAATGCAAAAACGACCGATTGCAGAGGTATTGCGGTAACATATACCATGGTACCTGTAAAATTGATGTTTTGTCACCGGTGTCCGGTTCTTCTCTTATGAGGCGTTTTTATGGCACTTGCCCTTCGGCCAAGTGCCATATAGCGATCGTGATTTCTGTCCGTCCGTTGGTCTGTCGGTCTGTCCAGGTTTTGCTAGTTCGGGCACTTCCACATAAGCTAGGACGATAAAACTTGACAGGCGTACCAGGGACCCCAAATGATTAAGTTGGAAATAGTCACTTCCCCGATCCGAGCACCGAGGGGGGAGTGGAGGGAGGGAGAATCCGGAATCTTGAGGTATTTATAACTTTTGAACGGGTGATCGGATCTCGATGAAACTTAATATTTGGAACGACCTCGTGCCTCAAACGACTCACTTAAAATCCGGACCGGATCCGCTGACTTTTGGGGGGAGCTGGAGGGGGCAACCGGAAATCTTGGGAAACGCTATGAGTGGAGGGATCGAGATGAAACTTGGTGGAAAGACACCTAGGAAACACTAGATACATCATTGACATAACCGAGCCGATTCGGGCACTGTGGGGGGAGTGGAGGGAGGGGGAATCCGGAATCTTGAGGTATTTATAACTTTTGAACGGGTGATCCGATCTCGATGAAACTTGATATTTGGAAAGACCTCATGCCTAAGACGACCCATTTAAAATCCGGACCGGATCCGGTGACTTTTGGGGGGTAGCTGGAGGGGGCAACCGGAAATCTTGGGAAACACTATGAGTGGAGGGATCGAGATGAAACTTGGTGGGAAGACACCTAGCAAACACTAGATATAACCGAGCCGATTCGGGTACTGTGGGGGGAGTGGAGGGAGGGGGAATCTGGAATCTTGAGGTATTTATAACTTTTGAACGGGTGATCGGATCTCGATGAAACTTGATATTTGGAAAGACCTCATGCCTAAGACAACCCATTTAAAATCCGGACCGGATCCGGTGACTTTTGGGGGGGGGAGCTGGAGGGGGCAACCGGAAATCTTGGGAAACACTATGAGTGGAGGGATCGAGATGAAACTTGGTGGGAAGACACCTAGCAAACACTAGA
Organism: Branchinecta lynchi; assembly: GCA_023053575.1. Taxonomy (NCBI): domain Eukaryota; kingdom Metazoa; phylum Arthropoda; class Branchiopoda; order Anostraca; family Branchinectidae; genus Branchinecta; species Branchinecta lynchi. Next base: position 12,295,862 of record JAKZAP010000017.1, on the reverse strand, counting down.
TACATCATTGACATAACCGAGCCGATTCGGGTACTGTGGGGGGAGTGGAGGGAGGGGGAATCTGGAATCTTGAGGTATTTATAACTTTTGAACGGGTGATCGGATCTCGATGGAACTTGATATTTGGAAAGACCTCATACCTCAGACGACCCACTTAAAATCTGGACCGGATCCGGTGACTTTTGGGGGGAGCTGCAGGGGGCAACCGGAAATCTTGGGAAACGCTATGAGTGGAGGGATCGAGATGAAACTTGGTGGGAAGACACCTAGCAAACACTAGATACATCATTGACATAACCGAGCCGATTCGGGCACTGTGGGGGGAGTGGAGGGAGGGGGAATCCGGAATCTTGAGGTATTTATAACATTTGAACGGGTGATTGGATCTCGATGGAACTTGATATTTGGAAAGACCTCATGCCTCAGACGGCCCACTTAAAATCCGGACCGGATCTGGTGACTTTTGGGGGGAGCTGGACGAGGCAACCGGAAATCTTGGGAAACGCTATGAGTGGAGGGATCGAGATGAAACTTGGTGGGAAGACACCTAGCAAACACTAGATACATCATTGAGATGACCGAGCCGATTCGGGCACTGTCGGGGGAGTAGAGGGAGGGGGAATCCGGAATCTTGAGGTATTTATAACTTTTGAACGGGTGACCGGATCTCGATGAAACTTGATATTTGGAACGACCTCATGCCTCAGACGACCCACTTAAAATCCGGACCGGATCCGCTGACTTTTGGGGGGAGCTGGAGGGGGCAACCGGAAATCTTGGGAAACGCTATGAGTGGAGGGATCAAGATGAAACTTGGTGGGAAGACACCTAGCAAACACTAGATACATCATTGACATAACCGAGCCAATTCGGGCACTGTGGGGGGAGTGGAGGGAGGGGGAATCTGGAATCTTGAGGTATTTATAACTTTTGAACGGGTGATCGGATCTCGATGGAACTTGATATTTGGAAAGACCTCATGCCTCAGACGACCCACTTAAAATCCGGACCGGATCCGGTGACTTTTGGGGGGAGCTGGAGGGGGCAACCGGAAATCTTGGGAAACGCTATGAGTGGTGGGATCGAGATGAAACTCGGTGGGAAGATACCTAGCAAACACTAGATACATCATTGACATGACCGAGCCGATTCGGGCACTGTCGGGGGAGTGGAGGGAGGGGGAATCCGGAATCTTGAGGTATTTATAACTTTTGAACGGGTGACCGGATCTCGATGAAACTTGATATTTGGAGAGACCTCATGCCTCAGACGACCCACTTAAAATCCGGACCGGCTGGTGACTTGGGGGGAGCTGGAGGGGACAACCGGAAATATTGGAAAACGCTATGAGTGGAGGGATCGAGATGAAATTTGGTGGGAAGACACCTAGCAAACACTAGATATATCATTGACATAACCGAGCCGTGCCTACTCGTAACAAGTGCCATATGAGCTCGTAGCTCTTGTTTTAGTTCACAGGTGGGTAATCACCGGTGATTGCAAAAATTGCCTAAATTCTGGTTTTGTGAGAAACCCCGTCAATTGTCGAAAAGTTGCTAACTTCTCGTTGTTGTTAGTTGTTAGTTGCTAAAAGCTCATTCGACGGGTGTTATTAAAGGTTCACTTCAGACATCGAGGTTATTATACTGATATGAACCGAGATGGAGGTATGTTAACTATTATAACTATTTCGAACAGAATATTTTATAGGTAGGTCTTACTCTTCTTTTGTTGTACTTTTTCGCTAATGGAGGTATTGAATTTTATTCTAGTAAAGTACCAACCCAAGCCTACTGTAAAATGACTACTGTTGGGACTCGAGCACTTCCGTTTCTACCAATACCGTCTTTAAGTTTTAGGGCGATTCAGATGCCATAGATCGGGCAAAACCTACTATATATCTGACTAAATCTAGAGGGGCGGAAGTAAAAAGTAAACAATAACAAATCAACGTGAAGGATTCTGATAAACAAGAACAAAGACAGTGATTAATGCTGAATAACTAGCCTTTGGAAGGCAAGGGATAGTAGGATGTTATTTCAGTTGACAAGCTGTATTTTCAGTGGAAATCTGATTGTGTAAAGGCACGACGCAGGGCAAAGGCTGGTTGTCTATGTTGAGTAAGATGTTCTGTCATTTTTTCGGTGCTGAATGACTAGCTTTGGGAAAGCAAGGGATAGTATAATGTTGTCTTAGTTGACAAGCTGTATTTTGAGTGGTAATATGACTGTGACAAGCTATGACCTAGGGCACTGACTGGTTGTCGAAGAGAGTAAAATGTTCTGTTATTTTTCAGCAATTAAACTATTCTATTTCTTATTTAATTTTTTGTATAATTTTTTAATTATTTTTTTTATTTTAATGAAAGTATTTTTTCTAATCGTTTTTTTTTGTGAAAAGCCAGCTTCTGTTTTTCAGTATTTGAGAAAAAGTGCTCGACGAATTCAGTATTTGAGCAAAGTGCTCAGTAGTATATAATAGCCGCTCCCACTCCACCCTCCCCCCAATTTCAAAACCCCATTTTAACATCAATTTCTTAAATTTTAACATCCTTTTTACCAAATTATCCCCCTTTTTAAGAACATTTTTATTTTCTTACTTCCAAAATAAAGGATACAAGAAATGAGAAATATTAACCTTTACAACATATAAAATACTACAATATACACTACTTTTTTTTTATTCAAATATTACTGAGTAAACAGTTCTAAATCCACATATGTTTCTTTGTTCTTGTTTTCGCGTACAATAGGCTGCAAAACTAGATTTTTCTTTAAAAGTAATTCGTTAGCAATAGCATTATATTTCTGAGTTATAAACAAATCACATGGTTTGTCATTATGATTAATGACTACAACCAACTTATCACCATATTTTGTCTTAGCAATTCTCATTTTAACGATAGTATATTTCAAACCTAGAACTAGTTCTTCTTTCCTGATTGTCTCATTGTATTTATTCATTCTGATTGTATTCAAGACTTCCTTTGTGGACTCCATTTATTAGTGGATGATTTTATTAAATAAAAATCCAGGCTCACAAACTCACATACATATTTGTATTGATAATATCTAATATAGCTTTCCTTTCATAATATATAACACAGTAAACATTATATGGTACGGGTTGATTATCTTTCAACGTTAAACTTATTTCAATATCAGCAGTTATATATACTTGATTCTCTCTGATCGATATTTATCATATCATCAGATTAAAATCTCCTCAACGTATCCAACAATTCTTCCTCTAGTACTGATAAAGCTCTTAAGGCAACAAAAAAACAGGAAATCTCATTGCGCATTAGATGATTCACATCACAAAACATTTCGTTGCGGAGATTTTTCGGGCCCCGTTGGCAGAATGCTCTAAGTCGTGCAAGCTTAGAAACCATTGTATAAACGATGTCGTGAGATCGAATCCCACTACCAGCAATCCGTTGATAGTGAGTGATGGCGAAAAAAACTCTGAGATGAGTTTCCTCCCCATACGGGGCTACCCCAGACATATGTATATGTGTGTAGATATGATATTTTAACAACATCTTCAATCTTCAAAGTCTGGGGTGGGAGGTTTTGCAAAAATCTTATATTTTTGGTAAATTTTCTTGACTTTTTATAGATTTATTACAATATTTATAGCCACTCAGACGGACTTGTTTCATATATTTTTCGCGAGGAAAAAATCGAAAGGTTTTACGCATCTCTGTTTCTCTCTGAATTACCTCCTCAATTGTTAATTGTCCGCATTTTAGCATTGACAACAACTCAGTATAAAAATTGTAATTTGTCCTAAATTCTGCTTTTCTATCAGCAATGCTTAACTGCTTTTCAATTATTTCGATGATAACAGCACCCAAACTTAAAGAAGCTAAAGGTAGCACAAGAAACGCAGACATTCCTGCTGCCGAAAAGAGGAATTTGGATACAAGTAAGCTATTACTTATACGATTGTAGTACTTGTAACTGCGACGGTAAACATACATTTTCTTTTCTAATTCTTCCATTTATTATGTAATAAAATTGTTTCAGAAATTATTTGATTGAATGAAAGGTTCGCGATTCGGAACATATCTACCACCTGCGAAACTGTACGGAATCTTTCTTGACTGATCGGAGAGAATCTAGACGGCGGATCGCAAAACACATCTGCGATCTACGGAACTGTGCGGAATCTTTCTTGACTGATCGGAGAGAATCTAGACGGCGCTTGCTCTGTGAAACGCAAAACACATCTGCTATCTACGGAACTCTACTGAAACTTTCTTGACTGATTGGAGAGAATCTAGACAGCGCTTGCTCTGTGAAACGCATACTGAAACCAGTGCTTTTCTTTACGACTAAGAAAACGCAGACGGGAGAAATTCATTAATAAAAATGTTCCCCTATTAAATGATGAATACTGCAGAGGTTATTCAGCTTTGTAAAAAGGTTATATCGAACAACAAATCGGTTATACAAAGATTACCGCTATACACATATAATGAACTGCAGACTTATGCGAAAATTAATAAAATCAAAACAAATGGAGCTAAGAAACATGAAATAACAAATAATATAATAAACCATCTTAATAAGTATATTTTGATAGCTGAAGATAAAATTAAAATTGAACGCAGAAACGAAAGAACTCATAATAAGAACAGACCATCCGACTACAAACCAGAACCGAGATTACGAACCGTTCTGGAAGATGAGATAAAAGAAAATAATACTACCATTACAAAAGTAACACAAGAGAAGGAAAAGATAAAAGAAAAAGAGACAAGTGAATTAAAGAAATTTCTGAAAAACAAGAACCTATCAACTCGCGGAAACCGAGAAGAAGTACTAAAAAGAGTTGGAGAATACTATAATAATATTATTACCAAACATAAAGATTCCGTACAGAAAAATAGAGATATCATAAGAGATCAAACAGAAAGACGTGATAACAGTAGACAGAAAGTAATCGATTTATCAACTCTCTTTATAAATAAGAAAAAAATCAAAGAAGAAAAATTAATTCCTGATCATTTATTTAGAACTGAAGAAGAACAACAACCTACTATCTCTAGGGAAAATGAGAATTTGTACACTGTAAACTTATCAGTTGAAAGCAATGGAAGAGATGAACATACTCTTATTGCTTTTGTTTTCGCAGATTTGAGACGAAGAATGAATGAACTTTATCAGTATAGAGTTCAGTTTGTAACTCGTGTTATTTTCCATCGACAGGAGAATGATGAAGAGGTAGTAGTGTATTACAACAGTACTTCTTGGATTTTAAATAAAAATAGCATTCTTACTCATAATCATTTGGATGATAATAACAAGAGACTTAGTTCTTTAAGTAATACCCCTCGATCTGGGCTACAATTTAGTCGGTATGAAGGAATTGATTATAGGATGACGCGAATAGAATCTTACATGGGAGCAACGTTTAAAATACTGCCAGATTTCGTAAAAAATAAAAGAGCTTGCTTGAATATTGAAAATAACGACCAGAAATGTTTCCTTTGGTCTATCTTAGCAAATCTACATCCAGCTAAGGATCATCCGGAAAGAATTTCGAAATATAAACAATATGAGAACGAATTTGATTTCGAAGGGGTTACCAACTTCCCAATGGATACTAAAGATATACACAAATTTGAAAATAGATACAACATTAAGATTTGTTTATTTCAAATTGAAAAAGAGAAAATTATCAGAAGTCATATACTAAAAAGTACAATCAATGGCAAAACAGCTAAACATGTTATTAATTTATTATATTTCGATAATCATTATGTACTGGTAAAGGATCTGAGCAAATTAGTTGGTCCTCAAATATCTACAAGACAAAAAAAGACATACCTCTGCACTTTTTGCGGAAGGCATTTTACAAAAGAAGAACAATATGAAAAACATGAGAGTAAAAATAATTGCGAAGATCCTGATATTATAATGCCTCCTGAAGGTTCAAGTATACAATATAAAAATATTGCAAAACAAATGAAAGTACCTTATTGCATAATAGCAGACTTTGAGTCTTATAACGAAGAATACAATCAGGTAAACGGAAAGAAAACAATAAAAGTGGCCAAACAGAAACAATTTGCTTACGGATTTCGGGTATGCTGTTCCTTTGATACAAACCAGAACAAATACTATGACTATTTCGGTGAAGACGCTGCAGAACATTTTGTTAAAACCATTACAAAAGTATCCACAGAAATTGCAAACCAATATGAAAGCAGACAAAGAAACCATACTTATACCAATGGAGAAATTACCGAAAAATGGAATAAACTAATTAAAAAGACTTGTCACATCTGTACAACTGAAATTACTGAAAATCCTCACTTTGATCACGACCACATGACAGGAGAAGATAGGGGATTTGCTCATGCTGAATGTAATATGAAATACAGGATTCCTAGACATATACCGGTAGTAATGCATAATTTATCAAAATATGATTCTCATTTATTTGTTAGAGAATTCATACCTGATAACGGAATTTTTGAAAGTGCAGAAAGTTTCATCTCATTCTCGAAATCAATAAGTATTACAAAAGCGGATACGAAAATAAAATATGAGATGCGGTTTATAGATTCAATTAGATTTATGGCTTCATCTTTAGACAAACTATCAGCAAATTTAGCAAAATGTGATTGCAAAGTACCTTCTAATCATCTAAGACAGAATTTCAAATTCACATCTAACAGTTTCAACAATGACGATGAATTCAAAGAAATAATTAAAAAAGGGGTGTATCCCTATGAATTCGTAGACAGTTTCGATAAAATGAATTGTACAAAGTTACCACCAATAGAAAGCTTTTATTCTAGGTTGACGGGGAAAGGTATTGACAAAAGTGATTATAAAAGAGCGGTATCTATATGGAAGCAATTTAACCGTGAAACATTACTTGATTATACTAAATTATACCTAAAAAGTGATGTTTTAATATTGTCGGATGTTGTAGAGAATTTCAGAAATGTGTGTATACATAATTATGATCTGGATCCACTTCATTACTTCTCAGCTCCAGGACTAACATGGGATGCTTTCCTAAAGCATTCGAAAGTAGACTTGCCGTTATTCTCAAAGGAAGACATGTATACCTTTATAGAAAAAGGAATAAGAGGTGGTGTATCCCAATGTATAAAAAGATACGCAAAAGCAAATAGTAAATATACAAGTGATTATAATAAGAATAAGCCATCTAATTATTTAGTGTATTTGGATAAAAATAATTTATATGGGTGGGCGATGTCGCAGAATTTACCAGCGAATGATTTCCAATTCATTTCCATACCGGATGATTTGAAAGAAAGGAATGAATACGAATCAATCGAGTATTACAACCATCTAAAAACTCATATCAAGTCGGTGATTACGATTAAGTCGGTGAGACAAGATGTAGGTGCTATATATGAGGTAGATTTAGAATATCCAAAAGAACTAAACGAATTACACAAGGATTTACCATTAGCACCCGAACACTTTAACGGTAAGCTATGTACCACAGTATTAGATAAAACCAACTATGTAGTTCACCACAGGAATCTAGAATTCAATTTACAAAAAGGTTTGATATTGAAAAGAGTACACAGAATACTAGGATTCACTGAAAGTGCTTACTTAAAAGGATATATAGACCACAACACAGCACTTAGAACTAAAGGTACAAATGATTTTGAAAAGGATTTCTTTAAGCTTATGAATAATGCTTGCTTTGGAAAAACTATGGAAAACGTAAGGAAGCGAGCGGATATGGAAATAATAACGGACGATGCAACAAGAGAAAAAATAATAAAGAAACCCAACTTTAAATCTGAAATAATATTCAGTGAAAACTTTTCAGTAGCAAGAATGTCAAAGGAAAAGATAAAATTAGACAAACCAATGTATATCGGCTTTGCTGTATTGGAACTATCCAAGTTATTGATGTATGAATTCCATTATGATTATATGAAGCCTAAATATGGAGATAAAATTGATTTGTGTTATATGGACACTGATTCTTTCATATATGATATTAGAACTGAAGATTTTTATCAAGATATCAAACAGGATTTGAATGAGAGGTTCGATACATCTGATTATGCGAAAGATAATCCATATGGGTTTCCTAGTGTAAATAAGAAAGTGATAGGAATGATGAAAGATGAATTAGGTGGACAGGTTATGACAGAGTTTGTTGGATTACGATCAAAAGTATATGCTTATTTAAAGGACAACCAGGACCCTTCAAAAGCTAGCAAAAAACTGAAAGGAATAAAAACCAATATAGTTAAAGATAAAATTACGATTCAAAACTATAAGGATGTACTGTTTGCTAAAACTGAAAACCTTTCTGTGACCCAGTACAACTTAAGATCATACAAGCACAATATGTTTCTAGAAGAACAGAATAAAAAAGCGTTAGATCCTAAGGATGATAAAAGGATAGTAACAAGCGATAAAATACACACTTTACCTTTAGGTTATAAACATTAAATTCAAGTACCTACTTAAAAAAATTCAAGTACCTACTTAAAAAAATCAAGTACCTACTTCAAAACTTCAAGTACCTACTTAAAAAATTCAAGTACCTACTTCAAAAATTCAAGTACCTACTTAAAAAAATCAAGTCCCTACTTCAAAACTTCAAGTATATCCTTAAAATACTCAAGTAAATCTTATAATGAAAAATTCTTCCTAAATAAATGAATGAAAAGGCGCCAATCAAAGTGTATGATTTTAGCGAAAAGAATAACTATCAGAACAAACACGAACTTCCACCTCAGTGGCCATTTAGATTATTAATTTGTGGAAGTTCTGGAACAGGAAAAACCAATTTACTCTTGAATTTCATTTATGAATATATTTGTTTCAATCGAATATACTTGTATGCAAAAGATCTTGAAGAAGATAAATATAAAGATCTCATAACCAATTTAACCACCTTGGAATTAAAATGTAAAACGAATATTTTAACCGTAAGTAATGACCTTAATGCTATTATTGATGTTGACGATCTAGACCCTAAATACCAAAACTTGATTATCTTTGATGATTTTGTTACTGAAAAAGACCAGAAGAAAATAGAAGACTTATTTATAAGAGGAAGAAAGAAAAATGCCTCGATTGTTTATTTATCACAGAGCTATCATAAAACCCCAAAGGTGGTAAGACTTCAATGTAATTACTTCGCATTCTTTCAGTGCTCTAATCCAAAAGAAATAAAATTAATCAGACAAAATCATGTAGACAATGAAAAATTTCTCAAACACTTCGAGACTGCAACCAAGGGCTACGGTTTTTTCTTCATAGATTTAAAAACAAAAGATAAAACCCTTAAGTACAGGAAAAACTTTGAAAAATTTACTGGATAATTTATTTCTATAATAAATGAATAAATTTGGTAGTGTTGGGAAAAAGGTTAGTAATGAATCGAATGAAAAGAGAGTTACTGATGACAACGGTAATATTAACCTACAAGATAAGAGAATTATTATGTTAGGGGATGCGAAAGCTGACCAGGACGCTATTAGTTTCAGATCCATGACTATTATTCTGAATCAGTTTAAAGAAGAAATTACCGCACAACAAGTGGGGACAAATCAGTATTTTAGCGAAGATATCAACAGATTAACTGCGGTACATGATTCTCCTGAAAATTTATTGGTAAGGATTAATTATAAAGGGTTATTTGTAAAAGAAATAATTCGAGTTAATGATAAAGAGATTAACGCTGAAAACAAGTTGATAACAAATATTCAAAACCCTAGAAACAAACATGATGCTGTTAACTTAGCTACGTTAACTACGAATCTTTTAGAGTATGACAAAAAGCTTCTTGGGCAACACACCCATAATACTATAATCGAAGCAAAGATTGCTGACCAAAAAACCCGTATCGATAATATTGAAAGAGCAGTCGTAAATATTTTAAAAAGGCTTCTAGAGCTAAAACATGTTGACAAAACATTCGTTTCCAAAATAGAACAAATTATGGCTGGTAAAAAAACAAAAATAACTTTATAAGATAAATTAATTCCCTAATAAATGGTTGAAACAATGGAGTATACAGTTTATTTGTCAAAGCTTCAGAAAGGAAAGCTGAAGAAATGCTTTGGTGCTAAACAAAAATGTCAGATACGTGTTAGTCATAGTAGACAAAATGAACGAGAACCAGTTCAGTTACTTTTAAGTAAACGACAAATTGATAAAATTGAAACATGTAAAATGAATAATAAGGGCTGTGATATTGAATTAAACTGTGGACTTCACTGTATTTCCTACATTAAGCGCAAAATGAAGTTGGTAGCTTTTCGTTTATAAAAATTGTTTTCTAATAAATGGATATTTATTGTATGAAATGTAAAAAGAAAACTGATACTGAATCAATGTTTAATGCAGTGTCACAGAAAAACAATGTTCCAATGCTGAAAGGTAATTGTGTTATTTGCGGATCGAGGAAAAATCGCTTTTTAAAAAAAAACTCGACGCAGAAAAAGATATATTAAAGACGTATTATTCTAATTATTCAGGTGTTGATGATATTCACAGAAAGTTAAAAGAAAATGGAGTGAACGTTTCTGAAGATAAAATAAAAAATGTGTTGCAAAATGAGAATGTGTATACGTTACACAAACCTTCCTATCACAATTTTGAAAGGAGACGAGTCTATGTTCACTATGTTGATGAGCAATGGCAAGCTGATTTAGTTGACCTCCAGAAATATAAAAAAGCGAATGATAAAGCAAATTACATCTTGACTGTTATTGATTGCTTTAGTAAATATGCTTGGTGTGTCCCTTTGGAAGATAAAACGGGTGCTGGAATAATAAACGCATTCAGTCATATATTTAAAGAAAGAATTCCTAGAAAGTTGCAAACTGATAAAGGCAAGGAATTTGTTATGAGGAATTTTCAATCTTTTTTGAAAAATAACGATATACACTAGTTTGCATCTGAAAGTGAACTGAAAGCACAAATCGTTGAACGATTCAACAGAACGCTGAAAGACAAGTTATGGAAATATTTTACTCACAACAACACTAGTAAATGGATTGATATTTTACCTGTATTCGTAAATAATTATAATAACTCGTATCACCGATCAATACAAATGAAACCAGTGGATGCTAGTAAAAAGGTTAATCAGAAAAAGGTTTTTAGTGCTCTGTTTCCTCCAGTAGATGACTACAAAATCACAGGAAACGTCAAAGTAGGGGATTTAGTCAGAATTAAAAAAGAAAAAAGGATTTTCGATAAAGGATATTTATCTAATTATACGGATGAAGTATTTCAGATAGCAACCATCAGACCTACCATTCCCATTACTTATGAAATATCTGACAAAAGTGGGGAATTAATTCAAGGAGGGTTTTATGAAAAAGAACTTTCAAAATTTATTATGAAATAAAATTACTTGTATATAAATGGATTCAAGACGCTTGAGTGATATGTTATCGGATATAGTGAAGAACAGAGAAGTTCAGAGAAGAAAGGTTCAACAAAATGAGATGGAGAAGGCAGGATTTCGGGAATATGCTTCAGAGTTAAACGCTCCAGTTATTATAGCACAAAAAGAAAACACTAAAGACACCATCAAAAAATTACAAGAGAACGCTGAAACGATAATTAATAAACTACAGGAAGGTGATAATAATTCAAGAAGACGGTTTGTCAGATTAGGTGATACATTTAAAACAGCTTTACAGACCACTACTTCAGAGGAATCGAGTCGAGCTCCCACTCATGCTATAGAACCCAATCTAGAACAACCATATGACGTAAATCTAAACTTAAATATTGATGTGGAATTATTAAATCAAATTAATTTAAAATATAAAGATGACTGGAATGATACCGATAATTATTTTAAAATGCCTCATTATTACCTTACGCATCCTAAGGAAATAGATGGGGCTCTGAATTATTTAACATGTATAAGTCAAAGTTATGGTGGTCTGAAAAGTAAAAGTTATAGTTCTAGTAAGTATGATAAACACATTGAATTTATAAAAGAATACAAGAATAGGTTAAAAACCATTCAAAATAATTTGCCATTAGTCAAACAACAAGGAACTGGAGTATTTATGAATTGTGATGAAATGATTTCAAAACTATACACTTTGATAGGTAGCAGAGTAAACGGAAATACATCTGATGAGGTGAGAAATGAAGCTATTGATATTTTGGATTCGTTAATGCGAAATAAATTTCTTACGAAGAGATATTACAATTCAATATATAAAAAATATTTCTAATAAATGGTGTTGTTAAACATTGAAGGTAATGAAAGTATCATTGATATAACATTTAGTCAACCAATCGAATTGAATCGTAATTGGGATTATGAAATAGGTTTGAATCAGTGTACTTTGTGGTATTCGTGGCATAATATAAGTGATAAATTTGGAAATAATACATTTCAAGACAGGAAAGATGAAGATAATAATGCAACAGAATGGATGAATGTTACTATTCCTAATGGGATGTATAACGATGATTGTTTGAATTATTTTTTGTGTCAGTATTTTGATACCCCAAAAGATAAATGTCCTATTGTAATTTCATCCAATCCAGCATCTATGAGATTTGTCATACTATTACAAGAAAAATATGTGTTTAGATTTAATAGTGACTTGTGTCAGATTTTAGGATTTGAGAAGGATAGTGAGATATCTAAGAAAATCAATGAAGGTACAAAGCTTCCGAATATAACAAGAAGCGTTGATAAAATTCAAATTCACTGCTCTCTTGTAAACAGTTCTATCGTAAACAAAAGTAAATCAGATGTCATTTGGACATTTGTTCCGAATACAGAACCGGGTTGTCAAATTGTTGAGAATCCTAGACAATTAATCTACCTTCCTATTAATACAAAAGACTTTATTTACTCCTTGAGAATGACAATTACTGATCAGTTGGGAAGACCTATCGATTTGAATGGTGATAACGTTGGATACGTGCTGCATTTAAGAAAAGCTTAAAGGATTAGTGAAATAAAATTATTTACCTATAAATGTTGATTAATAATAAGCAATTACTTTATAAAAGGCAGTATGGAAGTGGAATCGGTAGTGTATTCAAAAATATTGTTAATTCCCAGTTATTTCAAACGTCAGCAAAACAAATAAAAGATGGGGCTATGTCAATGTATAATAATATTAATAAACCGAGATTTGAGTTGTTGAAAAACAGAGCAATAGAATATGGGAAAGATCTGATCGATGTAAACAAGAAGGAACTCATTGATGTAATTGGAAACAAAAAATCGATGAAGGATCTTATCGGTACAAATAAAAGGATTTTAAATCAAAGAAGTCAGGACTTGATCAAAACGTTAATGACTGGAAATGGATTAAAGATTCTGAAATAAGTTTTATTTAATAATTTCTTTCTTATATAAATGGCAGTAAATAAAGTTATCAGTCCGCAATGGAACATTTTTGATGAACCGCTTGTGGATGAAACAGTGGTTAAATATGAATTTAAAGAAATTCGAGAAACAGATGTGAATGTATCTAATAAATCAGAGTTTGAATTCGTAACAAAGAAATTAGATTCTTGGTTTTATCCAAGTGAAAGTTATCTTGATGTCAGTGTCAGAATAGTAAACGAAGATGGGACTCCTATAGCTGCAACCGATGTTGCTACTATAACGAATAATGGATTTAATTTATTCAGTACCGCTGAGTATGTAATAAACGATGAATCGGTTGAAAAAATTAATTATGTTGGTATTACAACTACCGTTACAAAGTTGATTGAATACTCTGATGATTATTCTAGAAGTGCAGCAAGAAATCATTTCTGGTATAAAGATTATAATCAAGGGAAAGAACTCAATCCTGTAGTTGCTTCTTTTACTGCAGGGGCTGCAGCAGGGGCTGGAACAGTCAGGTTGACCAATAATGATAATTATAATAAAGGATTTGAAAAAAGATACAACAGAACAAAGAGCAGTAAATTAGTAAATATGTATTTACCATTATCAGAATTGTTTGGATTTTTGAAAGGAAACAAACGATTCTTCAGAGGTGCATCGCATAAAGTATTTCTAAGAAGAAATGATGATAACAACATGATTATAAGAAATGGAAATACTAATTTCAAAGTAGTCATCGAGTATTTATCCTGGAAGATCCCTATTGTAGCTCCTAGTACTGAAATGATGAGTAACTTAGAAAAGGGATTGGAAAGGACAGAAAGCATAATCTGATGTGGGAAGCATGTAATACTTATAAAAGCGATGTTAGTCAGAATAAGGAACACACTTGGAAAGTTATATCTGAGAGAAACAATCCAACAAAAGTAGTTGTGATGCTACAGAAAAATGAAAAGCATAACAATCAATTAATGAATAATATGGTGTTTGATCATATGAATTTAACAGACATAGAACTTAGAAATAATGGGGATAAATATCCCGAAGAACCACTTAAATGTGATTTTAGCGATGATAAATGTAAATACTCAAATCTTTACAATAGGTTCATACATTTGGGTTATAAACAATTAGCATTTGATACTGGTAGTGTTGTTAGTATAGAAGAATTTAAAGAAGTATATCCACTATTCTGTTTCGATGTTTCCAAACACGAGTCAAATATTTATAATGGAACAACTGCTGATATTGAAATACGTTTAAAGTTGAAAGATAATCAACCCGTACCATATAATGTTTACTGTGTTATATATTATGAAAGAAAAGCTACATTAGATATTATCAATAAAAATATGTATGTGAGTTTGTGAGCCTGGATTTTTATTTAATAAAATCATCCACTAATAAATGGAGTCCACAAAGGAAGTCTTGAATACAATCAGAATGAATAAATACAATGAGACAATCAGGAAAGAAGAACTAGTTCTAGGTTTGAAATATACTATCGTTAAAATGAGAATTGCTAAGACAAAATATGGTGATAAGTTGGTTGTAGTCATTAATCATAATGACAAACCATGTGATTTGTTTATAACTCAGAAATATAATGCTATTGCTAACGAATTACTTTTAAAGAAAAATCTAGTTTTGCAGCCTATTGTACGCGAAAACAAGAACAAAGAAACATATGTGGATTTAGAACTGTTTACTCAGTAATATTTGAATAAAAAAAAAGTAGTGTATATTGTAGTATTTTATATGTAGTAAAGGTTAATATTTCTCATTTCTTGTATCCTTTATTTTGGAAGTAAGAAAATAAAAATGTTCTTAAAAAGGGGGATAATTTGGTAAAAAGGATGTTAAAATTTAAGAAATTGATGTTAAAATGGGGTTTTGAAATTGGGGGGAGGGTGGAGTGGGAGCGGCTATTATATACTACTGTGCTCAATGAACTTCTGCAGAGGCTGTTACGGCCATCGTATCAGCCTCTCTGGATGATGATACGATGGTCGTAACAGCCTCCGCAGCCTCTCTGGATGATGATACGATGGTCGTAACAGCCTCCGCAGAAGTTCATTGAGCACTTTGCTCAAATATTGAATTGGTCGAGCACTTTTTCTCAAATACTGAAAAACAGAAGCTGACTTTTCACAAAAAAAATAATTAGAAAAAATACTTTCATTAAAATATGGTCGTAACATCCTCCACAAAAGTAATTGTCATTAAATAGCTTCCTATGGGACATAAGAAGATATGTATTGCATATATGTTCGAGAAAAGTTATATTACATTATAAATGTGGTCATGTTTATTTACATTGTTTTCTTTAGTGTTTTAATATGTGTATTTTACTTTGTGTATTTTACTCATACTACGCTGTTATCCAAAAAGCGGGTCACAAATAAATAAAAATAAAAACTGGAAAAAGACACGGTGAGCCGGGAAATACTACACTGTAAAAAGTTTCTCCGAATAAGGATGCAGTACTGCTACTGGGATCAGTCTTATCTGTACTGAGATAAGAGTAATCCGAATTAGGGGTAATCTTATCTCAATAAAGATAAGATTAATCCCAGTAGCAAATACTGCAAGATTTTTTTTTTACAGTGTATTTGCTCGCGCCTCGGATGGACAGTCCACAGTCAGATCCTAACTATCTGATTAAAAGTAGCTAATATATTGCAAGTTTACTGGTTCTTAAATTACGTATAGCAGGCTGTCTGTATCGAAGTAAAAAAAGAATCCCGTTTGGGATCCCATCGAAACCTTTGTCTTGTTGCTTATGAGCCACCAATTCAATCGCCTAGTATCTGAACATTCTTTTTCTTTGAAGGTTGTAAGAACTCAGAGGACAATGGCGGCAAAACCCATACTGTTACTTGTTTTCGGTCTGTCGGGGATCCTGAGTTTTGTGGAAGTCGACCACCTCGGCAAAGGATTGCTAGGTACAGAGGTCCTTCTGGACGAGACAATTCAAAGTGAAATAATTCGTGAACGTCGACAGACGCCAGGTTCTTGTCGTGAACTCTTGTCTCAGATCCGCACTCAAGCCCTCCAAGTGCGTCAACAGGCCAGTCAAGCACGTGGTCGACTTCAGGACATTCGAGATACGGCTGGCCAAGTGTCGAATAGAACGAGTGAAGTCAGTGATGACTTATCTGCATTGAACCAAAGAGTAAACGCTGTACGACAGAGAACTGGAGCACTCCAACAGACTGTAGCATTTCTGCCAGGCCAAGGCGCAGTGGACGGAATTGTGCAACAGGCTATTAATCAGCTATCGGGGAGGCAACTTCAACAAATCGGTCAAAGTCAACAGCAGCAGCAAAACCAGGTTCAGCAGATCAGGCAGCAACAAGAGGACGAACTCCGCGAGTTGCAAGACCAACAGCAGAACGAACTTGAGGAATTACAAAGCTCGCAAGGTGGCCTTAATGGGGGGTCAACAGCGGCGCTCGCTATTGGTATTGTCGGCATGGTTGTTGGAGCTGCATTAGCTTTAGGTGGCATGAACCCTGTCTCTACACAGAATGAGTTTCTGGAAGCAAGAGCGATTTCAACCGTTTTTAGTACGCAAACAGTCACTTCTATTTCGGTTATAACAGTTTTTAGTGTGGAAACAATCACTTCTATTTCGGATATAACCAGTATTATTGTGAGAACAAGCACTTTCGTTTCCGTCTCAACCGTTTCTAGTACTCAAACAATCACTGTTTCTTCGGTTTCAACGACTTCTAGTACAACAACAAGCACTGTTACTTCGATTTCAACCACTTCTATTACGCAAATTATCACTTATCCGGTTTCAACAGTTTTCTTGACTACTACCTGTACATATTACCAACAACAATATTACGGTGGCAGATCACTGAAAGCAAACAAACAGATTGAAGGTAGAGCCCATAAAACCGCCAAAATTTTAGAAAACTGAAATTTCCAGGAGAAAAGTTCGGTTTCAAGCGAGTTTTAGGAGACTGAGCCCTTCTATAAGAGTGGTAAATCACGCTTCTGTGTCATTCCCAGGGGCGTCGCTATGCGGTGGTGTGGGAAAGATTAGAGAAGAAAGATTAAAGCTCTAAAACAAACAGATTGCTCGCAGTGCGCCCGACCACACAAATTTATTTAAACGGGCGCTCGCAGAGCGCCCAACCATGAAAATCCAGCACAACTATGAAAATCCGACCATGAAAATCCAGCACAACTAGTCACTCACCCAGAAACGCTAAGTGGGGGGCTGGCAGTACGACCCGAAAAGTCAGTAAGGCTAGTTACTAAGGTGTCGGCTGTTCCGGGATCTCGAGCGTTTGAAATTTAAGGAATTGCATTCTCAGTCTCAAGTTTCGAGAGGCAGTTTATTTCTGGTCGTGCAGAGGTTTTTAATCATATTTCGTCAGAATGAGAAGTATGATATATTAGATGTAAGCTTCCATGACCGACAAAACAGTTGTCAAATCATCGGTTCCACCCTGCAGCACAGAGTTTTAACCTAAGTTTTAACACGACCTATTGTGTACTAATATCTCTCGATTAAGGTAACAAGAGCTGTAAGCTCATACGGCACTTGCAAAAATGCGTCGTAGATCGGCTAATGGTAAAAGCTAAGATTTGTCCCGATCTCACCATTCTAAGCTTGTTCCGAGATTTCCGATCCCCATTCAATCCCCCCCCCCCCCCAGAGTTATCGGATCCGGTCCGGACATGAAATGGTAGATCCGCGACACGAGCTCTTTCCAACTGTCAACTTTTGTTTGTGTCTGATGTCACGTTCGAAAGTTACGCTTGCCTCAAGATCCCGGATTTCCCCTCCCTCCGCCCCCCCCCTCCCGATGGTCGGATCGGGGAAATGACTTTTCTTCAGTCGACCTTGTCGGGTCCCTGATCAGTCACCCAAGTTCAATCATCCTAGCACATCTGGAAGTACCTTAACCCGTGATAACCGGAATTCGGAACCCAGCCTCCACCCCCCCCCCCCCCACACACACACAGTGCACGGATCCGATCCGGTTATGTCAACAACGTATCAAGGATATGTGCTTGTTCTCGTCGCCAAGTTTCATCCCGATCCTTCCACTCTATGCGTGTCACGATATTTCCGGTTCCCCATTCTAACTCCCCCCCCCCCACAGCTGCCGTATCCGGTCCGGAAGTACAACGGGACATGTGAGGCATGTGTTCTTACCACATATCAAGTTTCATTCAGATCCGATCACTCGTTCGAAAGTTACGCATGCCTCAATATTCCAGATTCCCCTTCACTCACTCCCCCGACGATGGTCAAATCGGGGAAGTGACTATTTCTAAGTCAGTTTGGTCGGGTCCCTGGTAAGCCTGCCAAGTTTCGTCATCCTAGGACATCTGGAAGTACCTTAACCGGTGAAAACCAGAATTCCGGGATCCAGTATATACCCCCCCCCCCCAGTGCCCGGATCCGATCCGCTTATGCCAACGACGTATCAAGAATATGTGCTTTTTTTCACCAAGTTTCATCCCGATCCCTCCACTCTAAGCATGTCATGATATTTCCGGTATCCCCCCTCCAACTCCCCCCACAGCTGTCGGATCCGGTTCGGACGTAAAACGGGACATGCGAGGCATGTTTCCTTCCCACATAACAAGTTTCATTCAGATCCGATCACCCGTTCGAAAGTTACGCATGCCTCAATATTCTGGATTCCCCCTCCCTCCAATCCCCCCATGATGGTTAAACCGGGGAATTGACTATTTCCAAGTCAGTTTGGTCGGGTCCCTGCCTACCAAGTTTCATCGTCCTAGCACATCTGGAAGTACCCTAACTCGCGATCACCGGGATACCCTAACTCGCGATCATAAAAATCAGGTTGATTTTTGTGGCGTACATTTCCGGTAATTTGTTAGTTTCATGCAAAGATCCTTTGTATTTTAGTAGAAAACCATTTAATGACAAGAACTTTTCTCCAGTCCGACGTTTAAAAACTAAATGGGTTTCGTGACAACATGTCAATTTATTTTTATTTTGTGTTTTAACTCTAAATTCAGAACAAGTCAACTCCATCATTTTTTTCTAGATGATCAATACTTTTGAAAAGGCTCGACTGAAGCATATTATCCAACTTCCAAGTAAATGTCTCACATTTTCTTGATTCGTCGTGAACTTTTGATCATACAGGATTCCACAGAATTTGCCCGCGGCGCCTTTCGTAGTAGGCTTTATTTAGCCTACTGAAAAGTCTCGTCATCTCATTCAGATTTCAGGCTTGGAATTTCGGGGCTTGGGCCTCATTAAAAGCTATATATATTTTGTTGCGGGGAAGTAGCGTTGCCCAGAAAAAAGTCATGGCCTACTTCAACAATTTCGACTGCGGCGCTCATTTTCATTCTGTCTGATATACAGTTTTGCGCATATAGTGCTGTGTTTCTTGGCTATTCTTTCTGACTGGTACGACTCTTGGGTCTTGTGTCTGCCAGCGTATATTTTAAGATACTCACCTCCCACGCTCAAGCACGCTTCTGAGCTCGGAGATACAACTAGGCTTCTAATCTTCAGTCTTCAACGCTTGCAGTTATCACGAGTTTTATTATCACATATGAGACGAAAAGCTGAAACAGGCGGCAGGGCGCCGACCGGCGCCCCTACCCACCCCCCCTCGAGTTTTCGATAGCGACGCCCCTGGTGATTCCAAATGTAAAATATATGTATTATTTTGCAAGTACTGAAGCTGAACACTGTAAGAGTTAGCTGATATGACGGAAATTCGGGGAGATCCTTACTAGTTCCACAGGAATGACCTCCGTGAACACAACTGTAGCTTTTTTCCTAACTTCAAGCGCGCAAATATCAGAAAGCGCCGAAGCAGGTTTCCAATGATTTAAGAATGATTTATTTACTTGGTGCACTATTTGTTCTTGCTGGTCTGTATCAGATACTAGTAGCGAAAAGTATCAGTGAACACGATACTTCATCTATGAGCGTGTTCCACCCTTCCACAAATAGTAACTATTAGTTACTATTTCCGTTCCATCCTTACGAAACGTTACTACGCTGACCGTTCCAACCTTGTCGGAATAGTAACTAATAGTTACTATTTGCTTACGATGATCGGGAGCGTAGTAAGCGTAATACCCACGCATCTTTGTAACGTGATTGGTCGGATTGACCCCTGGCGTGAGATCCTGCTGGAAAATAGAAAAATCGTTCCAGCCTTGACAGCAAAAGCCAGAATTTGTGACGTCATGCGTAGTAACTAAGGTAAGTAGGGTGAAACACGCTCTATATAGGTATGTAGGCTATATTATATTCAGCTATATAGCATCAAATTATTTATGGGCTATGACTATGGCTATTAAGCAATTATTTATTTATTTTGATTTGCAACTATGATGGTGACACGAGAATGTTTTAGTTAGTGGAGGCTTGGGGGAGAACACCACGTGTTACGTCTTAAGCTAGTTGCCCCCAGAATGGAAGTTCGCGTTCGGTAGGCGAATTCGGCATCGGAAGCTCCTAGTCGTCAGGTCGCAAAATCACGCCGGGACGTTTCTACTCCAAGTCAAATTGTATTTGCGTCGTCTCTCAGTTCGTACGCGGAAAAGATTAAGTGGGAGCCAAGCTCTAATCCATTGTCGAGCTGATCAAGTACTAGACACTCCTTGAGCCCAAGCTGACTAGATAACATTTTTTTATATTAAAGCAATGGCTAAAATGGATAAAAATAGGTTCCTATAGAAGGCGAATTCGCTTTCGCCTAGGCGAGTTTGACTTCTCTTGCGGAAAAAGTTCGCTTCGCTAGACAAAATTCCGCGTCGCGTCGTTTCAGCTCCAAACCTATTTATTTTCGCGCCGCCTCACTTCGCGCTCAGGAAACCAACAATGAACCTGGCTAAAGTAGAGCCCAACCAGCACACGACGTCGTTCACTGTTTCCTGACCGAAGATTAAAAATTAAGTGTCTTTTTCTGTGTTTGTATGTGTTTTGTTTACTTTCTTCATTTACTCCGCCTTTCCGAAATGGCGGGTCATAAATAAATTACTTACTTATTACTTAGAGTATCTAACCAGATATAGAGTTTGTGACCATAAAGTTGACTTTTCGCGCTATTTTCGTTCTAGTTCTACGTATCGTTTCAACGTAGACATATTTTGCGTATTCGCTGCCAGTGGGGTCTAAGAACGCGCTAAGAACGAATCGCTGAGCGGCGCGAAAGAAAATTTGTTCATGGTCTTAAGTCTGCTACGATGCTTGGGCAGTGATATTTCTGACCTTCTGGGGAAGGATCCTGACGAGGATTGACGAGAACTCTTGCCAAGATGTCCGAAATATCGCTGCCAAAGCCTCGTAGCTGACTATACGTTTTTAGCCATTGTTCGATCTGCCTACTCATTTGTTAAGTGCCAAAGTTATCAGATTAAATGAATGAAATAAAGCAAGAAAAATTCTAAAGTGGTTAGTTCATTGGATGGGGAGTCAAAATGTGTTGCTTCGACGGCTTTTGATATCTTTTTGGATATTTTAAAACAACGAGAGTCCTTGTACCCATCATCTATTTGTGAAGGCGCGACCTACGTTACTGATAACCGTCTCCTCGAAAGTTTGTTTATCCACGAATCTCTTGCCGGTAAAGTTGCTGGAGGGTCTTTTCCGACATCTTATTTCCCCCAAATGCCTAGCGGGTTGCAATGTGTAAACCGCAAGACTCCGTTCGTGTTTCTCTTAAGTAGGACTAGCTGGGATTTTTCAGAAATTTCTCGTCTCTTTCTGACGATACGTAAGTAAAAGGTCATTGTTATTCGAAACAAAACGTACCTTGTGTTTTTCTTTTTCAAGGAGTCATTTTAAATGTTCTCAGCGACGTAACTGGACGCTGCTTAGCTGTTAGATCCTCGTGATCCACTGCTGATGTTGTGGCCTCCGCTCCTCGCTGTGCAGGAAACTGCTTTGAATCCGAACAGATGCAGCTTATCTGAGGCAATCCGCTTTTCAGTTATTTCTTTCCAGTCAGATCATTTCCCAGCATAGTTACTCTACTGCCGCTATCAATCAACTGATTGGGAAGCTTTTCGTGTAGTGTCATGGGAGCTTGGTATTGATAGCCCCCCGATGACATCCAGTGGTACCTGTGCAACCTCACGTGCTGCAATAGTTAACGCATCTTCAAACATCCTGTTTGACGGCTTGGATGGCCCAGCTGGCACTATTTCGGGATTATTCTCTTGAACTTTTTCACGTTCTCTAGCAGAATGACCTAACTTCTCACTTCAGCTACAGCAATTTTTTGGGTTTGCTTACTTTGGCATTAGTTGCTCCTTGTAGATTCTGTCTCGGACCCCTCCAATTTGTGAGCCTCTGTAAAACTTTTGGGAATTTAAAACTGCTTCCTGAACTGACTTGTGGCTCTGCTCTCGAGAATAGGTCGAGAGACCTGAAAAATAAAGACTTTATCGTACCCTTCAAGTACGAAATACTCGATAATTTCTCTCATTTTTACTGCATGTCTTACTTCGTCTCGTCTTCTTTGTTCATGCATTAATTTGATCAGGTCTTTAAATTCTGAAAGTAACTCGCACAAATGCGAGTTAAATTCTGTGCGTTAAATTCTGAAAGTAATTCGCTGTACTCCGCATTAATTTTACAAAATCGAAACCATTTCCTGTAGAACTGGAGGCTGACATGCAAGTCGTCGAGTGTGTCAAAGTTCTAGGATTCTCAATCTCTACCGATGTCAAATGGGGACCTCATGTACACAAGATCATAAAAAATGGTATGATCCACCTCAGATCTTTTGCGTACCTAAAGCATTTTGGTTTCTCACATGAAGTGCTCTGCACACTATACAAAATATATTTAAGACCAGAGCCTCGTTTTTGTTCCAATAGCGCTGCTGCAGCACTTCTTTGCTTTTGCATAACATGCGTTTTTGGATTCACTTTCTTCTTGGGTGGCAGCGCTGCAGCACCTTGCAGGGAAGCACCGACTTGGTCGGGGAGCAAGTCCGTGATTCTCGAGAAGCGCTGCCGTCTTCCTCGGAAGCGCTTCAGTGCAAAAACGGATGTAGAAAGAACCAGTCCGGAATCGGCCGAGAAGTGGACCTGCAGCATGCAACAAAAACGAGGCTCAGTACTCGAATACTGCAGCGAAGTATGGCACGCTGGACTCACTTAGGACTAAGAAACGAAAATTGAAAGACTCCAGAAGCGTGCTTGTAAAATAATACTCAGCAATGCATACGTCGTATGATGAAAGTCTCTCATTGTTAAAAATGGAAACTCTAGCCGAACGACGACATAATTCGCTGATGAAATTCGAGTATGAATGCCTCCATTCTAAAATGCATAGGCGTATTCTCAAGGAGTACGGAGAAACCACCGAGAATCGTCCAAGGATACGCTCAGTTTAGAAACTAGGAAGTCAAAGGCAAAACAACCACCCGTCAAGGCATCAACAAGATATCTCCACTCGTTTGTATCTTATTTTTCTTCAACACTATAACGACGCTATAAAAACATGAAGGAATGACTGATAGGCCTGCAGAAAATATTATTAAAAGTTGACAATGTGTTTTAGTGTTTTGTCGTATATCTAGCATTGTAAATTAATTAATTTGACAAACCAATTGTATATAATTATTCTATTTGTCTCTTTTGGTGGTAGCGTACGATTACTGTGTCGTCAACCTATGCTATTGAATGGATATTTTGGTATTAATAAAATGATTGACTGATTGAAATTAGATGGTTCTGAAATACTGCCTTTTTGATCGTCCTGGTTTCCAGAACCTTCTACCGTCATAAGTGAGTCGAATAGAGAGTTCTCTAGGGATGAACAAATTCGGCCTGGTACGATCGGATCACTAGAACCAGTTGCCGGTGCATGATCGATTTTCCCTTGCACCTCGTAACTCTCTGTTTACCGTTTCTGATCTCCTAAAAGCTGTATGGTACTAAGAAACGTCTTTTTTACAGTTCCAAGTATTTCTTGAGCCTATATAGGTTCTTTCCACAATCCACTCTATGAGCGCTCACCCTTGAGCCTATAGATTATCTCTTATATCCAATATTTAGCGTAATAAAAGGCTTACCGACGAAACTTCCCCATGACAAAACGTCCCCTCGCAGAACGTCCCCGTGACAAAATGTCCGCATGACAAAACGTCCCTATGGCGAAACGTCCCCAAGTTTTAAGTTCGCCTAGATCTTCAAGTGAATGATCGAGGTAAAACAACTTCAGAGTGTAAATTACATATGTGGGTACATTCCTTATAAGCAGGAAAAATTGGATGTAAGACCGGTTATGATGAGTGAGCAGTGATGAGATGGTGAAGATTACTTAGTGCCTGAAAAAAAAATCTTTCTCGTAAGGTATACAACAAAAACAAGCGTATAGAGGTATAAAGGCGCATAAAGGATTGTCTCCAGGTAGTATAAAAAAAAAACATTCAAAGAATTTTTAATTAGTAAGTATTAAAGTAAAATTGTTATATTAAAATTAGATTAATTATAGATTATTTATTCAGTTTTAGGGCTGGGAGGGATTTGTTTTGGTCTTGTTATCTTGGATGCGCCCCTCTTTTTTGTTCCTGTTATTTATCAATTAATTAACATTATCGACTATTTTATTATTTATTGCGAGTTTGAACTGGTGAGTACTACTATTTTTCTTGTATTTTGAAGAAGGTAATTGTTTTCATTTATCACTCGTGTGCCACTCGAGCTTTGCCCTCTGCCGGGAGTATTTGTTAATTTACCTGTGTACAATTAATGAAAATAATAAACGAACCTGAACCACAGATCACATGGCAATTCCACTATTTGAATTCGATTATTCTTGAATAGCGAAACAACGAAGTACAGCATCTTCAGCGTGTCTTCAAGTCAATTTAAGTGAACAAGCGATAGGTAACTAGATTGTCCCATCCCAGCCATTTGGTTAAACTTTAAAGTCTTAAGGCGCATTCCCAAGGACTCTACTTGAGGAGTTCCCGCGTGTTATTTGTCCTGGGGACTCACTCCCCGTATTCTCGCGAGTCCCTACGGACGGGAATGCTCCGATCATCATCACCGTTATCAAAAAAGACTCCCTTTCAGATTCGGAGGGGAATCAATTTTTGCTGGTGTCGGTGCAACGTAAAATCAATCAAAAACAATTAGAATAAATAAAACCAAAATAAAGTGGATCGGGAATAATTTCGTCAACTGTATGTTTTTTTTTCGAACAAAATCTATTTTCGAAGCATTCCCCGTGTTCTCGCTGTTTCTGTATGCGAAGTCCGCTTGAAGTGACCTCAATTCTCGCCGCTCCTTTAGAATTCCCCGAGTAGTCCAGGGGAACGGCGAAATACGCCTTAATTACGTGTCGGGACAGCTCGCCACACCGACAACTGGGAACCGACTACTCACCACACCGACATCTCGCCACAGTGACATCTTGTCACAGCGACAACCTGCCACAGCGACAAGCCGCCACACAGACATCTTGCCACAGTGCGACATCTCGCCACATTTATAACATAAAGTGCTTTATTTAATTAATCTTTCTTCGACCAAAATTTTTAATTTAGCAGATAATTATGGGCAATGCCTCTCAATTAATCAATTGCAATACTACGGTTATACGTACTTACAACTCTTTCGATTCTCTTGTTAATCTTCAAGTACTGTCTCTTCGGCCGAGGCGGAGAGCACCCTGCCTTGATTCGGTCTTGAAACATTTCAGGCAATGCCAAAGACTTGGATGGCTTGATCCTATCAGCTGGTTAAAGCTGAGATGACAACCTTCAATGTTGTTATTGCTTCGTGGAACATGCCCAGCTACTCGATCGGTCATGCTCCAAAGAGAAGGTGGGAAACGAGCCGGTCTTCGAGCATTCCCACCTAGCCCCCCGATGTAGTTGTCTTCCAAATAGTCTGTGACCGGGGATGTTTCTGATGGAAGTAACGCCATAGAAACTGAAAGGATTTATTACTTACAGGGTCTCAATTCCCTTGGGTTAACTGAAGCTAAATGTCTATACACTTTAGTATATTTTTTTTTTTAAAACATTATTTTGGGGCGAGTTGTCCCTGTAGCGAGTTGCTCGTGTGGCAACTCGTCTCTGTGGCGAGTCGCCACTGTGGCAATTGGCGAGTCGTCGGTGTGGCGAATTGTCGGTGTTGCGAGTCGTCGGTGTGGCGACATGTCTGTGTGGCGACTTGTCGGTTCCGAGTTGTCTTGTGGCGAGTTGTCATGGAATCCTTAATTGAGTTGCAACAAAATTTGCTAATGTGGGCAAGTATACAAGCTCCGGCCCGTAAGTGCCTTCCGAACCTAAAATTCTGGAGCCTAGTGTGCGAAGCATCAGCGTCATTGGAGAATCTAGTACAGATATCCCTATTTTATCTGTGGGCCAAGAATCCCCGAAAAATGTGCAATAGCTCATTAGCCGCCGAGACCCACCAAAGAAACAAGCTAAACAAGTCTTAGTTTGCTTACCATCATAAAACAAATTCATAGGTGGATCCAGATCATTGGGCTTTGCTTTGTAGCTCATTTGTAGCAGTCACAAAGTCTTTAGTAAACCTTAAATTGCTCGGGATATTATTTATATACCTGGGCAACTTTAATCCCTTACTCCCATGCTGTGGTATCCGCTTTGAGAGAATGCCGGTCTGATGTAAATCTACCCGGGACGTTTCCCCATGGGGACGTTTCGCTAGGGGCAGGGGCGTCCCTAGCCTTTCTTCGTTGGGGGGGGGGGGGGGCGCACCTGGTAAAATTGACCGAATCGGTACCTGATTTTTACTGAATTTATTAAAAAAAAATTGTAAAAACACACGAGATGCCTTCATGAAGCTACAACGTAAAAAGTTGAAGAGTGGATACAAACAAGTCTTAAGAGAAAAATTGGCGCGTTTTCACGCTTTACTGCTTCTATTTTTTTGTTTGCATCGATACGCCGTCACTAGCGACACCTTTCTGCGATCCCAAGATTACCTATTCAACCCAGAATTGTCTGGCAACGAAAGGGGCGATCCAGGGTAAAGTGGATACAAAGCACGTTTGTTCGGAATTTACAGCAAACAAAAGTAGGATAGTTTTCACGTCAAGAGACGTGCTTATTCCTGAAGTACTGCAATCCTAAGAAGTGAAAAAATGAACAGCAACCAGGCGAAGCTACCGTAAATGGTAGTTTCGCCTACCAATGTAATTTGTTACCTTTCGGGTAATAAATTTCGGTTGGGTTGGTATCGCTTCCCGGCATCCTGAAATCTCCAACCCCAATTTCATCGTAGAAGTATGTAAATACTTGATTAGAGCGTTTAGACTTGGAGAAAGAAAGTTAAGAATAGTTTATGTAGCATAATCTTCCTAGAGGTGTTACAGTTTGTTTGTGTAGAAAAACATGTATTTAATCTTGTATGGCCTTTTTGCTTAATAAATAAGTTAGGATGGTTGGCTCCGAAGATAGCTCCGAAGCTGGTTGGTTCCAAGGATTGTTAGGATGGCTCCAACAGGATGGAGCAACTACAGGAAAACGATGCATTTGAACTTTATACGACGGGTTCTTTAATTAGTTGCTCTGTCTATCCGGTAGAGCTTACTCTGCTACAGCAAGTGGATGAAAATGGTACTGTTAAAAATTCATTAACGTTCAAAGAATATATCTCTACTGTATATGCATCTCCTACATTTTCTTTTAAAAGATATTTAAAAAGCGTAAAAAAGGTATCTTACCTTTTGTTAACTGGACTGGGTTATCGTCAGAACTGCCAAACTATCCTTAAACTTCGCAGGAACGACCTGTCGCGTCTGAGGTTGTCAACCCTTCAGTTACACTAGTTGCGTTTTTGATGGCCTGTCGTGACACCTGTCAGTCGCCGGTCTGCTTAATTGTCGTTTTCGATCGCCTTGTCTGGAAGCTTAATTCCCGTTTTTGGTAAAACGGAGATCCTGTCCTGTTGCCGTTCCAGAAGTCCTGCGAGTCGAACGGCAAACTGCCTCGGGTAGTTCGCCTGTCCTGCCTTCGAAATTGCGCAGAAAATTTGAAAAGTGAAACCGGGGGAGCGTGTACAGTTGAAGATTGACTTGATCATGAGTGATTTAAGTTGAAGAAAGGGAAGATTCACGAAGAAGGAAAAGGATTCAGAAAATGTAGTATATTCTTGTGATAAGAATAAGGACTGTGAACTTAAATTGGATTGTATTTGGTGTCGTGTAGATATGCAGCTCTTCACGTGAAAAGAACTTGCCTCTGCACTATCTGCAGCTGAGACATTTCTGGGTTGATTTGATGTTTTTTTTGTGAATATATGTTTTCTTCTCGACACTACTATGCGTCTGACTTTTACATCTACTGTGGTGCAGCTAGCTACACTATCTGTTCTTCGAAGGCCCTCAATTTACTAAACAACAAAAATACACAACACCTCTCAGCAACTACAAAAATCGTGGTTGCACCTGGCAGTGATTAGTCGACCTGCTCACAGAGATAACCCTTCTGGATGCATAAATTGCTGCGTAAGAGCAGACGTCTCAAATCTAAGGTGTGCTAACCCAAAAATCACATGATTAGCTTAGTTTTTAGTACTGGGTTTTTACAACTTGGCTTTTTTGGCTTTTTCAAATGCGCGAAAAGTCAAGAAAGCTTTAGATTTTCTCCCGAGATTTAGAACCATTATTAAGAGTCTCCATGTCAATATTTTGGCGTTGGATGGATAAATCCACCAACACTGAGCAGAAGTAGCCTAGTCTCAGAATTAAAGTTTGTTCATTATCTGTTCAGCACAGTGCTTCCACTTTATTTTGGGCCATTCTACTTTTTAATTTTCTAATCTACCTTACTACTTTATTTCTACTGTTTTTGGCCTTTTGATACTTTATTTCTACTGTTTTTTGTATTTTGGTTTGATTACCAAGCCGGAAAGAAGTAGATATTCAATAATTTTGTCTGGGACACACTGCGGTTTGGAAAACAATTCGTTTTGGTACAAAATTCTCTAAATTTAACCACGAAAGAGGCTGATTCAAAAAAATTTTGCCTGCGGCGCACATTTTAACAAAATAACAAATTATTTGAACAGAAAACAGGCTGATTGTCAGCAAACAGTTATGTTCTCTACCAAAATCTTCGTATTTTAGCAGAAAACAGGATAAAATTTTGCCTGTGGGGCACATTTTGAACACATTCTGGTTTTGAGCCAAAATATATGTAGGCTAACTGAAAACAGTCAGATTTTAGAAGTTTTTGTCTGTTGTGCACAATTGACACAGAAGTCCCAGTATTTTAGCAGAGAACAGGATTTGTTTTCAGAATTTTTGCCTGCGGCGCACAGTTTTAACACAATCAGGCTTGACGAAAATATCTATATTTTTTGAGAAAACAGGATGACCTTAAAAAAAATTGCCTGAGGCGCACACTTTCAACAAAATATGCTTTTACATTAGAAATTTCGTATTTTGGAAGAAAACAATATTTATTTTTACTTTTTAAGTTATTCCTGAAGGGAAAGGTTGGAAATAAATGGGCTCACTAAGCATTGACGAGTGAAATGACGGGCCTGGTGATTGCATTGCTCCTGGATTAAGCCTTCCTTTTGACATAAAAATCTACTTTTATCTACTTTATTTTGACGAGGTTGCTACTTTTTTTTAGAGAGGGTCGAGTGGAAGCACTGGTTCAGCAGTTCAAGCAAAACTCCGGTTTGGCCCAAACAGCAACTTTAAATCATAAACACTTATCTAGGTGAAATATCGTGAGGCTATTTTCCTGGAGCCGATTAAAGAACAGAAGAAATTTTGAATGTTCAGTTCAGTTGTATTTGACTTTGGTGGACCAAGGAGAACGAAAATGAAAATGTTCAAAGGCGAATAACGCATTTTTGGGCCCCCTCCCCTAAAATTCTTGGGAAGAGAAGGTACGGTATCCAATAAAGGAGGCCAGGAGGGACATAGTCTTCATCATCCTCTGAAACCCTCTGCTCATCTTCCAGCAACAGGATTTTCCCTGTTATTGCGAATATGGTTTCCGCTGTCTGCAAAGTCCAAGCGTCCCGCCAATTGGGTGCGACATCGGTGTCGTTCCTTTTCGACCGTCAGATCCATGATTTCGAAGTTTCAAAATTTTGCCGAAACATTTCAGTTGTCCTTAATTTCCTTTTTCGATCGCCTGGCAGGACTACAGTGTCAGACGCCAGGCGAACTGAGCAAAAAAACGAAATTTAATACAGAACGGTGAACTGACAGGTGAACTGCAACAGGCGATCAAAAACACAACTACTGATACTAATACACATGTATGGCCAGCTCTCGGCTCTACTCATCACAAAACCGTCAACTTTGCGGCTCTCATATTTGAAAATTACTTTTCTCCCGTTTCCTGAGGAAAGGACGAACACTTTCTGTTTCTACATCTAATGGTCGAATTTATAGACTTTGAGTCAGAAGGTTAGTTGCAAACAAATTGGCTAGGTGGCCGAGTGAGAAAGCTGTGCTTCTACCATTCACTTCAAGAAGAAAGAGAAGCAACAAAACAAGGCAGAACCTTTTTGGGTTCTGGGTTGGTAAATTGTTTTGGGAAGATAATAGTTGTGTTTTTGCAGATACCATGGTATCTGACACCACGGTCTAAAGCGCTTTTGCAGTTGTAGTAGTATCTGTCCAGCTATCGTGGTATCTGATATTCGGATAGCCTACCATTGTCCAGTATCTAGTGTTGGGCGATATTTGGATTTTTCGATATATCGATATTTTCACTTTCGATATTCGATAATCGATATATCGATATCGATATTTCTTTAGTCTGTTTCGCTATAGGATACGAGTTTTTTCGCGAAAATTTACTAACGAAATTATATTTAAATAGAATCTTGAAGCATCTCAAACTCCAAATACATAAGAACTGAATTACGAAAAATATATTGCTCAAATTTCGGTTATATAAATGTAGGTTATGCGGGATTATTTACAATAATTATGAATGAAAAATCGATATTTACGTTTCGATATTCTATATCGATATTGGTCCGATATATCGATATATCGTTATATCGTTATCAATATCGAATATCGCCAAAACACTACCAGTATCTGACACCATGGTCTAAAGGCGCTTTTGCAGTTGTAGTGGTATCTGGCCAGTTATTGTGGTATCTGATATTCAGATCGGATTCAGATCAGTCTACCACAAATCCCTGATTTTTGGATACCCTATGCCAAATGCTGGGTATATCTGGCATTTAGCATAGCCTATGCCTAATGCTGGATACCCTATGCCAAACGACCAGCTTGAAGTTTTCGCCCACCGCCCAACCACCCAAAAACGCCCAATACCAAATTATGGTGCAGTGCTTAAAATGGAAAATATTTTTTTTTAGAATGTCCACCAAATCAACACCCACATTAAAATCTGTGAAAAGTCAAATGACCTAACAAAGTCTGGGCATTGGGCGGTATAGGCGGCAGTTCTTGTAACGCCCAGGCTAAAAATGGAGAAACGCCCACCAAATCACCGCCCACATTAAAATTCACGAAAATTCAGATGAGCTGATTTTGTCCAGGCATTGGGTTGTAAGGGCGACAGTGCTTGAACTGCACAGGTTAGAAGTGGACAATACCCACCAAATCTCCGCCCACCTTACAATCTGAGAAATTTTGGATTTGCTAAGTATGTACGGGTGCTGGGTGGTAAGGGCGGCAGTTCCTGAAACGCTCAAGCAAAGAACGGAGAAACTCCCATCAAATTACCCCACACGATCAGATTCACGAAAAGTCAAATGAGGTAAATATGGCCGAGTGTGGGGCAGTAAGCGTGGCAGTGCTTAAACGCCCAGGCGAAAAATGGAGAAATGTCCACCGCATCAACGCCCATGTTAAGTTTGGCGAAAATTCAAATGAGCTAGCAGGCTGGTTGGTAAGGTTGGCAACAGTGCTGAACGTCCGCCAAATCACCGACCGCATTACAACTCTCGAAATTTTGGGTTAGCTAAGTATGTACGGGCGCTGGGCGGTAAGGGCGGCAGTGCATGAAACGCCCAAGCAAAAAAGGGGAAACGCCCATTAAATCACCGCCCACTATTCGAATTTGGCGAAAATTCGAATGAGCCAACAATGTCCAGGCGTTGGTTGGTCAGGGCGACAGTGCTTAAACCGCTCAGGCAAGACAGTGCTTAAACCGCTCAGGCAATACATGATGAAACCTCCACCAAATCACCACCCACGTTAAAATTCGCGAAAAGTCGAGTGAGTCAACTATTTCTGGGCGTTGGGAAGTAAGGGCGGCAGTACCTGAAACGCCCAGTCAAAAAGTGGAGAAGCTCCCATTAAATCACCACCCACATTAAAATTCACGAAAACTCGGATTGCCGGATCTTTTTTTTTTAAATGTCCACCAAATCAACACCCACATTAAAAGTTGTGAAAAGTCAAATGACCTAATAAAGTCTAGGCATTGGGTGGTAAGGGTGGTAAGGGCGGCAAGGGCGGCAGTGCTTGTAACGCCCAGGCTATAAATGGAGAAACGCCCACCAAACCACCGCCCACATAAAAATTCACGAAATTCACGAAAATTCGAATGAGCCAACGATGTCCAGGCGTTGGTTGGTAAGGGCGACAGGTCTTAAACCGCTCAGGCAAGACATGATGAAACCTCCACCAAATCACCGCCCACGTTAAAATTCGCGAAAAGTCGAATGAGTCAACTATTTCTGGGCGTTGGGAAGTAAGGGCGGCAGTACCTGAAACGCCCAGTCAAAAAGTGGAGAAGCTCCCATTAAATCACCGCCCACATTAAAATTCACGAAAACTCGGATTGCCGGATGACCGTCGGATGGCCAAAGATATTTTTTTTTTAAATGTCCACCAAATCAACACCCACATTAAAAGTTGTGAAAAGTCAAATGACCTAATAAAGTCTAGGCATTGGGCGGTATGGGCGGCAGTGCTTGTAACGCCCAGGCTAAAAATGGAGAAACGCCCACCAAACCACCGCCCACATAAAAATTCACGAAATTCAGATGAGCTGATTTTGTCCAGGCGTTGGGTAGTAAGGGCGACAGTGCTCAAAGTGCACAGGTTAGAAGTGAACAGTATTCACCAAATCACCGCCCACCTTACAGTTGTAGGGTAAGGGCTGCAGTTCCTGAAACGCTCAAACATAAACCGAGAAACGCCCATCAAATTATTGCGAACGTTCAGATTCACGAAAAGTCAAATGGGGTAAATGTGTCCAAGCGTGGGGCGGTAAGCGTGGCAGTGCTTAAACGCCCAGGCGAAAGATGGAGAAATGTTCACCGAATTTTCGTGAATTTTTATGTGGGCGGTGGTTTGGTGGGCGTTTCTCCATTTATAGCCTGGGCGTTACAAGCACTGCCGCCCTTGCCGCCCAATGCCTAGACTTTATTAGGTCATTTGACTTTTCACAACTTTTAATGTGGGTGTTGATTTGGTGGACATTTCTAAAAAAAAGATCTTTGGCCATCCGACGGTCATCCAGCAATCCGAGTTTTCGTGAATTTTAATGTGGGCGGTGATTTAATGGGAGCTTCTCCACTTTTTGACTGGGCGTTTCAGGTACTGCCGCCCTTACTTCCCAACGCCCAGAAATAGTTGACTCATTCGACTTTTCGCGAATTTTAAGGTGGGCGGTGATTTGGTGGAGGTTTCATCATGTCTTGCCTGAGCGGTTTAAGCACTGTCGCCCTGACCAACCAACGCCTGGACATCGTTGGCTCATTCGAATTTTCGCCAAATTCGAATAGTGGGCGGTGATTTAATGGGCGTTTCCCCTTTTTTGCTTGGGCGTTTCAAGCAATGCCGCCCTTACCGCCCAGCGCCCATACATACTTAGCTAACCCAAAATTTCGAGAGTTGTAATGCGGTCGGTGATTTGGCGGACGTTCAGCACTGTTGCCAACCTTACCAACCAGCCTGCTAGCTCATTTGAATTTTCGCCAAACTCAACATGGGTGTTGATGCGGTGGACATTTCTCCATTTCTCGCCTAGGCGTTTAAGCACTGCCACGCTTACTGCCCCACACTTGGACATATTTACCTCATTTGACTTTTCGTGAATCTGATCGTGTGCGGTAATTTGATGGGAGTTTCTCCATTTTTTGCTTGAGCGTTTCAGGAACTGCCGCCCTTACCACCCAGCACCCGTACATACTTAGCAAATCCAAAATTTCTCAGACTGTAAGGTGGGCGGAGATTTGTTGGGTATTGTCCACTTCTGACCTGTGCAGTTTAAGCACTGTCGCCCTTACAACCCAATGCCTGGACAAAATCAGCTCATCTGAATTTTCGTGAATTTTAAAGTGGGCGGTGATTTGGTGGGAGTTTCTCCATTTTTAGCCTGGGCGTTACAAGAACTGCCGCCCATACCGCCCAATGCCCAGACTTTGTTAGGTCATTTGACTTTTCACAGATTTTAATGTAGTTGTTGATTTGGTGGACATTCTAAAAAAAAATCTTTTCCATTTTAAGCACTGCACACATTACTGCCAAATGCCCCATAATTTGGTATTGGGCGTTTTTGGGTGGTTGGGCGGTGGGCGAAAACTTCAAGCTGTAGCCAAACGCTGGATACCTGTTGGTAACCTAACCCTGGCCTACCCCAATAGAAAGGAGTTCTGATTGGTTGATTTTTTAGCTTCACTCAAATCATCAATATTTTAATGGGTTACAATATCCAGCACCTGTCATAGTGTATCCAGCATTAGGCATAGGGTATGCCAAACGCTAGACATATCGGCGTTTGGCATAGGGTATCCAAAAATCAGGGGTTTGTGGTTGACTGATTCAGATTTATTTATTTTTCAGATTTATTTATTTTCTTCATTTACTCCGCTTTCTGAAAATGGCGGGTTATAAATAAATTACTTACTTACTTACTTACTAGATAGCCTACCATAGTCCAGGGTGGACAATGCCGTGGTAGCCTATCTGAAAAGAGTCATCTCACTTTCATCATCACCGACAATAGAGCCTAGGATTTTTTCAAATTGGTAAAGAAGTTTGGCATTTACTGATGTGACTGGATGTCATTTTTTTTGTACGATGCCTTCAAGAAGCGCAGTTTCGGCAATTGTCATTTTTGTAGTCACTGTCAGTCTAGTACACTAGCCCCATTTCAGGCGCGGTACTCAAACGTTTAGCACCATGCCTGGGTGCTAGATGTTCAAGCACTGTACCTTGAATTTCATGTATGGTGCATGGATTTCTGTATACAGTGCATACAGAAAAAACACATTTTCTGTCATCACAACTGAGCACCGGCTCGGACAGGGCTGAAATTAATACTATGAATTAGAGAAATCAAAGACAATCCTTTATATATTTTTCACAACAAAAACAAAAGGGCTCTAATGATGATGGAGATGAAAAACCTAACAGCACCCTATCTATTTTCCATGTATTTTCCCTATCTATTCCCCAAGAGCCAATATTCTGGTTGGCTGCTAGGTAGAAAAAGCTGAGGCACAGGACACTTTGCGTGCTAAACCCTTGACTATGTAGAAAAGGAAATGAGGTTTTTCAGATCTGTCATCAGCCGAGCCCTTTTGTTTTTGTTGTGAAAAATATATAACAGATTGTCTTTGATTTCTCTAATTCATGGCAGTAATTTCAGCCCTGTCCGAGCTGGTGCTCAGTTGTTATGACAGAAACTGTGTTTTTGATGTATGCACTGTATACTGAAATCCATGCACCATACATGAAATCCAAGGTACAATACTTGAACGTCTAGCACCCAGGCATGGTGCTAGACGTTTGAGCACCGTGCCTGAAAAGGGGCTAGTGTACTAGACTGAGTCACTGTTGTAGGCCAGTCGGTAAAAATAACTGTGCTGGCATGAACCACTGCAATTTTTCGTCAAAATAGTTTATTTTTTTCATGAAAACAGTAATATTTTCTGAAAATTAGTTGATTTTTCTTTGAAATAATCGATATTTCTAAATATCAGTCAATTTTTTTAAATTTCTTTTTTTCAAAATTCTTTTTTCTTGAAAACAGTCGGTAAAAATTACCAGCAAGTCCGTAAATGCCTTTCCCCCAAATTTTTTTTTAGCTAGTAATGCCTGTGCGCACCAGCCAGGCAACAGGTGCCACTGGTAACTGCTAAAACGACTTATTGCAGATCGAATTACCATGGCAACAGATACCATGGTATCTACAAAAGTGTTCCGCCCTTCAGATAATAGGCTTCTAACTATTATATACTAAATATTCTTTGAGCCCAAGCTGACTTTAATAGTTTCGTTCCAACCTCTTGAAAAGTTACTATGCTGACCGTTCCAACCTCCTCGAAATAGTAACTAATAGTAATTATTTGCTTACCATTCTCGGGAGCGTAGGCTAGTAGGTGTGGTAACTCATGCTAACTATGCAATAAAACAATAAAACACCACTACGGTCTCATTTATGTTTATTTTCAAGTGATAAGTAGTAAAATATTTAAGGGGTCTGGCAAAGACCAGATCTCTACAAGACCGGGTTGTCTGGATAAGGAAGTCCAGTCAGTATTACATTTTTGTGATCCCATCGAAACCTTTGGCCCCTGAACCTTAGCTCACGCCCCAGTGTGAGTCGCGATCAGTGTTAAGGAGGCTTCGTACTTAAAACAATATTCTGAGTATAAAAATGCTACATACCGTATGTTATTAATTTTGGGATCCCAAAATGTAAGTGGAGGGATAGGCCTACCTATGACTTCGTAAAAGTTGTTCGTCTGTCCGTCTGTAAGCACGATAACTCTCGAAGAGAATGAGATATTTTGATGAAACTTGGTGTGAGGAACTCTTTGGGTCAAGGGAGAAGTTGAGTTCGCAGATGGGCTCTGTAGCTCAGCATTTAGGGGTGGGATTTAGGGGCGAAATTTTTTTTTTTAACAACAAATGAGATTGTCCATTTAGGAGTAAGAAGACATGCTGAACACAAATGTGAAAACCATTTTCTCGCCGGACAAGTAGTTCGCCCGGAATCCGGCTGAAACCGGAAAGTTTGTTAAAAGTAAAAGTTGTATCTGAAGTTGATTGGATGTTCGGTTTTGGGGTAAAAAAACAGGCTGAATCCGCTTTTGACAATCATTTTCTACTCGGACGTAGAGTTCGCCTGGAATCCGGCTGAAACCGAAAAGTTTGTTAAAAGTTAAAATTTTTAGCTGGAGTTGATTAGATGTTCCATATGATACGCTGAATTCATTTTTAAGCTTTAGTTTTTACTGGAAAAGTAGTTCGCCCGGAATCTGGTCGAATCCGGAGATTTAGCAGAATAAAAGTAGACATGAAGCATAGCCGCCGAGTAAATACACACATGCTGAATCCTTGTCTGAACGGGTTTTTCTCAGATGATTAGCCATTCCTTCTTCTGTTTCTGAATCTTAATAGTAAAAATGTTCATGGAGTCTAGCGAAGGCCGGGTATAAACACCAAATTGTCTGGATTAAATATTTAATTTTGGGATCTCATCAAAACCTTTGGTCTTGTTGGATAGGAAGGATAGTTGGCCGGGATCTCGTAAAAAAAAGGGATCAAGAACGAATAAGATTGACTGAGCCAACTTACCAGTGTTGCGGAGGTACATGCGTTTTCCATGACTTTGACCAGCTTGCACAGTGACTAGTACACTCCTGCAAACGACCGTTGAAGCCCGAGCTTTCGTCGTGAAGCATTCATCATATCATCAGTTTTATTCAGCTCACCCTTTTCACCCTAGTCGAAGAGAGTTTTTAGGTGGTGATCGGCGACGTACTGTTGCCATGGCAGTTAAGGTACAGTTAGCTCCGCCCGTGATGTAACGTCCTCTCGTGGTTCCAGAACGTAAACAAGTTTGTTTCAGTGTTATTTCGACCCTGTTTGTGGTGAGTCAGGTCAGTTACTGAGTCTGGCATTTCTTTCAGAAACAAGGTTATAAATAATGCCGCATAGAAGATCGAGGCCGTTGGGAAAATCTAGGGTGTCACTCGTTAAGTCCCTATTTGAAGCGGAAGTCCATGGACGCGGATTCAAACGAATTTCCCAGGTGAGGAAACTAATGCTTTTAGATTCGCACTAGGAACTTACAAAGCTGCAGTAGAGTTCTGCTTCTTTGAAAGTTAGTTAACATAGAACACTGCCCTTTTCTTCCACTTGTTGTGACGAGAGTCAGCTGCTAAAGTAGCTAATTTAAAGGACTCAGAACCTAAGGACACCTGAATTGGGTCTTCGGATTGAATTGGGTCTTTTGCATTGAGCCTAAAACTGCACTGTTCAGATTTACCTAACGTTCAAAGAACTATACGAAAACTGTGCCCTTGCATAAGCTACTTGTATATCCATAATTTAACAAAGGCCTTCGTAATGCCGTCATTCTCCACGGAATAGAATGCTCGGTGAAATATCCCGCTGTACAGATTAGTGCGAACACTATACGGAGTTCAGTGCGAACACACTATAAGGATTTCCCGGTCTGGTTTTCTTCACTTTCATCATAAAGTTGAAAAAATCTCAAACTTTCCACATGGATGGTAAAGAACATCCAGGCAGGAACCCCAGCACGGGAGCACCCGACCCTGATTGTATAAGCACTTTATGCTTTCTTTATGTTAGGTTTATAGAGTTAATTGGAAACAAACTAATTTCACTATAAAGTCATAAAAGGTCCAGCGGATTCTCGTTCGGCCGCGACGGAGCTTCAGCTGGCTTGATCATTCTCACCAGATCCGAACACTAAGGTTGTGTTCAAGACCGTATCTAGGGGAGGGGGGTAGGGGGTTGACCCCCCCCCCCCCCCCGAAACATACAAAAATTATCATTTGTATAGGCTTTTCCCTCTGATCTAAGTCTTTTTTGTACTTTTTGTCCAACCCGCAGGCCCCCCCCCCCGAAATAAATTCCTGGATACGGGCCTGGTTGTGTTCTAACCTACTGTGGCTCCTCTGAAAGGTCTTTCAAACGCGTCTGGGGAGTTTTTTGGTGTTGATTAAACTTTAGCCGATTATCTACGGCTCGTGACGTCACACGAAAAGCCAATATTTTCCATTTACGAACGGAATTGGTTGTCCCTAGAACGGGTTACAAGTGTAAACGCGTACGGCGCCTCGCTGGCCGGTCGGCTCTGTTGGTTACTATTTTCGTTCCAACCCCACCAAAAGTGACTACGCTGACCGTTCCAACCTTCTCGAAATAGTAACTGTTTGCATACCACGCTCGGGAGCGTAGTAACTACGGATCTCTTATGTAACGGGATTGGTCGTATTCGCCTGTGGCATGATATTCTGCTGGAAAATAGAAAAATCGTTCCAGCCTTGACGGCAAAAAGCCAGAATTGGTGACGTCATACCTAGTAAATACGGTAACTAGGATAGAACACGCTCATAGATACAAATATATATTCTGCAACATAAATTTAATCGAATTTTCCTGTTTCTGTCATGACGTCATAAAAACGTCACGGGCCGTAGATAATAAGCTAAGGTTTGGTTTCCACAAGTTTTTTAGTCCCTAGATGTGGATTCGTTTCGCCCAAAACGGGTCAACGTGATTTCGCTCTTATGCCCCTGCACTAACCAGGATATTGTTACCTGTGCCCGCCTCAAATGCCTTGATCTCGTGTTACGTAAGCTGGCCGTATTAGTCGCTGTCTGAGATAAGTACCACTATGCTAGTCGTGCACTCATTGGAGAGGCTAGAACCGATTTGTTAGTTAGCTGAAGTCTAGTTTCCGACTGGAGGCGAATTCCGCTTTCCTTGCGATTTTCTCTTCGATTTGCAAGAAACTGTGTGAAAAGCTTCAACTTCTCTTTCGCAGCAAAGTGCAGAGCGAAGCGGGATTGCTTCAGTGAAGAAAAACAAAAATTCTGCCGAACGGGTAGGACAGGGTCATCGGTACCTAAGGCGCTGGATCCTAAGGGAACTAGATGTGTTGTGTCAGGGTAGCCGGTCATCCCGCCAGTTCCGTGAGAAAGAGGTTCATTCTGACCCATAACTACACTGTCAGATGTTTCTTAACACACAACACAAGGATGCGCGGTTTCAACAGACAACACTTGGGATGTTATCTGTTGTGTTCGAAAAGTTATGCCTGAAATGTTATGCATAACAAGTATTACCAGGAAGAACCGAAAAAATGCAAAAAAAAAACATCTTCTGAATTTTCCTGCAACATGACGACAAACAAAAAATTTAGCAGATGCTTTTTTGGCGGTTTTGTGTCTGTTCCTGGCAATGCTTGTTATGCATAATATTACATTAAAAATAATTATTTACTTACTTACATGCATAACGTTTTCAGACACAACAGATAAATCCGAAGTGTTGTCTGTTACGCATGTCTGTTGAAACCGCGCATCCTTGTGTTGTCTATTATGAAAGTTCCGACAGTGTACAACACTAGTTGCGAGAGGGTCTACCTTCACTTGACTGCCATTGTCGCGAATTGGCTATTTTCTTTTAACATTTTGTGCATTTTTTCAGCTTCCGCATTCAGTATTCACTAAAGTGACCGATGGATGTTTCCCAGCCATTGCCCCAGTGTTGTGTGTGTTAGAAGATGGCGTAAACTACCGGCTGAATTCGACAGATCAGCTCCTTGCTGCATGTAAGGTAAGGAGAGCTCGAAGTCTCTGTGTTAAGCTCCCCTCAGACTGACACGTAAAGACTTAACGTCGCGCTTCCGTAATCCGCTTACATTGTGTCGACTCTTCACGCCTGCAGCGGACCCTTTCAGACTGATGTAGGCGTCAGTAATTTCTCTTTCTTGTGAATTTTCTATCGCTTTCATCGATTCATTCTCATAAATCCAAGGTCTCTCACGGACAAACTACGGCAAATCTCAGGGCAAATCTTCTAATCAAGCAAATCCGTTTTGTTTAATTTCTTCTTCCTCTTCTTGAGTTGTCTTACGCGACAAAGAACTACGAAAGCTTTTTACGTCGACTTAACAGCCGTAAGGGTCTCGATGTCGGAACCTTTTTGGGATCCCAAAACGTAAGTGGAGGGATACCTATGACATCGCAAAAGTTGTCCGTCTGTCCGTCCGTCCGTCCGTCTGTAAGCACGATAACTCTCAAAGGGAACGAGATATTTTGATGAAACTTGGTGTGAGGATTCGTTGGGTCGTCGAACCAGTCAAGTTCGTAGATGGGCTTTGTAGCCCTACATTTAGGGGTGGGGGAGGGGTTTCGAATTAAGGGGCAAACAAAATATTTTGAAATAGCTAATGTGATAGTCGATTACGGGGTAAGAAGACATGCTGAACACGATGGTGAAAACCATTTTGTCATCGAACAAGTAGTTCGCCCGGAATCCGGCCAAAACCGGAAAGTTTGTTAAAAGTAAAAGTTTTATTTTAAGTTGATTAGATGTTCGATTTAGGGGTAGGAATACATGCTGAAGACGATGGTGAAAACCATTTTCTCGACGGACAAGTAGTTCGCCCGGAATCCGGCCAAAACCGGAAAGTTTGTTAAAAGTAAAAGTTTTATTTTAGGTTGATTAGATGTTCGATTTAGGGGTAGGAATACACGCTGAAGACGATGGTGAAAACCATTTCCTCGACGGACAAGTAGTTCGCCCGGAATCCGGCCCAAACGGGAAAGTTTGTTAAAAGTAAACGTTTTATTTTAAGTTGATTAGATGTTCGATTTAGGGGTAGGAAGACACGCTGAAAACGGTGGTGAAAACCATTTTCTCGGCGGACAAGTAGTTCGCCCGGAATCCGGCCCAAACCGGAAAGTTTGTTAAAATTGAAAGTTTTAGTTGAAGTTGATTAGATGTTCGATTTAGGGCAAGAAGACATGCTGAACACTTGAGTGAAAACAATTTTCTATCCGGACATGTAGTTCGCCCGGAATCCGGTCAAAACTGGAAAATTGGTAGAAGTTAAAGTTTTATTTCTATTTGATTAGATAACCGATTTAGGGTAAGAAGAGATGCTGAATCGGTCTGTGACAATCACATTTTACCGGACATATAGTTCGACCGGAATCGGGCTGGAGTCGGAAAATTTGTTATAAGTTAAATTTTTATTTGAAGTTGATTAGATGTTCATTATTGGGGAGAGAAGATACCCTGAGTTAATTTTCTTTCATTTTTTCGCCAGACAATTAGTTCTGGAGTTTGGCCGAAATCGGGAAATTGGCGGTAGTGGCAGGAAGTTTTTCTCAGATGATTAGCTATTTGGCCTTAATCTGTTTCTGAATTTTAATTTTGAAAATGTTCAAGGAGTCTGGCGATGACTGGATCTGGCTAAGACAAGACCCAGTTGTCTGGATCAGATATTGAATTTTTGGGATCCCATCGAAACCTTTGGTCTTGTTTGACAGTGAGGTTAACATTGCAAAACAAGGCTCTGAACATCGACATTTGAGAAGGAAGAAGAAGAAGAATTAACCAGAGCAGGGAGCAGGGGTCCTGTCGTAAGGATCAGAAGATAAGTCCTGACTCTACTCGTTCGTCGCGATGTGAAAGGAGTGTGTAAGAGCACTACCGAGCATTCCCGGCCAGCTCAAACCCAAATCACGGAGCTTTTATCCAAGATCCTAGGCTTCCAAATGTACATGCAAGCTTTTTCTTCCAGCAAAGAATAGCCCAATACAGAATGCCACAACTGCACAAACAAATTCACAAACAACTTCTTCCAGGTTGTTAAATGCCGAGTATCCAAACCCTGGTGCTAACCTCCCATCATTCTGCCTCGTTGTGCACCGAAGCCGTGATTCCCAAATTTGTTCCTTCTAAATAATAAATCCTGAATGAATAATCAGTAATAGCTAGCATACTTGTCCGTTTCAGACATCATACTGGAAACGGTTCCTTCTTTCGGTTTATAGCTTACCATACTTGCTCTAAGTTATTTGCTGTTTTCGATGGGGATGTCTAAGCCTAAAATCTTGTCTGGTCTGGATCACGATAGTGGGTTAGCTTGTATAAAGTAAGAGCTTAAAGACACAGAAAACTTAGAGTACGCAACTTTCGGCCATCAAACCGACCTGGGGGGCTTAGATAAAGATACAGGGACTTATTGTCGACAAGACCCCCTTCCTTGTTATCTCGAACCCCCTCCTTAGTGTTCCCAAAGCTAGCTGGCAGGCCCTTGCCCCTTATGCACTGTAAAAGTTCACATTTGGCCGTGTTTCGGCCATAGTATCGGGGTAGTAGTCAAGAGGCCGTGCGTTCGATTCCTGCTCCCGGCACACAAACCTTTTGCTTTTTTTCTACTAACTCAAAAGTCGAATTCTCGGAAACTGCTCGGAAACTGCAATGGTCGTAACGAGAATTTTTCTCACTCTCAATATCGACTCAGGGTACATTCTCGATATGTCAGCTAGCTCCCCGAGTCGTTTGAGTCAAGTTTTCTGTTCCGTTAAAATGCGTGTCAAAACGTGGACTTCTTACTAACCTTCAACTCGTACTTTATACAAGCTAACCCACTGTGGGTTCTGGGGGTCCAGAACAAACAGGATTTTAGGCTTAACACACCTCCATCGTAAACAGCAACTAACTTTGAGCAAGTATGGCAGTCTATAAACTGAAAGAAGATATTCAAAATACCGGAAGAATGAATTGTTTCCAGTATGGTGTCTGACACTGACAAGTATGGTAGCCATTACTGATTATTCACTGAGGATTTATTATGTAGAATGAACATATCTGGGAATCACGGCTTCGGTGCACAACCCGATGAAAAATTTGTAGCCTGTGTAGTAGTATGGTAGTAGTACGAAAACGCTGCATGTAATACTATGTAATAGCAAAGAATACGATCATTTAATGTGATAGTATTGACCAGTGATGACTGGTCCAATCTTACACAGTAGTATCCAGTAGCATACTATCTTGCCATAGTAGCATCCATTCTTTATAATAGTAGCATATTAGTATGCAGTAACACGGTAGCCTTGAAGTAGAAGCATGTAGTAACATCGTTAGTACTGCATGCAGCTTTTTCGTACTACTTCATAGTACTATTTTGAGATAACTTTTTCATGGGGAACAGAGAGCAGATTTGGTTTCAAGCAAAAACATAGTATTTTGAGGCTGTCTTGAACTACCCGAAGAAGTGAATTCTTGTGCAGTTTTTGCCATCACACGACCCGATCAAAACTTTTCGAAAACTATTTGTATGAAGCTGTAAGCTTTATTATCTTACATCAGTAACTGTTGCCACTGCATGCTACTGCAGCAAGACTGGACGCCACTGGGTTTGAATTCTTAATATCATCCCAGTCCGAAGCACAGTTAAATGGAAGTTTTACTACTACATTTTTAGTAGTCTACTTTTTTCATCAATACCATATGTAACTTTTCCATACAATTACACACTGTCATCGGGGAATGTAGTTGGTCTCGAGCACTTCGAGCCCGTCCTTAAATTTGGAATTACAGGCTTGCAGTAGGTATAGGATCTAGTCCCGAGGCTCCTATTAGGCTACAGGGGTACCTGACCTAGTTTTTACACTACCTCAAATTTTGCCGCGAAAGTGTTAAATGAAATGTACATGTTGTAGCCTACCGAGAGTCAGGA
This sequence comes from Branchinecta lynchi, assembly GCA_023053575.1. Lineage (NCBI taxonomy): Eukaryota > Metazoa > Arthropoda > Branchiopoda > Anostraca > Branchinectidae > Branchinecta > Branchinecta lynchi. The sequence continues at coordinate 12,251,064 of JAKZAP010000017.1, read as the reverse complement.
GGGAAAATATGACTTTTTTGAACTGGCATGTGTCGAAAAATATTCAAATTCTGTGCCTTTTCTTTGTTTCTAAGCTGCCTTTCTAACTCTACTTTTTCATCATTTTGTAGTCAATCGAGGTAAGGTTAGAATGACGGGATCTTGTTTGAAAAGAAAAATATGTTCAACTAGAAATATTGAAGCAACGGATTGTTTATCCACTATGTAAACCAATGAATTAGTTTAAGTCTAGTATGTTTGTCATATTTGTTGTTTCCTTTTTAAGCCAGATAGATTATTCTGAAGGAAAGACTTCTCTGGAATTTTGAAATCTTGTCTGAGGTTGGATACCCCTCCTGTATATTTTATCTAAAGCTTCTAAAAGGGAATTTTCCCTAGCACATATGCATACATAACAAACACCTACGTAATGCATTTGCCTCCGCAGTTAAACATGTTCACTTTCGAAAAATAATTAGGGAAGTATTTCTAGTTTCGATGGCTCCCTCCCTAGAATCCAGGTCATTATTTTCACTCCCCAGCGATCAATCTGTCGTAACGATCAAACTATTCCGTTAAACCCGGAAGGTGTGCGACCTTGTGTTTCGTCTTCGATCTTATCTTCCTACGCTAGAAAGCACCTGGTTCTGCCGTGTGGTAATACGATAACAACAACAGTCGCGAAATCAGAGCATTAACCCACTGAGCGAATCATAGAGCTTTATTTACATTGGACCAGAGGGGTTAGAGTTAGAGATGCTTGCTTCCTATGGAGTTGATAATAGATTAACAGTTTTAACGGAATGAAAATGACAGAGACTGGGGGGCGAGAGAACGTGATAATGGGGACGTGACTTCAGAGCTGTACGTTTTATTTTCTGTTTCAGATACTTTGTTTGTTAGTCTGCTAAGACGAACAACAATGTAGTACTGCTGAAATAATTTACTGAAGAATAAATAGTAAATTTGGAATCGATAAAAATCGCTTATCGGGCAGTTCGCTGTTTACTGAATTATAGTATATAAAAAAGAAAATAACAAGAAAACTCAATAAGGCTTAATGTGGGTGAATAAGGCAAGGCAACTTAAAACACTTCATACTTGACAAGGTTTATTTATGCTAGCGAATTCTGCGTAAATTGAAGTGCTATAGCTAGCGGGGCTCATCTGTATTTTCGCCCGTAAATATTAACTTCCCTGCAGTGTCATGTCTTTTTACTTCAGTCACATCATAAAAACTGCTGGACTGTCATGACTGACTTCTTCCTCTCTCCTGGTCTGGAAAGATTAATCTCTATGGCTTTGTTTCTTTACACGTGCTCAGGTCATGGACCCCGTTGCGTTATTCGGGGTTTGTAAACAACATAATACGTCACTAACGGTAAACTTGTATCATTTTGGCCCGAAGAGATTGGAGATAGATTTGCATCAGGGAGAATGTCAGGACGTGATAGATAGGTGTGGGTGGAAAAGGAAACGGAGAGGGGCTAGGCGTAAGGTAAGGGTGACTTCCGGGCTAACATTCCTGATGCCCACGATCACAATGTCCACAATTCATAATCCCGACGGCTCAAAATGCCCACGGTTCAGAATGCCCACGATTGAATTGTTTGAGGTGGTCAGTCCGTAGTAAACTGGAATTAAGGGTCAATTATCAGTTTAAGGAGTAGATGGAGTACCAGAATGGCGATACTCGTATGCTAAACTGGTACAATCTCAGTTACTACAATTGTAAAAAACGAACTGAATCCGAAACAGCGATATTGAAACTTTTCTTTCCTTAGTTGTTTCGCTTTCTGAGTTGGAGTAATTTTACACGACATAACAATTCTGGACTGACCCAACAAACAATACGAAAACAAAAAAAAATCAATACCTTTTCCATGGTTATCCTGTCCGTTATAATGTCGTTGTCCGTTGTCCCAGGATCATATTGTCCCTCCCCTGTGGACAGTTTAAGCCGTCGGCATTTTGAACCAGGACGACTCTCGGGACGACTTTAATCTCACCGGTGGGCATTATGTTTTGTCGGCATTTTGGATGATTTCTGGGTCTTCGCACTTGTTAGCATTTTGACTCGTGGGCATTTTGAACCGTGGGCATTCTGGATCGTGGGCACTTGGACAGTGGGCATTCTGAGCGTGGACAAAAAGATCGTGGTGATCTTGGGAACCATCGGACGTTGGAGGTGACGTCCATTTGGTCATGTGACTATGCTAGGATAGTGGTGCAACGACTGGTCGTGTATCCTTCCACCATTTGTTCTTTCCCAGATTGTGATTTTCACAACAAATCGATGTAGGAACACGATGCTGATAGTTTCAGCCTTCCTGTATCTGTACCAGCTCTGATAACCCGACAGAGACATAATTTAACTACCGAGTTCCGTTTTTTGCCAGATTCCAACGAATAAAGCCGAACTAAAGACTGTAGGAAAAATAAGCCGGGAAACTTGTTTGCTTGTCTGCTAACCCTTTCTGTACACTGCAAACACCCAATACAGAAATGTTGAAAATTCCCTACAAAATTTTCGTATGGGTATGGCGATAAGGTAAGGTAGGAAGGTTTTGGATGCCGGAAGGATGGTGTTTAGTAGTGGGAGAGAGTGGAAGGAAGGGGTTCTCACGGGCTTCCTTCTCCCCATATACTAAACCGCCTCGGCCGAGTTGGTCTCGGGTCGGAGGCAAACAACTCTTCCAGAGGCCACACAGCACTGGAAATATTAGATTGGTAAACAACTTTTCCAGAGACCACACAGCCTTGGAAACACTAAATAGTCAGACAACCCTTTCAGAGGGAACACATCAGCCTTAGAAGTATCAGATGGGAGCACAACCCTTTTTTAGAGATCACACAAACATGAAAATACTTTAGGGGGGAGGTCCAGTGGTTCGCCCCAACAAATTCGGAATAGACATAGACCAGAGGTTAAAGCCTATCAAAATCGATTATTTACGTGTGTGGGGGGGGGGGTCGAACCCTCTAAACCCCCTGGATACGGCCCTGGCCGCTAGTACCCGCAAATCATTACCACCACCCAACTTCTGGTCTGCGGCCGATTCCGGCCATTATGGGGTCCGACAGGGAAACAAAGTATGTAATTCGAATCAACTCTTGTCCCTGTTTCGGTGCCTTTAACAGAAGCACGAAATTAATTTGATGACCCTTTCAATGTTGTTTCGGAATAAAACGGTCATAATATAAAAATTCTTGGGCATCTGTGCATCCATACTTTAAGTTTATCAAACTCGGATAGTGCAGTAGACTTCAGAGAAACTTTCTGTCATTGTCAAAATCAACAGTCTGATTAGCTAGGGTAAAATGTATTTTTTTAGTGGAGTGTTCCTTGGAACTATCCACTATTGCGAGCGCTCTAGCAGTTTTCGGCTTTCTGTTTCCGGTTTTCACCGTATTTTGTGGAGCTCATAACTCGTGAACCAGTGCAAGTATAAAATTCAAGCTTGGTACAAGTTAGTATTGGGGTCTAGTTGTGCATTTTGGAGGTTCCGACCCGGTGCAGGGGCAACTGGGCCCAGATTGCCCGGGAGTAAAGTTCGTTACCGGTGATAGGAATGAACAGGTATCAAGCTGAAACTTGGTAGGTTTGTGAGCATTGGGGTCTCTTTCTTCTTTTTGCAGGTCCCAAAACCCACCCCCACTTGGTTCAAGGGCAATTGGTCCGAGATTGCCCATATTTTAATGTTTTTAACTCGACAAAAAAACTGGAGGTAAGGCGGTGAAATTCCTTTGTGCTTTTAGATCATAGGGGTTGTGGAAATGTATGTGGAGTTGAACCACCCCCCAACCCTCCCCGTTCATGGGCAAGTGGGCCCAAATTGCCCATCAAGAAAGTGTTTGACCCGTGAATGGAATTAGACTCTAAGCTGGTATACTTGAGGGAAAAGAGGTGTAAATACGCATTTTGATGGGTCTCGCACCCCCCCTTTTCCTTCCGTGCATGGTCAGCTGGGCCCAGATTTCCCATGAGTTAAGTTCGTCTGTGACAGGTCTCAAGTTCGACTCTTGTATATTTGGGGAGATATATGTATGGATGAGGAGCAACAAATAAGACGACGCGACGTGCTTTAATCTATTTATTTATTAATATAAAAAGACGTTAAGCAGAAGCTTCTCTCTACAAGCATATAATTTTTACGACGTTCTTCAACACTACACTATACACTTATGAACATACCCTAAACATAATCTTGAATGAACAGTTGGAAACTGGACTGTTCTGTCATATGATCGATGATATTCCGTTCTTAATGAATTGTGACAAAGGGGGTGGGATTTAGTTTATTGCACTTGTAATTACCTTGCTATGGAAAAGAGGTTTAAAGGGTTGGACTGGCTGGCAGACCATTGCTGAAACTCAAGCTATTCGTGCAAGATCTTCAGCATTTCTTGGAATTTATACTTGCTGTTTGTTTACATTTAAAGCTTTTAATGTGGGATGATTACAAATCAGGTTATTTCAATACTTGTTTGGTTACTGGGGATGTGGAATATCTTGGCTCTAAAGCTGTTTGTGTATAAAATGTGATCAACATTTACTTTCACGCTCGACGTCTGAGCGCTCGCGCACTTGTTTACATCTTCTTTGTGACTCCTCAAGGGGCACTCCGACAACTTTGACGTGTACTTTGACCTGAAGTATCGTAAATCTTGAAGTGGTTCAAGTATTTTTTATAAATAGTGAACTGATCGACAAAAATGCTCCTCAGCCGGAATTTGAACCCAGGACCCTCTGCTTACAAGGCAGTCACTCTACCACTGAGGTACTACTGAGCTTCTTAAAGTACGTATCGGCACCTTGACAGGTTGCGTATTTAATCACATAAACCTAGAAATTTATATAACACAACGAAGAGAAATTTAAAAATTTTGATTCAGTATAGTATTTGCAAACTTTTCACTGCGTATAGTAGTTGAGCGTGACCTGAGAAAAAATACGGTCGCGCTCATTTGACACAGATAACGCTTTGACCGACCACGCGCCAATGGATGTTTTGAATTTCGTTTCTGTCAAATGAAGCGTGGACGCACCCTTGTTCGTCAGTCACGCTCGGTTCTATCAAGAATAAATAATCTGGTAGAACCTCCGTCTCATGCATCCGATACCCCGATAAAACTGAGTGGAGCTAGAGGTACATATGCTGTGAGGTGTGGGTTGATACCGGTCTACTTCCGTCTTCGCCGTTGCGCATACCAGATGAAAAAAAATAGTAGGATGCGTGCAGGGGTGGAGAACCCGGTCTCCAGCAAGTTAGACATGACGTCACAATGGTAGACAACCAATCCGCTGTAAAGGATGACTCAGACGGCGTTCGTTGTACCGCATTACAGCTGTTTGTAGAGGTAACACATTACGATGTTCCACTACCACCCTCACTTACCCGCCGCCTATACACGCTACCCAAGCCTTCAGTGTACGGTTGATTTTCCGTGCACGGCAATAGCTCCTCCGCTCGTTTACATCGAGTAGGGTATCAGAATATATTTGAGTCCGCATGGTCGTATTACAGAGATAGGGAGACCTAGGTCCTTGTAGACTATTTGTACTTCTTTCTACACAATCAAAGGCATCCTGTCCACCTGCCATTTTCATGGCATTCGATCACTAAAAATGAAGCGAAAATACTTTAGGATGGTCAGCTCGTGAGGGAAGGAGAGAGATAATAACTTAAAGATCGTTAACAAATTGCTAACTGTTGTTAACTTTTTGGATTTTACGTTTCTGATTTCGCAATTTAAGCTCCGTCCACCTACAATTTCCGTTACAGAGCTTAACGATTGTTAAGTATTTTATAACGATGGTCGGTGAGCATCGTTACAAAATAGTTAATAATTGTAGAACTGGGAAAAGTATACGATCGTTAAAGCTGCAGTTAGCTCCGCCCCTAAAGTTGACAATTGTTAACAATTGTTAAGTTTGTGGAACGCAACCTTTGTCTTTTCTTTTCAGACTCTACTATCGCTACTGAAGTATTCTCGCTTGCAAGGAGGCCTGACGATATTGGATCCAGTGGCTGAAGCTGCCATCGTTTCTAACGCCGCCAAAAAAGCCGCCTCTTTTCGGGAACACGGTGGACTCGATCTTCTTATCCTCGTCCTTCTTTCCTTCAAATTACCAGAAGAAGGACAGGAATCGGCATTAACATCGGAACCTGAAGGAAGGAAAAGTGAGTTCTTAAATGAGGGTCTAAAACACTTTGAATGGCTTTTGACCTTACCTTAGACCTTAGTTCCTCCAGAGCCGTCGGTGGCGCATAGGGCGTCGACAAAGTCTCTCCATTCATCCCGCATTGATGCCGCAGCGGTGACGTGTTCCCATTCAGGTAGTAGTGAGGTACCACTTACCAGCCGTCCCCACATCTCATTCTTATGTTCGCCTCAACATGTTTTCTGGGCGGCCTCACCTGGGGATGTCTACTGACACTCTTCTCGATTTTTAACAAGAACGGTCTGCACGGACATGACTTCAACCTGAGTGGCTGGCAATGTTTTTAAAGACGTTGGTAGATGGCCTTTTCAAAACAGATTGATGGCCTGATGAACGCCTTTCCATCTGAAATAGTTTAGAGTGACACCGTCGACACCTTCAACAATTCCCTGGACAACCTGCAAGCTGAACAAAAAATGTATGATTAAAAGTGTTTTAACTTAAGAGGTCACTGGCGTATTTTTTTCTTTAAATATTATTATGATTGTATTAATCAATTCCCTAGACAACCTGTACGCCGAGAAAAATGTATGATTTAAAGTGGTTTAGCTTAAGAGGCCAATGGTTTATTTTTGGTATAATATTATTATATTTTATTAATCTTGGCTACGTGTGGAGTCTAAACCGACTTGTGCTGTAGATACCGTTGGCTTCAGTAGAATTGGAACATAGATTGATATCTGAGAATCCTTCTATTGGACCGGGCAGTGCCTAGGCTCTTCGCCGACGCCCAGCAGCGATGTCGGGAAAAGTGGAATCTTGAAGTTGAAGAGGAAGTGTACTTTGTTCGGGGAAAAATGTTGTCAGCCAAACAGCCGATCTAAGTTCTCATAATTAGTGATGCTTTGAAGGATAGGCTGTGAGATCGTTCTGAAGATAAAAGTGAATGAATGGCATAGCTATGGGGCTTAGGTAAACATAGAAATATAAAATTGCCTTCAACCACCATTGCCGGGCCAAGCTTTCTTGTTGATTGCCAGTTTTGTCGCACAAATTTGAGAACGTTCATTATTGCAGGTTGTTCTGTTCCAATTAATCATTACTTCGAAAAAATTCGCATTTATTCATTTAAACAGGGTTTTGCCTCCATGTGACATCTTATACTCGATCGAATTGCGAAGTTCAGTCAATATGTCATATTTTATTTGATGTTCTGTTTAGTGATGAGAGTATGCCAAGAAGCCGCACTATACAAAGTGCTACGTCCAACCCAACCTGATGGACTTCAAAACTAATTAGATGCGTAGAAATGATTTGAATTCGAGCGGTTGGTGCTGCAATAAGCACATTGGAAGGACTTCCTTCCAGAGTTCCAGAACAGTTGTTCGACGTGTTCGTCCTTCCGTCTCTAATGATTTCTCTAAAATGATTTCTAATCAGTCAATGCCCGAAAGAACTCACTGATCAAGACCAAAGCTTTCGATGGATCCCAAAAATCTAATATTTGATCCAGACAGTTGGGTCTTGTATTCGCCAGATCCAGTCTTTGCCAGGCTAATCCTCAGAGGAAATCAAGTTCAGATATACCTCGATAAGCCATATCTGTTTTGACGGTACTGACCGAAACTTCCTGCTTTACTTCTGCCAAATTTCTGGTTTCGGCCGAACAGCAAAAAAAAAAAAAAAATCAGAAACAAATTTAACGTGTCTCCATATCCCTATACAGAACATCTAATCAATTTCAAAGAAAACTTTTGTACGGGTAAAAATGTATTGTCATATACAGACTCAGCGTCTCTTCCTACCCTTAAGTCACTCCTTCCTACCCTTAAGTCTGTCCTCTAATCAACTTCAAATAAAACTTTTGCTTTTAAAAAATTTCCGGTTTTGGCCAGATTCCGGGCGAACTAATTTTTCCTGGTAGAAAATGCTTTCCACATAAGTCTTCACCATGTCTTCTTGCCCTAAATCGAATGTTTAATCTAGACCCCGGCGCCGCGCCGAAAACGACCGCGACGCCGCCGATTTGACCCCGGCGGCGCCGCCGCCGAAAATCCAGTGGCGCGCCGAACACGCCGCCGCGGTGTCGGCGTGACTACGCCGCCGACAGCTTTATCGGCGTATAGCTTTTTTTTTTTTACTTCCGAGCTCGGGTTTTAGAGATTTGAGAACATACAGTAGGGATAAAGCTTCATGTTGAAAGACTGTTTCTCGCTAAAATTCAAAAGTTCTCCCACCTGTGGCTTAGTTTCATTCAGACACAGTTTAGATCAAGTGGATATGAGCTTTTCTGTGAAGGATTTCGGGCATCAGCCAATTGAAAAGTTCAAAGTCAGTACAAACAGTGCAAGGAAAAGCCATGCATGGAAATTTTTTGGAGATCTGCAGTGCAGTGTGGGCGCAGAACTCAAGGTAGTTGACTCTGGCTTTGTATATTGCAAACTGTGTCTCCATCAGTCGCAAAAAGTGGACAAAAATGCTCCCCTTAAAAAAGTGTATTCGTGTATCATACGTTACAAAAACTCTGTCAGCACAACAAATATGGTTTTGCATCTAAAAGCTGCCCATGCCAACGAAGAGACAGTCCAGAAAACTTTTTACCTGGAAAAGGAGCAAGCAGCTCAAGTTAAAGACAAAGAGAGTGGAAGCAAAGTCCCAGCTAAGACAGAGAATTCAAAAGTGTCTGATTTTTTTGTTCCAAAAAAGAGGCAACGCTCTTCTCTTCAGATGTCTACATCTGAAAAGCACCTCTTTGGACGAGATATTGCTCTTTTTTGCTGTAGGGATCTGCAGCCATTTGGGATAGTCAACCAGCCTGGCTTCAGAGATTTTCTTCAGAAATATGATGTTATCGGAAATGGCAAAAATGATATTCCATCTGAAAGAACACTGGCGAAAAGTGCCCTACAGGACATTTATGATAAATCTTTCTCTCTGATTAAAAATCTGGTTACTGATCCCAAAGAGATCATGGATGGAGCAGGAACTTTAGCTATTGATATTTGGACTGATGGCCACAGGCGCCTTGGATACCAATGTCACAGACTTGTGTACCTGGATTCGAAGTTTCAAATGAAAGGTGTGACTCTGACAACATCATGTCTGAATGCAGAGAAACATACAGCAGAAAATATTAGAAAAGAATTCAGAGCATGCATGAAGCTTTTCGGAATAGAAGGTATGTACTCATATTTTATTTGTAATTCTGAATACACAAGCTCTGCCATTTTAGCTGAACTTTTTCTGAAAAAAAAAACTACAAAAGTATCATATTAGTTAATCCAGAGCTTATCACATCACTTGATCATCAGTTAATGATTGATTTTGAGTTAATAGCCTAAAGGATTCGCTTACCTGTTCTTCTTAGACAAAGTGAAAAAACCAGGGCATAACTAGTTAGTTCAAGTGCTTGAGGCAATCTGGAAAGTAATGGGGTGAGCATACCAGTTTAACCATGAAAGCCCATGTTAAATTCAGATGAGCTTCTACCTCTGCACCTGCTTCATGCACATGTCAGATTGCCTCAAGCACCTCTACAAAGATTTTTCAGAATCAGAACCAGAAAATATTTAAGTTTCAAGGGTCTTTATTTATAACAAAACTGTCGCCTAATCCTTTTCTTAGCCCATCAGGTAGTTAACACATGGGAGGCTAAGCTAAAACTTGTACAGAACAACCTAATCTGTACAATGTATTATATAGAATTGTGTTATATTTTGATAAACAGAATGTAGATTTTCAGCTTTTTGTGAAGTCTTCGGCACAGTACAGTAACTGGGAGTCTGGGACATACTGTTTGTGGTATCTGTCTCTACCTGTCTCCTCTTCATCTAGAGAGGCGCAACATTTTGCCTGCAGTTTTGAGTTGTTGTTTTTCTTCTGGCTATTTGACAGTAAATCACTAGCAGTAAGCTAGTTGCAGTTCTTCTGTAATTCTGCAAAGGTCGAAAAACTATTAAAGAGAGACCATAACTAGCGGGGATCAGCATCGTTTATTTTATTTTTATGTTTTTTCTGCAGGCAAGCATCTTACTCTGGTTCACGACAGAGGTGCAAATATTGTGAAGGCATGCTACCTTGACAGAAGCGAGTCAGGTTCGAGGGATTGTTTGGCCCATGGTCTCCACAACCTTATAACAGTGGATGGGATTTCCAAGGTTGCGGAGGTTCAGAACCTTGTAATCAAAAGTCGAGAAATCGTCAAAAGCCTTGTGTACAGAGGAGCAGAACTTGGAAAAGAGATTGCTGATTTGAGGTCAGAAGACTTTTTTGTAGTTGAATCTATTTCGCAAGTTGCAGAGATTTTAGAAGCTGACGAAAGCATCCCAGTTTATCAGGTAGCGTCTGAGCTTCAAAGCACACCGCCTCCAACGTTTATTCAGCCGCGAAGTTTGTCCCGTGATTTGCCAACACGTTGGAGTGCCACTTACCTGATGCTGAAAAGCTTGAAAAGCCACATATCTGCTGTCAACATCCTCCTTGGTAGATTGGGAAAACGCGAGCTAATATTTGACGACGACGAACTTAACCTTCTCACAGAACTCAACAAGCTGCTAGGCAGCTTTGCTGAAGCGGTTGAAACTCTGGAAGGTGAGCAGTATCCAACGCTTAGTCTTGCTCTTCTGTTCAGGGCTGTACTTAGAGAAAAGCTCGAGATTTCCGATGACGACAGCTTTCCTATCCAGGAGCTGAAAAGATGTTTAGCGACAAAATATGAATACCGAATGCCGCGTGACGATGACATGGTTTTAGCCGCTCTTCTAGACTTTCAGGTGTTTCAGATTAAAGAAATAGATGAACATCTTAGTGTGAAAGATATCTCGAAGCGAGAGTTCCTCTACCATGCTGTGAAAAATAATGTTAAAGCCTGTGATATTGCTGTGTTCTGTGACGAAAGTCCTGAAGCCAAACAAGTTGTAGTTGCCAATGTTGAACCGAATAGTGACGAAGATTGCGCCTCTGAAACTGATGACCCCTGTTCCAAGAAACCACGACAGAGTAGGGTAAGAACCCTTGCCAAGAGGTTTGCGTCAGCTGCGTCGTCTGACTCCGACGCTCATGATGAAATAATTCGGCGCCAAATCGATCTGTACCTGACGCTTGCAAGTGAAAGCGCAAGAAGCAAACCCTGGAGCGCACTCGAATTTTGGAGGACATACTCTGGCCAAATCCCTTGGATTGCCGCACTAGCTCGCAAAAAGTTGTCCCTTTCTGCCACAAGTGCCAGTGCGGAAAGATCTTTTTCAATCACGGGCATCATTTTGAGTCATAAACGAGCGATGATTGCTCCTCACAGGGTCAATTTCATCCAGTTTGTACATGATAATTATGGTCTCTGCAAATCGCTCGAAGATCCTCAAATACCGTAGCTATCTGTGAAAACCGCGATCCTTCTCCGTGAAGGGATCCGATCGATGATCTGAATATTTCCTTACTCACTTACCATTGCCACAGAACTAAAGTCGAGGGCTTTTTTTTGTGTTGATTTTTGGTCAGTCTGATTTGTGCAATCTGGATCTTGTGCACTGTGATGGTATCATTGTGATCAGTAGTAATAGTCTTTGGCCCTGAATGAATCTGGGGCTTGATTTGAGCTTTTGTGTGTAAGCCACTACCGCGTAGTTGAAGCTGAATAAGTTTTCTAGTTTGTCAGTTTTACAGCAAAGGTTACTTTTAGTTTTTGTTTCTTTTTGGACTCAAATTGCGAATGGGCACGTCCGGACGCGGGGTTGAGAGTCGAGTTGCTATCTGTAGAATCGAAGTCGATTCCTTTTTTCTTTGTTTTACTTACCTTCGAAGTCAGAGCGATTATTAAGATTAGCTCAAACATCTCATAGGCTCGAACGGAAAAGTATGAAACGAACGAATGTCTGTTCAACTCACGAACTCTCACACACGAAACCCGTGTGCTATCATAATTTACAGTCAGGCTCTTCTGTTTCAGGAGATATTTGTTTTTCAGAACTTCAGACCTGTGCGTTGGCAGACTTTGTTTGTTGATCTCGTGGGGTAGTACTGTCGCCGCCATAAAAAACGGACACTTGAAATCCCACAAGGAAAAAGTAAATCTCCTTGAAAATGCTCTCAGAACCTCAGAGTTTACCTGTTTGGGAAAACAGGTAAACAATAAGCGAACTGGTCTGTATGCATAAACGATATCTTTGTAAGTTCCGAAAAGGCATACACCATAGTGTTAACGAGAGCCAATTTCCTCCTTATGGAATTTCAAGTGTCAGTTTTTTGTGTCGGCGATAGTACATCAGTGTCAATATTTATTTGGTCACTTTGCAGAGATTGCCCATTTTAGTTGATTAAAAAATAAGAAAAAAAATGCCTTTTCTAGAATATCCTAGGCACTGCAATTCCCAAGATGGCAAGGACAGTGCCATCTTCAAGTACTGCACGCGTACGGTCCCAAGCAGCCGCGCTGGGAACCGGTGAGATTTCTTTCAGCAAAAGAACTGAAGAGTGGTCTTCGCAAGCTCGCCATAATAAACGAAATTTTTATTATTGTGATTCAGCTCTGATCTGATGAGCCATGCTGAGGAAGATAATAACCTCAGGATCTAGCTAGTTACAAAGAAATTTTATTAGCAAAAATAACACACTTCTTCAGACTTTCTCGGGCTTACGTACACCTTCTCGGGCTTACGTACTTAGAGATGGCACTTATGGTGTGGCTATTCGTTCGTAAGTGAAGCTGCGCGTTCCGGAAGAACCAGTATTCTAACACGACCAAAATTTACCATTTTTTAGTGTTTTTCTATATTGGTCGCATTTATTTTCGGAAACGCCGACCTCTGCCGGCGGCGGCGCCGATTTCGTATCGGCGGCGCCGCCGCCGAAAAATTTTCGGCGGCGCTGGCGCGCCGCCAAACGCCGATATTTTTTCCGGCGACGCAGCTGATTTTAGTATTCGGCGCGGCGCCGGGGTCTAGTTTAATCAACTTCAAACGAAACTTACTTTTAACCAACTGTCCGTTTTTTGCCGGATTCCGGACGAACTAGTTGTCCGGTGAGAAAATGGTTCTCACCATCGTGTTCAGCATGTCTCTTCTTATCCTTAAATCTGTCCTCTAATCAACTTCAAATAAAACTTTTGCTTTTAAAAAATTTCCGGTTTTGGCCAGATTCCGGGCGAACTAATTTTCCGGGTAGTAAATGCTTTCCACATAAGTCTTCACCATGTCTTCTTGCCCTAAATCGAATGTTTAATCAACTTCGTGAAACTTACGTTTAAACAACTGTCCGTTTTTTGCCAGATTCCGGACGAACTAGTTGTCCGGCGAGAAAATGGTTCTCACCATCGTGTTCAGCATGTCTTCTTACCCCATGCCACATTAGCTATTTAAAAATATTATGTCTGCCCCTTAATTTGAACCCCCACCCCTAAATGTAGGGCGACAGAGCCCATCTATGAACTCGACCTTACTCTTGACCGAAAGAACCCTTACACCAAGTTTCATCAAAATATCTCATTCCCTTCGAGAGTTTATCGACGGACGAACGGACGGGCAACTTTTGCTATGTCATAGGTATCCCTCCACTTACGTTTTGGGGATCCCGAAAACGAATAAGTAAAAGATTTCACTGGATAACGAATAAGCTTATCGATACCATTGTTTTTGACGAGCTGTTTAGATGCTAGTTGCCTTCTCTGCTTTATTGTAGCAAGTCACGGCTTTTGTTGAATTTTTTCTTGAATGTTCCTGCTATAAATGATTTATATGCGGCATATGAATGAAACATATTACCTTAATTTACCTTAAATCGCAATGGCCGGCGAATAAGGTTGGGTGAACATCCTGTAGATTCGTCGGTTGAGTGATAGAGGTGGAAATGCGTTGTCTAGTTCCGTTGAGTAGATCCACTGGCCTCCCAGTGTAGTTTCCACTCCATCGCTGCCCAGTCTCGGTCAATTGCTTTTTTTAAGTTGTCAACAGTTTTGGACTGAACTGTTTCTTTACTAAGGGAATTCCACAGTGGAACAGCACGAGTTGAGAAGAAGTTGGAACGTTCTCTCCGTGAGCTTCAACATATGAATGAAACAGATATCCAGTTACATCACCTTACTTCCTCCTTAGTATTTTATATCTTTCGCGTAGTGCGAATTTGAATATTTTTCTTCTTCTTCTAGAATTCGAATGCACAGTTACAGTTTTGAAGAAAGTACTAGAAGCATTGACAAGATTATGTGTAGTTGTAAGTATTAGTCTCGAATTTTTACTATAAGGTGGGGGGGGGGGGTCCTGAGTTTAGTGATCATCTCGATTTTAAATTGGCCATCCCGTGCAGCAGAGGTATGCTTCTTTGAACGTTAGTTAACTTTGAACCCCACTTGCTGTGACGAAAGTCAACTACCGGTCTGCCAGAGATATCACCGGAATGGGTGTTTTGGGTCTTCCATCTCACCATTTGGCCCAGAAGTAGGCAGAAGTGAACTGTTCAAACTGAAGTAACGTTGAAAGACATACATCTAATGTACGGTCAGATTATGTTTAATCTAGCCCTTTTGTATCAGGTTCTCAGAGGTTACATGTAGGCGTACATGTAAAATTCCGTATTCAACTAAAGAGGGAGCACGCGGTAGGGCTTATTAGAATCGTGTAGACGACTTACTACTTTGGTTAACTTACTTACTTACTTACTTAGACTTGGGTCTTCCCGCGCCTGGTGGCGCATAAGGCGACAACTTCTGACCTCCAGGTGACTCTAACTTGGGCAGCATTCCACAGTTCGGTCATCGTGGTCCGACCTGACTTGGCTTCCTTCTCGAAGTTTCTGCCAAGTGTGTAGCGCTGCCTACCCTTTGCACGCAGGCCAGAAGGTTTCCGTTTTCAAGTAAATCTACATCATTAGGGTATACCAACCTCCGGACAGTAGTTACTAGAAGCTACCATTCCAAGCTATAGCTTCGTTTTTGCTGATACCATGGTATCTGTTACCACGGTAACTAGATCTGCAATTAGTCGTTTTTGAAGTTATCGGGGTATCTGATACACGGTGCTGTGCAAAAACGACTATTGCCGAGATTGCACTTTTCGAAGTCATCCCAATAGAGAAACAGATATCCAGTTACATCACTAAGTGCTAAACTTGTTTCTCACCAATCTGACAAAATTTGATGAAAGTAAGATGACTTTTCAGATACCACGACCAGTGCCACGGTCGGACCGTAGTATCTGAATATCTGATACCACGATAACTGGCTGGATACCACGATAACTGCAAAAACGCCTTTTGATACCACGATAACTGCTAAAACGACTTTAGACCGTGGTAACAGATACTCGCACCTCGCACTATTAACTCTTCAACTTACAGTGAATGAATGAATGAATTTGCTGCGTACAGCCTAGTAATGAAGCATTTGCACAGTACATACAGAAGAAAAAATGAACTCTTAACAATAAATACAGAGAGTACACGAAATCTACAACGACAACAAAAGATAAATAAACGCAAAACATGAAATGCACAACGAAACACGAAAAGAACAATAAATCTACTGTATTAGCTGGCGCATTGGGCAATGGGCAGGAAGGCGGTAGAATTATGGCAGAAGATGTTCGCTTATTTCTTTTAGCTTCACAATTGGGTCCCAAGATAAAAAACAAAACAACAAAACTTCTCCATGATTTGGGGATAGCGCATGCGACGAAGAAGGAACAGAAGGAAACGGAGATATTTGAAAAAAGCATGAACGCATTTGACTGGTGTCTTTTAGAATCGGGTACAAACCAGCGAGGAAAAGCACAGAGGAGGTGCGAGGATCCTTTGGGGCAAGGGAAATGTTGAGTTCGTAGATGAGCTCTGTAGTAGTCCTCGAAGCCGTGCCGAATCTAAATTCGGCGGCGGCGGAGAGAATTTGGGCCGGCGGCGGCGCGCCGCTGATTATCGGCGTTTGCTCGAGTTTTAGCATTTTTGCGGTTATTTTTCAGTTTTCCAACAAATTTTTCTACCACAAATCGTCAGCGTTGTTATGGTACTTGCAGTTTTCGGTTCAAGTGCCATATAGCGATCGTAATGGTGATCCATCTGTATCACTTGTGTGTGCATCCACGTAAGCGAAAGACGATGATAACGATCACATGCTTATAAATGCTCACCGAAACCGTGTTTTCCCGGATTAAATCCATCCATTAGCGTTGCGGTGGAGGAGGAGGAGTACGGAAACTTGTGACCCGCGTGACCCGATTCAGAGGAGCACAGCGATATTCCATTTATAAGGCGGAATCGCATCCGACCACGGGGGCGAGGGGGGACTCCGGGAAGTTTGGTACGTTGCGATGTGATATAAGGATTCCATATTTGGAACAATTTTGGAACGTTCATTGCAAATGAATATAGGGATTGGGCTGAAACTTGCACGGTACAAAGATTATGGGGCTCAGTTTTCTGGTTTTGAAGTCCGGACTGAATACGACCTTGGTGCGGGGAGCTGGAAGGGGCATGCCTTAAAATTTCCGGAAGTACTTCGGTTCGGGAGAAACTTGGTGGTTGCTCTGGACGCGATATAAGTTTTTCGAATCACATCCTACTTTGGGGGGGGGGGGGTGGAGGCCCGGAAATCGGTGAACATACTGAATGTCACGCGTTAGTCATTCTGACACCATTGTGACATGTGCTATTCTTATTCCAGGACGCTGATAGTGGGACATATTTGGCCGAAAGCAGCCGTGTACTGGACTATTGTTTTGAATTAGTGACTCACAAAGAGTTGTATGCAGCAGCATGCGACCTCATAGAACACATGTTCCTTGCGAGGACGGACCTTCTCTGCCTAGAATCAATACGTGAGTATATTCGACAGTTATATTTTATTGTTGATAATGCTAAGCACGCCCAATTCGTGGAAACTTCTGTAGGTGCCCTCCCTTGTCACTAACGGTGTTCGCTATAACTTTTCGAAGGCTGATCTCTTCAAGGTTTCCTGCTCAGTCGCTAGACAGTCGTTACTGCCAGAGCAGAACAACACTGGGGACTAGCGGCAAGACTTGACAAAATTGAAACACTCTTTAATAGCAGCGATAGTAGCACCACTAGCGATAAAGAATGTCACTGCTGAAACTCATTCAGCCGTTCACCAGCGCTAGCTCCGATAACTTCATATTCTGAACACAGTAAACAAATTATACAGCCTCCATTCTTTCCTTGGTGTTTGGCGACCGCAACTTTGCTTTGTCTAGCTTTAAATGCTGCAAGGGCAGTGGGCGGGCGCTACGAATATGGCCCGTTTGCAAAGCATGGAAAGTACAGGTCTTGGCGCTACTCCTTAGTGTTATTTTGCTCTTGTTACTGCAGTACAGGCTTCTAGTTTCAGCACCGCCTTACCCTTTTCCATACTGTCCACATTTTGTTTCAGTGCTGCAGTTTAAGAAGTGATCTGCTGCGTCAAATAAAGTTTTCCGCCTCTAGGTGTAACAAACGATTACTTTGGGAATGGTTGTAGGCTACTCAAACTAAAATGCAGTTGTCCTAGATCAGTCTTTGGTAATCTGGGATAGTTGTAGCGAATATGCTTCTCTTCCCAGGTCTTAGATTCAAAAATTAGTCCCGTTCTGTTATCATTATCATTATATCATTATTGAATAATACAAAGCAAGAGAAAAGGCTTTCGCCTCTAAATAATTCTAAGAAATTTTGAGTAATCGAACTGATCAGAGTTAAAAATCTCATCAACAATGCACTTAAAACTATTGATGGATTCAGCATTAACAGCATCTTCGGTAAGGCTGTTTCAAGGATCAACAATTCTGTTGCCAAAACCCCACTTAAAAACGTCCTTGTGGAATCTTGACTTTGTCTTGTATTAAAATAATTAGTTGTAAATGTTCGGTTTGTAAAATAAGGATGTAAGTATATTCAAGTTTAATAAGGGTTTGTAATTTCAATTTCAGTAAGCGCCAATGTAAATATCAAGTAGTTTCGGGAATTTGTTAAATATATAAAATGTGTCCGTGTCCGTGCTTTAGTGTAACTTGTGATTTTGACTTTAGTTAGTATTCAGACTTCGTAGCGAATAGTGAAAATAAAGTAGGGTTAGTCTGTCCATATTTATATGAATGAATGAATGACTGTATTTAAAGCCATTTTTCAGGCCGTATACAGGCGTGTTATATGACACGGAGGATTTGTTTATTTTGGAAATATAGAGCTTTCTTCAACTGATCAGTTGATAATATATGAGGTTGAATCGAAAAAACACAAATATAACCACATCACCCTCTAGAAGCTGACGCTTGTTCGGAAGCACAAGAAAACCGTTGCATGAAACATATATAACAAGAGCTGAAAGCTCATATGGCACTTGTAAGAACAGTTAGTAAGACAGGTTTAACCTGTCTGTTAGTAAGACAAAGTCTCCGGATCCGGTCGGTCCGGATTTTAAGTAGGTCTTCTGAGGTACGAGATCTCTCCAAGTATCAAATTTCATTGCTATCCGTTCA
Organism: Branchinecta lynchi; assembly: GCA_023053575.1. NCBI lineage: Eukaryota > Metazoa > Arthropoda > Branchiopoda > Anostraca > Branchinectidae > Branchinecta > Branchinecta lynchi. The sequence continues at coordinate 12,232,470 of JAKZAP010000017.1, read as the reverse complement.
CCCGTTCAAAATTTATAAATTCCTCAAGATTCCTGATTCCCCCTCCCTCCACTCCCCCAACGATGGTCGGATCGGAGAAATGACTATTTCCAACTTAATCATTTGGGGTCCCTGACATGTCTGCTAAGTTTCATCGTCCTAGCTTATGTAGAAGTGCCCGAACTAGCAAAACCCGAACCGACGGACGGCCAGAAACTTGGTCGAAAAGTGCTGGATATGTGGCATCACGTTTAAAGGGATCAACCAATAGATCTAATTGTATATCTACAGGCTTAACCTGAGCTATATATAATTCATGATTGTAACATATAACTCATCAAACACGAATTAAAATGACAGGTTACAACAAGAGCTGAAAGCTGATATGGCACTTGTAAGAACAGTTAGCATGTTTGTCAGATACGTTTTGGAGTTTTCAAGGCTGGATCTCTCCTGCTATTCATTTCATCAGAAAATGGGATTGATCTAGTAGATCTGATATGGTCATGTCACTCATTGACAACTGTTTCTTTCTCCAACAATGATCGGATCGGGGGAGGGACTATCTTTAAGCCAATCTGCCAACATGCCTGCAAAGTTTCACGGTCATAGCACATCTCGAAGTACCCTAACTCGTGATCATCGGAATTGTGGAAAACCCCCTCCAACTCCCACCACCGTGCCACGATCCCGTCCTGTTTTGTCAATAATGTCTACTGCTTATGCTTGTTCTTTCCTCGGTCTTTCGACTCAAAGCGTTTCACAAGATTTCCCCCCCCCCCCCCCAAGTTATCGGATCCGTTCCAGACTTGAAATTGATCATCTGAGACACTTGTTTTTGAAACTTCACAAGTTCCATGCACGTCTGATCACCCGTTCCAAAGTTATGCATGTCACTAGATCCTGATTCCCGATCCTTCCACTACCCCAGGATCATCGGATCGGGAAAAGAACTATTTTCAAGTCGACTTGGGAGAGTACCTAATATGTCTGCCAAGTTTCATGGTTCTAGTACTTGTGGAAGTACCCTAACCCGTGATCACCATAAATGCGGGAAAAAACCCTCCAACCCCCTCTACTGTCACGATCCAGTCTTGTTTTGTCAATAACGTATCTAGGGTTAATGCTTGTTCTTCCCTTCAAGTACCATCCTGATCCATCGACCCTAAGCATACCCCCCCCCCCCAGTTTTCTGGTTCGGATCAGATGTGAAATTGAAAATCCGAGACTTGTGCTAGCTATGTAGAAGCGTTTCACGAGATTTCCGGTGCCCCCCTCCAGCCCCCTCCATCTGGTCCGGATTTGAAATTCAACATACGAAAGACTTGCTCTTGACATAATAATATGTCAAGCTTCATGCATGTCCGATTACCCGTTCCAAAGTTGCACGTTAGTAGTTTCCGGATTTCTCATCCCATCCCCACCACGATGGCCGGATCGGGGAAGTTATTATTTCCAAGTTAACTTGGTCGGTTTCCTGATACGCCTGCCAAGTTTTTCGTCCTAGCCTATGTGGAAGCGTTTCACGAGATTTTTGGTGCCCCCCTCCAGCCCCCCTCCCAGTTATCGGATCTGGTCTGGATTTGAAACTGAACATCTGAAGCACTTGTTCTGGACATATGCCAAGTTTCATGCATGTCCGATTACCCGTTCCAAAGTTATGCATGTTACTACTTCCGAATTTCCCATCCCTCCACTCCCCCCACGATGGCCGGATCGGGGATATGATTATTTCCAAGTTAATCTGGTCGGTTTTGTGATACGCCTGCCAAGTTTCATCGTCCTAGATTATGTGGAAGTGTTTCACGAGATTTTCGGTGCCCCCCTCCAGCCCTCCCCCCCCCCCCAGTTATCGGATCTGGTTCGGATTTGAAACTGAACATCTGAAGCACTTGTTCTGGACATATGCCAAGTTTCATGCATGCCCGATTACCCGTTCCAAAGTTATGCATGTTACTACTTCTGAATTTCCCATCCCTCCACTCCCCCCACGATGGCCGGATCGGGGAAGGATTATTTCCAAGTTAATCTGGTCGGTTTCCTGATACGCCTGCCAAGTTTTATCGTCCTAGCTTACGTGGAAGCGAAATTTTCGGTGCCCCCCTCCAGCCCCCCCCCCCCCCCCCCAGTTATCGGATCTGGTCCGGATTCTAAACTGAGCATATGAAGCACTTGTTCTTGACAAATGTCAAGTTTCATACATGTCGGATTACCCGTTCTAAAGTTAGGCATGTTACTAGTTTCCGGATTTCCCATCCCTCCACTCCCCCCACGATGGCCAGATCGGGGAAGTGATTGTTTCCAAGTTATCCTGGTTTGGTCCCTTATATGCCTGCCAAGTTTCATGGTCCTAGCTTATGTGGAAGTGCCCAACTAGCAAAACCTGGACAGACCGACAGAACGACAGAATGACAGACCAATAGATCGACAGAAATTACGATAGCTATATGGCATTTGATTATGCTCAAGTGCCATAAAAACTATATTGAAGGATGCCTTGTATTCCAGCAAATATTCGAGCTCAGCTGTCGCGGATTGATGAAGATAAACTGGCCAGTCTTTGCCGAGTTCTGGCAGTTTCCGTGTCAGACGTCGAAGACGCTGACGCCCGTACTACTCGTAAGGATTTTTTTTTTATTGAAGTTAATTTGAAGCGTGTTCCACCCTACTTTCCGTAGTTACTACGCATGACGTCACGCACCCTGGTTTCTTGACGTCTAGGATCGAACGAATTTTCCTATATGTCTGCACAATATTGTGCCACGGACTGATCGGGACAATCACGTCACAGAGATAGTTACCACGCTAACTACGCTCCCGAGCGTGTAAGCAAATAGTTACTATTTTAATAAGGTTGGAACGATGAGCGTAGTAACTTTTAGGTTGGAACGAAAATAGTAGTCTAACCAATAGTTACCACTGTTGGGAGGGTGGAACACGCTCTTAGTTCACACGCAGTTTCACATTTTAGCCCCCCGAAAGTTGAGTCGTCTCAAGTTTATCGGGAAGCATCTGAGGTTCTAAACTTGTGTTTTGTTATTTACTAAAGTAATTTGTGATGTATTTGACCAATTTGTGTTGCGGATATGGTCTATTATCGTAAGATGCCTGCTTGAAATAAGCCGATTGGTCCGCCGTTTTGACTCGGTTTTAGTTAATCATTCTTGTATTCAATAAATTTTAAATTGATGAAGTATCGAGGGATTACCCACTCCCTGTATACCCTTTTCTGGTCGGCACCGACCTAAATCAGCAGTACTATTGCTGATCCCGGCCATAAACTAAGCGATTCTGCTTCTAGACATCCTAATTTTAAAGTTATAACACATGGCAACCGGTGCCCCGCTGGTGTCAGTCGGTGCCAGCACCGGGTACTTGCTGTACACTACAACCCCTCGTGAAGTATAACAACCAATTAGGGAGCAGCGAGAAAAAGCAAAGAAACCAATGTGTTTTTTCTTCTGTTCCTGTGGAAGTCGGGTGCCTAGTTTTGGGCAACTGTTCTTAAGCCTTTCAGTTGACCTTTTAGGATAGATACATAGATAAATATTTATTGCAAAAAGCCTACTGGCCGTAGCAGCCACACAAGGAAAATCATGTATAAAATTAAATAAATAAGGACCTTAACGAAAATCCTAAATATATAACCTCCCGATGCTTCGCTGCTAACCGGACGAACACCGCCAAATTTCTCGTTACTGCAAAACACTTATTTATGCTCAAAATAAGTTTTGATTATCAGTCTTAGAGTATGTGGACAACTAATCAGTTTTGATCAGTCGTACATCCAGTCTATAGCAAGTATCAAGACTTGCTATTTCCGATGCTATTTTTCATAACAGCGAACTGAATTGAAAAGATAGTTTACAGTTCTTTGGCAGGTTTGCAAAGTTTCTGCTGCGTTGTCCGTTGTGGACAAGGAACACCTAAACACCAGATTGCAGACCCTAATATCGCAGTGGATCGGGAAATCTCAAATTTCCCGGGGAAATGAAACCACCCCTGGCTTAAACACTTTTATGGTTCTTGATTGCGTAACTGTTATGTAAATTGTCATGTGCCTATATCCGTGTTGTGCCTTAAATTTCTCTTCTTTCTTCTTTTTTCGTTATTTTCTTCTTTACTCCGTTTTGTTCCTAGTGAAAAATACGGATAATAAAGACTTTACTTACTTACTTACTTTCATTTTCTTAGTTGTGGCCCAGCACCGCCAGAAGAAAATTGGAGGAGAAAAAAGAAGAAAACTCTACACAAGTGAGCAACAGGGACGTTCTTTTGAACACGCCTAATGTGCTGGAGAAGATTCTACATGCTGCCTGCAAGCTACCTCGTAAGTTTACTCCGCATGTCGAGTGCATTGTAGAGAGGACCAAATCCTGGACCACGCCGACTACCAATAATACCCCGATGAAAAATTTGTATCCTGCGTAGTAGTATGGTAGTAGTATGAAAACGTTCTATGTAATACTCATCATCATCATCATCATTATCATTTTATTTATAACCCATCACTGAACAAAACTGGGCGAGGCCCAGAAAAGACGGAGTAAAAAAAACAAGAAAAACTAAAAAAAAAAGAACGGAAAGGAAAAAACATACTTCGATAATTACGAACTCGGAACAAACGATAAGACTTATGTGCACCTTGCAGTTGAATACTGTTGTCCAGTATGGCACTGCGGTCTGACTCATCAACAAAATGACAGACTAGAAAACGTTCAGAAACGGGCCTGCAAAATAATACTTGGATATGAATACGTTGATTATGAAACAAGCCGAGAACAACTCGGATTACAACTCCTGTCAGAAGGGCACCATGACTTAGCCATGAAATTCGGAAGGAAGTGTTTGTCAACAGGAAAGCACAGGGGGATTCTGCCTCACTACGCAGTAAAAAATGGTGAACAAGCACGCACCACAACGGCAAATAAAGTAACGCTACAAAACCCACCTAGTCACTCTTCTGATAGATTCCTTAAGTCATTTGTGCCATATTTTGTGAAGTTTTTTAGCAAGTGAAGACACGTATAATATTTTGACAATTAATCTAATATTACAGATCTTATATTTGTTATGTTTGACATACCGTTTAATTTTGTTTATTTTTTATGTAGACATACCGTTTAATTTTGTTACAAGTTATGAAGTCGTACAAGTTTTAAAACGAATTGTATATATCAATTATATTTTGTTTAAGTAGACAGTCCTATGTTATCATGTTGTGAAACAGATATTCAGGAATAAATGCGACGATTGATTGATTGAAACAGAAATGACCAAAGATGGAATGACTCCTGACATTCAGTAGAGAAATCACTAATACGCTTCTCAATAACTCCCGCTGGGGTTACCAGTCGATATTTTCTCTGCAGAAAAGAATTACTTGTCCACGCTGGCAGTCCCATCAAATACTTTGCAAATTTAAAATAAACTACTATGTGATAGCAAAGAATACTATCATATAATGTGCCTCAGACTGGTCCAATCTTATGAAGTAGTAGCCAGTAGGACATACGATAGTAGCGTGGAGGCTGTAACGCCGTAAATATTGCTACATAAAAAGGTGGTTTATTTTAACACACTGATAATATAAGAAAGCACTATATCGATGTTGCACACCGATTTTCACTTAGGTTATATGATAATAAAGAAAGCACTATGTCGATGTTGCACACCGATTTTCACTTTAATTATATGATAATATAAGAAGCACTATATCGGTGTTGCACACCGATTTTCACTTAGGTTATATGATAATATAAGAAAGCACTATATCGGTGTTGCATACCGATTTTCACTTAGGTTATATGATAATATAAGAAAGCACTATATCGATGTTGCACGCCGATTTTCACTTTGATTATATGATAGTATAAGAAAGCACTATATCGGTGTTGCACACCGATGTTCACTTAGGTTATATGATAATATAAGAAAGCACTATATCGATGTTGCACACCGATTTTCACTTTAATTATATGATAATATAAGAAGCACTATATCGGTGTTGCACACCGATTTTCACTTAGGTTATATGATAATATAAGAAAGCACTATATCGGTGTTGCACACCGATTTTCACTTAGGCTATATGATAATATAAGAAAGCACTATATCGATGTTGCACACCGATTTTCACTTAAGTTAAGAAATAGTCACTCAGGTGTTCAGTTAAACTTGTAACCGGTCACTCTCTGTGGTTTGCGCTTCTCTGCTCAGTACTTATGGTTATTACTTGCTTAAGGTTCTAGTACCCAGCCGCTGCTTACTTCAAATCAAATCAAATCAAATCAAATCATTTAATGTAAACAAGATACAGTCTCTCATAGGCATAGCCCAAATATGGTATCTTTTAGTCAAACAGTTAATAAAAGAAAGAATTGTCAACGAAAAAAACAAAAAGAATAGGATAAAACGCACAAGTTACGAATTGTTAAAAGTACGAACAAAACTCGGCACAAAGCTTCGAGAATAACGCTGTGACCTGGAGTAAACCGGTGTCAGTTTTGGAACTTTCGCAGCCGCCTCTCTGGGGAGTCGGGATCTGAGGGGGACAAAGGGGGGCGGGAGGAAGTTCTTGTAGATGGGGTGGAGGAGGAGGGTTGAGCCAAATTTTAGGCACAGTTTCTCTCGACGGGTAAAAAGGGGGTCAAGTTTGTATTCTTTTAGATAAAAGGAGTAAGGCAGTGGGGAACCTCCGTAGATGATTTGTAGCGACCTCTTCTGAACCCGTTCAATTTTATCACTTTCTTCTTTTGTAAGAGCGAAATGCCAAACAGGACATGCATATTCTACTAGTGGGCGGATGAACATGCAGAAAATTAATTTTAGTTTATCCTTAGGAACCCGGAATTTCTTTAGAGTCTTCAGCATTTGGATAGCACCATTTGCCTTTTTTACAATCAATCTTGTGTTTTCATGCCAAGTTAGATCAGAAGAGATCACTACCCCAAGCAGGGTATGTTACAGAGGAGGTTTGGGTCTATAGGTGGTTCGAATTCAGGTAGGCTTTTCTTGAGAAATGAAAATGTCATTACTGAAGATTTATCTTTATTTACCACCATATTTAATTTTGCTGCTTCAGAGGTAACTTGTTCAATATAATTGAAAGTTTGACTTTTACACGCTCCAAATACTACCTCTGCTAGGGAAAGATCATCTACATACTTCCATCTTTCTTCCAGCCCGACAGCTATTTCATTGATCATGAGGAGGAAGCATAAAGGACCGATCACTGTTCCTTGCGGGACACCGCAAAAAATCGGTAAAGAAGAAGACAAATTATTTTTATATTTTACGATTTGTTCTCTGTTTGTTAGAAAGCTTTTTACGATATTAATAAGATATTCAGGAATATTTTTCTCTGCCATTTTTTCCAGCAAAATCTTGTGATCTACAAGATCGAAAGCTTTTTTAAAATCTATTGCAATTAGATTTATCCATTTCCCGGGTTCATCTAAATTTTTAAAAATAAAATCAAGTAAACTAACGAGATAGTGAACAGTTGAACACTTCGGGATGTTACCAAATTGCCTCTTATCGATGACTTCCGAGAGATATTTTTTTAGCCAAGAAGCAACAAAGCTCTCGTAAATTCGGCTAAAAATTGATGTAACAGTGATCGGCCTCACACCAGAGAAATCATTAGCTGCTCCCTTTTTCGGAATGGGAGTGATGAAGCAAGTGATGATTACTTACTTGCTCAGTGCTCGTCCGGCTCCTTTGACGGAATGAAAAGGGTTGCCAAATAAAAAATATTTAGAGAGTGACTTTTGGCCCAAAATAGAGAGTGAATTGGGAGTGAAATTTATTTTCATGAAATGTTCACTTTTGGTCGGCATCGCCTATGTAATAATGATAAATCTTGATTTTACTTTCATGAAAAAAACTTGAAATAGTCAGATCTGGTCGGAATCGCGTGCTGCAAAAATGACAAGGTTTTGTCAAGTTTTTTAAATAGAGTGATTTTTATGTCATACAGATTTGATTTTTTTGATTTTTATTGTATAATTCAGGTACAAAATTTCGTAGTTGTCCAACCAAATTGTTTGACCTTTGTCAAGTAATATATACAACAATTGTTAAAATCAAATTCGTAATCAAAATAAAAGGTAAACCATTGAAGTCAACAACCGAAATAAAACTCATAACAAAATAACTAAGACAAAATAACATTATTGTAAAAATCAACAAATTTCGGAATGAAGCTATTACAATATCTTTCCCGGTTACATGCGATCGGCATGAGCTTCGGGACTTTGGTGGATACTTGCCTTGGTGGCCTTGGGCGTTCAACCTCAAAATCCGGGGGTAAAAGGGATCGGAGAGTTGGGTGTTCAAGGAGTTTTAGTCCAAAATTTTGACACAACTTCTGCCTCCTATTAGACAGCGCATCCAGTCCAAATAAAGAAAGAAGGCCAGAGTACGGTATTTTAGGGCCCCTATTCACAATTCTTAGGGCACGTTTCTGAATATTCTCTATACGATCAGATTCATCCTTCGTAATACCATAGTGCCAAACCGGACAAGCATACTCCACAAGAGGACGAACAAACGTACAATACAGACGCAACATCTTTTTTTCAGGGACCTTAAATTTAGTTAGTGTCTTTAACATAACAATAGACGCATTAGCTTTTCTAATCATGCTATCAGTGTTTTTTTCCACGAGAGATCAGACGAAACGACGACTCCAAGGAGAGTAATTTCCTCCGAGAGGAGGCCATCATCTAACTCAGGGTGGAAACTTGGCTCATCCGATAAAAAAGAAAAGGTCAAAACCGTTGTTTTTTCCGCATTTACAACCATATTTGAATTTTTTGCTTCCGTTGCTACATCCTGGACTATTGTCATTGCTTGGCTTTTAAAAGATCGATGCAATACTTCCACAAGTGACAAATCGTCCACGTACTTCCATCTCTCATCAGCATCAATAGCAATATCATTTATCATAATCAAAAAACAAAGAGGTCCCAACACGGTTCCTTGTGGGACACCACAGTATATAGCACTAGTAGATGAATGAAGGCCTTTATATTTTACAACTTGCTGCCTTTCCGTTAGAAAACCACGCACAATTTTTAAAATGAAATCCGGAATATTTTTCTGTCTCAGTTTTTCCAATAAAATATTATGATCAACTAAATCAAAAGCTTTTTTAAAATCTATTGCAATCAAATTTAACCATTTCCCTGGGCAATCCAAATTTTTCAAAATAAAATCAATCAAGCTAACAAGGTAATGTGTTGTCGAAGTTTTTGGTAAATTCCCAAATTGTTTTTTATCAATCATTGAAAGGAGGTGTTTTTTCAACCATATTGCAACAAACGATTCATAAATCTTGCTGAAAATTGAAGTCATAGTAATTGGTCTAACTCCCGTAAAATCATTTGGACATCCTTTTTTGGGGATTGGGGTGACAAAACCAAGCTTCCATTTCTTTGGATACTGGCCAGTTTTAGAAATCATATTATAAATACTCTGGAGAGGTACAGCTAACTCCTCTGGGAAAGCTTTTATGAGTTGAACTGGGATGTCAAAAGGTGTAATTGATGTTTTTTTCATTTTTTTTAATTTTGAAGCAATCTCAGCCTTTGATAGCTCTGGAACTGCCAAACCAGAACCTTCACTTTCATCTTCTGGAGTACTTTCAGGTGTCGGTCTTAAAGGTGGGTAAGTTTGTACTATAGCTATCAGGTGAGCATTAAGGGCATTGGCCGTTTGTTCTGGGGGCTCATTAACATTAAAATCAATATTTTTATGTGATTTTCCAGTCATGCTTTTTATTTTCTGGTAATACTTTTGAGGTTTTAGTTCACATAGATCATCCACTTCACGACCATACTGTTCCTCCGCTCTCTTCAATTTATTTTTTATTTTATTCCGCAGCTTATTAGCTTGTTGTCGGTCACCCGCTCGGAACAAAAATAATTTCTTTTTAATCAAATTTTTAATCTCTTTTGTAACATAAGGCTTATCTGAAGAACAAAAGTTCACCTTTTTTTCAGGGAAACAATCATCAAAACGTGTTTTTATTTTTTCGTGAAAAATCTCAGCTTTTTCATCAGAAGTTGGGGCCTCCAAAACTTCAGTCCAAGGCTCGCGCGTAAAACGTAAAAACGTAAAACGTAAACGTATACGTAGGACAAGAGTGAGAAAAACAAAATAGAGTGACAATTCACACTATCGTGCGACATGTGGCAACCCTGGGAATGAATGGCTAATTGTTAAAACCTGTACTTTTATGGAAACGTTAAATGGGTGGACCAATCAGCATACGAAAAAAAATTTCTTGCCCCCCGAAGGATCTCCTCCAACTGTACTGTTCGTTTATCCGGCCAATACTGGAGTATGCTTGTCCAGTGTGGCATTTTGGGCTTACCTCTGAGCATGTTTATAAGATTGAAAACATTCAAAAACAAGCGCTTAGGATCATTAATGGGGAGGGGAAGCTTCCTTACCATTATCTGCTTGGCAGGTTCAGGCTCACCACCTTGGACGCGAGAAGAAACCTTCTATGCCTTAATTTCGGCACCAAGACCCTGTCTGTTCCCAGATTGCGTCCTATTCTCCCCGAACTCTACACACCCATCCGCAATAGACCGCAGCGCGACAAGGCTCAGAAAGTACCCAAATTAAATCCAGTCCCCACAAAACATGAAAGGTACCGAAGGAGTTTTGTTCCAAGTTTTGTTGAATTGTACTACAGCCAGTAAACTTAGTCATTATTTTTGTTGAATTTGTTAGTTTTAGTTTTTGACCCTTTTAGAATGTTTTATTTTGTTTTATATATATTTTTAAGTGAAATTACTTTTGACGTAATGATTAAAAATTTACTTTGATTGAATTTGAAAAAAAAAATTTTTTACCATTTCTTTAAAGTGACTTTTATTTGTTTTAGAAGTTTTTGGCAAAATGTTCGCCGAATGAGCCTATCGTGTAAATTGTGGTAGTTAAGTTTTGTATCGACTGATGAATTTGTTACGAATTATGTTGCAATTATTATTCGACTGACAAATTGATTCGAGTGTTTAGTTATGTTTGGACGTAGAAGTCAAATTCGGCGTTCACGCTGTGAAAGTTACTTTTTAGAATTAAAAATCTACTACTACTACCACGTTTTACATTTGTTGTAGCGGCCAACCAGGAATGAGAATGGTAAAAGGCAGTAGCGGCTGGGATGTAGAATATTTCCTCACGGAGTCTGCGACGCACTTCAACTCGGCTGGATTCGTAGCGCCGTGACTGCAAGTCTCAGGGTAATCAGTAGGGATTAGAATTTTCGTCTGCACCTGTGTGATTCGCTGTTGTGACGGGGAAGAAAAGTGCAAGTTATAGCCCGCCATCACTCGAAGAGTAGCTTAAATTTTCTTTCCATCTAAGGTGGGTTAATGTCTGCGGAAGTTCGTGTTATATATAGTTGGATATTTCTCCAGGGATTGTTATTACAGTGTTCAGGTTTCTCTTAATAGGAAGCTCCGACGTTTGTATTTTATTGATTACATTTTCTTTTCTTACAGTTCAACCCCGCTTCGGTGGCGTCCGTACCGAGACCGACAATTGGATAAACTTCATCGACAATGTTGTTATGGAGGGCCTTAATAATATGCCGCACTTGGGAAATCTTAATCTTGGTAAGTGTTCACCGCAACTGCATTCAATCCTGGATTCTTTCTTTGGCTGGATTCAAATTCTGATTCGATTATTCCGTTTGCCAGGCCGGACCCGGACTCAAAACCCTTCGTATCACGAATCCGCTCAAATTTCCAAGCTCATCACTTAATTTTCGCCTGTCTTAACCCGTTAGGTGTGTTTTTGCAGATACCATGGTATTTGATACCACGGTCTAAAGTCGTTTTCGCAGTTACGGTGGTATCTGATACCACAGTCAACAGGCGTTTTTGCACTTACCATGGTATCTACCAAAATACCGTGGTATTTAATGTTCAGAAACCACGGTAACAGTGAAAACGACTTTAGACGGTGGTATTAGATACCACGGTAACTGCAAAAACGACTAATTGCAGATCCAGTTACAGATGGTAACAGATACCATGGTATCTGCAAAAACGCAACTGTTGTGATTAAGGCAGTCCAGTCCCTAGTTCAGTGGGAACTCTTTCGTGCAAAAGGGCCATTTGCCTTAGCATCAATGGTTTTTGCTCGCCTTCGATAATCAAACTAAAACCCAGTTTATTGTTTAATATTTTTTACGTAGGATTCGAATCCTACAAGCATTGAAAATGAAAGTAAGACGCCATTGTTTTTATAGAAGTGTCCGAGTTGACGGCAATGGCCCACCCAAGTCCATAAGCACAACCCGATGAAAAATTTATCTCAAAACAGTACTATGAAGTAGTACGAAAAAGAAGCATGCAGTACCAACTGATGCTACTACATGCTTCTACTTCAAGGCTACCGTGATACTGCATACTACTATATGCTATTATTATCAAGACTATGCTACTAGATACTCCTACTTAAGACTGGACCAGTCTGAGGCACATTAAATTATAGTATTCTTTGTTATTACATAGTATTACATGCAACTTGTTCGTGCTACTACCATACTACTACGCAGGCTACAAATTTTTCATCTGGAAGTCCACTAGATAATCCTACTTAAGACTAGACCAGTCTGAGGCACATTAAATGATAGTATTTACTACATAGTATTACGTGCAACTTTTTCGTGTTACTACCATACTACTACGCAGGCTACAAATTTGGAAGTCCAAACATCAATGCACATCACTTCCTATATTTTGAGTAGAATCTTTTATGGAAAAGCGTGTTTAGTGTGGTTTTGTAAATCTCGTTCTCTTTAGAAGCTCCCGAGGCTATGGACATCGACTCACCCGTCTCCGCAGACTGTGTCTCAGGCCCTCTGACGAAGCGTGTGGATGCAATTTATATGCTAAGCCTACTCATCGCTGGCTCGCACAGAGGATCTGCTCAGGATAAACTCGCTGAAATGAAGTTGGCCCCAAAACTGAACGATCTGTTCGACCAGCTGGTTTGGCGCAAGCAAGATCATGGACAATCTTCAGGGCATGTATCTAGGTGCAATTGTAGTCCGGTAAGTAGGCCAAGCAGCTCGGCTGTCCTCCGACAAAACCTAAGGCTTTTTCCGTGACACAATTGTGGGCCACACAGTCGAGCCCCGAGCGGAAATGCCGTTTTGTCTATTTTTTTGGCGGAAATTTCAAATATCTGAAAATAAAAATAAAATTCATGTTAAATCTCAATAAATAGAACTGGAGGCTTATTTCCTTACCATTATGTGCAAAAGGGATCCTCAGTTTTAAGCCTATATGCTTGAAAAAGTAGTTAACTTTATTGTTTAGACACTATTTTGCTGCTTAATTTGAATTTCCCGCCAAAATCGAGCCACAAAATCGACCATCACCTCGCCAGTTTTTTGTCGAATTTGAGCCACAACGTGAGCCACGAATGTCCTGTTGGCCGCGGAAAGACACTTGTGGGCCGCGGAAACGCACATTCGAGCCACAATCGACCCACAAACTGTTTGTGAGAGCACGGAAAAACGCCTCTACTATCTGTACCTGAGTAGCTTCCGAGAAAACGCGAAAACGTTGTTTTTAAAGCTGCTTCTTTTTTCGTATACAATACAGTGAAGATGCTGGTAATTTTGTTGCTGATGGAGCGTAGGTTTTTCAGATACTAGCTGCGTTCTTTGTCACGGGAGTTCTCACCGGTGGTCTCCGGTTTTTCTTATAAGCCGTTTCTGCATCCACCGGTGACTTCTCACCAGTCTTATAACCCGTTTTTGAATTAACCAGTGTCCGGTTTGATCTCACCAGTGCGGACTAACCAGAACCTGCTCGTGAGCCCGGCTTCAGCGAGGAGTTAGCCGGTTTTCATCAACTCACCGGTGAACCAAAAGAACGCGTTTTAAGGAAAGAACCGGACAATGGTGACTAAACACCAGTGACAGCCCGGAGTGCAACGAACGCAGCTACTATAGGTTTGCAAATTTATAGTATATACATACTACGTAAAGCCCGAAAATACAGTTGAGACCTTGTGTGGATACTAGTTGAAATCTAAGATACTAAGCCTCGTAGGAAAGTTCTGATTTCACCCTTGAATTCCTCGGGGTCTGATTGATGGGATCCACTCCTAACTAAAATTCGATATTTTTGTAGATACATAGGTTTTGTCGGAGGACAGCCAAGCTTTTGGACTAGTAGTGTAGCTTAGATCAGTGCAGGGCATGAGGGAAGAAAAGTCAACTGACTACTAGAATCGTAGTCGGTACAGTGTCTATCCCATTATTCTAACATCCCTGACTCCTTTGAAATTCTGCTCAGTTTCTCGAAGATTTGTCCCCCTCGTTTCCTGAGCGAAACGAGGGTGACATAGGAAGTTCCAAATCTCGCGAATAGAAGGGAGGGAATAGATAGTGACATAGATTGAAACAGTGATCATTGTGAGTGTGGCTTTTTTGTTTGAACTGGAGACACAGGGGGCTCACAAATTAATGGTTGTATTGAATTACTGCAATCCGGAAAACGACATTTACGTATCACATAAGGAACACAGCAATGTCCACACATGAAAATATGATCCCGACCAGGGAATAGTGCTACACAGGCTTTAAGCACGGGACACTGACGAAGAACTAACCTCCTAAAACAATAATTTTGTTATTTTTCTGTACGTTAACCTTCAAGAATTATTCACTTAGGATACCTGTTAACCTGGACGACAAACTCTGGGGCATACTATTTGTCAAGCTTTGTAGGTGTGTAGAAACGGTACAGGTTCTATTGCATAAAAAATAAAGAAGTAAACAAAAATGGATGCGAGGGAATGTACACTAAAAGAAGCTCGCGCACATCATTAAATGTAACCGCCACAAGTCAGTGATAAATCAAAAAGGGTTATTATTTTCGTTGACGTCCTATGCTATTCGTTGTAAAAGAATTTTTGGAGAATATAATGAATTTTGAAATTTGAATTAGTTCTTTGTCCCAGGAAGTCATCCTGAAAATCCAGTTCCTTCGCCTGGTCCACAACTACTGCTACCACAGCTCTCACAGGCTTACTCTCTTGTCGACGTCAGAGCTCCAGGAAATGTGCAACCTGTCAGACCAGTTCGAGCCTGAAGATTTCACAGATGGAGCCACTAAGCCAGACGTCAACAGTATGTCCAAAGAGAGTCTGTGCGGGGAGGGGGTAGGACTCCTAACAAAGATTGTTGGAGTACTAAGGGACGAACCCGTCGAGTCAGTGTTCAGGTAATTTTTTTTGTATATTTTTGGGTCAAATTGCAAACTAAGTTTCAGGTAAACTCGATTGAGTAGAATTTAAAAACACACTGCCGACAAGCGGATTTGTTGTTTTTACGTCATGACAAAAATCTACATGTATGTACAATGTTGCGGCATTTTTCGGCATCTATGGTCGATAGCATAATACAACTAATAAAATATAAAATACTATGTTCAAATGCACTCCGAGCTGTATAAACGAACAAATGAGGGGACGAAACTCAGACCATACCTTGTTTGCAAGGCCACAACCGGCTCCAAACGATGCGCAGGGTTGGCAGCTCGACGAGGTCAATGTATTCCGGAGGGGACACAATCCGGGGGGGGGATATAGCGGTGAGATGAGTTTTGAATGATCGATTTACCAAACTTCGTACAAAGTTCTAGTCGGCGGCATGAAAGGGTGTCTAATTTTAGTTATTTTATGAGCTGGATGTCAGGGACTTTTTGAGCTTTAGATATTACAAGCAACGCTCTACACTGTATCCGCTCAAGCAAATCCGACCGTTCCCGGCTCGGGCTGAAATACCAATTTCGTTTGCTTCATGTCATATTTGTCGAGGATATTACACAAAGTTTATGTATTATAACATCAAGAGGTAACCTAACATCGAAACTGTTGCTTGCAATTATTCACTTTGTTGAAAAGTTCTGCAAAAAAGCTCACGAACGAGATCATAAACCTTAAGGTGCATCCTCTGTCAGGTACTTTAGTTTATTTTGTTGGCTAGTCCTACTATTTTTGGGGGCAACAGGGGGGGGGGGGCAAGGACTAATCAATGCCTAAGAAATTAATGAGTTTTTCACAGCGTTCTGCAAGACCCAACCGACAATATCCGACTCGGAAATTCGAGAGCTAGTGTATTTTTCAACAAATTTGTTCATCCGATTGTCAGTTTAGAACTGGGTTTTACGGTGACGGTAAGTAATAGAGATATGGTGAAGCCGAAGTTGGCGCTTTGGACACTTCTCCACTCCTCACTTTGGACACTTCTCCACTCCTCACTTTAGACACTTCTCTTCTCAAATGTCTATATGGTTGACCGAAGTTGGCACTATGGACCACTTCTCCACTGCTCACTTTGGACACTTGCTCTTCTGAAATGTCTACATGGTTGACCGTATTTGGCACTTTGGACACTTCTCCACATCTCACTTTGGACACTTCTCTTCTCAAATGTTTATATGGTTGACCGAAGTTGGCACTTTGGACACTTCTCCACTTCTCACTTTGGACACTTCTCTTCTCAAATGTCTATATGGTTGACCACAGTTGGCACTTTGGACACATCTCAAATGTCTATATATTTTCTTTTCAGATTTTGGTTGTGTCGCGCTGTTGAAAGCTGGCTGCGTGGATCAGGTACACCGGCAGATCAGCTATTCGTCGTACGCCGGGGACTGCTCCAGCATATAGCCAAAGTAGTAGTTGAAGGTGGATATGGTAAGTTTATAGCCCTACATTGTCTTAAAGTTTGACAGAGTTGGTCGGCCAAATCTTCCTGAAACCCCGTTCACCAGCAATGCACAGATACCTAGACACTTGCATAGCACCACCGTTCACACCCATGCCTAGGCATAGGTTTTGGGCAGGCACGTAGTTCAAGGCTCTAGAACTCGTTGCCTAAGCCTGGGCGTCTGCCCTTGGCGCTTGTAAACGCGGCTTACAGGTTCGTCACCAGTTGTGACCGAATTTCCTCGCTTGAATAGCATTATCAATAAGACCTAAGGTTTCGATGGGATCCCAAAAATCTAAAATTTGATCTAGACAATTGCGAACGAACAACCATATACTTGTCCACAAAAAAAAAAGAAAGCTCAGAAGCGAATTCAGCGTATCTCCTTATCCGTATAAAGAACATCTAATCAACTTCAATAACTTATAAAAGAATCCGGTTTCAACCGGATTCCTAACGACCTATATCTCCCGGTAAAAAAAAAAAAGATTGTCATATACAGATTCAGGGTATCTTCTTACCTAAATGCATCATTTAATTGTATATATAATTCGAGTGTATAAATTTGTTGACAATCCTACGCTATTTTTTGTGAAAACATAAATATTAAGGAAAATAAACATTGATTGATATTAATGGAGTACGCATGCGCAGTGTGGCATTTTGGTCTAACTGCAGATCAAAACTCACGTATTGAAAGAATCCAAAAACGCGCTCTCCATATTATCCATAAAATCCCAAAAGTACCCTACTCCCTTCTTCTAAGAACATACACAGTTGATACATTCGAGAAACGGAGACTGAACCTACGCCTCGAGATCGGTAAAAAACTTATTTCGCACCCCATCTACAATGAGTTTCTCCCTTCCCCATACAACAATGTAAGGGAAAGGCAAGAGCGAGCAGTCTCTACGAAGGTCCCAATATTCCAACCAGTAGCGGCCAAACACAGCCGTTACCAAAACAGTGTTATACCAAAGATTGTTGAAATTTTAAATAGCCTTTGACCATTTGTACGTGCTTTTAAATGTTTATGTTATGACAGTACTCACCAATTTTGGTTTTGTAACCGTGAAAGTGTGAGTGAATAAATTACTATTCTATTCTATTCTATTCTATTCCTAAATCTGTCATCTAATCGACTTCAAATAAAACTTTTGCTTTTAACAAATTTTCCGGTTTTGGCCTGATTCCGGGCGAATAAGTTGTCCGGGTGGAAAATATTTTTCACATAAGTGGTCAGCATGTCTTCTTACTCCTAAATCGAACATCTAATTAGCTTCAAATAATACTTCAAATTTTCCGGTTTTGGCCTGATTCCGGGCGAATAAGTTGTCCGGGTGGAAAATATTTTTCACATAAGTGTTCAGCATGTCTTCTTACTCCTAAATCGAACATCTAATCAGCTTCAAATAATACTTTTACTTTTAACAGACTTTCCGGTTTCGGCCGGATTCCGGGCGAACTACTTGTCCGATGACAAAACGGTTTTCACCATCGTGTTCAGAATGTCTTCTTACCCATAATCGACTATCACACTATATTTTTTAAATTATTTCATTTGCCCCTAATTTAAACCCCCTCCCCCACCCCTAAATGTAGGGCTACAGAGCCCATCTACGAACTCGACCTTACTCTTGACCCAAACAACCCTCATACCCAGTTTCATCAAAATATCTCATTCCCTTCAGGAGTTATAGTGTGCACAGGCGGACAACTTTTGCGATGTCATAGGTATTCCTCCATTTACGTGTTGGGATCCCAAAAATGTGCTCTTACCTTTTCGTTGACTGGACTGGAGAAAAATTTTGAGGGGTGCACATTTCGTGATACTTTCTCATTCTTCTTATCTTTAGGACAAGATTCAGTTGAAACCAGTTTACCGCGGGAGGTGGCGCAGAGCAGTTTCGACCTTCTTGGCGAAATTGTTCGATTCAGCTTCGCCGGCTGTCATGAGCTAGACAGTTACTTGAGCTCTGACTTGAAGGTAAGAGACCCCCCCCCCCGCCCCATTTCTTCACCTTTCCTGGCGGTTCCTGGCATACTTGCACTCGAAGCCCACCAAGTTCCAAGTTCCAATACTTAAGATATCTGAGATTTCTTCTCTACCTACCCCGGCGCACACGGAACCGCTACCTGATCCGCCGTTTGTTAATTTCCGACCCATTGTTGACGCTTGAAGCCCTCTCCTCTAATTTGTGTTCTCCGATTGGAAAATTACCTGTCCACGATCCCATCAACGTGATTCTAAATTAGTGAACCTTTATGGAAAATATTTGTTGAATTTTTTGCGATTATTTTATATTTCTTTATCTTTTTTACTGCACTTACGCCCTTGGGCAGTGCGTCATAAATTCATTCATTCATTCATTCATTCAATGTGACTGATGACATCCGTTGACGTAGACGTACGTGAAGCGGTTCAGATCGAAATGCCTTAAGCCCCAGCGTTGTTTCTTTTAGAAGTGTCAGTGTTGGACCCAGAGCAAAATAACTCTTAAGAGTACCGCGAAGACCTGTCCTTCCCGTGCATCGAAAATGGGCCTCCGGCGCTTTGTTCGCATGCAGTGGCGGACGTAGATTTGGTCAGAGCAAAATAATTCTGCTCTGCGATTGGTTGAGTTTCGGTTAGGGATGTTCGTATCCGCTAGTGTTGCTGCGATTTGACTGTGTGTCACTTTTTCAAAGTTTGCGCAATACACACTTGAGTTCTTTTGCTCTGAGCCTCGTTTTTGTTGCACGCTGCAGGTCCGCTTCTCGGCCACTTCCGGACTGATTCTTTCTACATCCGTTTTTGCACTGCAGTGCTTCCGAGGAAGACGGCAGCGCTTTCGAGAATCGCGGACTTGCTCACCGACCAAGTCCGTGCTTCCCTGCAAGATGCTGCAGCGCTGCCGCTTCAACCAACAAGAAAGTGAATCCAAAAACACATATTGTGCAAAAGCAAAGGAGTGCTGCAGCAGCGATGCGGCAGCACTATTGCAACAAAAACGAGGCTCTGGTTGAACCATATTTCATATGAGATAAACACACTCTGTGTTGACCTTGCGGATCATTTTTGTTATGACCCTTTAAGTGTAATTTTTTGCTAAAAGTAGCGTTGCAGACCACGTTTACTTAGTAATATGTTTCACAGAAATAACATCGTTTTGAAACTTCTGAGAATGCGAATCCGAAGTTATGGCTGAAAATGCGCGCAAACTTTCATTGCGTCATTTGCAGACAAACTTTCACCGCGAATTCTGCCATGCAAGAAAGGCACGTACCCTGTTCAACTTTTGTCTTCTTCCTTAAAGGACCCCTCGCACTATTTACTCTTCAACTTACAGTATTTTAAAATATTTGAATACTTTAAAAATAGGATGTTCTTTCAAAAAATAAGCCACGGTTTTGGCTGTTTTAAGTCATTTCCCAAACCCGTTCTCGCAGACAACCATCGACAGCGTGATTTACATCGAAGGTAGCAAAATACGGCAAGTGAGAAAATCAGCGTGGTTCTGTTAGAGGGGTTAGAATGTATCGTACGAAATTGGGTTCTCCGGGCTTAGGAATATATGGAGCGATTATGGAAGTAGGTTGCGTTATTAACAGGTCCTTTAAGGGATCATCCCTGTTCTGGTGTATCTTTTTCTTCTTCCTTGACAAATTTCGATGTTCGGAGCCTTGGTTTGCGACGTTAACCTCGTTGACGAACAAGACTCCGACTATTAGACTTGCTTCGTACTCGGAAGTACCGTTTATTAGATTTGCTTCATCGGATGTACCGTACCAATCTTATAATTGCACCGCATTTAAATTATGATGAATATATTTGAATTGAATTGACTTTCAGGTGCGACGTTTCTTCAGCGTCATCAACACCAACTTGGTTGACTCCAACATGTTTCTACGAAGTGTTTTTCTCAGCTTGGATCATTTCATGGCGCCTGGCAAATCTGATAAAAAGGAGCGAGCGATTCTAAAAAATTCCCGCTTCTTTGGCCCCCTACTTCACATCAGACGACGCGTAGCCTATCTGGCATGTTTGATTTCGACAGTATCTGTTGAGACGTTGACTCAGGAGAATATCAGTTGTTTGAACACGGTATTGATTCTACTGATGCTAGCCCAGAAGTAAGTATATAATTATAATAATAATAACACAAAGCAAGAGAAAAGGCCTTCGCCTCTAAATAACTCTTAAGAAATTTTGTATATGTTCGTTTATGTCTATTAAGTAAGTAAGTAAGTAATTTATTTCTGACCCGCCATTTGAAAAGCGGAGTATGTAAAGTAAAATAAAAGAATTAACTAAAACATAACATATACAATATGCAATTATTCATCCATCGTCCAGAAAAGAATGTAGGGAGAAATATTATGAATTTTGTTTCTTCACTTTCGTGAGTTTCATGAGTGGCGTCTTTGCAGACACCATGGTATCTGATACGACGGTCGAAAGTTATTTTTGCAGTTACCGTGGTATCTGATACTACGGTCAGAAGGCGTTTTTGCAGTTATCGTGGTATCTGGCCAGATACCACAGTCCGAAAGATACCACAGTCCGACCGTGGAAATTGATCGTGGTATCTGAAAAAGTCATCTGACTTTCATCATTACCAATAATAGAGCCCAGGGTTTTGTCAAATTGATTGGAAAGAAGTTTGGCACTTAGTTATGCGACTGCAGGTATCAGTATCAGATACCACGGTAACTGCAAAAACGACTAATTGCATATCCGCATACCGTGGTAACAGATACCATGGTATCTGCAAAAACGCAACTATGGTGTTACACAATTATGCAGAATTTCAGTAGATAGTCCATGAGAAAACACTATGTATAATTGTGTTATGAGCCTTTAAAGGATCCGTGCCAGCAACGATGCCGACTCATTATTTTTCTTAGCTCCCATTATGAATTTTCGATCATCGTAAATTCCCATTTTTACAGAAATGTCATTTCAGCCGGAATCGAAGTCAGTCTTTTAGGTCTTGACTAAACAAGCCGATTATCTACGGGTCGTGACGTCACACGAAAAGTCCACATTTCCCATTTACTAACGGCACTGATTGTCCCTAGTATGGTTTATAGGTGTAAAAGCGCCTCGCTGGCCGCTCGGCTTTATTTATTTATTTAAATTTGACTACGGCTTCTAGAATTACATACAACACTTAAAAACAACAACAAAATACATTTTAAGATTGCGAACCTTCTGCGCCGCACGTGTAACGTTCGCGGTTCCAAACTAACCACACAGGCAACGTCAGTCTCACATGGGGACTCTCGAAGGAGTCCCCATATATATTAAAAAATATATATAGATACGATACGATACGATACGAATATATCGATATAGTTACGATATAGATAGAATTTATTCGAATTTTCCTATTTCTTTCATGACGTCATGAGCAAATATTAAAAAATATATATAGATACGATACGATACGAATATAAGATATATAAGATTTAATTGCACAAAAAAGCCAAAAGGCCATGGCAACAAAATAAACAAAAAAGAAAAGAACAAAGATCTATACTAGCTTACTTACACTAGGCATAATTTTCGGTGTTGAAAAGCGACCCTGAGGAATCTTGCCAGCCTCCTCACATCATCAAACTGATCGACCAATCATACTACACATCCATTTCTCATCGAACACCCTCACGCATTCTCGAAACACTTCATTCCTTAACTCTCTTAATTCTTCACATTCACACATGACATGCACCACACTTTCATTCTCATCTCTACACATTGGACAGGAGAAATACTGACCAGAACGTTCGGAAGAACGTCCAATGTATATTCTTCTTCTCCCAAGCGGTAAACAATCTGCCCTGAGACACCACACCTACTTTACTACTTTTCCTCCCTCTTTAATCCCACCTTGAAAAGATTGCGAACGTTCTGCGCCGCACGAGTAAAGTTCGCGGTTCCAAACTAACCACACAGGCAACGTCAGTCTCATATGGGGACTCCCGAAAGGTGATATAGATATAGATAAGATATATAGATACGATATAGATAGAATTTAATCGAATTTTCCTATTTCTCTCATGACGTCATGAAAACGTCACGGGCCGTAGATAATCGGCTAAAGTTTAGTGAATAGCATCTTTTGTACCATACATGTGATAAAATATGTGGCTCCTGGCCAGGGAAGAACCGTTGACCAAATATCAGAATTTGAAAGCAGATGGAGCCAAAAGACCCCATTGGTTCCATATTACTTGGGCATCATCATATAATGAATGAATGAATGAATTTATTCCCAATAAAGCCCAAGGGCCATGGCGGGAAACATAACACAATAACAAAAACAAAATATCATTCACTCCAACAACAAACCAAAAAATCAACTTCTATAAAAATAGTTCACGGTGGGCCATAGCTAGCTTCAGGAATCTACCCAGCCTTCGGATCTCACCAAAACACTTACTTCCCATACTTGAAACCAAATCCCTTTCCTCCCAAGCCTCCCGACCAAACACTTCCTTTCTTAATTCTTTCAACTCCTCACAATAACATATCAAATGTACCACATCCTCTCCTTCAATACCACACATTGGACAAAATAATTGTAGTTTCGAACATTAATAAAGAAAATAAATAATTTCAAAATAATTTTGCCGATAACCTTGCCGATCGATCTTTCTCTGTGGTGGAAGCTGACAATTGGGCGCAGAGGATTGACAGTTATATGCTTGTGGAACTAAAACAGCAGGGTCTATTCTTCAGCGAAAGTTAGAACACCAAAGAAAACTTTAGATATTTTGAAGCAAGACCTCAACCCAAAGATCTTAATTACCAGCTACTGGTATAAATCTTCAATCCTACCGGAGGATGATGGTTCTGTATTGCCACTTTTAGAACTGACTTCCCGGGCTTATTTATTTTTTCCTGGGAACAGAAATTGCCTTTTTTATGTCTGCTGCTTATCGTGCATCCTAATGTCAAGAATCTCTTTTTAAAAGGAGCATTTTGAACAATCCGCCACGGTTCTCATAGCGACCAAGAACCCTCTACGTGATTTACCGGGATATACGTTTTTTTTGTTTTTTTTTTTAACAGCAAAGCCTGTTGAGTGAATGATTCACAGTCTTAAACAGATTTTGCATTTCAGACCTGTTCGGCCGACCTTTATAAAAATTTATTTTAGGCGTGATGAGCTGCCTAAGACCTTGGAGGCCCTGTCAGATCCCTCATACCCGACTTTCCGTCGGTCTACCCGAGACACGTGTTCTGAGCCTGACCCAGCACTTGTCCCGCCTCCTCCCTTGATTTTGAGTTCTTTGCTGCAACTCTTGAGGTTTTGGAAAGTCCACTACAAGGCTGGTGACCAGAATTGTATTTCACTAGAAAAGGTAACAAGGGTAATTAGCCCCTTATTTGCAAAGCCTAGCATATTTGCCAAGTATTTCAGCTATTTGGCAGAGTGGATACGTGAGCTGGATCTTATTAGAGGATTTTATTTTGGCCCTTCTTCTCTTCAGACTCAAAGTTGGAAAAATGAACGTATGGAAAGAAACAACTTTTTTTTAGAAAGTCGTTTTTCCAACTTGAGCGTCTTTGAGTCTGAAGAGGACCCTTGCCAAGAAGAGCCGAAACATAGCTCTAATAAAAATCAGCTGAGGTATTCGATTTGCACTGTCAAATATGATTCGCAGCCAGCTTGGGCTGAAGGAATATCTATTTGCAAAGCCTAGTATAGCCACAGACCTGGTTGGGGGGAGGGGGTAATTATTGCAAGCCTGGGTCCAGATCTATTCGGTCAAGCAACTGCCGAGAGGGGGAATATGGAACTTGTAATAAGTACATATATTAGCATCTCCACATCCTCGTCGTTTCGAATTTGTCTTCGTCTTTCGGGGGAGTGGAACCGGGGCATGAAACAAGAATATAGTGCGATTAGGGGTTGATAATAGTGTGTATGTGTCCTAAAGCTGATCGGGGCAACTCAAATTATAATTATTTTTGGTCAAAGCTCATTTCTTTCGTAATTTATGAATTCGTTGTCTTTTTTCGGGTGTTCCTCCGACAATGGATGAACGTCTTATCCATCCATTTCTCATAATCCATTTCTTATCCATCAATATGGAAACCGAGCAGACCCACTGCGGGAGTTGGTGCTTGCATTTCATGGAAGCTTGTGCTTACAGCTACTCCATTAACAGAGTAGTAAAGTCACCACCGGCCCTGCAACCATGAATACTCTTATGGAGCGTTATGGATTATTGTGACGTGTGTTTTCTTTTTTCCAGACGTCACGAATCGCATTCATCGAGTGGCAAAACATGGTTACCCAGCTTACCCTGCCAGATAGAGATTCCAGGAATTCCCTCTTTCACTACCTGCCTGAAAGGCATTGCCGCTATCAGCCCTTGTTTGAAATGGAAGTTGATCCCTGAACTTCGACGACCTAAACGCTGTGAAACGACGCATCAGTGCATATAACCCAGCTACCCTTTTTGCTATCGGAGCCCTCAATATCGGTTTTGGGTCGCTCCGGAATCGAACCAAGTTTTGTGTGAGTTTTGTGAGGCACGTGAGATTCGCTGGAACATTAAGGCGTCGCCGCGCGGTTTGTGGTTGAATGCCGAAATTGAAAAGCTTGTGTTTTGGTGACTAGCAGGCCATCCGCAATCACCGAAAATCCTTGAAGTTGAAGACCGAGTGGCAGCAGCCATGTCGCTAAGGTGGCTTGTCCACGATCCGGCTAGATCGTGTTTTTCACCGATGCCAGATTGAGTATAATGAAGATACCCTTCATCTAGCTAAATCTGGCGACTCTTGTGCAACCACTTTTTTTTTCATTTTAGCAGCAATCGGGTATTTAAGTTTATTTAAGTTTTAAAAGCCCTTCGTTGGGTCGGTACAGATTTGATACCGACAGTTAAAATATCCCCGAAATGTATCCGAAGAACTGCGATGCAAAGTATTGATACTTAGGCCTACTTACTGAATTTTGCGAGTACCGAGATTAGCACCGTATCGAGCTCTTCGTTTGTCGTGTGTATTATTATATCTTTGTCATAACAGCGAATACTTGACTAAATTACTAGCATGTTGTGCAGCTTATGATTATTCTTCGTAGCTCGAGTGTGTCGAAATTTAGCGCAAGGCCAGGTGTGCGATAAAACTGTTATCGCAGGGGTTGATCTAGGAAGATAACACGACTGCTTGGCATGTTAATGTTATGCAAGTCACTGCTTAGGCAGTAATAATATAGTACCGAAAGCTATATCGGCTTTTAATACCTCTTCCTCGGCTTAGGGAAATCAGTAGAGATGAGATAGCAACTTTGCGTGAGGGATTCGGGATATCTTACGTGTCATACAATGAAATAAGATGCGTTTAAGTAAGTTCAGGCAAAATTGGTTTTTGTATGTTTTGCATCGCTCAAATTATGTGTTGTTCTCGTTTCGATGGAAGTAGCTTTAACTAACAACTTTCAGCCAGTGCTACGAAATGGAGTCAGTGGTCGGATGATTATGTTTTATTCTTCTTAATAGGCGTCTTGTCGAAGTTGTGTTTTGGTTCATTTGAGACCGATGTAATCTTGTTATGTTACTGTTCTTGTTCTATTACTGGTCTGTTACTGTTTCTTTCGTTTTCATGTCAGTGGCTGCATGCGTTCTCATTGTGTCCTTCTCATTTGTTCTCACTGTGCCCTTAAGGCTTTGGAAGCTTCGCTTTTAGCGAAAGCTGGAATGAAAAGCGAATATGTGAACTAATATACGAAATTACATTAAAGGAATAACCTCAACTGGTGCATTACAATTAGTTTTACACAAAATTTCGCCTACGGCGTAGTTTTTAGTATTCTCTATTTGAAAGATCACACCATTTTGCTCTGTTGGGAATCCGGTAACTCTTTTTTGTGGTGGAGGGGGTCCACCTCCAGCCCGGCTTGCATAAAAGCTTCGCAGTTTTCAAGTACAGTATGGTATGCTTCTTAGGAACGTGCCCACTTAAAGAGAATGAAGGGTTTATTAAAAAAGAACTAGAATCTTCAATGCCCAGAGGCTAGCCTGAAAGGGACTAATTACCGTTAAAACATCAGCAATAACAGAATACTTGGACAAAAATTAAGAAAAATTAAGAACGGTGCTCTTTTCATGTTCTCTTTGAAAGTAGATACCATTGTAGCAGTTGGCTACAGTGGCCCCTTTGACAAGATCGAAACCTTCAATTGTATCGGATGTCCTTCCGACAAATTTAGCAGCCTTTAGCTAAAATAAGAAACAGAATTAAAGAAACAAATAAATGTCCCATCCACAAATGAAAACTTTCGTTAGCTCCAATTAGAGCCACATACTACATAGTTGAACTAAAATTCCACCTGAAATTAGGAGACCTCTCCCTGGCCGCGATGCAAGCGTAAGCGAATTACCACAGCGCGACGATTTTTTTGCCATTTATCGTTATTGGCCTAATTTCATGCTGTTATGGCGTAACAGACACGATAAATATAGGACGCTTGGGGAGCTTATTCTATTCATCTGTGCTGAATTTTCCTTATTGTAGGCTCCTTCAAAATTACATCGGTTTCTGTTAGTGTTTCAGTTACTTTGCATATGCACGTGTTTTGCGCAGCCATCTTCGCATTTTTTTGGACTGTAACAATAAAGCTTCGGCTCGGATGAATATTGTGCAGTCCTGTCAGTTTTCCAGTTATGCGAAATTATCGTTTTATTACATAGAAAATAAATAAAAATGTTATAAAGCCGCAAGCACAAGGTTTTTTGTTCGCCTATTGCCTCGAAGGCTTTTCCGGTCGTAACGAAATCTGCCTCTGGTTTACTTTCCGGAATTCCAGTGTACTCGTTTCATGATTCTATATTCCACTAACGGGGAAAACACGAGCCTTGGAGTTGAATTACACCTGAAAGACAACTGTATGTTTGCAGGTATCGTTCCGGTTGAAAGACAGGTTTCCCGTGGGCTTTTTTTTTTTTTTTTTTTTTTTATTTTTTTTTTTTTTTTTTTTTTTTACAAACCCACAATAAAAACGCAAAGGAAAAAGTGGAGTATATAATTTCCTGCATGTTAAAGTTTAACCGAAAAGGGCTGGGATAGGACAGTCTAGTTACCCATCACTCCTTCAATTAAATTGGCTAGAAGACCCGCTGAAAATGCGTTGCCTCGGTCTTCCGCTATTCACAATAATCGATTTTCAAATAATGGAATTTCCGTGTGATTTGTGGTACCTCTATGCTCTTTTTTTTTTGTTATATGCCTTACAAGAATGATTTATGATTTATTTTTTGCCAGGCACTAAGCAATCTTCACCAATCTCACCACTTCCATTGAAAAGCCGCGTTTGTGTTGAGATTAAAATTTCCCTTGTCATAGTAGAATATTCGTTGTGGGGACGGCCGTAGATATTCTGAACGTCATAACTGGGGCAGATAGTGGAAAATAAAGAAATCCCTTTGCAGAATTCAAATAATCCAGTGTATTCAGTTAAATGACATAGAAATAAGTTGGCTTATTAGTTAAATTTTAAGGGCGATTCTGGCGGTCTGGAAAGCACCGCGAGCTTATGCGCCGGCCGTTTTTGCGACTTCGGCTAAAACTCGCTTCGCTTTCCAAAGCTGTTCACGGGCTCCGCTGGTTCCCGCCAGCTCTTGGAAAGCGAATCCACTTCGCGAGTGGAAAGTGATTCAGTCAGCGAGAAGTTATAAAGGTGCTACTGGGGCGCAACGACTTTCCGTTTTTTCTTGCGCTTGGCGGATTCTCGCTTTGCTTTTCGGAAAGCAAATCCAAGAGATCGCCAGAATCGCCTTTTTTTGTGACTGAATGGTCGATTCACCGGCAAGTGCTGTTCTCCACACTGAACTATATCGAGTGTTAGAGGCTTTACAAGGGCATGAAACTTGGAGCGTGTTCCACCCTTCTAACAATAGTTACTATTCCCGTTCCATCCTCACGAAAAGTTACTACGCTGACCGTTCCAACCTTGTCGGAATAGTAACTAATAGTTACTATTTGCTTATCATGCTCGGGAGCGTAGTAACTACGCATCTCTGTAACGTGATTGGTCGGATTCGCCCCTGGCGTGAGATCCTGCTGGAAAATAGAAAAATCGTTCCAGCCTTGACGGCAAAAGCCAGAATTTGTGACTTCATGCGTAGTAACTACGGTAAGTAGGATGGAACACGCTCTTGGTTATAGATTTCAAGACTTCCACTTTCTTGTGGCGTCATAAAACAACCGAAATTTTCACCCCCGGCAATGGGCTCATTGAACCCATCAACGAATTTGCCCATGAGTAAAGTTTTTGACCCGCGACTGGCGACTCTTTGGTTGGTATAAGGCGTATTCTCGCCGTTCCCCGAGGACTCCTCGGGGAATCAAAGGGAACGGCGAGAATAGAGGGAGTCACTCCACGCGGACACAAACAGCGAGAACACGGGGAATGCTTCCAGCATGGATTTTGTTCAAAAAATAGATATGCAGTTGACGAAATTAGTCTGGAGCCACTTTATTTTTGGTTTTGTTTATTCTGATTATTTTTAATTAATTTTAAATTGCACCACAACCGGCAAAAATTGATTCCCCACCGAATCTGAAAGCGAGTCCTTTTTGATGATGGTGATGATAATCATAGCATTCCCCGTCCGTGGGGACTCGCGAGAATACGGGGAGTGAGTCCCTGGAACAAACAAAAACGCGGGGACTCCTCAAGTGGAGTCCGCGGGGAACGGCGACAGTACGCCTATAGTCGAAAATATTTAGGTTTAAATATGCAAATTGATGGGTACCGACCCCACCCCAACCCTCCCGTTCATGGGTAACTGGGCCCGGGTTTCCCTTGAGTTAAGTTTGTCTAAGAAATGTTGACATGTCTCAAGTTCAACTCTTGTATACTTGTGGATATATATGTATAGATGCGGATTATGGTGTAACAGTAACGAATAAGGCCACGCGGCGTACTGTAATTCGTAATGATCGGTTGGAAACTAGACGGTTTTGTCGTATGATCGATGATATGTCGTTCTTAAAGGATCTGTCTTGCCTATAATACTAATTCAACTTACTTCCACAATCACTCCATATATTTCTGAACCCGGAGACCCCAGTTTCTTACGTTACATTCTACCCCTCTAACAAAACCACGCTGATTTTTTCACGTGCCTTGTTTTGCTACCTTCGACATGTATCGCGCTGTCGACGGATGTCTGCGAGAAGTTTTTCCATCAGAAAAACCGCTTATTTAAATTGTTTCCCTGTTTTCGCTACAAGTCAATGGGTCTCGGGAAAGGTTTAAACCATTTATTCAAACAATGTTTTTAACGGATACGTAAGCTACGATTCTTCATCAGCGATATTTCGGCCCTTCTTGGCAAGGGTCCTCGTCAGGCTGTCAATCCTCTGGTTCAACTTCGGGGAAGGAAAGAAACCTGTAATCTACAGGTTTGTAAATTACAGGTTTGTTTCCTTCCCCGGGGAAGGAAAGAAACTTCGGGGAAGGAAAGAAACCTGTAATCTACAGGTTTGTAAATTACAGGTTTGTTAGGGTTAGCAGACCCCCCCCCCCTCTTTGTTCGGAACCAATTGCGAAAATCCCAGCGATCCAGGGATGTCCCGAAGATGCAACATGCAAGACCTACAAACTAAGCTGAACTGTCGAAAACCCGTCTCCAGACAGCAGACCCCCCCCCCCCACACACACACACCTCGACCATACTTGTTGAAGCTAGTGTCTCAGTCCGGTATCGTCCTTTCCAGATAATTGTTAATGACCATCTTAAACCTGATGACGAATCAAAACTTTCACAGGCTTTCATTTATTAGTTATTAACTTACACAAGTCAATGTGTAAGTAAAAAACACTCAACTTTACACAAGAAAGACAAACAAATATGACAGGGTACCACACGTATAACAAGTAAATGCATCATAAATTCACAATTCGTTCGAGATGCTTCGTACAGTTCCATCAACTTGTACTGTCTATCAAACTCTGAATAAGCGAGTAGATAAAGAAAAATTAAGCCTAGCATTCAGTTACAAATCTTTCGCGTTTTGAGTTAATATTTGATGTTTTCTTGTTTATCCTACACACGGAAGTGTAATTTAGTCTGATTATATTCATTTCAGTCTGTGTGTGTACAAAATGCTTGAAAGTGAGTTAGTTACCCCTTGAACAATACACATATAACGTACTTATGTAACCTATTGCTTAGTATCAGCAAGGGCCTATGATGTTTCTTCATGACACCCTACAATTGGCCTCCGTTCAATCAAACACCTAAACTGAATCCTATTAAATCAGCAAGATGTTAAAACCTGCGAGAATGAAGCCATCGTAACTTCCACAGGCTATACTCAATTTGTACAGAGATAAAAGGACACGTAACCAAGTCGATGTATGGTTTAGAAATAAATGACTAGCAAGATGGATACAAGTGTCGTTTCCTCAAGGAACCAGAACTTTGTAGGAGAACTACCTTCTTCTCTACTTTTCAATACAACCATTTGGTTATTCAGCAATGCTCAAAGCGGCTACAACACATAGAATTCCTACATGCTTACGTCAACGCAACGTCCATTCATTATCCTTATGGAGCTGCAGGGTAACCATAAAATCCATCAGATCTGGTGAGTTCACTTTCTATACATGGCAGGTAGGCTACAGCTTAGTACGGATTCTCGCAATAAGTTTTTTTTTTTTTTTTTTATTTGTCCCCAAAATCTGTGTGAGAAGTGTAAAATTATGAACAAGACTTACTACCGAGCACGACGTGCTGTTAACAGCAACTTGTTACAGGACTTATTCTTAGAATGAGCAGACTGAACCAATTCTGAAGTACCCATGTAAACAATTATATCTTCAGAAGCCTACTATTTTATGCAGGGTACAAATCGATCCGTATACAAGGACATTCGGCTTGCAATTTCAAGGCAGGCGCAGGCATTCGTAATGAGGAGCTACCTCGCAGAAGCACACCCTTCACGCTTACGAGGAAATGATCGGGAATTTTGACATTCTATTGGGTGAA
This sequence comes from Branchinecta lynchi, assembly GCA_023053575.1. Classification (NCBI taxonomy): domain Eukaryota; kingdom Metazoa; phylum Arthropoda; class Branchiopoda; order Anostraca; family Branchinectidae; genus Branchinecta; species Branchinecta lynchi. Next base: position 12,200,744 of record JAKZAP010000017.1, on the reverse strand, counting down.
AATCTACAGGATTCCTGGTTCTTGATTTGCTGCTGCTCAAGCATTAGGGAACCAAGCAAGCAGACTTTCAACATTGTGCGTTGTAGACAGGAAACAGTAACACAGCAGCAACAGGACGGATAAAAATGGTATTTAGACTGCACACTAAACATCTAAAGGTCAAAAGGAATAAGGGATGAAAACGGGTTGCACACATCTAAACAAGAACACTAAGAGCGTGTTCCATCCTACTTACCGTAGTTACTACGCATGACGTCACGAATTCTGGCTTTTTGCCGTCAAGGCTGGAACGATCTTTCTATTTTCCAGCAGGATCTCACGCCAGGGGCGAATCCGACCAATCACGTTCCAGAGATGCGTAGTTACTACGCTTACCACGCTCCCGAGCATGGTAAGCAAATAGTAACTATTAGTTACTACTCCGACAAGGTTGGAACGGTCAGCGTAGTAACTTTTCGTGAGGATGGAACGGAAATAGTAACTAATAGTAACTATTGTTACAAGGGTGGAACACGCTCTAAGTCACATCCATGGGTAGCGGTAATAAACTATATGAAGACATGGTCACGATCTGTGCGCGAATACATAGCCTTGAATGGGAATTTCTACAGCAGAAATTTCAAGGGCTTTAAGGGAGATGAACAGCAGATGCTGTTACTTTCCCAGATATACTGAAATGCTTTTCTACTTCATAATCGTTTCTATCTGACAGAAAATATGCGCTGTTTAATGTTCGGTTTTACGTGAAAAGGAGTGTGAGGATACATCTAGTATACAAATATATCTTGATCAAAGCTTATTCAACAAGCTCTATCCTCGACTCTCTCTATTTCCGACTAGCTCTAACGCCCACGCTTTTCTCCGACGGAGAGAGTTTATTTCCTTTTCTCCAATCAAAGAACTCTTTTCCCCATCAAGAACCTAGACAAACTCACTCCATTGGTCACCAACCCTTTCATACTGTATAAAGATTTGCTAGGACGTACGAACAGTAACACTATTCGTTATAGCACTCTGTAGTCATTTCCAAGGGCTTAAAAGGACCAACTTCGCAGTTCGGAAGCCAGTTCAGTTCGGATCTCAGTTCGACTTGGGAGTTCGACCTGGGCTCTGTTCTCAGTTCAGTTGACCTCTGAGCAAATTAAGTGACAAGTGTTAACCAACCTATCTTCAATGTAAGTACGAACCTTAATAAATGTGTTTTAGTTATTGACCTACGAACTGAGTATCGCCTTCGAAAAGACTCGGTGTATAACGGTGTATTCGCACCACAAACCAGTCGCCAATATTACCATGCTCGCACGCCACACGCTAATACTATAACCAAAACCCCTACACACTTTTTTCTCTTTATCATATTTGGTGACATGCGCGGTCAATAACTAAAACCCAAACGTATCCGTATGATGGTATAAATAATATTTAATACCTATTTGATTTTTAACAATGAATCAATCACCCATGTTTAACGACGATCTTTAAGGACATGATGCAAACCCCAAAACAAACCCATTTTTTTCATCGATTACAACTAAACCCATAAATGAACCAATCACAAGTTTTAGGCATAAAACTCGTAACAGATAGGCATTCCTCATGAAGTTTGAACATATTTAATATTCTAATTCCTTTTTTCCCCTGATATAAAATCTGAAAAAATGGCAACAGCCGAAGAACGTTTTTACGGAGCATCCGAAAAAGCTCAAAAAACAAACCTACTTAAAAACATCCCCGAATTTGATGGCGCGACAGACGTATCCGAATTTCTACAAATCCTTGACTACATCATAAACTACACGGGTGGAGACGCAGAATGGGCAAACCTCAAAAACATATTACCACTGAGACTAAAAGGCAATGCACTAAAATATGTAGCCACAATAATGACAGATACCCTGACCTACAGACAGTTCGTTGACCTGTTCAGGAAGAGATTTAAAGAAACAACCGATTCCGAGAAACTGAAATATGATATCCCAACTTTGCTTCCCCACATGTCAGTCAGAGACTACGCAGACTTGGTCCGACGCAAAACAACAATAACCCTGGGTGACACGGTGAATGAAACATTCACAAGAGCAGTCTTCGAGAATTTCAAGATCGGCTTACCAGAACGACTGTTTAAAATCTGTGTGAGCAGACAAATACAGAACCTCGAAACAGCAATTGAAACGGTTGAAAATGAGATCTCCATTGAAAATCTGGTAAGAGCCCACCGAAAATTATCAATCAACGCAGCGGGATCGATATTGGCTCAAGATAATGTTAGATCAAGATCGTCATCACCTTCAGTCTACGAAACCCCAACCAGAGATCGGTCACCTGAAACTCCCAAGAGACCAACCAATAACCGGCCCCGTAGAGTATCTTTCGCCGAAAACCACGAAAATGACCAGTCGACTCCCCAACGGAAACCTCAAAACGAACCCAATATCTCAAGAAGAAGGGCAATTATCTGCTATTATTGCAACAAGGAGGGACACATCCAGCGCAATTGTTTCAAACGCGAGCGGGACGTCGCTTACCCAGCACCGGCAACTAAATACCCTCATTCCCTGAACCGCTCCCGACCAAACGAATTCTTCCCTTCGATTATCCGTTCCCAGCAGAAATCTCAGGTTTTCCGGAGGCCAAACTGCGATCAATACTTCCCGGGAGCCAGAGCTTTCTCCGGACGCAGCCACTTTGCGGAAAATAGTAATCCTGAATTCCGAACCGGTTATGACCGTTTTCCAAAAAACGAGATTTTCGCTGCTGGACAAATAGCATAGGACAGCAGCGAGGTAGACAGCATAATGCTAATCATAGAGCTTATTATTTGAATGAAGTGTTTGATGAATATTGTGACTTGCCAATTGTAAATAGCTTCACGTTTAATGATATAAGAGCCAAAACATTAGTAGATTCCGGTGCATCATGTTGTTTAATTAGATCAGATGTTTTTGAAAAATTCAAACCTGACGAAAGACGAAAAGTCCGACCAGTAACTCGGCAACTTAGCTCAATTACAGGCCACTCTCTCAAAGCTCGAGAATTAGCGTATGTGAACGTTAAATTTCGAGGGAGAACTATGCCTACTGAGTTTTTGATATGTTCTGATATACCCTATGAGGTTGTGCTTGGTTTCCCGTTTCTGAGAGAAAACAGTATTTTTCTAGATGCGGAGAATAAAACCGTGCACTTCAAATCAGACTTTTCAAAAGAATTTCGGGATCATGCGCAAACTGACCGAATCTGTAGCGTGTATATGAGACGAGACAGACCAAAGCCCCCAAAGAGACCGAAAGACTACCAAAAAACTTTAGTCTTCGTGAATAATGTCTACCGAAAAAATCAGCAAAACCGACGAAACTTCGAACAAGCAAACCACGACCGGCCAAATAACCGAAACTTCCAGCGGACAAATTATGAGGCGCGCTTCGGTCTGCAGAAAAATTTTCCGCGAACAGAATACGGTCGTTACGGAAACAGCCAGCAAAGGAATTGGCGAACAGGGATCAATACTCGCCAGACGGCAAACGCAATCACAAGGCGAGCGCTAGTGGACGGCCATATAGCTCTAGCCCCCTTTTCGACGACCACGCGTTCCAAAATCCCAGATAGAGACACGCAAATACAATCAGTAATTGAAGCACTGAATAGTATTAACCGGCCAAACCCCAAATCTAACCACGAATCGGGAACTGAAATAATTAGCCTGGAACCTAAGTCCGCCCCTTCCGATAAAAGTACCAGTCCGGAACCGAGCTTAATACCGAACGTCGCAGAAGCTCCAAAAGAAATAGACAAAGACAGTGACAAATCCCTAAACAGATTGCTTGTAATACTGGAAAAGCGAACAACAATCTCCGCGGGTACAAATGCAACTGTAAGCATAAAGTTAGTACGCGAAAATTCAGGTACAGACAATTGTATTTCCGGCGACTTCATAATCGAAGGTTACCCACTTGAGGGGTACACTAAAATTTTCATTGACGACCAATTGATTTCGGCAGTAAATGGACGAGGAAAAATACAAATCTTAAACGGCCAAAACCATCCAATGAAACTGCCGGCAGGACCTATTGGCACAGCTACTATTTTTACCGACGGACAAGACGAAATTTTAATTCCGGACGTGATAGCATCTATCCAGAATAATGAACAAAACGAAACTAAAATTTCAGATGAGGACTATGGAATGTCAAAAGAAGCATTTTTGTCTCAGTTTGATTTAAACGAAGCAAAAAATGAAAAGGAAAAACAAGAGTTTGGATCTTTACTTTGGGAGCACAGATGGAGCTTCGCCAGGGACGATAAAGACATAGGTTGCACAAATTTGCTAGAAGCCACGATCGATACTGGCAATGCTGAACCCATATCCATAAGACCATATAAGTTACCACACCAACATAAATTTTGGGTCGAAAGCAAAATAAATGAAATGATGGATCTTGATTTGATTGAGGAATCAGCCTCACCTTGGTCTTTTCCGGTGGTACTCGTATCAAAGAAAGATGGCTCGCTACGCATGTGTACAGATTTCCGACGCCTAAATACTGTTTTAAAGGGCAACAGCAACCCAAATCCACTGACGGTAGATAATCTTCAAGCAATGGGAGGTGCTTGCATTTTCAGCACTTTAGATCTGTTCCAAGCCTTCTACCAAATAAAAGTGAGAAAAGAAGACAGGCCAAAATTAGCATTTGCCGTACCATTCATGGGACTTTTTCAGTACAAAAGATTACCGTTCGGATTGAAAACTTCGCCAGGAATTTTTGTTCAGCTTATGCTAAAAATCTTCCGCGGATTACTGAACAAAAACATCTGCTTATTCATGGATGATATTTGTGCTTTCTCCAAGGACTTCGAGACCCATAAAGAAGTTATCAGGCAAACTTTGACCAAAATTCATGATGCCGGACTGAAACTGAAAGCTTCAAAATGCTTCTTTTTGAAAAGGAAAATATCCTACCTAGGACATGTAATTAGCGAGGGCCAAATTTCGCCAGATCCCGCCAAAATCAGCGCGATAACAAAATTTGATCCAAAATCCATCACCGACATAACGAAATTAAGAGCCTTTCTAGGAATGACGTCATACCTGCGGAAATTCATCCGTAACTATTCTAAACTTGCCTTACCTCTTACCAATATGCTAAAAAAGGGAGCAGAAATCCACATGGGACCGGACCAAATACAGGCTATCGAAGCTTTGAAAATTGCTATAACCTCGGAACCAGTTCTAACCCTCTATCAACCGGAACTAGAAATCGAAATGGCGACGGACGCATCTAAAGATTGTATAGGAGCAATACTTTATCATCCTGATGGGAAAGGTCAGCGAATCATTGAGTACGGATCCCGAACATTGAATACGGCTCAGACCAATTATTCAGTTCTTGAAAAAGAGTTTTTGGCGATTATTACGTTCATCGAAACCTGGAAGCACTACATTCTGGGGAAAAAGATAAAAATCTACTCGGATCACAAACCACTTCAATATCTCCAATGTTTGCGCGAACCAAAGAACTCCAGAATAACGCGATGGGTCTTAACGCTCAGCCAGTACGATTACGAAATCATTTATTTGCCAGGAAAATTCAACCGAATTCCAGACTTTCTTTCGCGACTATCTTGTGATCATGAAACACCAAAAGAGAAACTTCAGACTTTTTCCCTAACAGAATTGCAAAACATGCTTGATATCCTGGACTCCGAAAAAAGAACTGAAGCAGTAGCAGCCATTAATGCGGCTAGACCAAAAATGTCGGCGAAGAAAGGTGAAAAAACGACTAAAAACCAAATACAGGCAAAAAAGAAAACTTCTTCTAGAAACCCTTTTCCGGATCCAATCGATCAATACGAAAGCTTTACCACAGATTTAAATGATGATTCACTTGACGTTTCCGTGCTAGAAAAAAGGTCGCCCTTGCGCATAGAAAACCTGCGAAAATTCCAGCAGACCGATTACTTCTGCAAAAACCTAATAGATCGTGTTGAGTCCTCAATTACCTTACCGCTCGACTTGAAATCCTTCGAAAAAGACGTGGACCAATTTATTGTTGATGAAAGTGGTGTACTTTGTAAGTATTATACGCCACCGCAACCCTACAAATCAGCGGAAATCAAAACAATACCGGTCTTACCGCTAATACTACTCGCGGAAGCAATCAAGCAAATCCATGACAAAGATTTAGCTCACTTGGGATTGGCAAAAACCTATCATAAATTCAAGGAAGAATTTTACCGACCTGGAGCCTACAGCAAAGTAAAAGAATACATTCTAGCTTGCACAGGCTGTAACCTACGAAAGTTGACTCCCACCAGACCAATCCAAATTCTCGGTAATGCCCCAACCCCAAATAGACCCTACGAAACACTAAGTATGGATATATGGAAAGCTGGGACCCCCTCGGAACGTGGGTACAAGGCGGTGCTCACTGTAACCGATATGTTTTCAAAATTCTTGTTCGCCTTACCACTTTACGGAGAAAAAGCATCAGATATTGCGGAGGCTCTAGTAGAACAGTTATTCTGTAAATACGGTTTCCCTTCGGCAATCCTATCAGACAGAGGAACCAACTTCCTACATTCACTGAACGCGGAGCTATTTAAGATCCTCGGTGTCACCCGTTTACTGACAAGCGCGGCAAACCCGAAAGCAAATCCGATAGAAAGATTCCATTCAACACTCGGAGACAGTTTAGCCATAATTTGCCGGGACGATCCAACAAGCTGGGATAAATACATCCAAATGGTAGTTTTTGCTATAAATACCAGCTACCGGGAATCGCTAGGTGACTCAAGTCATTACGTTTTCTTCCTACGGGAACCCAAAACAGCAATAAATGAAATACTCGGATGCCGAAAATTCTACAATGTGGATACGAACTTTAAATCTGAAATAATAGCACGAATGCGCTACTGCTATGAGACTGTGAGGAAAAATCTCGAAAAGGCCAAAAATAATCATACGGAGTACTACAACAGGAAAGCCCGTAATTTCCATACGTACCAACCTGGTGACCTAGAATTTCTTGAAATTCAAAAAGATGGGAAGCTAGCTGACAGATACAAAGGCCCTTATCGTGTTGAAAAAAGAGAGAAAAACGACCTAACTTACCAACTGAGACACACGGAAACCGGCAAAACTTACGTCGCTCACCACAATCGTCTAAAAAGAGCGTATCAAAAGAGCCCATGGACAACCGAACCCCTACCGGAAACAAAAGAAACCTCATCGCTATTCGAGAAAGGTCCAATATTGGCAAACCGATTAAAGAATATGAAACCGCATCACCTGTTTTTGCCTACGATTTTTGACGATGACGAATTCAACGATTATGCCAGTTCAGGAGCACCTTTAACTGGGACCAATGTAGCATTAATGCCGAATAACCAATCACAGATTTACCAATCGCGCGCAAGCTCTCCACCAGACCCCGACGGTTACCCTAGCTTGCAGTTTGATTCAGATATTGAAATCCCAAGTTACTTACAGCCACAACAGAATCAGATGCAATTCTTCCCTTCGCGCATTTCTAGCCCAAAACGCGGAAGAAATCAACCGGATTTAATGGTAGAAGAAAATGTTTCGCCCATCCATCTCAACCACCCGACGGACATAGGAATTCCGTACTTTCGAACCCCTTCTCCGGAAACTGATTATGAAATACCTGAGGAAGTAAAACCAAAACTAAATTCGTCAAGGCATTTTTACCGCATTTCACCCACTGATGTGTATCAATTGAGTGAGGACGAAGAAGAGAGCAAAACCTTAGACCAGGCTATTTGGCCCACAACCTTACCTTTCGACCAAAAATGGCAAAGTTTTGACACTCCTGCAAATTATGATCATTGGAAGATGAAACCAGAAATAGCAGGTTCCCGAAAATACATGCTAATTTCCCCAACCGAACTGTTGCAGGAATACCGAAGAGATAAACAACAAAGTTTAAACCCATTTGCTCCGGAATATAAAGTACCGGAATCAGCCAATAGGGCCCCAGCAATAGCTGAAGAACCGATTCAGTGGCAGGCCATAAATCCATTTGCCCCAAATTACCAAGCCCCAGAAATGATTAGAGAGCCTGAACCCCAAACACCGACCGAATACGTTTTTAACCCAGATGAGCCAGGGCCCAGTGGACTGCCCTCACAAAACTTTTCGCTCGAAACGTACCAATATACAAACCCTCCAACCTCAGCTGCGGAACAAGCGCGAAAATTGTCTGAAAAGGCTAAGAAAATAAAGCAACGTCAGTCACGTGCTTGGGACGTTATGACCCCATCCTCTTCTAGAGATCCTGATCTAGGAAGACCAAAGAAACGGCTCGTAACGGACAGTTTTGAAAAAAGCGAGAAAGCTCCAAAAAAACAATACGACGAACCCATACCAGGCCCTTCGGAACCGGTCGTCAAGAATCCTAATCAATACCATGGTCAAACTACGGATAAAGTAACCTGTAAAAAGACTGAGGAAGTTCGAACTCGTTCTGGACGAATATCAAAACCGCCAAAAAGACTAAATCTGTGAATGCAGCAAAGACAGATATCCAAGGTGTCAAATGGACCGGAAAATCAGCCCTAAATTCGTTCGGCCAAAGAGACGTAATAAAGCCATAGCCCACCAAATTAGATGAGTAGCAATCCTGATACATTGTATAATTAAGCGAGGGAGCTGGAAGATAAACGACGGACGTTGAAATTATCTTATGACAAGAGGTCCAAAATGAAGGAAATAAAGGATCAATATAGAACTCTAACCCGAGTGTCGTAAAATATGAATTCTGACGATTAGCGATTACTAATACCACCTAATTTTGCCACCGAAAAGAATAGAAAATAGAGACAATAATAACGATAATCTTCTAAACCATTTAATAAATTCAGCGGCGCGACAAAGAAAGTTTAAGAAATGGCAACAACGAAAATATTAAAAAGAAGGAATGATCTAAATTTTTAACATTCATTAAAAATCCTGGAAAGAAAACACTAAAATTTTCATAATTTCTGCGTACCCAGTGAGAGGCAGCGTCGCGAACTGTCGCTCTCTTGGTCGTATGAGAAGCGAATCTTCAGTGTAACCTACGGATCAAAATCATATCGTACAGTGACGTCATGCACCGGTAAACCTCGAGTGAGCTCGGTCAATGTTGGTCCCCTTGACTAACTGCACGATTCAAAACAAAATTTGATTTTGTACTAGGATGAATAATATATGAGAAAAAATAAAAAATCCAGGTTAAACTAACCTTCAGGGAAATCTACCGCTCTACGGCTTCTAAACAGGGGAACAACAAAGATGGCAAAGAAACAAAAGGGGGGAGCACAACGAAGTTTCAAAAGTTCCAAAAGGCGCCAGAGGCAACACTATATCAGGAAATAAGTGCTAATGGGCGCTGTGACGAAACAAATAATAGGTGGAAAGACCACAATTTACATATGAGTATAGGCTACGTACTCCAGCTTACTTACGACTCTGTAATACTAATATTAGCATGCAGGTAAAAATCCAATACGAAAAGTATCCAGCTCCAAATCGGATAAGCAACGAGACGAATCAACTCCCAAAAATGACTACGAGAGACTGCCGAAGAATCGTACCCCTCGTCAGCCAAAGGGACATAAAACTCGTAATAATATCAAATCTTCTGAGGGGAGCACAGACGCGAAGAGACGGGGCAAAATAAATCAATGCTAACGAGAAGACCAGGCTGGCCAAATTTTGCATGAAAGCAAGAAAATAATAAGAATCGGAGCTCAGTACCCGGTATATTCTTCTGCAAAAATTACTTGCTAGGGCAAGTAAAGCGCAAGCCATCCCCCAAAGAATAATATATTCTGAGAAGAGAATGATAATAAATGAATAATGAAGGCGACTAATTTCTTCTCGGCAGAATAAACTGCTAAACAACGAAACGAGAAACAGGGAAAATACAGAAAAAACAATAATAAACCCTAAAAGAAGAAAACAAAATGACTCTTTTCTAATGGAGACGACCTAGAACGCCAGCCAAGTCTATGTGCTGACATGAGGTCGACAACCCATTGACCTACCAGCACCCAACAGACGTGTTACTTCGTTTGGTCAACCTAATAAGAAGAAGACGTCGGTTCGATTTTAGCCAAAGAACCAAGAAGAAACTCGACGAGTCCCATCTACATCGAGTGATGACATGACAACAGTGATTGAAGCTTTGAACAGTGGCTGAAACTTTTTGCATTACGGTTAATGGACGGATATAACCGAGTGTGACAGCTCTGTGCCTAGCACTATAGCTAACAGTGGTTACTTCTGATCTTAAGAAGTGTAATCAGGCATAACAGAAACACTTATTTCAGTGAAGTGCAAGCAGACATAACATGAACACTATTTCAGTGAAGTTATACTGCGGATTGCTAACAGTGACAGACTTACGACCCGGAGAAATGGTAAGCGGTCATTCCCGTAAACACTTATTTTAGTGAAGCATTACCGAGCAACTGCTATAAAGTTGTTCAGAAAGACAATTTGTGAAATATGATTGGAACATTGTACAGTGAAGTCGTCTACTGATGTTTCATTGTGTGTTATTCATATTAATCTACGTGATAGTTGTATTCAACGTGAGTGTATCAAAAACAAAAAAAAAATCAAGAAAAAAATTTAACTAACATAAAAATAGAAGAAAAAAAAAAATAGTTTCACATGTCAGTAGTAATAGAGAAATTATTGTTAATAATAAGTTTAAATCCCTGTAAATACTAAAAACCCGAGTGCAAGCTATCATAAATGATTTGTTTTTCATACTTTAAAGCTTAAAGTTGAACTGAAAACCTTAGTATTTTTTTGTCTCGCGGGAGCTCGAATTTTTTCAGAGGGAGGGCGTAATGTGAGGATACATCTAGTATACAAATATATCTTGATCAAAGCTTATTCAACAAGCTCTATCCTCGACTCTCTCTATTTCCGACTAGCTCTAACGCCCACGCTTTTCTCCGACGGAGAGAGTTTATTTCCTTTTCTCCAATCAAAGAACTCTTTTCCCCATCAAGAACCTAGACAAACTCACTCCATTGGTCACCAACCCTTTCATACTGTATAAAGATTTGCTAGGACGTACGAACAGTAACACTATTCGTTATAGCACTCTGTAGTCATTTCCAAGGGCTTAAAAGGACCAACTTCGCAGTTCGGAAGCCAGTTCAGTTCGGATCTCAGTTCGACTTGGGAGTTCGACCTGGGCTCTGTTCTCAGTTCAGTTGACCTCTGAGCAAATTAAGTGACAAGTGTTAACCAACCTATCTTCAATGTAAGTACGAACCTTAATAAATGTGTTTTAGTTATTGACCTACGAACTGAGTATCGCCTTCGAAAAGACTCGGTGTATAACGGTGTATTCGCACCACAAACCAGTCGCCAATATTACCATGCTCGCACGCCACACGCTAATACTATAACCAAAACCCTTCTACATTATTTATCTTTATCATAGGAGAGACTGGGCGGTGGTAGTAAACTAGACAAAGCTCCCACGCACCAATCGACTCCTGTGTAACTAACTACTATAGCTACGCGTTTCATTATTGCAGCTTCGCCTCCAAACTGGGATGGACTCACTAAAGGCTTCTTCATGATGTTGGACGACTAACCGTATTTTCGCTACAACTGTCAACAGATAACACAAGGATGCGCGGTTTTCAACAGATAACACTTAGGATGTTAGGTTTTATGTTTTTCGAACGTTACGCATTAAAACGTTACGCATACACGAAAGCCGAAACACTACCAAAAAAAAAATCTGGCAGTACTTGCAATGCACAAAGTTTAACGCATAAGGTTCATCCCAAATGTTATCTACTGGAACTGCGCATCCTTGCGGTATCTGTTACGAAACTACTGATAGTGAAGCTGGAAGTCACAACGCTACTTTCGAGACTTCATATGTTCGTTAAACTATACCGCCAAGACGGCTTCAGCTTGATGTATAATAGAATATCCTACCGATTAGTGTGTTTCTGCGACTTTCAGCTTCAAGTGCGACGCACCTTTTCACTAACCGGACTGTCGTGTGAAGATGCCTTAAATACTTAAAATAACAATGCACTCTAGCTTGTCTGCACTACACTACATTCCTCCTTGCAGCGTCAGATAAAACCCCGCACAAATTTGTCCTTGGGAGCATTCAGTAGTAGGCTACTGCAACACTGTAGATAGGCGTAGAATAGTCAACTATAACCTAATACCCTCTACACTGCGCCAGAGCATGACAATGGTTGCGTTTTTTATCCGAATTCTTCTCGCGATTCTCCTCCGAGTTCTCCTATTTCGCGTTTTTGGACTATTTAGATGAAGTGAATCTCCTTTTCTTACATTTTTGTCAGAATCGAAACGGGGAAAGCCTCGCGATTCTGCAAAATCGAGAAGTTGCCGTTATGGTGAATTCTCGATTCTCATCCCTGATTGGTCAACACAGAGTGGTGTTCAATAAGCATAAACAAGTATACCGGGTTGCGGACCAGCTGCGAATTAGTGTTTTTGTCAGAAGCGAGAATGGAGAAGTGAGAGGACCAAAAACGGTAATTTGTACGAGAAGCGAGAATTCAGAAGCGAGAATTCGGAAAGAAGAATTCGGATCAAAAACGCAACTAATTTATAGTGGACTCGCTTCCTAGACAAGTAACAAAGCAGAGGATCAAAATAGTCCGTCCACCCGATGAAAAATATGTAGCCTCCGTAGTTGTTTGATATAGTTGTACGAATAAGTTGCATGTATTAATATGTAATAGTAAAGAATACTATCATTTAATGTGCCTCAGACTGGGCCAATCTTAAGCAGTAGTATCCAGTAGCATCCTATCTTGCTGTACTAGCATCCAGTCTTGCTAATAGTAGCATGCAGTAGAATACAGTAGCACGGTAGCCTTGACATAGAAGCATGTCGTATAGCATCAGTTCGTACTGCATGCTACTTTTTCGTACAGCTTCATACTACTATTTTGAGATAAATTTTTTCATCGGGTAGTCACTGTACGATCACCCTCGTTTGGTTAAAACACGTTGGGTTCGGCTGAAATTTCGGAGAAATCCCCTTTCCCAGAATCGAGCAGCTGCTACTTCGCGGTGTAATTGACGTTTTCGTCCACGGAATCATGGACAAAAAAAAAATGTTAAAAGTTCTGCGGCAAATTCTTGCTTCACCCAAAAATTGCAAATAAGTATAACACAAAATGGAAAGGTCACAGATTAAACTCGCACTTGTGCCTACAAGGATATACACCAGCTTCAAACTCCCTCTGTCAAGAAATTAGTTGCGCGACTTGGAGCTTGACACCCGACACTTTCACCGTTTTTCCCGAATTTCTCAAGGTACCCATTTTGGGTATTAGTTTAACCTGTTTAGAAAAAAGGATCTTAAAGCTATGCAGTCTTCTTACTTTCGATTTCATAAATTTCTTGTATTTCTCTCTCCCGATAAATTGGCTGTACTCCATTGAAAACTGTCCGAAACGGCTTATCTGCGTCTGCCTCCCTCTCACGGGCTTATTCGTCTCTATGATGCTTGAGCAAATTTTTCGTATGAGGCTTGTCTCCCTAATCATGTTTCTTTATGTTATTCTGAACTCCACTATTTTCTCCAACAGTTCAAAATAAATTATTATTATTCCACGGCTAAATCTCAGACGGGTCAGTGAATCCACCGGCAGTTTTGACGAGGGTCTCAACTCCCTACTGATATCCTTCATAGTTCAGCCCACTAATGTATCTGAGGCTCCAAGGAACGGATAATGCAGACACGCCTTCACACAATACTATTTGGTAAAGGATTCTAGAAAAATGCTAAATTTGAAACCGCCTATACACCTCCTCCACTTCTTTCGATGCGTATCTTGTTTAGAGCTTCTTCTTCTTCTGCGATTTCCGCCACTCGCGCGAAACGTGAATTTGTGACGGCACCGGTTTTAATGGCGGACATCATCTGTAGATATTCATCCAGTTCGACTTGTCCGTTCAGGTTTGTATCCAACTCCCGCAAGATGTCGTGCAGCATCTCACCTGATATCGTTTCTCCCGCTTGCTACAAAAAAAAATCATACGCTTGAGTTGGTGATCGACCCTCTTCCCAGTCAGAGAACAATAACACAAGAGAGTAGCGCTGAGCAAAATAACACTAGAGTAGCGCCAAGACCTATGCTCTCCATGTTTTGCAAACGGACAATACTCTTAGCGCCGCCCATTTCCTTGCGGCATTTAAAGCGAGACAAACTTGCGAGTTTAGAAATTTTTAGTAAAGCAAAGGTGGGGTCTGCACACAACAAGGAAACATTGGAGGCTGTGTAATTTTTTGGCTATGTTCAGGATACGAAGTTATCAGAGCCAGCGCTGGTGAACGACTGAATGAGTTTCGGTAGGGATGTTCCCTATCGCTAGTGGTGATAGTATCGCTGCTATTCGAGTGTGTGTCAGTTTTGTCGGGTCTGGCGGTACTCCCTAGTGTTATTTTGCTCTACTAGGGAGTAGTACCAAGACCTATGCTATCCATGCTTTGCAAACGGGCCAGACTCGTAGCACCGCAAACTACGGCTTGCAGCATTTAAAGCGAGACAAGCTTGCGGTTTTAGAAATTTCTAGTAAAACAAAGTGCGTACATAATTGTAACTTAGTTGTCGACATCGTGTGTATTTTTTATAGTATTAATGTGTTAATGAATGGACCAGATGGTTTAGGCATAGTTCTTTTTTATACATTATTTTGTACTCCTCAGTTCTGAGGGAAATAAAAAAATAAATAAATAAATAAAGGTGCGGCCTGCACACAGCATGACAAAAATGAAGGCTGTATCATGTTTTTGCAATGTTCAGAATATGAAGTTATCGAAGCCAGCTCTAGTGAACGCCTGAATGAGTTTCAGTAGGGACGTTCTCTACAGCTAGTGGTGCTAGTACGCTGCTATTAGAGTGTGTGCGGCTAGTCTTATTTTGCTCTGCTCTCCCCAGTCAGAGCACAATAACACTAGAGAGTAGCGCCAGGACTTCAAAAAAGTGAGACATACTTGAATAACAGAACCATTAGCGCCACTAGCGGTCGTCCCTACTGAAACTCAATCGGTCGTGCACCAGCACTGGCTCTAATAACTTCATATTCTGAACACAGTAAAAAAAAAAAAAGACACAACCTCCCCTGTTTCCTCGATGTGTGGAGACCGCAACTTAGCTTTACCGCTATGAGTATCGCCCGTTTGCGAAGCAAGGAAAGCATAGGTCTTGACGCTACTCCTCGTGTTAGTTTGCTCTCTCCCCAGTCTCCCCTGAACAACGGAGGTGTGACTATAGGCTTCCTAACTCCTGTTTCATTTAGACTGCGCCCACTTAAAGATTTTTATTAGGAAATGATGGGATAAATGGGATAGGAAATATCACAAATGTAAATGAATTTTTTTTTTTTAGATCAAATGACATTGAATATTTATTTTTTATATTTTAAAATATTAGCACCATGTACTTCGGAGAGACGTAGCAAAAAAAAGAGATTAAATTATAAGAGAAGATGAAAAAGTATGCTACATGGGTTTGAAACTAATCATAATTCACTTTGTTACGGTAATATAATATTTTACTTTAATTTTGGTTACAAGAACTTAAAAGCCTATAAGGATGCGCATCCAAATGTAAAATGGAATCAAACTTCCCAAAAAGCCAAACAAAACTTCCATATTTTATCCATGTCTTAAATGTAATCAGACTTCTAACAGTTTATCGGAGGCTGGTAGATGTGTCAATGGAATCAAACTTCTAACAGTCGATCTGCGAATGGTACAAAAAATATTCAGTCAACATTTCTCCTTATTCATTTCGTCCCCAAAAGCCAAACAAAATTCCCAAACAGCCGTTTTCTAGCCAGCGCAATATCGCAATATCTCACAATCAAGTATTCGCTCCTACAACTGCCAAGTCGGAAAAAGAAGGTAGGAGTTTATTTATAACAAATTTAACCAACTTCTAACAAACAACGCAAATGCCTCACGACATACTTAAGCGCGTAAGTTAACTCCAATAAAAGAAAAATAACCGTCTTAACCTAGCCTAAACAAAATAAATAATAGAAATCCTTCGAAATACCACAACTAAAGATACGTACATACACTTTATTGTTTGCAAGAATCAATAATATGCCTTCGAAGCAGTTTTTTAAATTTTGATGGGTCAAGACACTGTTTCAAATCAGCTGGAATGGAGTTCCAGATTTTCGGGCCAGCATGGCGAAGACCAAAACTAGATCGTGAAGTAGGCCTAATTTCAACTGAAAAATCCGATCTACGGGAAGTGGGATAATTGTGGAGAAGAGACTTACCTTAAAGCTTCTCCGTACATCATTCACAGACACGTATCCCTTCTTTTCCTTGTCTAGGGCTTGGAACCTCTTGATGTACTTGGACATTTCGTCACGAGTGAGTGTGATGGGAATCAAATTCTTCGACTGTCTGTTAACCTGTTGGCCCATCTGGGTTTGTATAAACTCAATTGCCATTTGTTTTTGTCGCTAAAAGAACACAAAATAAATGGAACAACAAATATATCGTGTCCTCTACTTCATTTTCACGAACATTTCTTAAACGACACCTGAATGAAGAGTACCAAGTATCATCCCTATCAGTATGACTTCCTTTGAAAACTGCCTATAGAACCAAATACGAAATAGTGTTTCGAAGCTAAGATTTTGCTCCATTTTGCATCTGTCCTTATTTCAGTACAGAACAATTTTAGAAATGAACAAATGTCTCCAATCAACCCTTCTTCTGGAATATATTTTAACCAGTTAAGGCCAAACGTATATCTAGAAGAAATTCCAATACGATCCGGCCAGCGCTGTACAAGATTTGAATGAATTGCGCTTTTTGTCTTGCAGTCTACATGTGCAAACCTCCAGAAACGAACATCCCTATTTTGAAAACGTCACGCTCAGGAGAAGAATGGTCTCGGTGGCCATGTCTCTAAATGCATTCTCCAGGGTGTGTTCAACTATGGTTTCATTGTTCAGGTGTCCTTTAACTTCTAAATCAAGCTAACCTTCCTCCTCTTTTCTCAAGTCTGGCTGCACGCGAGACAACTACTTAGCAGTGACTGTTTTTCTGTTTTATTCAGAAGGATGATTCTGGGCGTCTCGTCAAATATGCGAACTCCCACATTGTGAAGAGCTTATAGATAGATAGATAGATAGATAGATATCGCTTTTATTCTTTTCGAACTATCGTGATGAAATCCAAATTTGTCGAAACCGTCATATATACATGTAGACACTCATATACAGCTTGACGTATCACTTTCAAGTGCCAAAACGTCCAAGCCATGAAAGTAGGGGCTAGGGGATTTCCCTGACAGAGGCGTCATTCTGCAAATATTTCGAAGCTTCATAACTTTCTTCGCGTAAATCTTCTAGCTCTGAACTATTTGGTTAAACAAAGTTGATTGATGGATACGGTTCAAAGTAACTTTGGCTGAAGGAACACTCATGACAAAAAAGGTAAAGTTGGGCAGGTATGCTGTGAAAGCTTGTTTTTAAATGAATACTCATCATCAACGTCAGAGGAAACGTGGTAAAATGACGTTAGCCTGTGAAGTCAAGTAGGGGAGAGGTGGGTACAGTGGCGCACTTTCAGGTCAAAGCATCGTAACTTTGGCAAATATTAACATTTTTGGACGATTTTTAAACTGTTGTGCAGGCAGTTTATTATTCTACACTGGTGATTTATTTCAAACTTCTTCTTTGAACCAGTTTTTGATGGAGTCATGTTTTCTGACAGCCACTTTTTGCGCCATTGTTGCCGACTAGGCGGGAACTATGGCGCACCCCATCTGGAACAGTGGCGCACCCATCTGGAACAGTGGCGCAATCAAACTGCTGAGATGAATACTTCGTTTAATGAGTAAGGAAGTTCAAAATAGTGAACTGAAAATACCTAAAAGATGAATACTTCGTATAATGAGTAAGGAAATAAAAAATAATGAACTGAAAATAAAAGAAGAAGGCACACTAGTTAATACTGTAAGCAGTCAGGTCAATGGGGAAGACCAGTTATTCCGCCTGTCTTTCTGTGCCACCAGAAATATTCGGAGCAGGTAGCTTCATTGCGACACTCGACTTGCTGAAAGTGTAATTTTCACTGGTCCTGATGAACTTGTAGAAAGGAACCATTCTCTTAATATACATGAGCTCAATGTCAAAGCTGGACTCAGAGAGGACTTCGCCCACGGAGTAAATTTTGTTCTTTTTGATCTCCCCCTCGCAAACAAGAACATAATCTCCAACACGGACTTCATCGTCACACAAAAAATCGTTTTGGTCTTCAAGGCCACAGTGGAGGCTTTCATCAGGGGGACAGGATGTCCCACGTTAGGCTGGGACGAGATCATAAGAAATTACCCCAAAATCTTTGGGGGCAGAAGCCTTAAACAGGGTGGTATGGAGGAGAAGTGTTCGCCAGTGTGTCGGTCTCAGGCGGCTTAAGGCTGCGACGAGTTTGTAGTAGTAGTAGTAGAAGTCAAAACTATCATATAGGCTACCTACCGCGTGAAGTTTATGAATTTAAAAAATTTCGGGGTGCGCCACTATACCCTCCACCAAAATGCGCCACTGTAGCCGAAATGCCCTCTTTTATCCATTTTGTGAACCAAAATTTGAAATAATGACCGAGAGACAAACAGATGGCTGCACTATGTTTAGAAATGTTGGAGCTTCCAGATGAACTAATATTCGCCAGAATTCGACACTATTTGTAGCCTACAAACCTTAGCAAAGTCAAAAAATAATTTTCATTTGTCCAAGATTTTATTTTTCAAAGCACTTAATCACATACCTGAAAAACTGCAATCGCCCCAAAAAATTGAAAATGGCTGACGATCATAGACCACGTGACTGCCCTCCTAGTGCGTATTTTTTTAGAATTTAATCTAATTACAGGTGGCAGTGGGATCAAGTGCGCCACTGTAGCAGACTGCGCCACTGTACCCACCTCTCCCCTACGCACGGATATTACATATATTTATTTCTAGAAGTACCCTCCCTTTTTTCCAGAATACCCTTCCTCTTTTCCAGAAATACCCTCCCTCTTTTCCAGAAATACCCCCCTCTTTTCCAGAAATACCCTCCATCTTTTCCAGAAAAACCCTCCATCTTTTCCAGAATACCCTCCCTCTTTTCCAGAAATACCCTCCCTCTTTTCCAGAAATACCCTCAATCTAAACCAGAAATACCCTCCATCTTAACCAGAAATACCCTCCCTCTTTTCCAGAAATTTGGCGCTTTCCTGCTCTGTCTCTCCAGAAGCGCATTCTCGAGTCTCAGAACCCGTTGCTGGTTGTCCTATGGCTGGGCCGCACATGAGACTGACGCTCCCAATATGGTTGTTTTCCGCCGTTTTGAGTAATGCATTATAGTGTGTTGTTCCCGATGAAAAATTTATCTCAAAATAGTATTATGAAGTAGTACGAAAAAGTAGAATGCAGTACTAACGATGCTACTACATGCTTCTACTTCAAGGCTACCGTGTTACTGCCGTGCTACTATTAGCAAGACCGGATGCTACTATTTTATTTTTATTTATTTATTTATTTAATTCAGCCGTAGCCATATACACAGAGGAAAAAACACACTTTCTAGCCTAAATATCACACATAACCACATATGTATCAAAAGAATCAACGAACCACAAGTTCATCGCTCCATTTTTTCCACAAAGGTAGTGAAAGTTGAAAAATTGGAGCGGTAAGAATTTGGATCAGGTTGTTATCTGATCTCAAAAGGCGGCTTTTTAGCGATAAGACTGCTTTACGTTTTAGTTCGTAAAACGAAGGCATACGATTATTGGCGAACATCCCCGAAGCGCTACACCGGTGTGGGAGTCGGTGAGTTTTCTGTAGCAGTTATTGTAAGTGACGCGGGTCACATTTATGGCAGACAGGATGCTACTGGATACTACTACATAAGATTAGACCAGTCTGTGGCCCATTAAATGATAGTATTCTTGCTATTACATAGTATTACATGCAACGTTTTCGTACTACTACGCAGGCTACAAATTTGTCATCGGGTTGCTAATTTTGTTTTCTATTGTTCTTTATATGGCCCTTGTTGGCCGTTGATTTAGTTAGATAAATAAATAAATTTATGGCCAAATAACTCACCTGTTGTTCTTTTGCATCCCACTTTAATTCCTCGGCCATGATGGAAATGATTTTCGGCAAAGTTTCTTCTGCCGCCTGAACGTTCAAGAACGCTAGCCTCAACCTCCTGGCGATGACGTCGACAGCAGTACAGGCATATTCCCGAACGGCGTATCGAACTTCGGCCTCAATGTACGGGAATTCTTCGTGTAAACGATTACCAACAATCGGCCATCTTTTACCTACAAAAACGATTCGTAGCAATAGCTGCAGGGTTGCCACATCGAAAAAAAACAGACAGTGACTTTTGGTCGCAAACAGAGAGGGATTTGGGAGTGAAATTTGGTTTTCATGGAAAAATGGGAAACGGTCACTTTTGGTCAGAATCAATGCTGCAAAAATTACACATCTTAATTTAAGGCGTATTCTCGCCGTTCCCCGAGGACTCCACTTGAGGAGCCCCCGCGTTTTGTTTTTCCCGGGGACTCACTCCCCGTATTCTCGCGAGTTCCCGCCGACGGGGAGTGCTCCAATTATCATCACCATCATCGGAAAGGACTCCCTTTCAGATTCGGAGGGGAATCAATTTTTGCTGGTGTTGGTGCAATGTAAAATTAATTAAAAACAATCAGAATAAACAAAACCAAAAATAAAGTGGGTCCAGACTAATTTCGTCAACTGCATATTTTTTTTTGAACAAAATCCAATTTCGAAGCATTCCCCGTGTTCTCGCTGTTTCTGTACGCGGAGTCAGCATGGAGTGACTCCCTCTATTCTCGCCGTTCCCTTCGATTCTCGGAGGAGTCCTCGGTTGTCCTTTAGTGTCCTTGAAAAATCGTGAAATAGTCACTTTTGGTCGAAGTCATGATACCTCTTGACGTTTTTTTAAATATATTGAATTTTATGTCCTACGTTGGACAAGAGTGACACAAATAAATAGAGTGACACAAATAAATAGAGTGACACAAATAAACAGAGTGACAATTTACTCTATCGTGCGACATGTAGCAACCCTGAATAGCGGAATAAGAGCGTGTTCCACCCTTCTAACAATAGTAACTATTAGTTACTATTCTCGTTCCAGCCTCACGCAAAGTTACTGCGCTGACCGTTCCAACCGTCTCGAAATAGTAACCAACATTAATTATTTGCTTACCCTGCCCGCGGCATGATATTCTGCTGGAAAATAGAAAAATCGTTCCAGCCTTGACGTCAAACCCGATGAAAAATGTGTAGCCTGCGTAGCTGCATGATAGTTGTACGAAAAAGTTGCATCTAGTGATATGTAATAGTAAAGAGTGCTATCATTCAATGTGCCTCAGACTGGGCCATCTTAAGCAGTAGTATCAAGTAGCACCCTGTCTTGCTCTAGGAGCATCCAGTCTTGCTAATAGTAGCATGCAGTAGAATGCAGTAATACGGTAGCCTTGAAGTAGAAGTATGTAGTAGCATCACTTAGTAATCCATGCTACTTTTTCGTATAACTTCATACTACTATTCTGAGATAAATTTGTCATCGGGAAAAGCCAGAATTGGTGACGTCCTGCGTAGTAACTAGGGTAAGTAGGGTGGAACACGCTCCAAGGAGTCAGCTACACCTTGGTTCACTCAATAGAATCATCCAGCGAATATCTGAATCCCTGGCATGGCTAATTACTTTCATTCGGGCTGGAAACAGAGAAATGAAGAAAATTTGATCGCTCACGGAAGGTGGGTGCCGAGGAAACGTAAAACTTAAATACTGCTGTATACATATTATTTTGACATTGTTGTCGAGTGTAAATACACGTCTATAATTATTTAACGAGGTGGATATCAGTTTTGAAGTAAAGCAAAGATTTTGTTAAATGCACATTACTTTGCAGAGTTAAGCAGAGTTCACACTGCTGCGCAACTTAGTTACCAATGTTCGCACAAGCTTTTCCCACATCGGATGCGAAAACAAGTTGACACATAAATTTCAGCTCGTTCAGGCATCACCAGGTAACGTTCTGCCATAGAAGTGAAAGTTCAAATTGTTCAACGCATGGTGTTACTGTCGAACCGCCACATTTCAACCAGGGTCAGTCTTTTCCGACCCATCAGAACCAATTTCACTGACGTCGCCGCCGCACCATATTAAGGAACAACCCAGGAATGCCCTTCAACAGCGTTTGATTTACTCTTGTCTCGGTCCTGTCTCAGTCCTGTCATCTAAGTGTCGTTTTATTTAACTGTCTTGTCCTCTTAATTTCGTTTTATTTGTCCTGTCAGCTGACATTGTCACTGCCCTCTCAGACAGGACGCCATGAATGATGACATGGTCTCGGAGCAAGTTTCGGTCCTGTCTCTGGTTGATTTCTCGACTGCGTTTTAATTGTCATGATTGTCCGTTTCGTCATTCACCTGATAAGGCTAATAAAACGGCTTTAAACCGTGACAAGGCAGTAACAAGAAGACACGACCGAGACAAGGAGGACTCAAATCGAACGCAGCTTTAATTAGCTACTTAGGCTGAATGGTATAGGTGACGTTTGTCGAATCAATTGGGGCGAAAACGGCACTGCTCAAAATTAACTAACGTACATAATAGGTACGACACATGCTTTGTTAAGAAACAAACTTACGCAACATTGACTGCCAAACTTGTAGTTTTTGTCAGGCACAAGGTAAATGTCATGACAAATAACCCGTCAAAATCAAACATGTAATGCTAAAACATCATAGGAAACACATTCGTCATTTATTCAAGATTTCAACGAACGATAGTACAAAGTCCAATCTACAGCGTGTGTATCGATGGGTTAATAATAATGATAATAATTAATATATTCGCAAATTGGATGGCAGGCTATTAAGCCTCTAAAAAAATTTTAGGTTTAGATTTCTCCTAAATTTGCACAAGGAGAAAATCTTGCTTGAATAATATCCATCAACTTCCTTCTTGAATGTCAGTAGGTTTGTGGAGCTGAGACTTCGTATGCTTTAACTAGAGGTAGCCTATTGGAGGCATGGTTGGCAAAATGGGCCTAGAAATAGGTATTAAAAACGTGGTGGGAAACGCAGATTATTCCCGAACTTGGTACAAATAGCAAGAACTCGGGCTGGTAAGATAGCGAAGCGGAATTCCTTGAGAAGGAGGGTGCAAGGCACTCTGCTCTAGCAGTAGCTGATTCTCAGGACTCTCATTTGAATAATTTTTAGCCTATCAGACAAATCTAACGTTAGGCCAAAGTGGCCTGATAGACTAAACCATCAAAAAGATTATCCCGACAATTATCTACTGTGGCCCCGGCCCAGGGTTGGTCACCAAAAGTAACTTCGTACACCCTGGAAAGTAACCCAAAAGTATCTCAAAGTAACCTAATGTAACCCAATGTAACCCAATGCAATGTAACCCAAAGTAACCCAATGTAACCAAAGTAACCCTGAGTAACCCAAAGTATCCTGAAGTAACTCATACACCCTGGTTCTTGGTGACCAACCCTGTGTCGGGGCACTTCCATTAATAATCAAGCGACTTACCTGTCAGGCCAGCTAATTTCGCCACTGAGAACGCCCTGTCTCCATAAGTTCTCGCCAGATGCTGAGCTACTTCACTTTCAAGTCCGTAATCTTGCACGAGATTTATGAACATTGTATCAGAAAAGCCATGAGCGCCCTCAAGAAGCAGTCCGTCCGTTTGCGACTCGCGAACTGGGTTGAGATCACAAGCTGTAACAAAATAAAAATAAGTGTATAAGGTTTAGTATTGATTCGGGGTATGAAGAACATAAATTACTAGCATAACCCTACTAATAACCGTGTCCACAACCACTATTTATCTGACTGCACAACACCCTGGCACTAGAGTTTATGCTTGGAAGCTAAACTCTTCTTTGGTTGCTGCCAACGACGCTGCCAAAGCAGCTTTTCTGCACTGGCGAGCTGCCGGAAATCCCCGAGATGGCCCTTCCTTCGATATCATGAAAATTACAAAATCAGATTTTCGTCGGGAGCTACGGCACCACAATCAGATAGTATGCGATGAACTGGCCGACTCATTTTCGGGTGACCAAAATAAAGTTTGGGACTTCGTTAGAAATCGTACAGCCCCCCGAGGTCAGCAACTGGGTCCAACCCCCTCCGAAGACGATTGGGTAAGTACTTATTCTGAAACTTTTCGAACAGGAAATCAGTCTCTTTCGACCGAATATGAGAACACCCTAGCGTCCGAACTAGCCACTGGAACAAGAACGCCGATAACCATCACCCCTAGCGATGTTGAAAACGCAGTGAAGAAATTGAAAAGCAAAAAGAGCTACGACCATGATGGACTACATTCAAATCACCTGAAATTTGCATCTCCTTTGGCCTTCCTACTTCTATCCTGCCTTTTCAACCTTATCATTAGAGCTGGAAAGGTCCCCGATTCTTTCACGAGAGGAACAACTACCCCAGTACTGAAAAAAGGGAATGATTCAAGGTCGTGCTCTTCATACAGACCCATCACCGTGTCTTGTCAACTAAGCAAAGTGTTTGAGCTTTGCCTACTAAGATTTTTTGAGAATTGTGATCAAGGTTTAAATCAAATAGGTTTCCAAAAAGGTCTTGGGTGTGATAAGGCCCACTCGATTTTTATGAAGATTTTATCATGTTGTTCGGTTTTAAACAAGGTTTTTGTTTTGTCCCTTGATATAGCGAAAGCATATGATTCAGTTGTGCATGGTTGGGCTTTGTTAGCCCTAGCACGGAACGGAGTACCCCCAAATATTATTCTTGTTCTCAAAGATTGGTACTCGCTTTCCCGGTTGCGAGTGAGATGGAATCGAAATCTATCAGACTATTCAATCCGAATCGAAAGAGGACTTCGCCAAGGAAGCATCCTTTCACCGGTCATTTTCAACATTGCGCTTGCAACTTGTTTAAATACACTACCAAGTACTTTTATTTTTCGAGGTTTTAATTTATCGTGGTTGGCATACGCGGATGACGTCTTATTGTTGAGCCGATCCCTAGTCAGTCTCCAAAGAAGTGCGGATCTCCTGGGAAGATCGTTGGAACGTTGTGGTTTGAGACTGAAGCCTGAGAAATGTAAATTCCTAGTATTAGGTACAAAGTTAAGTAGTTTAGTTGTATATATTAATGGTTTAGGAATAAAGGCTAGTGAGTCGTTTACGTATTTATGCCTGACTTATGGTACCACGATCCAGACTGCCAGGAGCCTTGTCGTCAGAGGCATAGAGAACCGGCTGCGCGCCAGTTATGGTGCGGTCATTTGCCTGAGAGAGTTCTTATCTCGAAGGACTCTCGCCAGAATTTTTAACACTGTGGCTCTTCCTCAAGTACTTATCGGTAGCTCTGTCTTCCCCTTTCTGTCTTCGTCAAACCTTTCTCACATTAGAACTTCTTTTTTCAAATTTGGCAAGTGGCTGTGCAAGCATAACCGGTATTATTCAAATCGGTCGATGATACATTATCTACGTTTGAAGGATCCGATCCAGGTGAGCTCTAAAAAGCAAGACAAAATAACTGCTAGTTACAGTCATCTTCGCCACCATTTGAGCCGGGCCTAGAACTTTGTAAGTTGTTATACAAAACAAAATAATAAAAAAGTACTTCTTTGGTATTTCGTACTTATTAATGTTTATTTGTAAAGTTGTAAATCTATTGTTTTAGTTTGAGTGTTACGATGATGTGCACTAGGATTAGAAAGTTTAAATGTACGTATTGTAAACCTTTAACCTTTTTCTTGTCTCGTCATTTTGGCGGAATAAAAGCGTTTCATTCATTCAAAGCGAAACACATGGAGGACATGAGAAATAGAAAACGGCAATGCGAACTTAAACGTTTAATTGAAAAGCCAACTCAACTTTGTGTCATTTAATTGAATACACTGAATTATTTGGATTCTGCAAAGGGATTTTTTGATTCTCCAGTATCTACTCTAGTTCAGACGTTCGGAAGATCTGTGGCATTCCCCGCAACGAAAATTCTACTATGAATCGGGAAATTTTAATCCCAACACAAACGCGGCTTTTCAGTGATCAGTGGTGAGACTGGTGAAGATTGCTTAGTGCCTGAAGAAACAAAAAATCATAAATCTTCCTCGTAAGGCCTACAACAAAATACAAGCGCATAGAGGCACCGTAAATAACACGGAAATTCCACTATTTGGAAATCGATTATCGACCATAAAAGACCCCTCGCACTATTTACTCTTCAACTTACAGTATTTTAAAATATTTGAATACTTTAAAACTATAAAGGCTGTGCTTTCAACAAATAACCCAAGGTTTTGGCTGTTTTAAGCCTTTTCCGAGACCCGTTGACTTGTGGCGAAAACAGGGAAACGATTTGCATAACCAGTTTTCTGATGGAACAACTTCTCGCAGACAACCGTCGACAGCGTGATACACATCGAAGGTATCAAAACACGGCAATTGAGAAAATCATCGTGGTTTTGTTAGAGGGATTAGAATGTATCGTACGAAATTGGGGTCTCCGGGTTTAGAAATATACGGATTGATTATGGAAGTAGGCTGCGTTAGTATTATAGGTAAGACAGGTCCTTTAACAACCCAAATCGGTTCATTCAAGACACTTTTTATGTCGATAAAAAGATTGTCTATATCCATCTTATCACATGATAGACAACGAAAATACCTTTGATAGCAGCATCCAACGTATCCTTTGCCATACTTCTATACGTTGTCCACTTGCCACCAGCAATTGTTACAAGTTTACTGGGACTAATGTGTACTATGTGGTTCCTAGCCAAGGACTGAGTATCTGGTTTGTTCGGATCGGACACAAGAGGTCGAATACCACTCCAAGCCGACAAAACGTCCCCTCTTCGAACTGAAATGAGGAAAGAATTCAGTTAGATCAAAGGTTCACAATGAGCGTGTTCCATCCTACTTATCGCAGTTACTACGCATGACGTCACGAATTATGGCTTTTTGCCGTCAAGGCTGGAACGATTTTTCTATTTTCCAGCAGAATTTTATGCCACGGGCGAATCCGACCAATCACGTTACAGAGACCCGTAGTTACTACGCTCCCGAGCGCAGTAAGCAAATAGTTACTATTAGTTACTATTCCGAGAACGTTGGAACGGGCAGCGTAGTAACTTTTGGTGAGGTTGGAACGGAAATAGTAACTAATAGTTACTATTGTTAGAAGGGTGGAAAACGCTCAATGTGTTTTCCGTTGTTATTCAAAAGACCATCTCCCACACGATGAAAAATTTATCTCAAAATAGTAGTATGAACTTGTACGAAAAAGTATTATGCGCAGTGCAAACTGATGCTACTACATGCTTCTGTGTCAAGGATACCATGTTACTGCATTATACATGCTGCTATTAGCAAGACTGGCTTCTACTATAGCCAGACAGGATGCTACTAGATACTACTGCTTAAGATTGGCCCAGTCTGAGGCGCATTAA
Organism: Branchinecta lynchi; assembly: GCA_023053575.1. Classification (NCBI taxonomy): domain Eukaryota; kingdom Metazoa; phylum Arthropoda; class Branchiopoda; order Anostraca; family Branchinectidae; genus Branchinecta; species Branchinecta lynchi. Next base: position 12,173,212 of record JAKZAP010000017.1, on the reverse strand, counting down.
ATGATAGTACCCTTTACTATTCCATATCAATATATTCAACTTTTTCGTACAACTATCATACAACTACGCAGGCTATGAATTTTTCATCGGTCAGCATTATTTTGTTTCCTTACCAACTCCTCCGACCGTTTACCTTGTATTTGTATGGAGGGTTTAAATAAAATTATTATTATTATTATTATTCCATCCTCTTTGCATATTTATGACACAAACTCTTTTTTATAATAATTATAGTACTAATACAAAGCAAGAGAAAAGGCTTTCAACTCTAAATAACTATGAAATTTTGAGTAGTCGAACTGATCAGAGTTAAAAATCCCATCAAAAATATTTTATTCATATGATGATATTTTAATCATCAACAATATTTTATTCAGGAATTGGAAACTGTAATCTGTACTCCTGCGTTTTGTAGCTCATATGGACCAGGGGAATATCAAAACCCCACATCTAAGCAAGTATAAAATGGCAACCCGAGAACTTGCAGACGAGAGTTGCGTTTGTGCAATTACCACGGTATCTGATATTCCGGTCTAAAGTCGTTTTTGCAGTTATCATGGTATCTGATACAAGGGTTAAAAGGCATTTTTGCAGTTATCGTGGTATCTGGACTGTTATCGTGGTATCTGATTTTCTGATACCACGGTCCGGCCCGGCCGTGGTAAGTGGTCGTGGTATCTGAAAAGTCATCTAACTTTCATCATATTTTGTCAGATTGGTGAGAAAAAAGTTTAGTAATGCAACTGGATATCAGTTTTTCTTTTGGGATGACTTCGAAAAGTGCGATTTCGGCAATAGTCGTTTTTGCAGAGCAACCGTGTATCAGATACCACCATAACTGCAAAAACGGCTAATTGCAGATCCACTTACCGTGGTAACAGATACCATGGTATCTGCAAAAACACAACTAAGAATTTGTTTTTTTACCTTCAATATCTGAGCTTAAGTAGCTTCTGATCTCATTCAAAATGAACTGGATATCCTTTTCTGTCGGAGTTGGACTATGCGTGACCTCACATGGCGAGTCAGTTGTCCCGGCGATCGTCAATCCTTCCCACGGAAGGAAGAAGATCACACGCCCATCGGAGGTAGATGGGTCCAGCAATCCCATCCTTTCGGGACTAAAAAAAAATCCTATTAGTTTAAGGACCTGCCTAACTTATAAGTAAGTAAGTAATTTATTTGTAAACCGCCATTTCGAAAAAGCGGAGTAAATAAAAGAAAATAAATAAAAGACTCAGAAAAAGACACTAATTTTCAATCTTCGGCCAGCAAGCAGTGTAGAAGGTCGTGCGCTGGTTGGGCTCTGTTGTCAATGATTTCTGATAGCGACGAAGAAACATCCAAAAGGGTAACAGTTGCATCTTGAATTTTGACTTCTCCGTCAATGTATGGCTTAAATGGCATGATTTCGACAAGTGGAGCAGGTGCTTTGCATATTTAAAATAACATGATCTCATCTTTTTGATCTCCTTCTTTCGCAGAACAGGAGTGACACCAGAATATAATAATAACTATGATAATAACGCAACCTACTTCCATAATCACTCCATATCAGGCCCGTATCCAGGAATTTATTTCGGGGGGGAGGGGTTGCCTTTCGGGGTGGGGGGGGGGGTCGCCTGCTGATCGGACAAAAAAGTACAGAAAACACATAGATCAGAGGGAAAATCCTATATAAATGATTATTTTTGTTTGTTTCGGGGGGGGGGGGGGGTCAACCCCCCCCCCCCCCCCCCCCCTCTGGATACGGCCTTACTCCATATGTTTATATTCTAAACCAGAACACCCCAATTTCGTACTGTACATTGTAACCCCTCTAACAAAACCACGCTGGTTATCTCAAGTGCCGTGTTTTGCTACCTTCGATGTCTATCACGCTGTCGACCGTTGTCTGCGAGAAATTTTTTCCATCAGAAAAACCGGTTATCTAAATTGTTTCCCTGTTTTCTCTACAAGTCAACGGGTCTCGTAAAAGGCTTAAAACAGACAAAACCGTGGGTTATTTGTTGAAAACACAGCCTACTTTTAAAGTATTCAAATATTTTAAAATATTGCAAGTTGAAGAGTAAATAGTACGAGGGGTCCTTAGGTGTTTATGTGTTAGGGCTGTACTATGGGGCCGAGCAAACGAGCTTGTATCTTTGCCAGCCCTCAGTGACGGTTTACGTTGCTATGACGTGTTTTAATTAAAGAACCTGGACCTTCAGTAAATCGTCTATGTATTACTTCGTAATCTTTTGCCCTAGCCTTTCCCGTCTTTTAGTATTAATAATAATAATATAACTGCAGTAAAAAAGGCTTTCGCCTCTGTTAATTTCTCGGGACACTGTGTACACTAAATTCAATTTCAGCCAGGTGTCGATCCACGCCTGCTTTAAACTAATTGATATTTTCGGCATTTACGACATTTTCGGGGAGATTATTCCAGTATTCCACTATCCGGTTTTTAAAGCTCCATTTTCCAATGTCTTTTCGGAATTTCTCACCACGAATTTTCAAGCTGTGTCCTCTGAGACCGTTATGATTGAAAGTGAGGACATCATCGGGCCTTATGTTATCATAGTAACTATGACAAATCTTAAAAGCTTCAATCAAATCACCTCGGAGGAATCTATAAGATAAACTGGGTAATCGTAATTTTTTAAGTCGATGTTCATAAGGCAGATGGCGAATGGCTGGCACTGTTTTTGTTGCTCGTCTCTGAACTTGCTCAATGGCGACGATGTCCTTGTTATAGAAAGGCCTCGTTGTTACGTGGCCATATTCAATGAGTGGACGAGCTAGAGCCTTAAATAAAGTAGGAAACAGGGAATTGTCCTTCAATGTAAATGTCCTTCTCATAAGATTTACAATTCTGGTAGTTTTCTTGATGATAGTTTCGTAATGTGTTGAAAATTTTAGATCTGTATCCATAACTACCCCGAGGTCACGCTCAGAAGTGGTTATCGAAATCGTCCTTCCGTCCAAGGTGTAACGATGGTCAAGGGTAGTAGGGCCAAGACGAAGGTGATGACATTTATCGGTATTGACCTCCATGGCCCATTGAGTCATCCACTGGCATTAATCCTATAGTATTAATCCTATGTTCACCTCACCTGAACCAAAGCAAGCACCTTGGGTCCACGGAATTGTTAACCCGATTCAGCCCAGGCTGCATCAACCATTCAGTCAGTCATGATCCCAGCGACTTCGAACGATACATACTCTAATCTCGTTTTACTGTTTATTTCTACCATGGTAAATTTTACTGCAAATTACTTCCGACTCGAACAAAACTTGACAGTATCTACCATCTTGACAGTAGGCCTACCGTCTTCGACTACCTTTGTTAGCTTTAAGCTGCTTCGTCGTAACTAAATTAGATTGACTCACGGGATTTTAGAGTGTATAGTTCTTTTTTGTTGTTTGGTGTTTCGCCAGGAACCGAGTAAGTGCCTAACTGTGTTTATTTTTTTTTCTTTTCTCTTCCTCTCTTTTTTCTTATTTCTCTCTCTGTTATAGCATTATGTAGGTTAATCTGTCAAATGGGGTTTGTTAAACCTCTTAACAAATGTAAACTTCTGGAGATTTTTGAAGTTCCTAGTATTCTTTCCAATAAACCCCATATATAATCCAAAAAATCTAATCTAATCTAACAGTGCAAATATGGAAAATTGCGCAGGTTATGTGAAAGGCTATACAACGAGATTACGTCAACGAGACTTATGCCCTGAACACACGATCAGCATTTCTCGGCCGGATTTCCTTCACTTTCATCATCAAGTTGAAAAAATTTCAACTTTTCCATCTGATGACGGTGCCCAAAATGGCGGGAATTCCAATCCAGGAGCTCCCAATCCTGATCGTGTGTTCGCACTGTTACCAGAGACACCTTACCTGTAGTATCCGGGCAAAACAATGTGAACGCCCGAGGATGGCGCACAGATATTCTGTACTTCCTGATTGTCCATTTTCCTAATGCTATCAGTAAATGGTCCGGTTGCGTTGACTATACACTTCGCTTTTACGTCCCATTCTTTTCCTAAATGAAACATATCAAGTTCAATTCTATCCTATATTATTATATTATATTATCTAATATTATATTAGAATATTAAGTATTAAATTTAGCTTTCTTAATAGTTGGAATACTTCCGAGCTTTTCGGATCAGTATAAGAACAAAGAACCACATCCTTTTCGTGGTAGAACACCCAAGTGGGGCTAATAACTCATCGATTCACGAACAAGTCTCCAACTCATTGGACTCGCTTGGGCAAACAAGAGACCAGCAGGCAAACACTGTCTTTACAAAACGACTTCACGAAACTGTGCAGTCGAAAGATTGGCACAACAGCTTCACACTCTGTTAGGTTGCTGACTGGTTGCACGGCAGACTGGCTACAGTAGAGTATTTTCTAAGTTCTGGTCCGTCTTCAGTAACGAAAATCTCCACCAAATTTGTTATATCTTCTTCTGGTTTTCCGAACCCCCTCCCACCCCCCTGGACAAGAAACAGCCGCCTGATAGAAACGTTCGGTACAGCTGATCCTTCTGCGTCTATCCTGCAATCCATCAACAAAATGAAAAGCTAAACTGTGATCACCAATGGAGCTCAATCGTGTTTCGGTTTAGTGAATTTAATTGAATTTAATTAATAATTTAATAATAATTAACAATTATTTACGATAAGAACGATTATCCTCGTAAATCTCCTCCCATTTTTTCCAATGTATTCATGCAATAATATAAGCACTGACATCTGTTGAAAGTAACTACTCACCGGTTACTTCGTCCCTTAGTCTCGCTCCGCTGAGAACCTCTTCTCCTTGCTCATTTGGGGTCTTGTGTAGCTTCAAAACTCGGCAGTGGGTTGCAACTGTAGCACCAAGACGGGCGGCCGTCAAACCAATTGCAATGTTCATGCGGGCGTCGTTGTGCTGACCTGAAAGGCGATGGACGTCAATTTTTTTGTTTGACGGTGCAACGCGGACAAGTCAGCTACAAAATATTATAGTTATATTGTGGCACTTCTTGGCAAGGGTCCTCTTCAGGCTCAAGCTGAAAAATGAACCTCAAATAATATTGCTCTAATAAAATGTAGCTTTTGCACCGTCAAATATGATGAAATATCATGCCTGTCATTTGGGAGGGGGGGGGGGGATAGAAGTGACTATAGGTGTCCCAAACTTGTCAGTTTTCACGATACTTGCTACTGGTTAAAAGCTGCAAAGTTTGGTATTAATTAAACAACCCCACCGTGCTCGAATCCGGTCCGGACCCTCAAATATGCCATGTAAGGCATACGACCTCTCGACTTTCATAGTTTCATTCAAATCCCTCCACTCCTGTAACCCCTATGCGAGCCACAACGTTTCCGAGACTCCCCCCCCCCCCCCCCCACTGCGGCCACATAAACTTCGCATCTATAGCATCTCCTCTTCCCGTCCATCAAGTTTAACTCGAATATGAGCATATCTCCAAATTTCCTGTTCCCGCTTCATCCTCCTCCTACTTTGGTCGGATCCGGTTCGGACGCCAAATGACGAATCTTCCTAGGGCATTATGTCGGGTCCTTAAGTCTATTGGTCGGATCACTAATATGCCTGACAAGTTTTATCGTCCTTATCACATCTGAAAGCCTCGATACGATCTGGTTCTGTCAATTACGTCTCTTTTATTCAAACAATGTTTACAACGGATACGTCAGCTATGATTTTTCATCAGCGATATTTCGGCCCTTCTTGGCAAGGGTCCTCGTCAGGCTGTCAATCCTCTAGATCAACTGAGGGGAAGGAATCAAACCTGTAATAAATAACTGAAGCTTCTACCGACTATAAATATCTTATTAAAGTAAATTATCTTCAAATACCACTAGAATGAAAAAACTAGTCCTGAGATTTAATTTTTGACAACGACGCAGTTTTTGCTGCACGATTGGGGCGATGACCCAATCCGTTGTAAACATTGTTTGAATAAATGTTTCAAAGTCAGCTTGGGCTCAAAGAATATTTAGTTACGTCTCTGGGGCTAATGTTTTTCTTCCCATCAAGTTTCATCCCGATCCCTCCACTCTAAGCGTTTCCGAAGATTTCAGATTCCCCCCTCCAACCCCCCCCCCCCTCCAGATTTAAAATGGGACATCCGAGACACGAGGTCTTTCCATATATCAAGTTTCATTAAGATCTGATCACCCGGCCGTAAGAAACAAATACCTCACTTTTCCGGATTCCCACTCCCTCCCCACCCCCCAGATGCTCGGATCGGGGAAGTGACTATTTCCAACTTGATCATTTTGGGTCCCTGATATGCCTGCCAAGTTTTATCGTCCTAGCTTATGTGGAAGTGCCCGAACTAGCAAACCCTGGACAGACCGACCGACAGAAATTCCGATCGCTATATGGCACTTGGCCGAAGGGCAATTGCCATAATAAAGGGAGTAACCAAAACAAACGAGACATCTTCATCCGCAAAAAGATTTTTTCAGAACCTTTTCGGAATCCCAAAACATAAGTGGAGGGATACCTATGACTTTCTAAGAGTTGTCCGTCCGTCTGTGAGCACGATAACTCTCGCAGTGAATGATATATTTTGATGATACTTGGTGTGAGGATTCTGTTGGTCAAGGGACTTGTCAGGTTCGTAGATGGGCTCTGTAGCCCTACATGTAGGGGTGGGGTTCAAATCAAGGGGCGAACAAGATATTTCTTAACAGCTAATTTAGGGGTAAGAAAACATGTGAACATACGTATACGAAAATAATTTTTTCGCCGGATAAGTAGTTCGCCCGGAATCCGGCCAAAACCGGAAAAAATTGAAAGTAAAAGTTTTATTTGAAGTTGATTCAATGTTCGATTTCGGGGTAAAAAGACATGTTGAATACGTATTCGAAAATAATTTTCTTGTCGGACAAGTAGTTCGACTGGAATTCGGCAAAAACCGGCAAATTTGTTAGAAGTAAAAGCTATATGAATGAATGAATGAATGCATTTATTACCCATCAATTAAAAAACAGATGGAGCACAACAAAAGACAAAACAAAAAAGAAGAAATGGAAAACACTAATTCCTCTGACAACAACAAAAAGGAACGAACACAACAACCAACAGCATATACCAACTACTGTTGCAGAATCACGGCCCAGGGGTGGGACTCAACTGACAGATTATAACGAGTGATCTGCGCTACGATATCTGAAGTTGATTATATGTTCGATTTAGGGGTAAGGAGATACGCTGAATTCGTTTTTTTTGCCGGAGAAGTATTTCGCCGGGGATCCGGTCGAAACCGGAAATTTGGCATAAGTAAGGCAGAAAGTTTTGATGTTTAGTCTGTTTCTAGATTTTATTTGCAAAAATGTCCAAGGAGTCTGGCGAAGACCGGATTTCTACACAACCCAATTGTTTGGGATCGATTGATTTGGGATCCCATCGGGTGTCTAACTAAAGTGTCGGGAGTTGAGGATACGCAATCCCAACATACAACACATTGGCAGTCATTTAGACGTGTTAAAGAGCATTTCCGTTCTGGATTTTAAGTGTTATTCTTTCGTCAAAAGTAAAGTGTTATGCTTTCGTAAAAGTACAATTGTACATATATTTATGTTTGACGACAGAACAGATATTAGGAATGTTTACGAAGAATAAACATTGATCGATTGCATGATAGCGTTGCAAACCCTGTTTATGGTGTTATTTATTACCAAACGTAGCACTTGAAAGGCTCATAATACAATTTGTATGTAACACTAACAGATATTGTGTTTAAATGCTGAAATTACGCATCTTTCATGACACTTTCTGACAACGTAGACGCAGCACTTATATAGGAGAGTGTTCCACCCTACTTACCGTAGTTACTACGCATGAGGTCACGAATCCTAGCTTTTTGGCGTCAAGGCTGTAACGTGTTTTACTATTTTCAGCAAAATATCGTGCCGCGGGCTAATCCCGCCAATCACATCACAGAGATTCGTAGTTACCAAGCTTACTATGCTCCCAAGCGTGGTAAGCAAATAGTTACTATTTCGACAAGGATGGAACTGTCAGCGTAGTAACTTTTCACAAGGTTGGAACAGAAATAGTAACTAATAGTTACTATTGTTAGAAGGGTGGAACACGGTCTAGATGTTTCAGGTCTTACCATCATAATAGACGATCGCTCCGCATAATTTATCCTTCTTGAGCATAGGGAAGATCTCCATTGCTTTCTCCTTACTTAAAAAGTAGGAGGAACTCAGACACTTGGACCAGGCAACTAGGTCGTAGGCCTTAATGCCAACCCAGAAGTATGGTACTTGCCACCACCTAGAAAACACGACCATTAAGTCGACTGCAGAGTTTGAATCTCCCAACTCGGCTGTCCTCTGCCAAAACCTATAGTAACTACAAAAAAATAATTTTTGAGTTAATCATTGATGGCCACTAATTCCACCACGGCGAATCGAATGGCGTAATAAGAATGTTTCTCTGTTTAATACTTTCTTCGATACAAGCCTAGTATCTACAGGCGCCTTCATTCCTTCAGGAAGTATGATAATCAGATTTTTGCGTTTCCTGAAAAATCGTTCGAAATGCAGTTACTATAGGTTTTGACAGAGGACAGCCGAACTCTTCCCGATGAAAAATTTATCTCAAAATATTATTATGAAGTACTACCTGCTTCCACTTCAATACTACCGTGTTACTAAATACTACTATATGCTACTATTAGCAAGACTGGATGTATACAATAGATAGTAATATCATTATAACTGTTGGAAGTACAAACGTGCATTATCCTTGATAGTAGGTCCTATGGCAAGACAGGATGCCACTGGATACTACTACTTAAGACTGGAGCAGTCTGAGACATATTCAATGATAGTACTCTTTGCTATTACGTAGTATTACATGCAACTTTTCTTACTACTACCATACTACTATGCAGGCTACAAATTTTTCATCGGGTTAACATGGTCTAAACTAACTCGTATCGGAATTCCTCACAAGTGTGACGTCACACCCCTTTGACATCTTTTACCTCAGAAAAAGAAAAATTGTAGTTAATTTCTATAGGTGAATATATGTTTAAAGGACACCTCTTACCAGAAATTATCTTTTCACAATGAAATGGTTCAGAAATATAGATTTTCGGAAATGCCATTACTTGCGGCGTGAAATTAGCAATTTTCTTGTTAGCGCTTGTCGACTCTATCCAGCCTTCCTGATCTCCTACGCGGGCGGCAGGACACATAAATTAACGCTTCAAAACCCACCTAGTCACTCTTCTTATAGATTCTTTAAGTCATTTCATTTGTTCCATATTTCGTGAAGTTTTTTAAGAAGTGAAGACTCGTATAATGTTTTGACAATTAATCAAGTATTAAATATTTTATATTTTTTATGTTTGACATACCGTTTAATTTTGTTACAAAGTTTTGAAGCTGTACAACGTTTAAAATTAAATGTATATATCAATTATATTGGGTTGACAGTCCTACGTTATCACGTTGTGAAACAGATATAGGAATAAAGATGATGATTGATTGATTCATTGAAATATCTGAAAACTGAATACGCCATGGTTAAAAAGTGGGAAAACCATTCAAAGAAAAGAAATCCAGAATAGAAAAGGGCTGATAAAGCGTGTTCCATCCTACTTACCGTCACAGCGTCACAAATTCTTGCTTTTTGCCGTCAAGGCTGGAACGATTTTTCTATTTTCCAGCAGAATACCATGTCACGTGCGAATCCGATCAATCACGATACAGAAATCCGTAGTTACTAGCTTACTACGCTCCCGAGCGTGGTAAGCAAATAGTTACTATTCGTTATTATTTCGAGAAGGTTGGAACGGTCAGCATGGTAACTTTTGGTGAGGCTGGAACGGAAATAGTAACTAATAGTTACTATTGTTAGAAGGGTGGAACACGCTCATAGTCTACCATGTCTCCCAAAATGCAAAAACAATATTTTGAACATTTCCATGTCCGTATGTGTGAAAGAGTTGTCGGCGGACCTTGATACTTTCGGCGAAGATTGCGTTGGGTGACTCTCGAAACTCGGCGCTAAAAGGTCCTAGACACAAACGGAACAATGGCGGGGATATCAGAAGCTTAGAATCCTATAAGGAAGCAAAAGATAATACAAAAGGCAGAATAAGCAAGAGGGGTCCTTTAAATATGTATGTATAGAGCGGAGCGGCTAGCGAGGCACGGTCGCTTTTACATTTATAAAACGACCTAGGGACAAACAAGTCCAATGTTGGGTCCCCAATCACATGATGTCACTATGTACGTCATGACTGTATGGAATTCTTATACAATTTAGTCGACACCCTTAACATAGACGAACAAGACCAAAGGTTTCGATGGGATCCCAAAAATTCAGTATCTGATCCAGACAACTGGGTCTTGTCTTAGCCAGATCCAGTCATCGTCAGACTACTTCAACATTTTTACAATTAAAATTCAGAAACAGATTAAGGCCAAATAGCTAGTCATCTGAGAAAACCAAGTTCAGATATGGATTCTGCATGTGTGTTTACCTCTATAAGTCATATCTGTTTTGACGAAAACTTCCTGCCACTTCTGCCAATTTCCTAGTTTCGGCCAAACTCCAGAACTACTTGTCCGGCGAAAAAAAGAAAGCTCAAAAACGAACTCAGGGTATCTTCTTTCCCCAATAATGAACATCTAATCAACTTCAAATAAAATTTAACTTATAACAAATTTTCCGACTCTAGCCGGATTCCGGTCGAACTAAATTTCCGGGTAAAATATGATTGTCAAACACGGATTCAGTATCTCTTCTTACCCTTAAATCGGTTATCTAATCAACTATAGAAATAAAACTTGAGCTTCTAACAATTTTCCGGTTTTGGCCGGATTCGGGGGGGACTACATGTCCAGGTAGAAAATTTGTTCACATAATTGTTCAGCATGTTTTCTTGCCCTAAATCGAACATCTAATCAACTTTAACAAACTTTCCGGATTGGGCCGGATTCCGGGCGAACTACTTGTCCGTCGAGAAAATGGTTTTCACCATCGTCCTCAGCATGCCTTCCTACCCCTAAATCGAACATTTAATCATCATGTCATACACGGATTCAGCATTTGTTCTTACCCCTAAATCGGATATCTAATCAACTACAAATACTTTTAACAATTTTCCAGTTTTGGCCGGATTCCGGGCGAACTACTTGCCCGGCGATAAAATGATTTTCACCATCTTGTTCAGCCTGTCTTTCTACTCCTACACCAAACATACAATTAACTTCAAATAAAACTTTTACTTTTAACACATTTTTCCGGTTTTGGCAGGATTCCGGGCTAACTACTTGTCCGGCGAATAAATGGTTGTCACCACCGTGTTCAGAATGTCTTCTTACCCCTAAATCGAACATCCAATCAACTTCAAATAAAACTTTTACTTTTAACAAACTTTCCGGGTTTGGCCGGATTCCGGGCGAACTACTTGTCCGGCGAAAAAATAGTTTCCACCACCATCGTGTTCAGCATGTCTTCTTACCCCATAATCGACTGTCCCATTAGCTGTTTAAAAATATTTTGCTTGACCCTTAATTTAAACCCCCTCCCCCCACCCCTAAATATAGGGCTACAAAGCCCATCTACGATCTCGACCTTACTCTTGAGCCAAACAATCCTCACACCAAGTTTCATCAAAATATCTCATTCCCTCCTGAGTTATCGTGCTTACAGACGGATGGACGGACAGACGGACGGACGGAAAACTTTTGCAATTGTCATAAGTATCCCTCCACTTATGTTTTGGGATCCCAAAAACAGTGAACTGTGAAACAATTAAATCTTTCAAAAAATCCGTTGATGAGGAGTGGGACGACACGGTGGAAGCTGAAATGGGATGCCGGTGATATCAGTATCAACGTTTAAGTTTCACCACAAAAACAAACACCATCATACGTACCAACCAACTACGCAGCGAATTGTACAGGAGAAATCCTTATTTTGCCCCAAGTTGCAATTTAAGGTAAATGAGAGTGGTCCCAGTTATTCTGACGATTATGATAAGAGCCGTATTGTGGAAGTTACAACGCTGTATAGAACGAAAATGATAACAACGCGGACATGCGAAATCCCAGTTACGGACGTTCACTGCTGAAAAGGTATTTATTTTCACTTATGATCCTCCCTTCATGATAAAACAGTCGTGGAACAAAATAGTAAGAGGGGAGGAGCTAGTTTACTTATTATGGTGGCCTCTCGAACGATAATAATAACAAGAACAGTAACGATCATAACTAATAATCAATCGGTGGAACGCTATCTAAGATTAGTTCCCACAGGGATCGCCTGGAACAAACCTGGTAAAAAGGGCCCTGAAAACGTTTTATTAAATTTTTTTCTCCAGTATTCCTTTCTTTCTTTAATTTGTGAATGAAGACCTAGTATCAGTTGTCAGTTGCTTTAAACTTACGTAACTATTTGTAAAATTTTTGTTGTTTTTATCTTTTCAAATTTATACCTACTCTTCAGTTTTGAAGGATTACAAATAAACTATAATAATAATAACTAACAACAGAAATTCAGCTCCTTGAAGCTGCAGATTAGCTTTCCGCTTTTTTGTCAGGACAAAGGCTATGTGCTCCCATAGCACTTGTAACGTGAAATATGTACGCGAAGATAAAATAGGGAAGTCAGAAAATCCCCCCTCCTCCTGTTTCAATACCACCAATCAAGTTTCATTCCAGCCGGATCACTCATTATTACTTTGAAATACACATATTATTATTCGGAGAAGCAGCCAATATTCACTGCGACTCAAGCTGCGCCTCTTCAATAGCAACATGTTTTTGGGATCCCAAAACGTAAGTGGAGGGATACCTATGATATCGCAAAAGTTGTCCGTCTGTCCGTCCGTCTGTAAGCACGGTAACTCTCGAAGGGAATTAGATATTTTGATGAAACTTGGTGTGAGGATTCTTTGTGTCATCGGACAAGTCAAGTTCGTAGATGGGCTTTGTAGCCCTACATTTAGGGGTGAGGGTTAAAATTAAGGGGCAAACAAGCTGAACACGATGATGAAACCCATTTTCTCGCCGGACAAATAGCTCGTCCGGAATCCGGCGAAACCGGAAAGTTTGTTAAAAGTAAAATTTTATTTGATGCTGATTAGATGTTCGATTTCGGGGTAAGAAGACTTGCTGAACACTTGTGTGAAAATCATTTTCTACCCGGACAAGTAGTTCGTCCGGAATCCGGCCAAACCGGAAAATTTGTTAAAAGTAAAAGTTTTATTTGTAGCTGATTAGAAATCCGATTTAGGGGAAGAAGCGATGCTGAATCCGCATATGACAATCATTTTTTACCAGGACATATGTTCGCCAGGAATCGGATGGATCCGGAAAATTTGTTATTAGTCAAATTTTTATTTGAAGTTGATTAGATACTCGATATTGGGGAAAGAAGATACGATAAATTCGTTTCTTAGCTTTTTTTTCACCGGACAAGTAGTTACAGAATTCAGTCGAAACCGGAAAATTGGCAGAAGTACGGCAGGAAGGTTTCGTCAAAATAGATATGACTTATAGGGGTAAACACACATGCTGAATCCATATCTGAACTTGGTTTTCACAGATGATTAGATATTCGGCCTTAATCTGTTTCTGAATTTTAACATCACAAATGTTTAAGGAGTCTGCCGAAGACAAGACCAAATTGTCTAGATCAAATATTGGATTTTTGGGATCCCATCGAAACCTTTGGTCTTGTTCTATACTCAGTTACGCTAGTGAGCGTTGGGAAATCAACACCCAGCTTGACTTTGCCTGAAACGCGAAGACCGCGAAACCTCTATATACTGCCGATGAGCCGAATGTGTACTATATACGCGGAACTTTAAAACTCACTGATATACAGGTAACATTATCGGCAATGGGTTGGACAGGTGCGGCGCTATTTCCAATAAATTCCACCGTTCATGAAGAGCTTCTTCTACCATTCTATACTGCTCGAAGTCTAACTGCTGTATAGCTTTCTGAAGATATCTGACTCCTCCATGTAATAGTTTCGTACTTCTTGAGCTGGTTCCACTGGAAAAATCGTCTAGCTCAACCATTGCTGTTTTCAAGCCTGAAACATTGAAAGAGACATGTTAAAGGACCTGTCTTACCTATAACACTATTGCAACTTACTTCCGTAATCACTCCATTAATTTCTAAACCCGGAATCCCGAATTTCGTACGTTACATTCTAACCCCTGTAACAAAACCTCGCTGATTTTCTCACTTGCCGTATTTTGCTACCTTCCATGCATATCAGGCTGTTGGCGGTAGTCTGCGAGAAGTTTTTCTATCAGAAAAGACGGTTATGTAAATCTTTCCCCGTTTTCGCTATGAGTTAACGGGTCGCGGAAAAGGCTTAAAACAGCCAAAGCCGTGGCTAATTTGTTGTAAGCAGAGCCTGGTTTTAAAGTATTCAATTATTTTATAATACTGCAATTCGAAGAGTAAATAGTGCGAGGGGTCGTTTAAGAAATTCAAATGCCAAGATGAAAGCCTAGTCCAAGTTATATAAGGCCCTTGTTCGACCGATGCTGGAACCATAATGCCCGTATTCTAGGGCAGGACACAATTATAAAAGCTTAGAGTTGTCATTAGTTCAAGAGGTAACGCCCTCCCACTTGGAGAGAAAGGGAAATATTTCGGTGAAAATGGTGTAAGTGCTGGCGAGAGTGCTGGTACTTACCTCTTTCCTGTCTAGGGAATGACTGATACGACGGAACGACGAGTTGAAAGAATAAGGGAGGAGTTTTGTTGAAGGGGAATTTTGGGCGAGGACGGGCTAATTACGTAAATGGAGAATAAATGTTTCGGGGTAATCTAAAACGTATTTGAGGTTCATTCGGATACTTTGAACACTTTACGCAATAAATATGTTTGTTTGACTGGGTAAGTAATTTGAAATTTGTGTTTCTTCCTTTTAGTGCATTTGGTTCTGCAATAAAATATCACATCATATCCAAATCCTCCACTCCAGCAAAACGTCAGAAATCGAAATCTCTAGCAAGTGCTAATAGAGTAGACGCACTTGGGGATGGGCACGATAGACACGGACTTAGGGACGGACATTTTACAAAGTCATATTCCGTCACTAAGGTTTAAAAACAGAGAAAGTACAGTAGATGTGTGCTTATGTGAACGTATGCTAACAGTGAACGATCGCCGAAGAAAATACTAACAAACCAGGCAATTTTTTACTACAAATACTTCTAATAACCATTCACGCTTTCGTCACTTATTCAATGTTTTAGTCATGCATGGCTGATAGTGACTCTACTGACACCTGGTCTTCTTTTCATAATTTGAAAAGTTTGGCACGAGGAACGCACCTTCATGGAGAAGATGGCAGTCCGAACCTGCAGATGCCTCCAAAAGAAGGAGTTTTTTTGCAAATTCAAAATCAAAGAAAGTTAATTGAATTTCTTCACGTTTCGCCAGGATAACCCTGAAATAGTTGGCTGTTAGCTGAAATCAAATTTATTATTTTTCTTTTCTATTTCACTTTTTTATATGCAAGTAACAAAGCCAAGGTAGTGGAACAGTTAAAAGTGTTCAAATAAGCATGCCTGTACTGTACAAACTCACCCCCGACTAGATTAAACTGATGGTTGTATGTGAGCTTACCCCTTGAAACTGCATCTAGGGCGCATCCTGTACCAGTTGCACCGCCTCCTATAACCAAGACATCAAACTCTTCTTCTTGGAGGGACTTCAGCTGCTGCGCACGCGTAGGAAGAGGAGCACTTGATCGTTGGTTGAAGGGATTATTCGCAACTGCAGAAACCTAAACAAATTTGCTGATATATTTATTCCAATGAACCTTAAATCAATCAATCAATATATTTAAATCGATCTCTTCCGCATCACATACTCAAATACAGCCTACTCTAAAACTTTTTTTTAAATACAAAACTACTTAATTACTTGAAAAACACTTCAGTCATTCGGCGGCTT
Source organism: Branchinecta lynchi (assembly GCA_023053575.1). Classification (NCBI taxonomy): domain Eukaryota; kingdom Metazoa; phylum Arthropoda; class Branchiopoda; order Anostraca; family Branchinectidae; genus Branchinecta; species Branchinecta lynchi. The sequence continues at coordinate 12,157,256 of JAKZAP010000017.1, read as the reverse complement.
TGATCAATAACACAGTCTTCGGAACCGGCGGACAGGCGGTAGGAGTGGACGGGGAAACAAGTGACAACTCTAGTTGGAAAATATAAGAAATTGTAGTATAAATATACAAAATCTAAATATCCAATCATAAATATACACCTCGTGGTCACTAGCCAACTAGTCGGCAATTGTAAGAAATTTCCTATAGAAAAAGCGGGCGTTGCCGACTAGTTGGCTACGAGAAAAATTTGTGTAGGATTTTTGTTTGTGTTCCAACTAGTCGGCAACTGTTAGAAGTTTCGTATAGGAAATCCCGCGTTGCGACTAGTTGGCAGCAAGAAAAATTCGTATAGGATTTTTGTTTGTGTTACAACTAGTCCGCCACTGTAAGAAATTTTGTATAGGAAATCCCGCGTTGCCGACTAGTTGGCAACGATCAGAAATCATATAGGAGAAAAGTTTGTGGCTAACTAGTTCGCTACTGTAAGAAATTTCGTCTAGGAAATCCCACGTTAGTTAGCTCCGACGAGAAATCGTATAGGAGAAAACTTTACATGCAACTAGTTGGATAAATTTCACACTCGTATAGGGATTATAGAAAATATCCAACTCGTCGGATTGTATGAATTTGGATAAGAATTTCAGAAAATATCCAACTAGTTGGAACAGCTTTCAGTCTCAACAAGGATTTCGATCCCATTAGTTGGCTATGCGCCACTTCGTCTAATAGTCAATGAACTAACAGCCATCTAATTGGGTAATCAATGTGTCTCAATAAAAAAATTCTCATTTTAGAGAATTAGTTAGATAATTCTGTATTTCTTGACGAGTTTTCGTATTTTAGCCAACTAGTTGAATATTCATCCTCGTTCCTATAGGATTTGTATTTTATTTTAGCCAACTAGTTGGATAATCACCCCCCGTTTCTATAGGAAGTTTCTTATTTTAGCCAACTAGTTGGATCGGCAGAAATTTCATATAGAAATCCCGCATGGCCAACTAGATGGCCACGACGAGAATTCGTCTAGGAGAAAACTTTTTATTCAGCTAGTTGGGTATGTCTCTCACTCGTACAGAGATAGTGGGCTATAATTGCTATTCACATAGCAATTTCGAAATATCCAACTAGTCGGTTTCAAGCTTTCAGTCTCAAGAAGGATTTTGACCCTATTAGATGGCTATGCGCCACATTATCTTATACGCAATAAACTAGCAGCTATCTAATTTTTTATTCAATATGCCCCTATAAAATTGTTCTTATTTTAGCAAATTAATTTGATAATTCTGCATTCCTTGACGAATTTTCTTATTTATGCCAACTAGTTGGATATAAAGTTTTCTCCTATGTGATTTCTCGTCGTAGACAACTAGTTGGCAATGTGGGATTTCCTATACAAAGTTTCTTACGGTAGCGAACTAGTTGGCTACAAACTTTTCTCCTATATGATTTCTAATCGTAGCCAACTAGTCGGCAACGCGGGATTTCCTATACGAAATTTCTTACAGTGGCGGACTAGTTGGAACACAAACAAAAATCCTACACGAATTTTTCTCGTAGTCAACTAGTCGGCAACGCAGGCTTTTCCTATAGGAATTTTTTACAGTAGCCAACTAGTTGGCTAGTGACCGCGAGGTGTATATGTATGATTGGACATTCAGATTTTGTATATTTATACGCCAATTTCTAATATTTTCCAACTAGAGTATGTCCGGGAAACACTTCGCATTCTGGTGTAGGCTATAGCATTTAAAGGTGGATTTTCAGATAGTATTCTATCCTGCTCTTACTCAGCTCGCTGCCACATTAGAATTGGGCATAAAAGAAGGGAAGCCGAGCTCTCGGATAAATCCAAGGACTCAGATTGCTCCTCCTTTTTCTCGGCAGCAAGGCTGGTGACTACTCGGGACCAGTTCTAAGCTTTATCCCTGTATGATCTCCTAGTATTTACACCTTCCCTATTCTCGACTGAAATACTATCCGCGCTGAATATTATTTTATCCGGCTCATACGTCTAGTTTTTATTTTATTTTTTTCTACAGCTGTTAATGACTAGCAATCAATTTTCTCCATATCCTGCTAATTCTTCTGCCGAATTTTTACGTAGTTTCATCCCATCATTTATTTCTTGTCGTATCTTGTAAGTGTATTAGTTAATTTGTTTCGTGTCTGTGTATTTCGTAAATTTGTATTCCTCTCCTAGCTTTTAGCTATTTGGATTAAACTTGATTGATTGACAAAAAACAAAAACAAAAAAAGAAATTACGCTCGGATAGTATTCTATCCTGGTCTTACATCTGTTACTCGGCTGTTAAGAGCGTGTTCCACCCTACTTACCGTAGTTACTACGCATGACGACACGAATTCTAGCTTTTTGCCGTCAACGCTGGAACAATTTTTCCATTTTCCAGCACAATATCATACCACGGGCGAATCCGACCAATCACACTGCAGAGATGCGTAGTTACCATGCTTTACCACGCTGCCGAGCATGGTGAGCAAATAGTTACTATTTCGAGAAGGTTGGAACGGTCATCGTAGTAACTTTTTACGAGGATGGAACGATCATAGTAACTACTAGTTACTATTGTCAGAAGGGTGGAACACGCTCTAAGTACGACCTGGATACTTTAACTATCGCAACAAAATTAACTATCACTTGACATCTCGTTCGATCAAGAGGTTATATTTTCATCTGACTAATTGAGCGACTTCAACTACATGAAAGTAGATCTCGTCTCGAAATATACTGTTAAAACACACCTTTACTTTCCCTATCGTCGTCTTAAGATAATTATAAAAAGCGGGATCCCATCTTTTAGGCGTATTCTCGCCGTTCCACGAGGACCCGTTCGTCCCTGCGTTTTTGTTTGTCCCAGGGACTCACTCCCCATGGGCCGGGAATGCTTGGGTTATCATCACCCTCATAAATAGGACTCTCTTTAAGATTTGGAGGGGAATCAATCTTTCCTTGGTCCAACGTAAAAAATTAATAAAAAAAAATCAGAATAAATAAAACCAAAAATAAAGTGGATCCAGACTGATTTCGTCAACTGCATATTTTTGTTCGAACAAAATCCATTTGGAAAGCATTCCCCATGTTCTCGTTGCTTTCGTACGCGGAGTCTGCGTGAAGTGACTCCCTCTATTCTCGCCGTTCCCGAGGAGTCCAGGGGGAACGGCGAGAACACGCCTCTCGTCAACAAATACACTGTTAAAACACACCTTTAGTTGACGTATCGTCGTCTCAAGATAATTATTAAAAAGCGGAATCCCACCTTTAGTTTACGTACCGTCGTGTAGCTAGATAATTGCTAAAAAGCGGGATCCAATAACCTACAGTAGCGTGGAATACGACTTAAACAAAGGAATTCTCCCTGAAAGGTTTAGCAGTTAAATAGCGGATTTCATGACGCGCAGGCTCGTTAAAAACCCCGATACTGGCTCGAAATGGCTGAATCATCCTACAGACTGTGTAACCTGGTCAGAACAAAGTCACCAAATCGTAGCCTATAGCCGGAAGTATCAATGATTTAAAATGCTTCGGAACAAAAATTCTGTAATCGCAGAACTGAAAATAGTGTACCCTAGTGCAACGCCACGTAATTTGCGCATGTCAACTAAAGGCGGTTTAGAGCGTTTACCGACGGCGCTAGTAGAATGATCGCGTTCCTGCAAGGATGTGTATATTTGGAGTTTGGCAAACAGAACCGCTTAACCCTCGAACAGCCTTACCCAAAACGCGGTTAATGCGGGACTTAACTGCGCTCGGCAAGGTTATTCCGAATTTCTTAGTGATCTGTCCATGCGAAAGTCTTGTATCATGCAATTTATGAATGAATGAATGATTTGAATGATTTATTGCATATTGAAGCCATAAGCAACAAGACCAAAGGTTTCAATGGGATCTCAAAAATCTAACATTTGATTCCAACAATTGGGTCACGTCTTCGCCGTTCAGTCTTCGTCAGTTTCCTTGAAGATTTTTACTGTTAAAATTAAGTTCAAAAATGTATTCAGCATGTCTCCTTGACCCGATACCGAATCTCTAATTGATTTCAGAAACAACTTCGAGCTTCAACCAAATTTCTAGTTTCAGCCGAATTCTTGATGAACCATTCGTCCAGCAAGAAAACTAAGTTCAGATATAGATTCAGTGGAACTCCTTACCCCGTCAATAGCTTATAAAACATATATGTTTTTACCGTAAATTCGAAACCCCTCCTCTGCCTCTAAAGATAGAACTAAATGACCCATCTACGAACTTGACCTATACTTTACTAGTGAATCCTCATTAAACAACATCCTCGCTCTAACAACGTATTTCCTCATTTGAACATTATATATCAACCCCTTCGACCTTCGATTACACTAAATCTCTTCGACGCCCATAGAATAAAGAAATGAATGTCGTCATCCACGCACGCAGAGCTGTACGGGTTTGAGAATAAAGGGGTAGGGACAGCTATAGCCGAAAATTGGTCGACAAATTTTGTGTCCGGTTTTCACAGGATTCCGGGTGAACTACTTGTCCGGCAAGAAAATAACTTTCATATTCAGATTCATCGTGTTTCCTTACACCTTAATCAACTATCTCAATAGCTTTTAAAACATAATTTGTTTTGCCCCTTAATTTGATCCCCCCCCCCCCCAACTCACACACACACCTAAATATAGGGTTACAAACTACGAACTCGACCTTACTCTTGGCCCAAAGAATCCTTATACCAAGTTTCATCAAAATATCTCATTCCCTTCAAGAGTTATCGTGCTTACAGACGGACGGACGGACGGACAACTTTTGCGATGTCATAGGTATCCCTCCACTTACGTTCTGGGATCCCAAAAACAGGATTATTCGACTATAAAGAGATGATGCTCTCAAATGCTTTTCTTACTTACCCTTTCATCCTTGCTAAAGCTTTTGATTGCGAGTCCAGCAGCTCCTCCAGCAACAACGCCCACGAGAATCTTCTTATATCTTGACATACTTTCAGTCAAATTTTAGCTCTAGTATAAAAAGAAAGATCCTTATGAATTTGAGCTTATCTTCATCACCACCTAAAAAGGACAGACGTTTGTACGAGAGCCTAAAAGCAAACTGTGAAGAGAAATTCTATGTAATCTCCCATGAACAAGCAGAAAAACGTATTATTTCAGAGGGATAAGGGTATTATAACTGGTTATTAAATGTATAACATCTTTCGAAATGACACAACATCTAACCCAAATCATACAGGCTGCACTCTGCTTTACCTGAATCGACCTGAGGTTAATTGTTACGAGTTTAAGCCTCTGGTTATTAAAAAGAAGGACCTAGAGAAAGTTGCAGTAGCCTAGAGGCAGAGTAGACATTTTTACTTTAGGTCAAGTGAAGAAACATTCATGCACATTAATGAGTGCAAAAGTTATTCAGATAGAGTAAAGCCAAATAAAAGATAAATAAGAGCTAGAAGGTGATATGGCACTTGCACGGTTGGGTCAAACGATGAAACTGGGAATTTGTAAATTCATGGGTTTATTGTAACCATTTCGCTATTTTATACCGCAGGGTCTGCTCACACTTAAAACCAGTGGCGTCCCAAGGGGGGGGGGGCATTCTGTCAAAAATTCCGGTCGAGACGAGCATCGCTGCGCAGGCGTGGTAACCATTTTATAAAATGTTTTGTCCCCACATTTCCAAATTATGTGACTTATTGATTCCCATTCTTTATCGAATTTGGTAATTCATTCAACTTTTGTTCAGTCCGCATTCGGTCCATCCCTTCGTAAATTCGGTGTTTAAACATGTTTATTTGGTTTCATTTATTACAGAATTTGATAATTCACCGTATTTTTCTGAAGCCCATATCTGTTCCATCGCATTCAGTCACACCATTTTGTAATCTGGTGATTAATCGAATTCATTTGGTTTTGATTTGTTACCGATTTCGGTAATTCACCGACTTTTTAGTCTGTATCTATTACCAGACTTGCCACATTCGGTTGTTTTAGGTGGTTCTAAAAAGAGTTTTATTCCATTATGAAGTTCGGTTGTTATAGCCTACTGCACACGATCTGTTCCTTATCCTTTTAGTTAGTTATTTGCAGTCTAGTACACTATCCCCTTTTCAGGCACGGTGCTCAAACGTCTAGCACCATGCCTGGGTGCTAGACGTTCAAGCACTGTACCTTGGATTTCATGTAAGGTGCATGGATTTCAGTATACAGTGCATACATCAAAAACACAGTTTCTGTCATAACAACTGAGCACCAGCTCGGACAGGGCTGAAATTACTACCATGAATTAGAGAAATCAAAGACGATCCTTTATATATTTTTCACAACAAAAACAAAAGGGCTCGGCTGATGACAGATGTGAAAAACCTCATTTCCTTTTCTACATAGTCAAGGGTTTTGCATGCAAAGTGTCCTGTGCCTCAGCTTTTTCTACCTAGCAGCCAACCAGAATATTGGCTCTTGGGGAATAGATAGGGAAAATACATGGAAAATAGATAGGGTGCTGTTAGGTTTTTCATCTCCATCATCATTAGAGCCCTTTTGTTTTTGTTGTGAAACATATATAAAGGATTGTCTTTGATTTCTCTTATTCATAGTAGTATTTTCAGCCCTGTCCGAGCCGGTGCTCAGTTGTGATGACAGAAATTGTGTTTTTTCTGTGTGCACTGTATACTGAAATCCATGCACCATACATGAAATCCAAGGTACAGTGCTTGAACGTCTAGCACCCAGGCATGGTGCTAGACATTTGAGCACCATGCCTGAAATGGGGATAGTGTACTAGACTGGTTATTTGGTACTACAAATTCATTATTTGGTTCACCCCAGTTACCAGTTATTAAGTTCGGTAATTTAAGTGGCATTTATTTAGCTCTTATTCTTTACCATTTAACGGTAACTTCAGCTTGTTGCCATTCATTACCTAGCTTTTACTTCTAATGATTGCAGTAGGCTACTTCAGGAATAAGCACGTCTCTTGACGTGAAAACTTGCCTGCTTTTGTTTGCCGTAAATTAAGGTGAGGATAGCCTACCTCTATTGTAGGCTTCACTGGTCTCAAAAAAATATATGCGACTTCCAGAGCGAATTTGGAGCAAATTAGCTTATACTCCCAGAACAGAACGTAACTGATATCAGAAGATTACACAACCTAAAAATAGCCTTCCTTACTTTGCTTGACTTTCTTAGTTCTCACGGGCGAGGTATTTTTGTCAACTCGCAAACAGATTGAGTAGCGCCGGCCAAATCACAACAGGATTAGAACTTACAAAATGAGTGTATTAATAAAACAAGGTAACAAAGTATTTCAAAGTAGTCATGGTCCAGTCAGCAGGGTTGCCAAAGTGACACTTTTGGTGTCATTTTGACACTTTTTGAAGTCCGTGAAACTTTCCACACTTTCAGGCCAAAATGTGGCACTTTTTGCTAAAATGACACTTTTGTGAAACTTTCTGAGTATTTAGTCGTACAATTTTATAGATATACGAATTTCTGTCAGTTAGGCTACTAAGCTGCACGGGTGACCGGAAGTCTTGTCCAGAACTCTGGTTCAATCGGTACTTTCGACACAGATTCCTTAGAAGTATGATTGAAGTAAATATGTGGTAGTTTGATCTCTCATCTGAACTAAAGGTTGTGTTTGTTTTTGGGATCCCAATACGTAAGTGGAGGGATTCCTATGACATCGCAAAGGTTGTCTGTCTGTCTCTGAGCGAGATAACTCTCGAAGGGAATGAGATATTTTGATGAAACTTGGTGGGAAGGTCCTTTGGGTCAAGGGAAAGGTCGAGTTCATACATGGGCTCTGTAGCCCTACATTTAGGGGTGAGGGTTTAAATTAAGGGACAAACACAATGTTTTTAAACAGCTAATGTGATTGCTGATTAAGGGGTATGAAGGCATTCTGAACACGAATTTGAAAACCCTTTTCTCGCCGGACAAGAAGTTTGCCCGGAATCCCGCCCAAAACCGGAAAGTTTGTTAAAAGTAAAAGTTTTATTTGAAGTTGACTAGATGTTCAATTTAGGTGCAAGAATACATGCTGAACATTTATGTAAGGTAAGGTAAGGTACAATTTGAATGGCAAATGAAAATAAACCTGATGTTTTTCAAAAGCATCAGACATACCAGTGGCATAAAAAACGACGCTTCACTAATTCTGATGGGTTTGTAAAAATCATTAATACAATTCTAGCCTAAGGCATTGTAAAGAAAAAACAAACGAACAACTATCAACTATATGAAAACCATTTTCTAGCCGGACAAGTAGTTTACCCGGAATCCGGCCAAAACCGGAAAATTGGTTCAAAGTTAAAGTTCTTTTTTAGTTGATTAGATATCCGATTTAGGGGTATGAGATGCTGACTCCGTGTATGACAATCATTTTTTACCCGGACATATAGTTCGCCCGGAATCCGGCTGGAACTGGAAAATTTGTTATAAGTTAAATTTTTCTTAGAAGTTGATTAGATGTTCGAATACGGGAGAGAAGATACACCGAGTTCGTTTTTTAGCTTTCTTTCTTCGCCGGGCAGGTAGTTCCAGAATTCGGCCGAAACCGGGAAATTGCCAGAAGTAAGGCAGGAAGTTTTCGTCAAAACAGATATGACTTATAGGGGTAAACACACATGCTGAATCCATATCTGAACTTGGTTTTCTCAGATGATTAGCTATTTGGACTTAATCTGTTTCTGAATTTTAATAGTAAAAATGTTCACGGAGTCTGACGAAGACTGGACCTGGGAAGACAAGACACAATTATCTGGAGCAAATATTGAATTTTTGGGATCCCATCGAAACCTTTGGTCTTGTTATCTTGGATTATATGCCGGGATTCTGTTGGCAATGTCTTGGCTCTCAGATCCCTTCTCCTGTTATGGGCGACAACGGCGTTTCCGCTGTAACCAACAATTTTTTAGATTTTGGGAGGGGGGGCCGATCAGTCGGACCAGTGTTCAAAACCGGTACTTAATATCCTCTTTTAAACAGAAATTGGATAAATATTGACATTTTGAAAACTGTCACTTAAAAACGCAATTAGATTTCGAGAGGTTGAAGAATAGGGGGTTGCGCTCCCGTTCCCCTTGAGTATTTCCTTGGTAGAAAACATCTGAAAGGTGACACTTTTTGTGACACTTTCTGAATTTGTAAATGACACCGAATGGCACTTTTTGGCTGAAAAAGTGACACTCTCAGCCAAAAATATTTGGCAACCCTGCCAGTCAGGGAACGAACCAGTGGTGGTCGAACTTGCGATGATTAAAGTAACCGGACAATTAGAATCAGACATCTTATTCTGACCTAAATTAGCTGCATATTCAATACAAGTGGCTAATATGTATACTGCACCCTGACCGGAACGAGTGGATCTTTATATTTCCGATGAAAACACGTTTCAGTCAACTCGAGCACATAACACCGGTTCTGTCATTCACTTTTTCGCCATCTTATCGATAAAAGAAAGTTTCATTTTTGTCAGGGCATTTGACTTGGACGATTCTCCAGCCTTTTCTTTTTCTAGTTCTTTTCTTTCTGTATCTCGTTCCTTGTGAGCATGCTTCAACATTTTCTGTGTCTCTTTCACATGTTTCTGTTGTCGTTTCTCCCTTACTACATCGGGGTCTACTACCTTCTTCTTCTTTTCAATGTGAATTTCTCGCCCCTAGAAAAGTAAAAAGTAATAGTTCAGCGGTATAGCGGGTGCAGTCCGATGGCGTGAATGTTGCCGCTAAAACCCTTTTAAATGTCCTTTTAAAATTAAATGTAAAATTAAGATCGGAAAAAATTAGTTTCAATCGTAAAAATACAATCGTTGACAACTGTTTCCAATCGTTAAACAGCTGTTCCAGCCGTAAACAACTGTTTCCGCTCGTAAAAAAACAATTGTTAACGATCGTTTTAACTGTTTTCAATTGTTTACGATTGGAAAAATGTCCCATAATACGATGAATTGAATTATTTACATATGGGTTCATAGTCCTGCCTATTTCTATTTAGTTGAAGTGTGCATCATTTATGTGCGGTTTTAAGCTTGAGATTTGGGGTCTAAGATACATTAAAAGATAGAAGTTGCAAAGGGGTAGTAGAATTTTGCTCGGAATGAAAAAATTTCGCCTGCGGCATTCACTTTAGTTTGTCTTGAGTAGATATGCTGGGGCTGGGGTTTCCAGCGCATTACTTCGAGAGTTAGCATCGTGTTTATCTGAGCCAGTTGCCTTCCTTATTAACTTTGTTTGAAGAGTGGTAAATGTCCGGAGGCCTGGAAAAAAAACTATTGTTCAACCTCTTCACAAAGTAGGATCAATCCCTGAATTTGGGAATTATCGTCCTATATCAAACACTTCTATTTTTTCGAGAGTAATCGAAAAAGTCCTTGTTCAACGTATTCAAGAATATTTTGAAAAAAACAATCTTTGGAACCCAGTACAACATGGTTTTTCGTAAAAGTGGGTCGTGCAATACCAGCATATGGCTGATTTGAGTTTAACGTTTGATTGTCTTTACATTGACTTTAGAAAAAAGCGTTCGATAAGATATCGATACCATTGTTAACTCAAAGTGTAAAAAATATGGGCTTGGACCAAGAACACTAGCTTGGGTAACAGATTATCTGTCTGGCCGTTCTCAGCAGGTTAAAGTAGGCGATGCAGCTTCAGCTGAAAGTCCCATTTTGAGAGGTGTTCCCCAAGGCAGTTGCTTCGGTCCCGTTTTATTCTGTCTTTTAATTAATGATCTGCCTGAAGTAGTTCGTCACTCGACAGTTAAAATGTTTGCAGATGATGTTAAGTTATATAAGAGTGTGACCTGTGCAGTTGATGTAGCACTTATTCAAGAAGGTCTTAATGCTACTGATGAATGGTGCAAACCGAATTCTATGTTTATTAATAAGCAGAAATTGTATGTAGTGCACTATCTTTCAAAGAGTAGTGCCAGAGCTTATCGGTATTTCATTGGAGGGGAAGCTGTTTCAGCCTCTGAAATAGTTAAACACCTAGGAATTTACTTCGACGACCAGTTAAAGTTTCAGAAGCATGTTTCCCAAATGTCGCGAAACACGAATTACAACTTGTTGTGTATTAAGCGGAGTTTCAAAAGTCCAACTTTCAGAGTTTTATGACCCTGTATAAGACGATGGTACGTCAATTCGTTGAATATTGTCCATCAGTCTGGTATCCGACGAGGAAGTCTGACTCGCACCTGGTCGAAAGGGTTCAAATATGTGCGTATCTGTGATATTTACCATACAAACGCAGACTGAGAAGCCTTGGTCTTCCATCGTTGCAATTCTGGAGGGTTATAATTGATCTGATTAACACGTTTCGTATAATTAAAGGCATTGATAGTATTGATTCTTCTGAATTTTTCCAGTTTAGTCATTATTCAGCAATTCAGCTACCAGGCAGAATTCCTTGAAGGTTTACCAGCCTCGTATCCAACAAAAAGTGGGTCAGTGTAGTTTTCTTTTTCAAGCTCTGGAACAAATAACCAGAGGAAGTGGTCACGATGCAAAACTTGCCAGCTTTTAAGACGCCATAATTAGGACCAAGTTTTATGAAAACATGCATATGTGTTAAAGAGTTATCAAGTCTGGATGTTCTTTGTTTTGTGGTGTATTAGTATTTATATATTTTTTTGCCACTTGAAGTGTGTTTATGTTTCTTGTATTATGCAACAAGCCGTATGGCTTAGCCTACTCCTTTACTGAATAAAATAAATAAATAAATAAAATATGTCAGAAGCTGGTACCGAGGCTTATTGTCTTCTCTCCAGAGAAATTTGATATGAACGGCTTCGTCCAATTCCTGTTACTTATTTGTTTATTATTTAATTACTACAAAGGCATTTTCCGTAACGTTTTAGAACTTACAACGTTAATATTTGTTGAGCCTGCCGGTGCTGCGTTTTTAGCCAGTCGTATATTTTGAAGTCTTCACCCCCCATGCCCAAGCCCTTCGAACCGCCCCTGGATGGAGTACAGTTGGTGATAGTCCTTTCCCTGGTGTTTTAGAGCGTGTTGCACTCTACTTACCGTAGTTACTACGCATGACGTCACGAATTCTGGCTTTTTGCCGTCAAGGCTGGAACGATTTTTCTATTTCCAGCAGGATCTCACCCCAGGGGTAAATCCGACCAATCACGTTACAGAGATGCGTAGTAACTACGCTTACTACGCTCCCGAGCATGGTAAGCAAATAGTAACTATTAGTTACTATTCCGACAAGGTTGGAACGGTCAGCGTAGTAACTTTTCGTGAAGATGGAACGGAAATAGTAACTAATAGTAACTATCGTTAGAAGGGTGGAACACGCTCTTAATGTCAACAAACAAAGGATCAATCAGTCAGATAGGTTTTGTTTCATATGTACTCTGAAGGAAAGAAAATAGTTTTAGTTTTTCTTAGTTCTAGGTCTAGGTCCATGGTCGTATTTGTCTTTTCTAGTAAATTGTTATTATTATTAGGGTAGTAGCGTTCAGTTACACAGATTCCCGCTATGTTTCTTTTGAACAATCTCGTCGAATCTTCGGTGGGCTGGAAATTCCTCAGGATGGTTCTGAATCAGATCGGAATTCCACAGAAGATGAAGAGAACTGAGCACCAAGATCCTGCAAAAGCAAACAAGTTCCGCCCGAAGCAAAAGGAAAAGACCAGCCCGGACATTGGTCGCATGGAGAAGACGATTGTTGTCCGCCACAGCAGAGGCGTTTAGCCAAAATGTTTTTTTTGGGGGGGCAAGGTATTTACCGACTGGCTGGTCGTTTTTACCTACTGTTTTTGGAGAAAAAAGGACTGTTTTCAAGAAGAAGACGACGGTTTTGACGAACTGGACTGATTTTCAGAAAATATACTTTTTTAAAACCTAACATTTTGATGAAAAATTCATGAAAAATCAAATGTTGATACGAACAACCGCGATGCTTCGCACCGATTCGGTTATTTCTCGTCGCTTGGTTGACAACATTGCGGGGGCGTCCCCCTCCCCCCATACGTGACGCCCCTACACTACAGACAATGCTGTCGAAGACAGGCAAACAATTGAACAGATGACCATGCAAACTCTTACTTACGAAAAGAGAAAAACTCTTCACTTTCTTCTTTGTTTCCTTTTCCCGTCTGAGCTTTTCTTCTTTCGCCGGTCGCCAAAAACAGTCCGAACACAAATACTTGCACGACTCTGTCACTTTGTAATAAACACCATTCTGAAACTCCTCCACTTTTACTACGTCAACGAGCCGATCGAGTTCTTGCTTGCAGATGTCGCTCCAGTTTGTGGTGGGTGGTAGTTTCTTCTTGCATTGGTTACACTGTACGCCTTCCGATTCGCTGGGCCGGCCTCTTAGAAGGCTGTTTGCTTCTAAGAACGAAAAAATTACATAAAGCAAGAAACTAATATCGCCACTATACTTCCTTGTCAATCTAATCCAAATCGATCACTAATCATTAAACCGCTAATTACTCTGATCTACAAAAAATAACAAGACAAAATGTATATATACTCTTTTTATCGCTCATCCTATGTCCATCTCGCACATGCGCCATTTACTTTATCATTCAATTAGAGATACGTCGGAAATTTTTAAAATATTCTTACTTCCAAGCAGTGAAGTCATTCCCTACCGATGTCTTATTCAAGCACACATTTGTGACTATCTAATTCCGGATAGCTGTGATAGGTGCAGATTTTCTGACGTAACGCTTGGTAATAGCAATCTCTGTGGTTCGCCGCATCTCTTTGGAGTGCCGTATACGTAATAAGCCAACAGGCCTTGACTAAACAGGTATTCCCACGCTTATACCATCTGTAGTAACAACAAAAAATAGCGCAAACTTTACGTCTTTTTGGGATCCCAAAACGTAAGTGGAGGGATACCTATGACATCGCAAAAATTCTCCGTCTGTCTGTCTGTCTGTGAGCACGATAACTCTCGAAAGGAATGTTAGGTATTTTGATGAAACTTGGTGGGAGGATCCTTTGGGGCAAGGGAAAGGTCGAGTTCGTAGATGGGCTGTAACCTACATTTAGTTGTGGGGGAGGGGATTCAAATGAAGGGACAAACAAAACCTCTTTAAACAGCTAAAGAGATGTTCGATTAATGGGTAAGAAGTCATTCTGAACATGAATATGAAAACCATTTTCTCGCCGGACAAGTAATTCGCCCGGAATCCGGCCAAAACCGGAAAGTTTGTTGAAAGTAAAAATTTTATTTGAAGTTGATTAGATGTTCGATCTGGGGGTAAGAAGACATGCTGAGCACTTATGTGAAAACTGTTTTCTACCCGGACAAGTAGTTCGCCCGGAATCTGGCCAAAACCGGAAAATTATTAAAAGTTGGTTTTATTTGTAGTTGATTAGATATTCAAATAAGGGGTAAGAAGAGATGCTGAATCCGTTTATGACAATCATTTTTTACCCGGAGATTTAGTTCGCCCAGAATCCGGCTGGAACCGGAAAATTTGTTATAAGTTAATTTTTGTTAAGTTCATTAGATGTTCGAAGTATGGGAAAGAAGGTACCCATCTTAGCTTTCTTTTTTCGCCGGACAAGTAGTTCCGGAATTCGGCCGAAACCGGGGAATTGGCAGAAGTAAGGCAGGAAGTTTTCGTCACAACAGATATGACTTATAGGAGTAAACACACATTCTGAATCCATATCTTAACTTGGTTTTCCGGGTGATTAGCTATTTTGCCTTAATCTGTTTCTGAATTCTAATAGTAAAAATGTTCAAGGAGTCTGGCGGAGACTGGATCTGGCCAAGACAAGACCCAATTGTCTGGATCAAATATTGAATTTTTGGGGTCCCATCGAAACCTTTGGACTTGTTTCTAAGGTGACAATGTTGCCATTTCAGCCAGGAAATTCAGTGCGTAGCAGGGGAATGGCTGTGTGTGCTAACCGTCTATCTACAACATTACCAAGCACAGTGTCGTAAAGAGATAATACGGAAAATGTTCCGTGTCTAAAGACGACCGTGAAGATTAATATTCCTGGCTACCAGCTTCACTAATAATACACTTACAGTATGCGTACTATTCTCGGGGATCAGGATTTTTGAAGGCCGTAGCCAGACATGGAACTCTTAAAGCACAACTCTTACTAGAAACAATCTTTTCACTATGAAAAGGGTCAGTAAAAATGTTTCGCGAAAATACAATTACTTTCCATCTGAGTTTAGCGATTTTCTTGTTAGCGCTTGTCGATTCTATTCCAGCCTTCCTGCTCTCCGATGCGGCTGCTGGGCGAAAAACGTTTGAAAACTGAACGCGCCGTGATTAAAAAGTAGGAAAACCAAGCAAATAAAATAAGTCAATAAGAGCTACGAGCTCATATGGCACTTGTTACGACTAGGTGGTGTGAGAAACGAGAAAGTAAATCTGAGATTTTTCCGGGAATTTCGATACTTCCTTCCCACGTGGGCCGTGGTCGGATCCGGTCCCGACCCTAAGATATGTCATCTAAGGCATACGGTCTATCTACTTTCCAAGTTTCATTCAAATCACTTCACTCGTATAATCCCTATGCGAGCCACAATATCTCCGAGACTACTCATTCAACCCCCCCCCCCACACACACACACACACACACTTTGGCCAAACACGACTCGGACACATAGACTTTGTATCTCTAACATCTCTTCTTCCCGTCCATCAAGTTTAACTCGAATCGGAGAATATCCGCAAATTTCCGATTCCCTCTTCATCCTCCTCCTACCTTGGTCGGATCCAGCTCGGACGCCAAATAACAAATCTAGGCCGCATAAACTTGGTACTAATTACAGGTTTGTTTCCTAATCTAATTACAGGTTTGTTTCCGTCCCCGAAGTTGATCCAGAGGATTGACAGCCTGACGAGGACCCTTGCCAAGAAGGTCCGAAATATTGCTAACGAAGAATCGTAGCTGACGTATCCGTTGTAAACATTGTTTGAATAAATCACCAGAATTCCGGACCCCGCCCCCAAACTCCCCCACAGTGCCCGAATCTGGTCCGGTTGTAACTTTAACCAAATTTCGTCCCGATCCCTCGACTCTAAGCGTTTCTTAAGATTTCCGTTTCCCCCCTCCAACTCCCCCCAAAGTTACCGGATACGGTCCGGACTGTAAGTGTGTCATCTGAGACACGGGATCTTTCCAAATATCAAGTTGCATTAAGATACGATCACCCGTTCAAAACGATCAATACGATCACCGCTGTGGAAAAAGCAAATCGTGCACTTGAGTGTCTCCGTGTCTTCGTGAGTGTGAGTTGCCTTGCTGTCAACGCAAAGAAGACCAGCTTCCTAATTTTTAGCAGAACTGGGTCTCTATCTGCAATGGATTCTGCAGTTGTATATGGATCTGAAGTTATCCAACAAGTTTACAACCTCCGTTACCTGGGATTCCATATCGACTGCAATCTTAGCTGGAAGAAACACAGTGAAATAATATCAGCGAAAGCTTCTAGAGGTCTAGGGATAATCCGAAAACTAAAACATACATTTCCAGTGTCAACCCTGAAGCTTATATATAGCTCAATTCTTGAACCATATATTGGGTACGGGTGCTCGGTATGGGCCAGTAACTTCATAAGTAATTACAAAAGGATACAAATAGTGCAAAACAAAGCAATGAGAGTGCTCGGTGAACTGCACCAGTGTGAAAATACTGTTGCATGTTATAAAAAGCTTGGTGTTCTGAATGTTGGACAACAGCGTGACTACCAGCTATCAGTTTTTGTATTTCAGTGTTTAAATAAGTTGTCCCCTGAGTACTTCTGGAATACATTTTCCCAGAATTCTTTTTACCATGAATATGCTACCAGAAATGGTGACCATCTGGTTCACGAAATCCGACACTCAACGAGGTCAGGTTTCGCTATTAGAAACATCGCTGTTTCAGCGTGGAATGGTCTCCCGGATAGTATTAGAGCGGCCGGTAACTTAATTTTGTTTAAAAGAAAGCTGAAGAAATTTTTAATTGAAAAAGGTAATTGAAAAAGGTGGTTGAATTTTGGGGGTTGTTGGAAGGGGGTGTAGGGAGGCGGAGAGTGAAGAGGTGGGGTGGGGGGAGGTGAGATGGGGGGTGGTGGGTAGGGTGTGACGAGGAAATCATTTTTCTTTCCTATATTCTTTTTTTCTCTCTCTCTTTCTTTACCTCTTTTTTCTTTTCTTTCTTTGAAAATACATTAGGTTAGTTTTTATGTCATTATTTATTGAATAATTTCAAGTTAAAAGGTGGTTAGAAGATACAGCCACCCGCAGGACTTTTGTCTTTTATGTGGTTGTTGAGTTTTTTTTGTACAATGGTGAAGTTTTTGGTGAAGTAAAAAATATCTGAATCTGAATCTGAATCTGATTCCGGATTCCCCTTCCTTCTGCTCCCCCCATGATGCTCAGATCGGCGAAGTGACTATTTCCAACTGGGGTCCCTGATACGCCTGCCAAGTTTCATTATCTTAGCTTATGTGGAAGTGCAAGAACTAGCAAAACCCGGACCGACCGATCGACGGACGGACAGAAATTGCAATCGCTATATTGCACTTGACTGAAGCACCCACCCACCTTTTTGAGATTCGGTAAAATTTTGGACCGGAGGCCTAAAATTTAGGATAGACTAAAAGCAGGAAAGGAAAGGCAAGAGAAAAGCAGGAAAGAATACTAAAACCAGGAAAGGCGAACTAAAACGAGGAAAGAATTACCAGGAATCGAGGATTCGAAAAACTGGCAAAGCCTTTCCTCTGTTTAGTATCCCGTGAGGGGTCGGCAACTTACATTTGTAAAAGTTCACCTTTTCCTCCTTTTAGTGTTCGAAAAAACTGGCAAGCTGTGCCGTGCTTTCTGTTTAGTATCTCGTGAGGGGTCGGCAACTTACGTTTGTGAAAGCTCACTTTTTCCTTTTAGTACCCTGTCAGTAGGCGACTAGTCCAGCGAGGGATCGGCAACTAAGACATTCCAAGTCCACCATTTCTTTCCTCGTTTTAGTAACTTGTCACGGATAGTACCTTAGAGTACTAAAACGAGGAAAGAAATTGGGAATCTTAAAAAATTGACAAGCCTTTCCTCTGTTTAGTATCCCGTGAGGGGTCAGCAACAAAGTTCACCTTTTAGTATTCGAAAAAACTGGCAATGCCGTGCTTTTACTCTGTTTAGTATCTCGTGAGGGACCGGCAGGCCCGTATCCAGGAATTTATTTCGGGAGGGGGGGGGGGGTGCCTGCTGGTCGGACAAAAGAGCACAAAAAACACATAGATCAGAGGGAAAAGCCTATAAAATCGTTATTTTTGTATGTTTTTTTTGGGGGGGGGGGTCCGGCGTTGGGGACCGGCAACTTTTGCTTGTAAAAGTGAACTTTTACAAGCGTAAGTTCCCGACCGCTCACGAGATACTAAACAGAAGAGCACGGAACAGCTTGCCAGCCAGCCGACCCCTCAAAGGGACTTCAGTTCGTAAAGATGTCTTAGATGCCGACTCCTCTCTTCGCTGAGAGTTCTAGTTGACGACCCCTCGAAGCTACTAAAACGAGGAAGGGAACGGCCAACTATGAATTTTGATAGTTGCCGACCCCTGAAAGAAGAATAATTTATAATTCCCAATTTTTTTTCCTCGTTTTAGTACTCTAAGGTAACATCCGTAACAAGTTACTAAAACCAGGAAAGAAGTGGTGGACTTGAAATATCTAGGTGCCGACCGCTCGCTGGACTCATGATTTTAGTCGCCTACTGACAGGGTACTAAAAGGAGGAAAAGGTGAAATTTTACAAATGTAAGTTCCCAACCCCTCACGAGATACTAAACAGAGGAAAAGTACGATGCAGCTTGCCAGTTTTTCGAATATCAAAAGGAGGAAAAGGTGAAATTTTACAAATGTAAGTTCCCAACCCCTCACGAGATACTAAACAGAGGAAAAGTACGATGCAGCTTGCCAGTTTTTCGAATATTAAAAGGAGGAAAAGGTGAAATTTTACAAATGTAAGTTGAAGGCCCCTCACGAGAAACTAAACAGAGGAAAAGCACGGCAAGGGTTGACAAGTGACAGTTTGGAGCTAAGCCCCGCCCTGTGGGAGGAGCTACGTGATGAAAAAGGGTAGCTTGCCAGTTTTTCGAATACTAAAAGGAGGAAAAGGTGAACTTTTTTAAATGTAAGTTGCCGACCCCGAACGAGAACTAAACAGATGAAAAGCACGGCGCAGCTTGCCAGTTTTTCGAATACTAAAAGAAAGAAACGGTGAACTTTTCCAGATGTAAGTTCCTGACGCCTCACGAGAAACTAAGCAGAGAAAAAACACGGTGCAGCTTGCCATTTTTCGAATACTAAAAGGTGAACTTTTCCAAATATAAGTTGCTGACCCCTCACGGGATACTAAATAGAGGAAAGGCTTGCCAGTTTTTTAGAATTCCGAATTTCTTTCCTCGTTTTAGTAACCTGAGATACTATCTGTGACGAGTTACCAAAACCAGGAAAGAAATGGGGAACTTTATCTTAGTTGCAGACCCCTCGCTGGACTCATGATCTTAGTTGCCTACCGACAGGGTACCAAAAGGAGGAAAAGGTGAGCTTTTACAAGCGTAAGTTGCCGGCACCTCACGAGGTACTAAACAGAGGAAAAGCACGGCATTACCAGTTTTTTCGAATACTAAAAGGTGAACTTTTCCAAATGTAAGTTGCTTACCCCTCACGAGATACTAAACAGAAGAAAGGCTGGCCAATTTTTTAGAATTCCCAATTTCTTTCCTCGTTTTAGTACTCTAAGGTACTATCCGTGACAAGTTACTAAAACCAGGAAAGAAATTGTGGACTAGGAATGTCTAGTTGCCGACCCCTCGCTGGACTCATGATCTTAGTCGCCTGAAGACAGGGTACTAAAAGGAAAAAGTGAACTTTTACAAACGTAAGTTGCCGACCCCTCGCGAGATACTAAATAGAGGAAAAGCACGACACAGCTTGCCAGTTTTTTCGAATACTAAAAGGAGGAAAAGGTGAACTTTTACAAATGTAAGTTGTC
Source organism: Branchinecta lynchi (assembly GCA_023053575.1). Classification (NCBI taxonomy): domain Eukaryota; kingdom Metazoa; phylum Arthropoda; class Branchiopoda; order Anostraca; family Branchinectidae; genus Branchinecta; species Branchinecta lynchi. Next base: position 12,137,306 of record JAKZAP010000017.1, on the reverse strand, counting down.
GACCCCTCACGGGATACTGGAGGAAAGGCTTGCCAGTCTTTCGAATCCTCGATTCCTGGCAATTCTTTCCTCGTTTCAGTTTGCCTTTCCTGGTTTTAGTATTCTTTCCTGCTTTTCTCTTGCCTTTCCTTTCCTGCTTTTAGTCGATCCCCTAAAATTTTACTAAAATTGTTCGGTATTTTTTTGATAGCAGAACTGTTCGATATATTTACGGGGATTCGGTAGTTATATAAAATCCTAAATAGGCTATCTGTACAAATCTCTTCGGTATAATCATCGGGATTCGGTATATTTGCCAGTATTCGGTAGTTATCACGAATTTGGTGAGAGAACTTACTGAAATCATTTGGTAATTTTCGAGCCGGAACTATTCGGTATATTATACCGAATCATAGATCGTCTCACCACCCCTGGAGTGGCATTCTATTTTAGTATTTATCGAATTTGTTGTTGTTTTTTGTATTTGGGTGTGAGTTTATTAGTTCCTTCTTTTTTCTTTTCTTTGTTCTGTACTCCGTTTCATGCTTTTGTAGCTGTTGTAGATGGGTTATAAATAAATACATACATACATACATTTATGGAGATTCCGTAGTTACACCGAACCCCGAATAAACTATTGGTTCAAAATTATTCGGTATCATGATTAGGATTAGGTAATTTATTCAGTATAATTTCCAGGATTAGGAAGTTAACCACGAATACTGACTTTGTTCCAGTTTCGACGAAAGTATACCGAATATGAATATTGTTCGGTAGTCTTTCGATACCAAATAATTCGGTATAATAACCGGGATACGCTAGTTATGCAGAATCCCGAACATGCTATCCGCCTAAAATTATTCGGTACAATAAGTGGAATTCGGTAATTTATTCGTTATAGTTGCCAGGATTCGGAAGTTACCACAAACCTCGAAACTCAGAAGAGATCGAGTGAAGCACTGGTCACACACAAAAGGGATGATCTGTGATATCATCGATAGCTTCCTTACTTTTATTTTGGATTCCAAAAAGAATATCTATTCATAAATATTTCGAAAATTCCGCCTGCAGCACTTTTCGTAATATTCTCTATTTTGTGTAACGTAGCGTCATTTTTAGGCCAGTTTTAGGATTGAGATATCGAAACATTAAAAGCTAGAATTTGGAGGGAAATTAAGATTAAAATTAAAAGCAAAAATCAAATTTCGCCTGCGGCGCTCACTTTATGTGATTATGGGTAGTATATTGACTAGACTACAGTTACTGCTGCTGCCGGAACGTCGCTCCATCCGGTTTCTGGAACTTCTTGGAGTCTCGTCGTTTAATCAACTGTAAACGATAGAATTTGTAAGAGAAGCAGTTAGTTTTAGCCTACAGCAAACAAAATAATTTCGAAAATTTTCGCCTGCGGCGATCGATTTAATTTTCTATTGGCTATAAGAGGTAGAAGCTGTTAACTGCAATCATGCCCGGCAGTATATTCTCCTTGTGGCCTTCGCCAAAACGCTGCCTAATAGTTGGCTTATCGTCTTTCATGCTGCCCTTTATTGTTACTCTTCCTCCGTAATCGTCTCTGTTCCATAACATTATCTTTAACGTGCTCCTCTATTTTAACAAGACCAAAGGTTTCGATGGGATCCCAAAAATTCAATATCTGATCCAGACAACTGGGTCTTGTCTTAGCCAGATCCAGTCTTCGCCAGACTCCTTGAACATTTTTACAATTAAAATTCAGAAACAGATTAAGGCCAAATAGCTAATCACCTGAGAAAACCAAGTTCAGATTTGGATTCAGCATGTGTGTTTACCCCTATAAGTCATATCTGTTTTGACGAAAACTTCCTGCCACTTCTGCCAATTTCCCGGTTCCGGCCGAACTCCAGAACTACTTGTCCGGCGAAAAAAGAAAGCTCAAAGACGAAATCAGGGTATCTTCTTTCCCCAGTAATGAACATCTAATCAACTTCAAATAGAAATTTAGCTTATAACAAATTTTCCGATTCCAGCCGGATTCCGGTCGAACTATATGTCCGGGTAAAATACGATTGTCACACAGGGACTCAGCATCTCTTCTTACCCCTAAATCGCTTATCGAATCAACTAGAAATAAAACTTTGACTTCCAACAGTTTTCCGGTTTTGGCCGGATTCCGGACGAACTACATGTCCGGGTAGAAACTTGTTTTCACATAAGTGTTCAGCATGTCTTCTTGCCCTAAATCGAACATTTAATCAACTTCAAATAAAACTTTTACTTTCAACAAACTTTCCGGTTTGGGCCGGATTCCGGGCGAAATACTTGTCCGTCGAGAAAATAATTTACACCATCGTCTTCAGCATGTCTTCCTACCCCTAAATCGAACATCTAATCAACTTCAAATAAAACTTGTACTTTCGACAAACTTTCCGGTTTTGGCCGGATTCTGGGCGAACTACATGTCCGAAGACAAAATAGTTTTCACCATCGTGTTCAGCATGTCTTCTTACCCCATAATCGACTATCACATTAGCTGTTTCAAAATATTTTGTTTGTCCCTTAATTTGAATCCCCTCCCCCACCCCTAAATGTAGAGCTACAAAGCCCATCTACGAACTTGACTGGTCCGACGACCCAACGAACCCTCGCACCAAGTTTCATCAAAATATCTCATTCCCTTCGAGAGTTATCGTGCTTACAGACGGACGGACGGACGGACGGACAGACGGACAACTTTTGCGATGTCATAGGTATCCCTCCACTTACGTTTTGGGATCCCAAAAACAGTATCAAATTCCATTAGATTTGGTTACGGGCGTTTGGTCCCAAATAGAGGAAAATATTCACGCAAGGCGCTCGGAAGGTATATAGTGCTTTTTTGCTGCCCATATATCCACAATTGTTCAGGAGTTTACCATATCCTAAGGAAAAAAGATGTTAAAAATTTGAGAAGTTGTTTCTTTAAGTACTGTAAATTTCTTATTTATCTTCCAAAATCTTTTCGTAATCGTAAATTGGTTTCGAATTTTAATGTTCAGGATAGTATTAATACACTTTTTGGTTCGCATTCAAATCTATTTTCCCTCCACAAACATCCTGCCCTCTCAGCCCATGAAATTATTAGCCAGTTTTTCATTCCTGAACCCGATTAATGCGCTTGTCACTGTGTACAAATTTTAAGTCTATTTAGTATGTTTTTATGGCACTTGCCCTTCGGCCAAGTGCCATATAGCGATCGCAATTTCTGTCCGTCCGTCGGTCTGTCGGTCTGTCCGGGTTTTGCTAGTTCGGGCACTTCCACATAAGCTAGGACGATAAAACTTGGCAGGCGTATCAGGGACCCCAAATGATTAAGTTGGAAATAGTCACTTCCCCCATCCGAGCACCGTGGGGGGAGTGGAGGGAGGGGGAATCCGGAATCTTGAGGTATTTATAACTTTTGAACGGGTGATCGGATCTCGATGAAACTTGATATTTGGAAAGACCTCATGCCTCAGACGACCCACTTAAAATCCAGACCGGATCCGGTGACTTTTGGGGGGAGCTGGAGGGGGCAACCGGATGAAATCTTGGGAAACGCTATGAGTGGAGGGATCGAGATGAAACTTGGTGGGAAGACACCTAGCAAACACTAGATACATCATTGACATAACCGAGCCGATTCGGGCACTGTGGGGGGAGTGGAGGGAGGGGGAATCCCGAATCTTGAGGTATTTATAACTTTTGAACGGGTGATCGGATCTCGATGGAACTTCATATTTGGAAAGACCTCATGCCTCAGACGACCCACTTAAAATCCGGACCGGATCCGGTGACTTTTGGGGGGAGCTGGAGGGGGCAACCGGAAATCTTGGGAAACGCTATGAGTGGAGGGATCGAGATGAAACTTGGTGGGAAGACACCTAGCAAACACTAGATACGTCATTGACATAACCGAGCCGATTCGGGCACTGTCGGGGAAGTGGAGGGAGGGGGAATCCGGAATCTTGAGGTATTTATAACTTTTGAACGGGTGACCGGATCTCGATGAAAGTTGATATTTGGAACGACCTCATGCCTCAGACGACCCACTTAAAATCCGGACCGGATCCGGTGACTTTTTGGGGGGGGCTGCAGGGGGCAACCGGAAATCTTGGGAAACGCTATGAGTGGAGGGATCGAGATGAAACTTGGTGGGAAGCCACGTAGCAAACACTAGATACATCATTGACATAACCGAGCCGATTCGGGCACTGTGGGGGGAGTGGAGGGAGGGGGAATCCGGAATCTTGAGGTATTTATAACTTTTGAACAGGTGATCGGATCTCGATGGAACTTGATATTTGGAAAGACCTCATGCCTCAGACGACCCACTTAAAATCCGGACCGGATCCGGTGACTTTTGGGGGGAGCTGGAGGGGGCAACCGGAAATCTTGGGAAACGCTATGAGTGGAGGGATCGAGATGAAACTTGGTGGGAAGACACCTAGCAAACACTAAATACGTCATTGACATGACCGAGCGGATTCGGGCACTATCGGGGGAGTGGAGGGAGGGGGAATCCGGAATCTTGAGGTATTTATAACTTTTGAACGGGTGACCGGATCTCGGTGAAATTTGATATTTGGAAAGACCTCATGCATGAGACGACCCACTTAAAATCCGGACCGGATCCGGTGACTTTTGGGGGGGAGCTGGAGGGGACAACCGGAAATATTGGAAAACGCTATGAGTGGAGGGATCGAGATGAAACTTGGTGGGAAGACACCTAGCAAACACTAGATATATCATTGACATAACCGAGCCGTGCCTACTCGTAACAAGTGCCATATGAGCTCGTACCTCTTGTTTATTTATATGAAAAGAGTGTTGTCGTGTTTATTTACATTTTTTCGTTTAAGTGTTTTAAAATGTATATTTTACTTTTGTATTTTATTCGTACTCGGCTGTTACGCAAAAAGCGGGTCATAAAATAATAATAATAAAAAATAAAAAAAAAATTTAAAGCCCAAATTCTTAGTTCTAGGATTCGGTAAAATTTTTCAAAGATTCTGTAAAATTTTTGCTCTGCACCCTCCCCCCCCCCCCCACAACGAAAATGCACTGCGACGCCCCTGACCATGGCTGAATAGACCCATGTTGGATCTGTGTGCGTTAGCCTAGCCATTCCTCGGTTTTCTCAAAACAAAAAGAATGTGAGCTTTAGCAAGGTCGGATACTCGCAGCCAAATGAGTGGGGCCAAAAATTATATTATCTGTAAAATTTAATATTTAAATCCTAACGACGCTTACAAACACAAACTTTCAACCCTTAAAGCGTTGAACCTACAATACTAATGAAATACATTTATAAACCCAGAGAACCCAATTTCGTACGATACATTATAACCCCTCTAACAAAACCACGCTGATTTTCTCACTTGACGTGTTTTGCTACCTTCCGTGTGTATCACGCTGTCCACGGTTGTCTGCGAGAAGTTTTTCCATCAGAAAAACCGGTTAGCGTATGTAAATTGTTTCCCTATTTTTGCTACAAGTCGACGGGTCTCGGAAAAGAATTAAAACAGCCAAAACAGCCAAAAGGGTTATTTGTTGAAAGCATAGTTTTAATATTTTAAAATACTGTTGAAGAGTAAATAGTGCGGGGGTCCTTTAAAATTCTAGCACTCGATTGTATAGGTTCGATTCGGAATAGGCCCTTTGGAGCCATAAGCCGGTGTTACACTGATCGGATACACATGCCAAAATTCATATCAAGACAATTTAAACGTGCAACGTTCCCGTTTAAATATGCTTTGGGAAACATGACAGGGCCTACTTTCTCTAACTGTAAGCTATTTGGCAATATAAAGCTATTTTAACATGATCTTCTCTAGAGGGTCTAGGTGTTTGCGTAGTTCGAAAATGACGAGATTAAAATATCGTAATACCCTCCTGACGGCTTATCTCCTTGATTCGTCTTCTTATCAATCATTGTATAAAGGCTCCAGCAGAATATTAGTCATTTCCGTGGTTTCCGCAAGGAAAAGTAACCTAATTCATGCCAGTTAGAACGGAAAACAATCCATATACGGACGAGGAATTCCGCCAAGCTGTGCGGCACTTGAAGCTGCGGCACTTGAGAATCGTCGTTGCGTTTTTTGGAGTTGTCTCTGCCATTTTTGCATCTATCTGGTTGACACAGTTGATAATCTATAATCGGGAATGCATCGGAAATCAAACTGCTACGACCGGAACTGAAAGTAAGTTGCTGCTCAGTCTATCCACTTTTGTTTCCGAAGGTATGTTTATCTCAAGCCCATACTTGCCAATCTAAATTTCCAATTGGTCATATTCCGGTTCACCGCTTCCAAGCGGACTAGTTTCTGTTAATCCCCCCATGCCTCACCGTCATTAGTTGGATCAGACATGGTAAAATAGATCCACAGGTTAGTAAGTGGAAAACCTGTCATCTGTGTCCCGGATATTGGAGGTTTTGCATATGTTTCAGCAGCAGAAAGTGAAAGTGACCCACTACCCTATGGATTCGACTTTTTACTATGGCTTAACATACACTTGTGTAGACATAGTAAAAAGTCGAACCCATAGGGTAGTAATCCATACGGTGTGGCATGGGGGGATTAACAGAAACTATGTCCGCTTGGAAGGGCTGAACAGGAATACGGCCAATTGTTGGCCTACCGTCGAATGGAGGCCGGAGTTCAAGCATAGAAAAGTTCTACCCCCCATTGGACTTGCATAGCAACAATGTCGAGCAAGAAGGAAAATGACAATGAAAGAAAACACCCAAAATATAAGCAAGAAGTCAATGTCTAAACGATGGTGTCTAGTACAAACAAACATGCCGTTGCTAGTTGTTCGCGGAATATTCATTCTGTGAAAGAAATTTAAGAATGCCGGCATCGCGGAGTTACCGAAAATAATTAAAGGCTATAAGCAAAGGGATGACACATCCTACCCTGACAGTCCACGACATTCTTAGCCAGTTTTTCAATCTAGAATCCGTCTAGTCAAATCCCTAGGTATATGCCAGAGTTTTGTTACCCTGTTATGTTTTGAAGTGGTTTCCTTCGTGCCTTTTACTATAGTGTTTTTAGATTACTCCGCATTACACAATAAGCGGGTCATAAGTAAATAAGAAAAATAAATTCTGAAAAGAACGGACCGTTTTTTGTTTATTTTAGGTACATTAGCGACGCCAGAGTCCTCAAGTACATCAAGCCCACGCACCACACCTCAACTCATTGTTCGTGACCTCAGTGCCAGAAACTTATTGACATTAGAAGGGAGACACGAGAAAGAACAAGACTGTAGTCTAGAACCCATATTTGGCATTCTTGCGCTCATATTTCTGTGCGTAGTTATACTTCTTACTTTGACTTCGTGTCTGACTGACCGCTGTTGCCCTAAGCTTTGGGCATGGCAGTCCGAGCCTTACTACTCGGCAAAGGTAAGAATTGCCGATCAAGTTCAACCTAAAATGTTACAGTGCGATTTGACGTGACCTTGGCCTACTTTCCTGTTGGATCAGCTCCGCAAAATCTTTCGGTGACCTAGGACTTTAAGAAGTGCAGGAACATTCCGAGGCAGCCAAAATATTCCGGTAGCAAGTTTGTCCAAAGGCTACTAGATAGGAACGACCACCACTACGTTACAATACACGTATGTTACAGTAAAACAATTTCAGAAAGTTAGATTGTAATTTTCTTTCAAGATCCAATTAATGCTATTTCAGTCAATCAGTCAAGCTTAAAATTAAAATCCGTCCTTCTTTGCCTATTCTGCAATTCGGCATTAAATCGAGATGGTTTAGCACAAACTGGTTGCATTCCCGTTTATGTTTTCCCGGAAATTTTAGAAGACTAAATATATATTTTTTTTTTCCACCCACCAAAAGGCACATGGCGACATAAGAGTAAAAAAAAAGGTACACGCTCATATGGCCCTTGTTACGAGTAAGTGGTGCAAGAAAGTAGATGAAAACGTCACAAAATACCCCCTTCCACCCCCTAGGCTCCACCAAGAAATAGGATATTTAGTTTCACTCGAGTCTGAGCATTTCCGCATCAGCCTCGGATCATCTGGGCAGATGACTTTTCTAACTTCCAAGTTTAGATCTAGGCCTACTCGTTTGACCCCTAGAAATGCCACACAATTATCCGGTCCGCCCCCCCCCCTCCAACTACCAAACTACAGCCGAATATGGTTCGGACACATACAATCCATCTGAAGCATCTTCTCGTTTCACTCGAATCTGAGCATTTTTTGGGAACTTCCTGACCCTTTCCCGTCTTGCACGGATCCAGTCCGGACCCTAAAATACGTTGTCATCTAGGGCATACTCTATCTACTTTCCAAGTTTCATTTAAATCGCTCGACTCCTTTGACCCCTATGTTATCCGCACAATTTCCGGGACTCCCCCTCCAACTCCCCCCACTGTGGCTGAATCCGACTCGGACACATAAACTTCGCATCTCTGGGATCTCCACTTCCCGTCTATCAAGTTTGACTCGAACCGGAGCATATCTGCAAATTTCCAGTTTCAGCTTCAGCTTCAGCCCCCTCTTACCGTTGATGGATCCGTTCCAGACGCGCCAAATAATAAATCTAGGCCGCATAACCGCACAGTCCAACTTGCATCCCATTCGGTGCATTCGTTTGTTTTTTGTTCATGTCACAAAGTTTCCACCACCCCAACTCCCCCAAACAAGACCGCTATGTGGTTCAAACACACATTTTGGATATCTAGGTCATTAGTTGATGTCTCTCATAAAGTTTCAATCGAATCAGACCATCCGTTCACAACCTACGGAAGTCAGTAATTTCCGGATTTCCCTTTCCTTAACTCCCCCAAAAATGGTCGGATCCAGGACCAAAAAGTTTTCTAGGGCATTGTGTCGGGTCCTTAAGTCTGTTTGGTCGGGTCCCTAATATGCCAGCAAAATTTCATTCGACCTTAGCATATCTGGAATTATCCTAACTAGCGATCACTGGAATACCGGGAAACCTCCTCCAACTCCCCCAAAAGAGCCGCGATACGATCTGGTTCTGTTAAGAACGTATTTACTTCTTATGGCTGTTCTTGGCTCCACATTCCATCTCGAATATTCCTCGACTCTAAGCGTTTCACGAGATTTCCGGTGACCCATAACCCCCCCCCCCCGCCCCCCTACAAAAGCGGACCCGGTCGGACTTGGAAAGGAACATTTGAGACGATAGCTATGTTTTTCCAATTTCCACCCTTGTTAGCGTAGTGCTATTAGGGTTAAAATAATCATGATTGATTGATTGATTCCGATCACCCGTTCAAAAGTTATGCATGTCATTAGATTCCGGATTCCTCATCCCTCCACTCCCTCGTGATGGTCGGATCGGGGAAGCGACTGTTCTCAGATCAGTCTGTTCTGGTCCCTGATATGTCGTTTCCCTGATATGAGTTTCATCGTCCTAGCACGTCAGGAAGTACTGAACTCGTTGGATCAATGAATTCCGTACCCCCCCCCCCCACAGTGCTCTGGTCCTGTTCTGTCAGCGATGTATCTAGGACTTGTGCTTGTTGTTCTCACCAAGTTTAAACAGATCCCTCCGTTTTAAGCGTTTTCCAATATTTCTGTCCTCCCCCCCCCCCTCCAGCTCCCCCTAAAGATACTGGACCCCTTCTGGATTTGAAGTGGGTCGTCTGAGACACGAGGTCTTTCCAAATATATAGTTTCATAAAGATCGGTTCACCATGTCAAAAGTTATACATGCTTCAATTTTAAGGATTCCCCCTCCCTAACTCCCTCCCACTCAGATAGTCGTATCAGGGAAGTGACCATTTCCATTTGACTTTCTAGTTTCCTTCTTAAAAGCCAAACATCTTCTAATTGCTACAACCGGACACAGTAATGGGTACGCGTGAAAAGCATCAAAAATAACTGTACTATAGCTTTTCCCAGGATGGCGTGGATATGGTTATGGTCCGGGAAATAACGGCTCAGGTTTTGGTTTATCTGTTCCGGTCCCTGATATGCCTGCCAAGTTCCATCGTCGTAGCTTATGTGAAAGTGCCTGAACTAGCAAAACTCATGCCGACGGACAGAGACTGACGGACGGACAGAAATTGCGATCGCAATTGCAAAAGGGCAAGTGCCATAAAAAAGGAAAAACAGCGCATAGATTGTAATTGGCACTAAAAATTCGTGAAAACATCATTTATGTTATGAGCTGGACGACATAGTGTGTATAGTAGAGACTCCGACCTCCCCGGTGACCGAATGACATCTTGAGCTTCCGGAATTATGAATGGTTGCGACGAGGTAGACACCATACAAATTGACAATATTATAGAATGTGGTAGCCAGGGGCGTCACGAGCCAAAAGTCGAGGGGGTTGGCAGTTTTAGCTTTTCTTCGCATAGTTAATAGTAAAATCGTGATAAGAGAAAGCGTTGAAGTAGTCGTATCTCTGAGCTCAAGGGCGGTTTGAAGGGCTTGGGTTTGGGAGGTGACGACCTCAAAATGTACGACCGGTAGACGTCCGACACGTCGCAAGGGTCACACCAGTTAGAAACAATAGCCAAGAAACACAGCCCTACATGCGGGAAACTGTATGAATTTAAAGAAACATTAAAGCTAGTATTTGTATGGTCAAGGTGAACGCATTCGTAATAACAGGAATTGGCTTCCGCAATACCCCGACCTGCAGCAGTTTCTAACGCCTGTATGTCAGACAATGAAAATGAGCGGCGCAGGCGAAATTTTTTTAAGTCGGCTATGACTTTTTTTCGTGTGAAGTACCACTTTCCCCAACAAAATCTAGCTTTTAATGGTCCAAGCCCCGAAATTCCAAGCCTAATATCCGAATGAAATGACGCGCCTTTTCTTCCAGTAATTATAAAATTTGTGGAATCCTTTATGATTAGAACGTCTTTTTGGATCCCTAATGAAATTAAGGGCCACTTATCATGGATCTGCCGGTCTGGTTTGTTCACGACGAATCCCAAAAAATGTGAGACATTTTGCTGGAAGTTGGTACACGACAGTGCTTAAATTTGACCCTTTCCGAAAAAAGGTCTGATCATTCAGAAAAAAAAACTTGAAACAGAACGGGCTTGTTTTGAATTTACAGTTGAATCACAACAAAAAACGAAATCAAATGTGTTGCAATAATCAGGTCAGTCATCACATCCTCTCTCGTTGCTTCCGATGCCAATTTTTTTTACCCTGGAGGAAAATTCTTATCATCAAATTCTTTTTATGTTTAAAGTAGCCTGCCTCTTTATATCAATCTGGCAAGCTCGAAACATGCGACCGATAATACAATTCTTTAAGCCCCCGAACCGCCAATGTCCAATCTGGATGTCAACTCAGTTTCTTGGTGACCCTGAACTAGCCTTACTGAAGTTTTACGGGCATACTGCCAGTCCCCCCCCCCCCTTTTAGCTTTCCCGGATGAGCGCCCAGTTTAGCTCAATTTTTTTAGTCGGGCGCTCTGCGAGCCTCGATACGAAAAATCGCTGCGCCTCGCTCCGACTCGGTATTTTTTTTTTTTTTTTTTACCAATTGCCCGGCAACATTAGGGGGCGTCCCCCCCCCCCCCCCCGATATGTGACGCCCATGATAACAGCTCAGAAATATCACCATTTCCTTTCCACCTGTGCAGTGACACAAAGGCGGTTCCATTGGTTTCTCCTATTATCTTCTAGTAACGATATTCCTGGCTGCCCCATCCCCCCCCCGTCCAGGAGGGATAAAATGCATAGTAATATATCATTACTTGTTCCTCAGTGGAAGTTCGTATATATTTGTACCTTAACACTTCATTTTTAAGGCTGACGACATGCTGCGGGAAACCCGACGTCGAGAAGCTATGAGATCAGTAGAAATGTAGAAATGCAACTCTGTGGCTACAGAACACTATCCTTCGTTCGTGTATGACAGAGACGACTGGGCGCCGGAAATTTCGCCCGAGGAATACTTTCCCGAACACTTCCAAACGGAAACTGTTGAGAACATTGACTTCTGGATTGGGAATAGAGTAGAGCAAGATACTAAGACTTCATATAGCGATCAGAGCTCTTTGCCATAGGCTTTTGTCCACGTTTAAAATAAACCCTTGCGCTATCGAACCGCCCATTTGCACAATCTACTCGTTCGGCGACAGCTTTACTACGTATCTGACTGTTGCAGTAGGTACGCCAAAAATGCTGGCCGAAACTCAAGCCACAATGGACCATTGTCTTTAGGAACGCAAGGATCTAAGAAAGGAAGAGAAGATATTACCTTAAATCGCACTTCCAGCAAGGTAAGGTGGGGTGATCCTACTGTAGAGTCTCTCGTAGGGCTGTAACAGAGCGAATATTTTGTACTTACTTTATGTACCTGTCAAAATGCTAAAAAGAGATTAAACGCCATAAGCTAAGTTTGTTTCCTGACATTCTCTAGATGCCATCTAGCGGCGGATTCTTGGATACATAGAGTTGGCCATATTCCTGTCCAGCGCTTCCAAGCGGACTAGTTTCTGTTAATCCCCCATGCCTCACCGTCATTATTTGGATCAGACATGGTAAAATAGACCCACAGGTTAGTAAGTGGAAAACCTGTCATCTGTTTCCCAGGTAATGGAGGTTTTCCATATGGTTCAGAAGCAGAAAGTGAAAGTGACCCACTACTCTATGGATTCAACTTTTTACTATGTCTATACAAGTGTTGGTCTGATCCAAGTGCTGACGGTGAGGCATAGGTGGATTCCACCCACATATCAAACCAGACGTTCTTTAAACCGTATCTACTCCCGCAATTCACTAACAATGCAACACCAAAACGAACCGTAACCTGAACAACAGAGAGATATAATATTATCATAACGATAACGAGGATAAGAACCCCAAAGTTACCTAGATGGCGTCCAAGCTCCTAGGCCTAAGCAAAATAAATCTAGGGAGTAGCGCAAAGACTGGAATAGAGTGACACACACTCGAATAGCAACGATATTAGCACTCCTAGCGATAGAGAACGTTCCTATTGAAACTTATTCAGTTGTTCACCAGCGCTGGCTCGGACAACTTCATATTCTGAAAACAGCAAAAAAATTATACAGCCTCCAGTCGTTCCTTGGAGTGCAGAGACCGAACCTTTGGTTTACTAGACATTTCTAAACCAGCAAGTTTGTCTCGCTTTTAAATGCCGCAAGCGTAGTGGGCGTCGCTACAAGTATGGTCCGTTTGGGACACACTCCAGTTGGAAAATATTAGAAATTGGCGTATAAATATACAAAATCTGAATATCCAATCATACATATACACCTCGCGGTCACTAGCCAACTAGTTGGCTACTGTAAAAAATTCCTATAGGAAAAGCCGGCGTTGCCGACTAGTTGGCTACGAGAAAAATTCGTATAGGATATTTGTTTGTGTTCCAACTAGTCCGCCACTGTAAGAAATTTCGTACAGGAAATCCCGCGTTGCCGACTAGTTGGCTACAATTAGAAATCATATAGGAGAAAAGTTTGTAGCCAACTAGTTCGCTACCGTAAGAAACTTTGTATAGGAAGTCCCACATTGCCAACTAGTTGTCTACGACGAGAAATCATATAGGAGAAAACTTTATATCCAACTAGTTGGCATAAATAAGAAAATTCGTCAAGCAATGCAGAATTATCAAATTAATTCGCTAAAATAAGAAAATTTGTATAGAGACATATTGGTAAACAATTAGATAGCTGCTAGTTTATTGCGTATAAGATAATGTGGCGCATAGCCAACTAATAGGGCCAAAATCCTTGTTGAGACTGAAAGCTTGAAACCGACTAGTTGGATATTTCGAAATTGCTATGTGAATAGCAATCTATATCCGACTATCTCTGTACGAGTGAGAGACATACCCAACTAGCTGAATAAAAAGTTTTCTCCTAGACGAATTCTCGCCGTGGCCATCTAGTTGGCCATGCGGGATTTCTATATGAAATTTCTGCCGATCCAACTAGTTTGCTAAAATAAGAAACTTCCTATAGAAACGGGTGGGGTGATGATCCAACTAGTTGGCTAAAATAAAAATAAAATCCTATAGGAACGAGGATGAATATTCAACTAGTTGGCTAAAATACGAAAACTCGTCAAGAAATACAGAATTATCAGACAAATTCTCTAAAATGAGAAAGTTTTTATAGAGACACATTGATTATCGAATTAGATGGCTGTTAGTTCATTGACTATTAGACGAAGTGGCGCATAGCCAACTAATGGGATTCGAAATTCCTGTTGAGACTGAAAGCTGTCCCGCTTATCCAAATTCATACAATCCGACGAGTTGTATATTTTCTATAATCCCTATACGAGTGTGAAATTTATCCAACTAGTTGGATATAAAGTTTTCTCCTATGCGATTTCTCGTCGGAGTCAACTAGTTGGCAATGTGGGATTTCTTATATGAAATTTCTTACAGTAGCGAACTAGTCAGCTACAAAATTTTCTCCTATATGACTTCTGATCGTAGCCAACTAGTCGGCAACGCGGGATTTCCTATACGAAACTTCCAACAGTTGCCGACTAGTTGGAACACAAACAAAAATCCTATACGAATTTTTCTCGTAGCTTAACTAGTCGGCAACGACCGCTTTTCGGATCCCAAAACGTAAGTGGAGGGATACCTATTACATCGCAAAAGTTGTCTGTCTGTCCGTCTGTCCGTCCGTCCGTCTGTGCGCACTGTAACTCTCGAAGGGAATGAGATAATTTGATGAAACTTGGTGTGAGGATTCTTTGGGTCAAGATAAGGCCAAATTCGTAGATGGGCTATATAGCCCTACATTTAGGGGTGGGGGAGGGGTTTTAGATTAAGGGGCAAATTAAATATTTTTAAACAGATAATGTGATAGTCGATTATGGAGTAAGAAGACATGTTGAACACGATGGTGAAAACATCGACTTCAGGGTAAGAAGACATGGTAAACACGATGGTGAAAACCGTTTTTATCGCCGGACAAGTAGTTAGCCCAGATTCCGGCCAAAATCAAGTCTGTTAAAAGTAAAAGTCTTATTTGAAGTTGATTAGATGTTCGATTTAGGGGTAGGAAGCAATGCTGAAGACAATGGTTAAAATCATGTTCTCGCCGAACAAGTAGTTCGCCCGGAAATAAGGCCAAAACCGGAAAGCTTGTTAAAAGTAAAAGTTTTATTTGGAGTTGATTAGATGTTCGATTTAGGGGTAAGAAGACATGCTGAGCACTTATGTGAAAACAATTTTCTACCCAGACAAGTAGTTCGCCCGGAATCCGGCCAAAACAGAAAATCGTTAAAAAAGAGTTTTATTTGTAGTTAATTAGATATTCGATTTAGGGGTAAAGAGATGGTGAATCCGTGTATGACAATCATTTTTTACCCGAACATATAGTTCGACGGGAATCCGGCTGGAGCCGGAAAATTTGTTATAAGTTGAATTTTTATTTGAAGTTGATTAGATGTTCATTATTGGGGAAGAAGATACGCTGAGTTCGTTTTTGAGCTTTCTTTTTTCGCTGGAAAAGTAATTCCAGGACGTTTTCGTCAAAACAGAGATGGCTTATAGGGGTAAACACACATGCTGATTCAATACCTGAACTTGTTTTTCTCAGATGATTAACCTGTTTTTGAAATTTTAATCGGAAAAATGTTCAAGGAGGCTGGCGAAGACTGGATCTGGCGAAGACAAGACCCAATTGTCTTGATCAAAATTGAATTTTTGGGATCCCATCGAAACCTTTGGTCTTGTTCTATAGGAAATTTCTTAAAATTGCCAAATAGTTGGCTAGTGACCACAAGGTGTATTTATGATCGGATATTTAGATTTTGTATATTTATACGACAATTTCTTATATTTTCCAATAGAGGTGTCCCATGCTGCTCTTCGAGTGTGTGTCCATTGTTAGTTGTCTTGGTACTACTCCCTAAAGGCGTATTCTCGCCGTTCCCCAAGGACTCCACTTAAGGAGTCCCCGCGTTTTTGTTTGTTTTGGAGACACACTCCCCGTATTCTCGCAACGGGGAATGCTTCGATAAACATCACCATCATCAAAAAGGACTCCCGTTCAGACTCGGAGGGGAATCAATTTTTGTTGGTGTTGGTGCAATGTAAAATTAATTAAAAACAATCAGAATAAAAATAAAATAAAAAATAAAGTGGATCCAGACTAATTGTGTCAACTGTATATTTTTTCTTCGAACAAAATCCATTTTGGAAGTATTCCCCGAGTTCTCACTGTTTTTGTACGCGGAGTCCGCGTGGAATGACTCCCTCTATTCTTGCCGTTCCCTATCTAATTAACTACAAATAAGACTCTTTTTTAACAATTTTCTGTTTTGGCCGGATTCCGGGTGAACTACTTGTCTGGGTAGAAAATTGTTTTCACATAACTGTTCAGCATGTCTTCTTACTCCTAAATCCAACATCAATCAACTCCAAATAAAACTTTTACTTTTAACAAACTTTCCGGTTTTGGCCGGATTCCGGGCGAACTACTTTTTCGTCGACAAAATGGTTTTTCCCCATTATATTCAGCATGTCTTCTTACCCCTACATCGAACATCTAATCAACTTCAACCAAAACTTTCACTTTTAACAGACTTTCCGGTTTTGGCCGGATTCCGGACTAACTACTTGTCCGGCGATAAAACGGTTTTCACCATCGTGTTAAGCATGTCTTCTGCCCTCAATCTAATCAACTTCAAATAAAACTTTTACTTTTAACAAACTTTCCAGTTTTGGCCGAATTCCAGGCGAACTACTTTTCCGATGACAAAATGGTTTTCACCATCGTGTTCAACATTTCTTCTTACCCCATAATGGACTATCAAATTATCTGTTTAAAACTATTTCATTTGCCCCTTAATTTAAACCCCCTCCCCACCCCTGAATGTCTACATAGCCCATCTACGAACTTGACCTTACTCTTGACCCAAAGAATCCTCGCAGCAAGTTTCATCAACATATCTCATTCCTTTCGAGAGTTATAGTGCGCACAGACGGACAGACGGACAACTTTTGCGACGTCATAGGTATCCCGCCACTTACGTTTTGGGATCCCAAAAAGTATTTTATTGTTGAACTTGGCTGTAATGATGCGGACTTTAAAGGCGCTAGAAATGCATCTGTAAACAAAACCCTTGAGGCAAACACGATAGCAGGTTCCTAGGGATCATTGATATATACCGTTTGGTCAAAACTAGAATCCTTGTGGCACGAATGATCATGGGTTGAGATGTATTGTTTGATAAAAAGTACTTTTCGACCTTGCGGTGAAGATGCGCACTTTAAGGGAGCTAGAACCTCATTTGTAAGCAAAATCCTTGAGGCAAAAATGGTAATGGGCTCATCGGGATCATACAAATGCGTATTTGGCTTAAAGTATTTTTCTTAATTTGCGGTCATGATTGGTACTTTAAGGAATGGTCGGATTTGGAAAGTGCGATTTCTAAGCCAATCTTGTCGAATTTATAACTCCACTGTATTTCAGCTTGACAATATCACTATCGTTCGCAATCTCTCTACGATGATTGATTTACCACTACTTTCTGCTTGCTTGTTCGAACAAAGACCCCTTCGACCTTCGATTGCTCTAGCTCTCTCCGGCCGAATTTAAGCAAAGAACCACGCGCAGAGCTAGACTATTGTGAAGAAAGAGGGGGGGGGGGGGGGGGTTGACAAAAACTAGAAAAAGCGTTTCAAGAGATTTGGGGTGTCCCCCTCCAGCCCCCCCCCCCCCCAGTTATCGGGTCCGATCCAAATTTGCCAATGAACATCCAAGACACATGTTCTTGATACCTGTAAAGTTTAATGCACGCCCGATTATCCGTCCCAAAGTTATGAATGTTACTAATTTCCGGATTCCCCATCTTGCCACTCCCCCATTAATGATCGGATCGGGGAAGTGATTATTTCCAAGTTAATCTGGTGGGTCCCTGATATGCGTGACAAGTTTTGTTGTCTTAGGTCATGTGAAAGTGCCCAAACTAGCACAATGTGGACAGACCGACAGACATTACGATCGGTATATGGCACTTGAGCTTACTCAAGTGCCATAAAAAGAAGGCCCTTTCAGATTCAGACGGGAATCAGTTTTTGGGATCCCCAAACGTAAGTGGAGGGATACCTATGACATCGCAAAAGTTGTCAGTCTGTCCGTCCGTCCATCTGTCCGTCTGTCCGTCTGTGCGCGCTATAACTCTCGAACGGAACGAGATATTTTGATGAAACTTGGTGTGAGGATTCTTTGGGTCAAGAGTAAGGTCAAGTTCGTAGATGGGCTCTGTAGCCCTATATTTAGGGGTGGGGGAGGCGGTTATAACTAAGGGGCAAATGAAATATTTTTAAACAGATAATTTGATAGTCGATTATGGGGTAAAAAGATATGCTGAACATGAGGATGAAAACCATTTTGTAATCGGACAAGTAGTTCGCCCGGAATCCGTCCAAAACCGGAATGTCTGTAAAAAGTAAAAGTTTTATTTGAAGTTGATTAGATGTTCGATTTAGGGGTAGGAGGATATGCTGAACTCGACGGTGAAAACCATTTTCTTGCCGGATACGTAGTTTGCCCAGAATCCGGCCAAAACCGGAAAGTTTGTTAAAAGTAAAAGTTTGATTTGGAGTTGATTAGATGTTCTATTTAGGGGTAAGAAAACATGCTGAAAACTTCTGTGAAAATAATTTTTTACCCGGACAAGTAGTTCGCCCGGAATCCGGCCAAGGCCAAAACCGGAAAATTATTAAAAGTTCAAGTTTTATTTTGTAGTTGATTAGATATCCGATTTAGGGGTAAGAAGGGATGTTGAATCCGTGTATGACAATCATTGTTTACTCTGATAGAAAGTTCGACCGGAATCCGGCTGGAGCCGTAAAATTTGTTATAAGTTAAATTTTTATTTGAAGTTGATTAGTTGTTCAATATTGGGGAAAGAAAATACGCTGAGCTCGTGTTTGAGATTTCTTTTTTCGCCGGACAAGTAGTTCAAAACAGATATGGCTTGAAGGGGTAAACACCCTTGCTGAATCTATATCTGAACTTGGTTTTCTCAGATGATTAACTATGATTAACTAGATGATTAACTGGATGATTAATCTGTTTCTGACTTTTAATAGTAGAAATGTTCAAGGAGTCTGAGGAAGACTGGATCTTGCGAAGACAAGACCCAATTGTCTGGATCAAATATTACATTTTTGGGATCCCATCGAAACCTTTGGTCTTGTTGCTGGTGTTGTCGCAATGTAAAATTAAACAGCAACAATCAGAATAAACAAAACGAAATATAAAGCAGACCCAGACTAATTTCGTCAACTGCATATTTTTTTTTCGAACAAAATCCATTTTGGAAGCATTTGCCGTGCTCTCGCTGTTTCTGTGCGCGGAGTCCGCATGGACTGACTCCCTCTATTTTCGCCGTTCCCTTCGATTCCCCGAGGGAGAAAGTGACTTTTTCAGTTATCCCACTGTTAGTGTTAGGTCTATAGAGAAATTGTTCTTTGCCCTATGAAAACGGATATTGCTATACCGTCATCACGGGGTCGTACAAAAACATTTAAGATTGGGAGGTATAGAACTTTCAACTTTGAATTTAAATTATCGGAGTTTGATCATCATTCTGAGCCAGGGACTTCTGAATTGGAAATTTTAATTAGGAAACCTTAATCGTATAATTCTATTTTTGCAAAAGAGTTTCCATGGAAGTAAGAGCTTGAAGGCTTCAAAGTTTGAACCCAAAATTGGAGTCTCGAATCCTATTGGTCGGTTTTGGCGTTTTGTTGAAAAAAAGTAGTATTCGCAAGCAGTATTCGTCTTTGTCGTGAAAGTTTCAAGCTTTCAAACTCTCATTGTTGATCAAACTTTTCAATAAAGCTGTGATTATAGAAATAAGAAAAAATAGGAATCGTTTTCAGCAATTTATAGGTTTATAATAGTAATAAACATGGATAAATTGGTCTCAAAGCCGAAAGCCCTCTACACTACTTGAAAAGTAAATTACTCTTTTCTACTCCTATCCTTTTTTGTTGGGTAGGCTGAAATCTCTATGGTTTGATGACGTATCTTTGGCGTTCAGTTCAAATCTTCAGTCACATGGTTAGTAGCTTGGGCAAATAAGATTTTTGGAGCTGTACAGGCTGTACTCTCGCCGTTTACTGGTGTCTCTTTGGGGACTCCAAGGCAATCGCCAGAATAGAGTGATTAGTATCCTCAGTACGTTCCCAGGTCCCATGGGAAAGTCAAGGAGAGGCTGGGGTTTGATTCAGTTTGATTTTCCTGTCACTTATTATGTTATGATGCCCTTCCATGCTTCTGGTAATGAGTGCTGTTTCAGTACTCCCCTGTGTCTCTGTTTATTTCTGAAATTTTTTTGTTAATTCCATGCTTCTCTTGTGATTCGATGAAGTCCTGTAAAGGTGTACCTGATTAGGGCTGGGTCCAGGCTGGGTCCTGATCTCATTTTTACACTACTTCGAGTAGATGTTTGCCGCAGAAACTTTAAAGTCATGTGTGCATGTTTTCCTGACAGTTAAGATGCACAATATGACTTTTCAAAGTCTGTGGTCAAAAATATTCAAATCCTGTGCCTTTTATTTGTTTTGAAGCTGCTTTAAAATAGGATAGCCACAAAAGGCTCTACCAGCAGTAGCCACGATTTGCCAGTTTTTCTGTAATGAAAAATTTATTCAAACAATGTTTACAACGGATACGTCAGCTCTGATTTTTCATCAGCGATATTTCGGCCCTTCTTGGCAAGGGTCCTCGTCAGGCTGTCAATCTTCTTGTTCAACTTCAGAGAAGGAAACAAACCTGTAATAATTTGATTAGTTCACTTGTTTGCCGGCGCGAAGCGCCGGCAAACACAGAAAAAATAATATTTGTTATGCTTTTTATCAGGCATCGGTCGATTCGTCGGCACATCGGATGTTTTTATATGCAAGAAATAAAATCCTGCAAACGTTTGTCGGGCAAAACACTGAAGAAATCAAATTCTGCATGCTTTTTTCGTTCCTCGGTATTCTCGTCGGCACATCGGGTTCTTTTTATACAGAAGGAATCCAGAAGAAATAAAAACAAATTAAGTTTTTGTCGGGCGTCGGTCGACTCGTCGGCACATCAGGGTTCTTTTATACGCAAGAAATGAAATCCTGCAAACATTTGTCAGGCAAAGCACTGGAGAAATCGAATTCTGCAGGCTTTTGTCGTGCCTCGGTTCATCGGCACATCGGGTTCTTTTTATACATAAGAAATCCAGAAGAAATATTTTTGTATGCTTTTGTCGGGCGTCGGTCAACTCGTCGGCATATCGGGTTCTACTTATACGTAAGAAATCAAATTTTGCAAAATTTGTCGGGCGCACCCAGGAAGTTTAAGTTTCATTGGCACAAGGGGTTATTTTTACACGTATGAATCAAGTTCTGTACAGTCTAGTCGAGCAAAACACAGAACAAATCAAATGCTCGATGGTTTTCTCGGGCGTCGGTATTCTCGTCGGCACATCAGGTTCTTTTTACAAAAAAAAAAAAAAAATCAAATTGTGTAACTTCTTTATCGGGCGCATGCCGAAAGTTCAAGTCTCGTCAGTACATCGGCTTCTATATACGCATAAAAAATAAAGTTCTTTACAATCTTGTCGGGCAAAACACAGAAGAAATCGAAATGTGAATGCTTTTGTCGGGCGTCGATGTTCTTGTCCGCACACCGGGTCTTTTATACGTAAGAAATCAAATTCTGCAAACATTTGTCGGTCGCAAATTTTTCCGGAAAAATACAGATTAAAAAAAAAATTCGACGGCGTTGCTTAGTTCAACTTGTTCTGGGTACAGTCGTCGGAAGCTTCGCTTCTTAGCAAAAGTTGAAACGAAAAGCCGAATATGTGAAATTAAATATATGTATTTACATCAAAGGAACAATGTCAACTGATGCATTACAGTAAGTTTTACACAAAATTTCGCCTGCGGCGCATTTTGTAGTATTCCCTATTTGGAAGAATGGTGTATCATTTAGTTTTCCTTTTAGGATAGAAATTCTTGGAGATGGAAAAACGTTAAAAGCCGGAAATTGTATGGTACTATAGCTGAATTTTCCGCAAAAAAAAAAAACAGATTAAAAAAGTTTCGCCTGCGGCGCTTGGTTTAACTTGCCTTGGTACAGTCGTTGGAAGCTTCGCTTTCCAGCGAAAGTTATAATGAAAAGCCGAATATGTGAACTTTAAAATTCGAAATTATACCAAAGGAATAACCTCAATTGGCGTATTTTGTAGTATTCTTTATTTAGAAGAACAGTGTTTCATTTAGCTTGGCGTTTTAGGATTGAAATTCGCTGAAACACGTTAAAAGCTAGAACTGTATGGTAGGTATAGCTAAATTTTTCCGGAAAAAAAAGGCAGATTTAAAAAATTTCGCCTACGGCGGTTAGTTTAACTTGTTCTTGGTACAGTCGTTGGAAGCTTCGCTTTTTAGCGAAGGCTAAAATGAAAAGCCAGATATGTGAACTTAAAATACGAATTTACATCAAAGGAATAATCTCAACTGATGCATTACAGTTAGTTTTACCCCGATTCTATTCTGTGCTGGCGGGAAATGTACACCGTTGCCGCTTCACGGCGTGTTTTGTCGGCACATTTTTTAGTCCGTCGGCACAAACCGGACGTCCTCCCCCCAAAGGTAAAAGGCTAGTGACGCCCCTGGCTGTGTGACGTCATCATTATCGGAATATTTTTAGATTGAAATTACGAGTTTTGAACACATGTCGCCATGTGGCCGCATGCTCCCATTGTAATTAGTGTTTTTCAAATCTAGAATTGGGATACTTAGCAGCAAGTTATTGAGGTATTCTTGAGCTCAAACCAAAGCTAGAGTTCAGGAGAATCAATCCTATGACCAGAAGATCAGAATTTGAAAGTTATTTTTTTATTAGCTACCCTGTTTAAAAAGGTGATTTTCAGGCTATTGGCTCTGCTAACTCTACCTTTTTCATCATTTTGTACGGCAATCGAGATAAGGTTAGAATGAAAGGGAAAATTGAAGCAACATTTACTTATCCAATATTTGTAACATTCAGTTAGCTTTAATCTAGTATGTTTGTCATATTTTTGGGTTCCTTTTTATTTATTTATTATTACATTTAGTGTTAAGCTTTTAGCTTGTTGCCATTACTTCACCAAGTACAAACAGATAGATTGAAAGACTTCTCTGGAAATTTGAAATCTTGTGTGAAGTTCAGGGACATCAAGACGGGGGGGGGGGGGGGGGGGGGAACACCCCCACCCCCCAAAGCTGTCGGCCAGAAAAACAGTCGGTTTTTCTGAAAATCGGTATATTTTTTGTCAAAATAGTCATTTTTTCTGAAAATCAATTGGTTTTTCTGAAAATCAGTTGATTTTTTTTCAAAAATGTCATTTTTGTTGTTGAAAACAGCTGTTTTCCAGCCACTCGGTAAACGCTTCCCCCCCCCCAAACATTTTGGCTAGTAACGCCTCTGGTGAAGTTGGATAGTAGCTTACATGTTGCAAGAATTCAGCTTTTTTCGAAATGTAATATTCAGAGTATGGTTGGGTATCTCCTCTTCTCAAGAGATTCAAGTTTGTAAGTAGAAACAACAGGGGAGTATCTGGCAAATATGAATTTGCTGACCTTCCTTGGCTTGGGAAGTTCATAAAGCAGGGTGTGAAGCACAGGGGCGTAGCTAGCCAAAACTAGAGGGGTGGTGCTGGTGGCAGGGCATCTCTCGGCACCCTCTCGCTCATTTCAGCTGTTTGTCGTATATGTAGTAATACAACTTGTGACACCAGCAAACGTTGAAGACTGAAGAAGCCGAGTTGTATCCCGGAGCTCAGGGGCGGTTTGAAGGGCTTGGGTGTAGGAGTTGACTACCTCAAATACACGACTGGCGGATGTTCAGCAAGGCTTCATTGAGCTATAAACAATAGTCAAGAAACAAAGCACCACATGCGGGAAACCTTATGAATTTAAAGAAATGTTAATGCCAGTATTTGTAAGGTCAAAGGAACGTCATTTGTAATAAAAGGAATTCCCTTCTGCAATAGCCCGACTCGCAGAAGTTTCTGTTGATTGTATACCAGACAGAATGAAATTGAGTGCAGCAGGTAGACTTTTTGAAGTTAGCTATGACTTTCTTTGGGCCAAACACTACTTCCCCCCCCACCAAAATCTAGATTTTAATATGTCCCAAGCTCCAAAATTCCAAGCTTAAAATCGGAAATAAATGACATGATTTTCCAAGAAATAAAACCTAGCTACTACGAAAGACGCTGCAGGCAAATTTCGTGGAATCCGGTACGATCAGAACGTCTTTTCAGATCCCAAATTGAAGTAAGGGCCACTTAGCACGGATCTGCCTGTATGTCTTAAGTTCACAACGAATCCAGAAATGTGGGACATATAGTTGGGGACTGGTAATCTGCTTCAGTTCGACCCTTTCCGGAAATAAGTAGGCTACTGATCATCCAGAAAAAGAAAACTAGAAACAGAGCAGACTTGTTCTGAATTTGCAGTTAAAAAACAAAGTAATCAGGCCCATCAATACATCTTTTCTCATTGCTCAAAAAGCCGATTTATTTTTAAACGTGACACTGGAAGAAAGCACTTATCATCAAATCTTTCTGTTAAAATACAAAAAATATTTGCATGAAACAGAAAAATTCTTGAAAATGTACGCCGCAAACAAAATCAGCCTGACTTTTACTTGAGTTGATAGATATTGGCACATAGCACATTGTGTTAAAACTTGGGATCTTGGAAGCTCAGCTCTGACAATCATACTTCTCATTCTGACAAAATATGATTACAAAACTTGTCCTGTCTGAACGACTAGCAATAGCCCGCCTCTTTTCGTCAATTTGGCAAGCTCGAAACATGCAACTGAGAATGCAGTTCCGTAAATCTCAAACGCTCCAGAACCCTGAACTGCCGATATACAAGCTGGACGTCAACCCAGTTTCTTGGTAACCTTGCGCCCAGTTTAGCTCAGCTTTTGCAGTCGAGCGCTCTGCTAGTGCTCAGTTTCTTCCAGGCCCCCATAGCGACGCCTCTGGTGGCGCATCCCGAGTCAGTAAGATTTTTTAGGATTTTGATGGATTATTTCACATTGGCTATTTATTTTAGGCGGGGGACTCTCTGAAACCTGCCAAACACTCAGTTCTCAGATTTTTGTGTGACCTCCCGATGGCTTCTTAAAGAGTCAAACAATGCATAAAGGCAGTGTCTATCGTTCCCGCACCACGAACTGATACCTCAAATGCTAAAAGTACTTGACCGGCCGGGTATGCTGCCACACAGGAGTTATTAGTACTCGCTGTTTGTACTCGACCAAAAATTACTAATAAGAGGTCAAGTATTCAGGGCGCAGAAGGCTAAAAATACTCTACCTGTTGAAGGAGGATTGGTAGGTCGAGTACTTGACGCCCTAACAGCAGTTCGTCTCGACCTAATATTACTAGTAGGAGTTCGAGTATTCAAGGTGGTAATGGCTAAAAATACTCGACCTATTGAAGGAGGATTGGTAAGTCAAGTACTTGGCGCCCTAACCACTGTTCGTACTCGACCTAATATAACGAGTAAGAGGTCAAGTATTGAGGATGGCAAGGGCTCCGAGACAAGTCCAAAACAGGCCAGTGAACCTCGGGAAGAACGAGAAACGTCGCCCGACGATGACTCAAATTCTATGTCAACCAATCAACGATGTTCCTTGGAGACAGCTGTGGCGACGCTTCCGACTCTTCGCTAAGCACACGGCGATTCTTCATCGGACGAAGATTTAGTCATCAAGAGTATTTTTTTAGCCGCTATTTCGAGTATTGATGCCATAGCATTTACTTGTACTCGACCTCTTATAATAATGGGAGGTTGAGTAGGTATTACTACTTGACTTAATAAATTGGATATTAATAGGTCAAGTATTTGACGTCTCAGTAGTTATTCGAACTTGACCTAGTATAATAATTAAGAGTTTTGATGGATGTGCTAGCTATTAATACTCGATCTAATAAGTCATGGCGTGTAAAGTGCAGTCACCATACGAGTGGAAAGCGATCTCGGCGAGTCAGTGAGAATTTGTAATGTTCTTGTGCTCGGTGGATTCTCGTTTTGCTCGAGTAGATTAGAGTTGCGTTTTTTGGGGTTCACTTTTGTTTCGTCAAAGTTTGTAGTTTGGCTCTTGTTTGGTCTTACTTGCGTTTTATTGAGTTCTTGTTTCCGAAAAGTCAAACTACACCAAACTACGTCGGCGAGGTAGTTTGTAGTTTGAGCTCCGTAGTTTCAGGTTCGAAACTACAGCAAATGGAATGGACAAATAAAACGGCTTTTAAGCGAAACTGCGCCGAAACTACGTAAAAAAAAACGCAACTTAGGTCGAATACATATAGCTGATGGGAAGTCAAATATTCCACCTATCAATACTCCATTTATTAGGTTGAGTACTAATTGCTAGCCCCACCTTAAATACTCTGCCAGGTTGAGTACGAGTAACGGCGGAATTACTCGACCAACCAATCCTCCATGGGGGGCTGGTTACTCGACCTTACAACTTTACGGATTTCGTTTGTAAGGTCGAGGAAAGATAGCTCCTATAGTAGTAATTACTCAGCCTGTTCTTTTCTGACTCAAGTTCCATGTAGTAAAGTACTTTCAGCTTCCCCAGACACGAGTACTCCACCAGTCTAGTACTGACAGCGACTGGAGGCTCGATTCCTCGACTGGTCGAGTATTAACAGCTCCCATGACCCTTGTTACTCGACTGATCGAGTACTACTAGCTCCTGTTGTGTGGCAGCATACTTGACCGGTTGAGTACTTTTAGCATTTGAGGTATTAGTTCCAGGTCCGGGAACGATAGACATTGCCGTGCATAAAACGGATACGTCAGCTACGATGCTTTGGCACGGACACGTCAGCTACGATCCTTTGGCAGCGATATTTCGGCCGGGTCCTCGCCAGGTGTCGAACTTCAGGGACAAGGTTGGAGAAGGAAAGAACCTGCAATCTGGTTTTCTCCAACGTTGCTATGAAGCTCGACAGCCTGACGAGGACCTTGCCAAGGGGGCCCAATTATCACTGCCAAAGCATTGGGGCGGGCGTTATGCATTGCTAGAATATATGTTTCCCAGTCAGCTTGGGCTCAAGGAGTCTCTGGTAATCTACCCTTATGTACCTAGAATTGGTGAGATGTAGGCTAGTTTGTCCAAGTTGTTTGCAGATCTACAAGACAGCTACCCCAGTTTATCGTTACAGGCTGCTTCAAGGTTTGCATTCAATTCTCTCCGGAAAATAAGCAGTTCTAACGCCATGGACAAAGTTTACGAGCTCAGATGCTACAAAATTCACCCTCACTGCCTGAAGCCATTTCTGGGTTTGACTGCTGAACATTTACATCTTCGTACAGCACATTCCAAGTTAATTGGATACTGGACGTCAGAGCTTGGTGGCCTCAATGAAGTGGTACACATCTGGGAATATGGTAAGATCTAGAACACCGAGTAGCAAGTGGCTTAAAAGATTTGAATTTGAAGTACAGACACAACTATGGCATGATATGAATAAAGCATGTGCCAGTTGTTGAGACAAGGCTTAAACCACCCAGGATTAAGAGCACTTTGGATTCATGTTTGTAGTAGCCAGAATCCAGGGAAATGTCTGATTTGTGTGGCTGGCGGGGTGGAATTTTCTAGTTTGGTATATCTGATCTTTGGTCATGTTGTGACTTTTTTATTCGTCTGACAGATAGCAGATATGTGCGCATTATCCTTTTTCGTGCTGAGGAATATGGAGGGAAAATCTTAGAGACAGAGTAGACTCGAATACCAACACACTCATCTGACTCCGAGCAAGCATAAACAGCTTCTTCTTGTGATTAGTCTGGTATGTAAGCACAGACATCATGGTAACCCTTTCTTTGTCTTTCAGACAGTCTGGAGCACAGAGCTGGAGTAAGATCTGCGTTAGCCAATGATCCAAAATGGATCTCAGACTATTTCAGTAAAATACTGCCAATGATGTCAGCACAAGAAAATTCAGTTTGCGAAGCTCTGAACGGGACAGAAATTGCAATACCAGAAGCTAAGAAAGGTATTTCTAATGACAGTGATGTGGATATATCCTCTTAGCTCTCTGACGTCTCAGCCAGATTTTGTATCAGTCCTTGTGGGCTGTCTCATAACTTTCAGCTGTACTACTGGAAGGGAATATGAATGAATGAATGAGTGAATGACTGTATTTAAAGCCATTTTTCAGGCCGTATTCATACATATTCAACAACAAACAACTACCAAACAAAATCATGTAACGCTCAACTTTCGAATAATAAGACCTTTCCGGACAAAATTTCCAACTGCTACTATGAGCGTGTTCCACCCTTCTAACAATAGTTACTACTAGTTATTATTTCCGTTCCATCTTCACGAAAAGTTACTACGCTGACCGTTCCAACCTTCTCGAAATAGTAACTAATAGTTACTATTTGCTTACCATGCTCGGGAGCGTGGTAAGCGTAGTAACTACGCATCTCTGCAACGTGATTGGTCGGATTCGCCCGTGGCATGACATTCTGCTGGAAAATTTAAAGATCGTTCCAGCCTTGACAGCAGAAAGCCAGAATGCGTGACGTCATGCGTAGTAACTACGGTAAGTAGGATGGAACACGCTCTATATTTACTTTCGACGTCGACTTCAAAATTCCAAGAAGGTGTATCCTTCACTAAACTCTGGGTCAAAACCCAGTTTGTGGTCACCCCTGATCTAGGGTTCATTAGGTATCTGGGATGTATTTACATTTTCACGCTTGCCCCGCGATATGGTCTGTAAAAGTGTCGGTTATCACCAAATTCGTGATAACTACCGGATACTGGCAATTATACCGAATCCCGATCATTATACCGAACGGGTCCAACCATGTGACGTTATGGCCGTCCAGTCTTACCTTCGTAGCAAAACTTCTTGTCAGCTTTCGGACAGCTGGGTATAATAATAATAATAATTAATCCTGTAGAATAGCCGACGTGTATTTAAGCTTATTACTGGGCAACTTATCTTGCTTTTTGAACTCGGCTATATAGAGTTTAGGCCGAATGTGTCGTTTTTAGGTATTCGCTTTCTAAAAAGCAAAGCGAGAATCCGCCGAGCCCTAGAACTAACCGAATGTTGTTGCGCTTGTACAACTTCTCGCTCACTTGCCGATCACTTTCCACTTACATAGTATTGACTAAACCTTAGCCGATTATCTACGGCCTGTGCGTTTTCATGACGTCATGAAAGAAACAAGAAAAATTCGATGAAATTAATGTTGCAGAATATATATTTGTATCTATAGATATATAGAGCCGAGGGGCCAGCGAGGCGCCGGACCCGTTTACACTTATAAACCGTTCTAGGGACAGTCAGTTCCGTTAGTAAATGGAAAATATAGACTTTTCGTGTGATGTCACTACTAGGCATGGGCACTGTTCTGTTTTTGCATTCAAACAGGAACAGGCAGAAACAGGTCACATAAGAACAGAAACAGAAAGAAAACAGGAAACTTGAAAACAGGTCCTGTTCTGTTTTAACAGAAATGATGACTTCGAAAACAGAAACAGCTGTTAAACAGGCGAAAAAAAACAGAACCGGCTGTTTAAAACAGTTTTTTTTTTTATTATTTGATTTCCCGTATTTTTGTATTATGTTTATGGCAGAGTTCACCTATAGTTTGCCCTGTACCATGAAGTATCTTAAATAGTTCTTCCTTGCACCGCACAGATGCCTTTCTTCGAGTTCATTTCATAGAACAACAAATATCTTGGTCCAGAATTCCAGCTGCCTTTATCAAAGAATTACACTTTTTCCCGATGGAAAATGAGCCATGGAAGTTTCGTTTGTCTTAACAACAAAATTTTCGCATAGCCTACCTTTCCACTTGGATTGTTTGCCATAGTGATCGGTAATAAACTAAAGTTTACGGATCATACAGACTCAAAGTCAAGCAAGCTTCACTTCGTGACAGTGGTTGGTGATGATGGTCATTTTTTTTTGTGAGGGGAGGGTCGCGAGAGATGCATGTTCAATCAGAATACCGAATAGTTTTTCCTCGGTGGTTTCTTTTGAGCATGGTCATGCAAGGCTCAAAACGCGCGGATTTCTCGGCTGAATGTGGGTCTACTATTCTGCAAAAATCCGTGAAACGGAGTTTCACTTTCATCATCAAGTTGAACAAATCTCAACTTTTCCGCATAGAACTGAGGTTGTGCCAAAAATACTGTCAGGAATTCCAGTTATCGTTTGTTTACATCATGAACCGGTGCGGATGTTGTGATGTCGCTTAGCTAATTTCAACCTTTCTAGCCTTTTTGAAGTTGAAAGTACTAGTCTTTTGAAATCACATTTAACTTCGCCGAACAGATAATACGTCGTGTGAGCCCTTCTTGGTAATCACATGTTCGGTTTTAGTGGAAAGTTCATTTGTGAACACTCCACTCTTGCGGCCGCGATAGCCGGTTTTCCATTCTCGGTTTTCACCGTTTTATTTTGGCTTTCTTATCTCGTGAACCATGACAGATGCTAATTTGAAACTTGGTGTACTTATGGGCCTTGGGGTCTCGTTGTGACTTTTGGGATTCAACCCCCGATACACTCTCGGTTCAAGGGCAATTGGTTACAATTCCCCCAGTGACTAATGTTTCCTTTAAAGTTTAACCTAAAAAGGCTGGGATAGGACAATCTAGTATTATTTAGTTACCAATCACTTATTCACTTGAAACAGCTTGAAGAGCCGCTGAAAACGCGTTACTTCGTTCTTCCACTATTCACGAGTAATCGTTTTTCAAATAGTGGAATTTCTGTGTGATTCGTGGTACCTCTATGCGCTTGTATTTTTGTTGCACGCCTTGTACGAGAGAGATTTATGATTTTTCTTTTGTTCCGGCACTATTCAGTCTTCCCCAATCTCACCACTGACCAAGGAAAAACAGTGTTTGTGTTTCGATTAAAATTCCCCGAGTCATAGTAGAATTTGCGTTGTGGGGACGGCCGCACATATTCTGAACGTCATAACTAGAGCAGATAGTGGAAAATAAAAAATTCCCTTTGTAGAATCCCAATAATTCAGTATGTTTAATTAAATGACACACAAATTAGTTGGCTTTTCAGTTAAATTTTAAAGGCTTACCACCATTTTGCGAATTATGTGCAACTGGGCCCGGATTGCCCAGAGTAAATTGTCTGACCTAATTCGCAAACTTGCTAAACATGCCTGGTACTAAGGTGGAAATTTGGAATGCGTGAACATCATTGTCCAGATGGGTCTTTGGACCCACCCAAAGACCCATCTAGAAGTATCTTTCGGTGATACCCCCCCCCCACACACATCCAAACGCTGACAACTGGGCCCATATTGACCAATGAATTAAACGTCAAGGGCGAATGGTTATTAGGCTATTCGTACACAATATATGATACAGATCTTTTCAGTTTCCGTTTTCCCGATTTTTACACAGAGGGCTTTAGACAATCAAATTGTTTGTTGTCCACCACCAAATATGTTAAGTAATCTATCACATTATCTGATTACCTGAAATATCAGTGTTTTTTGTCACCTCTGATTTTTAACTATAACCTATGAACATGATTTAATTTTT
Organism: Branchinecta lynchi; assembly: GCA_023053575.1. Lineage (NCBI taxonomy): Eukaryota > Metazoa > Arthropoda > Branchiopoda > Anostraca > Branchinectidae > Branchinecta > Branchinecta lynchi. The sequence goes on along the minus strand of JAKZAP010000017.1, from coordinate 12,105,775 downwards.
GTTAAGATCGGATTCGAATCCGGATTCGATTTCGGATTCGAATCCTCAGCATGAAATGGTGGATTCGGATTCGGATTCGTACTTAGCCCTGGGTTCGGATTCGAATCCTTTCATGATCGGATTCCCCATCTCTGATATGATATACGTTTTACTTTTACACAACACGTTTGAGCGCTTGCGCACTTGTTCATATTTGTTCAACTTGTTCAACAGTAGTCTAAGACTTAGCTGACTATGTATCCATTTAGCTCAGTCAAATGCAATTCGCCGTCAGCTTGAGCTGAATAAATATTTACAGTATCTGAAGTTCCCATTTTTTGCTGTTGTTCCTACTATTGCTTGATTTTTGCTCACTATTTTTGATAGCCGTCATCTCATGCACAATTCGCGTGGGTCACTGGCAAGGTTGACAAATTGGCCTCTTTTGGAATGTGGCATTTCGAAATGATGAGTTAAAAGATGTGTTGTACTGATAAGGCGGGTTGCCCCAAAAAACAGATTTGGCTGTTTAAACAGGTAAAAAAAAACAGGAACAGGGCAAAACAGGATACACCAAAACGGAACAGAACAGGTGAGAAAAAAAACAGCTGGCTTCAAAACAGCTGTTCTGTTTATTTTGGGTCCCTGAAACAGAAAACAGAAAACAGCAAAACAGGAGGAAAAAAACAGAAACAGAAACAGAAAACAGGAACAGTGCCCATGCCTAGTCACTACCCATAGATAATCGGCTAGTTTAGTCAAGTGTATTCACTTTCCAGGTCACTTTCCGAAACAAGTTGACCGCAAAAACAACTCTGGAAAGCGAAGTAATGTTAGACAAAGCCGCAAGGACAGCTAGCACATAAACTAGCGGAGCTTTCCAGATCGCCAGAATCGCTCTCTGTCCGTCGTCCGTCGGTCTGTCGGTCGGGCGGTCGGTCCGGGTTTTGCTAGTTCGGGCCTTCCAAACAGGCTAGGACGATGAAACTTGGCAGGCGTTCAGGGACCCCAAATGATTAAGTTGGAAATAGTTACTTCCCCGATCCGAGCATCGTGGGGGAGTGGAGGGAGGGGGCATCCTGAATCTTGAGCATTTATAACTTTTGGACGGGATGATCGGATCTTAATGAAATTTGATATTTGGAAAGATCTCGTGCCTCGTACGCCCATTTAAAATCCGGACCGGATCAGGTGACTTAGGAGGGACTTGGAAGGCAAACCGGAAATCTTGGTTAACGCTTAGAGTGGAGGGATCGGGACGAAACTTTGTGGGAAGAACAAGCACAAGTTCTAGGTACATCGTTGATATAACCGGACTGGATTCGGTGATCGGCATTCGGTGATCCCCCGAGTTCGGTACTAGGACGATTAAATTTGATAGGCATCTCAGGGACTCGAACAGACTGCCTTGAGAATAGTCGTTTCCCTGATCCGACCATCGTGGGGGGATGGGGAATCCGGAATCTAGTAGCATGCATATCTTTTGGACGGGTGAACGGATTTGAATGAAATGTGGCAAGTGGAAAGAGCTATCGTCTCAGATGTTGCACGTGAAGTCCGGACTGGATCCGATACTTGTGGGGGGGGGGGGAGTAGAGGGGGACACCGGAAATCTCGTGAAACGCTCAGACTCGAGGGATCGGTATAAAATTCGGTAAGAAAAAACAAGCATAAGACCTAGACACGTTATCCGGTGACTTTGGGAGGAGCTGGAGTGTGGAATCGGTAATCTTGGGAAGCGCGTAGAGTGGAGGAATCGGGACGAAACTTGGTGGGAAGAACAAGCACAAGTCCTAGGGTGACATAACCGGACCGGATTCCGGGACTGTGGTGGGAGTGGGGCAGGGGCGGAGTTCGGTGATCGCGCGAGTTTGGTCTGGGACGATGAAATTTGGTAGGCATATCAGGGACCCGAACAGACTGCCTGAAGAATAGTCGCTTTTTAGATTTGACCATCGTAGGAGGAGTGGAGGGATGGGGAATCTTAAAATTAGTAACATGCATAACTTTGGAACGGGTAATCGGACATGCGTGAAACTTGATAAGTATCAAGAACAAGTGCCTCAGATGTTCCTTTGCAAATCCGGACCGGATACGATAACGGGGGCACCGGAAATCTTCTTAAAGCCTCAGAGTCGAGGGATCGGGATGGAACTTGGTGGGAAGAACAAGCTTAAACCCTAGATACATTATTGACAAAATAGGATTGTGTCATGTCACAGTTGGGGGAGTTGGAGGGGGTTTACTGGAATTCCGGTGATCTCGAGTTAGGGTACTTCCAGATGTGCTAGGACCATGAAACTTAGCAGGCATTTTAGGGACTCTACCATATTGACTTGAAAATAGCTCCTTCCCCAATCCGATCATCGCGGTGGGAGTAGAAGGGCGAGGAATCCGGAATCTAGTGACATTCATAACTTTGGAACGGGTTATCGGACGTGCACGAAACTCGGCAAGTATTAGAACGAGTGTCTCCGATGTTGAGTTTCAAGTCTGGACCAGATCAGATCACGGGGGGGGGGGGGGCGCTGAGCTGGAGGAGACATCTCGTGACTCGCTTAAAGTCGAGGGATCGGAGTTGGACTTGGTTGGAAGAACAAGCGTAAACTCTAGATACATTCCTTACAAAACAGGACCGGATCGTATCACGGTGGGGGAAGTTGGACGGGGTTTCCCGGAATCAGGTGATCTCGAGCTAGGGTGCTTCGAGTCCGGAATGATATCACAGCACCAGTTCTAACTCCAACCGAATTTCAGAGAAGAAGTTCACAAAATCAGATATTTAAGGAAGAATCTTTAATTGTTTTTCCACAAGATAATTTTCCACCTTGAGCGGTTTAAGTCTGAAGAGGACCCTTGCCAAGAAGGGCCGAAATATAGCTCGAATAAAATGTAGCTGACTTATCCGTTTTGCACCGTCAAATATGAATCTTCATCCGCACAGAGAGTAGTCATCAAGCGTGTTGACGGTGCGTCACGGTGACGGTTCTGGGTTATGACCGACGGGATGGCGATTGGCCGATGCTCGCTGGTTCGGGTGCCTTCTCCACCCTTTAATTCGACCACTTTGACAAGGCCGAATTGACTTGCTTAATGTTTACCCCAACCCTGAAAAATATCTTGAAGCACAAACAAGAAATGATTTTTGTTTTTTGTATTTTTTCGAGCCTTATTGACGCTTTGTACTTGTTCAGTCGCACGTCAGTCTGTCACACAAGTAGCTCGGCGTCGGAAACATAAGAATACCCTTGAGGACTATAACTCTCCTTGCCGGTGTAAAATCGCCGGGTACCTAGCGAAAGAGCCGGAAGCGGCACCACAGCTGTCCCGAACGAGCGCAGTGTTTGGTTGACGAGTTGTTGTTGAGTTCGAGTCGTTAGTGAGACGTTTTCTCGTTCTTCCTGAGGATCACTGGCGTGTTTTGGACTTAGTCATATAGAGTATACCCATCCTTGTTTTAGATATCAATCAATCAATTAATCAATTTTAATCCAAATAGCTAAAACCTAGAAGAGGAATTATAACACTCTTCTAGCACACCTCGCTCTACATACTGTTTTTGTTCCAATATTCAAAACTATCTGAACGCTGTGAAATTGAGCTATGCTTTAAACATGACCTACGACTTTCGCTATTTTAAGCCTTTTCCCAGACCCATTGACTTCTAGCAAAAACTCGGAAAGATTGCGACGGTTTTACGCATCAGTGGCATGATATGCAAACACTCGTTGGGAGCATAATGATTATGGAAAATCGTGAATTGCAGCAAGTGTGAAGATTAGTGTAGTGTCGTTAGTCGGTTTAAAATATAACATATGAAATTTTGACTCCAGGTTTAAGAATTAATAATTGCAGTTCGGAAGTAGGTTGCATGGCTCTATAGATACGACGGGTCCTTTAACTGTTTCCTGATCTCCCGGTTCTTTTCTTTTTTTTTCAACAGGAGTAGCATCTCTTGCAAGCATTTCTTTTTCTTCCAGGTTCTGCTTATAACCTCGTCACTCTTGATTTCAAAGGAACGAAGGCAAAATGGGAAACATCCCTGATAGCCCTTCTGAAGGAACTTGATGAGGCAGGTCATCTGGTGGGAACATTTGTTACTTTGCACGGAAGGGTCAACCAAGTTGTGTTGCTGGTGCAGCACACATCATTAAGCCAAGGAGCTCAACTCGTTCAGAAGCTAAACAGCGTTTCTCAAGGTGCGTTCTCGCCCAGCATATGGCTAGCGCCTACTTTACCTATTGATATCATTCAGCAATTGGGGAGTTGGGGCGAACACTGGCCGAGAAATTCGAAGTTTAAGCCGCAAGGAACACGCACCCTGGTGCAACCCGATGAAAAATGTGTAGCCTGCGTAGTAGTATGGTAGTAGTACACGTTGCATATAAAATTATGTAATATCAAAGAGTACTATCATTTAATGTGCCTTAGACTGGTCCTCTTATGTAGTAGCATCCAGTAGCATCCTGTTTTGCCATAGTAGCATCCAGTCTTGCTAATAGTAGCATATAGTAACACGGTAGCGTTGAAGTAGAAGCATGTAGTAGGATCGTTAGTACTGCATGCTACTTTTTCCTACTACTTCATAATACTATTTTGAGATAAATTTTTCATCGGGAAGTTTCCTGGTCTTTCCGAAAACCAACAACCACTATCTCGAACTGCTCACGCGCCATACATCTTTTTACGATTTCATTACTCTCGCTTATTACTCGGCCTTTGAAACATGGTGGTCAGAAATAAACTAATTACTCATTTATCATTTTACCACTTTGCTGGTATTGGTGGAGGGAGTGGTAAAGGTTTCGGGAAAGTCGTCACTGTCGGAGATGATAAACTGAATGAGGGCGACGTGATCAGTCTGTAAGTCCTGACTGTAGTAAATGATCCTCGACTGATTAGAAAGGGAAATTTTACAGTCTATTAAAGCGGCAATGGGGCAAGGTGGAGAGGAGGGATAGGGTTGTGATTTATCCAAACATCCAGTCCTGTTTGAGAAGGGTATTTAGCATGCGCCGGTTGAGTATTTTCGGACACCAGTTACAGCGTTCCCACGGACCTAGTCGCTTCACAATGAGCTTTCCTTGAATTTCTTTCGAGTTATTCTAGAGTTCCTGCCTGCAGAAGTCCCGGTTCGACCCGGAGAAACAAACTCTTATGCTTTCATGAGGTGTGGGTTCACGTGTGTGGGGGAGAGGGACCCCCCCCCCCCCGCAATGTTGTCGACCAGTCGGTAAAAATAACCGAGTCGTCGCGATTTTGTAAAAAGTCATTTTTCTTTTGTCTTGTGAACTGTAAAATTTTCGTAAAAATAGTTGATTTTTACTTAAAAACAGTCGGTGTTTATGAAAATCAGACGATTTTCCTCAGAACAGTTTTTTTTTCTTCTTCTCAAAAACAGTCGGTAAAAATGACCAGCCAGTCGGTAAATACCTTGCCCCCCCCTCCCCCCACAGTGTGGGAAAACGCGTTTAAGATCATGATTTTAGATCTTTTCCGCTAATTGCCGAGACTAGTAAATCCAGCAGTGTTCAGTTGAAACTGACCCTCGTAGAATATAATTGATTGGCCATATTATGGTATATATATTTATAGAGAGTTTTAATATCCCTCTTCTCCAGCCAAGAACATACAAAAAAGCATAGTACGTAAACGAAGTAAGAGGCGTAACAGTTAGGTCTATTTATTTTATTTATAAAGAGGCCTTGGGTCTTATGTTTTATTCCCTAATTCTTTTTATTAGTACGTAGTACGTAAAGGTAAACGAAGTAAGAGGCGTAACAGTTAGGTCTATTTATTTTATTTATAAAGAGGCCTTGGGTTTTATGTATTTATTCCCTAATTTTTTAATTTTTTTTTACCAGAGGCGCTGTGGGCCAACCTTGATTGTGTGCAGTCGAAGCTGATGTTACCCTTCGTCGTATCGCCTTTACAATAAGCAACTTCCTCACTTGAACATTCCTAGGTCGGCTTTTACCTCGTGGGATAGGGTAGTAACAGCAGCTAATCACTTTTTAGATAGGGGTTTAAGGCCCGTGTGATGTTTCGGACAGACGTTCAGGCTTGGGCGTCCGCGGACTGGAATTTTCCTCCAGGATATTCGGCCGCATCGTCAGTTCAGTACTGGAAAGTTAAGGTTTTGTTTAAGTTGATGGCGATAGTTCAGAAAATGCAGCCGGGGAAACCTGATCGTCTGTCCGTTGTGTGAGAATGTAAACCACGGCTTTGGTTACTGAATACCACAAGTTACAATATACTAAAGAGATGCAGAACTGTGTACAGTACAGACCCGTATCCAGGAATTTTTTTTTGGGGGGGGGGGGGGTTGCTTGCTGGTCGGACAAAAAAGTACCAAAAATACATAGATTAGAGGGAAAATCCTATAAAAATGATTACTTTTGTATGTTTCGGGGGGGGGGGGGGGGGTCAACCCCCTGACCCCCCCCCCCCCTGGATACGGCCTTGGTACAGTATAATAGTAATCGGGGGGAGTCGGAATGACAAATTGCGCACCTTTTAATTCCTTTCGCTATTGTTTGTTTCCATTATTTAATTTATTGGTTCGGTTCAAGTCAGTTTCTTCGGTCTTCGGTTTTCGGTTTAGTCAGTTTCTTTTCATATATTCTGGTTCTTTTTCTATAATTTTTCTCCCTTCTTCCTCTTAGTCTGCATTAGGATAACAAAACAAATTATGATAATATCAGTATAAGCTATTGCCAGGGAATCTGGGAAAATGATAATTGGGGAGCCCCGGTCAGTTTTTCTTTTCCTGCAGATAAACAGAATTTTCGGTACGTTTCAAGGCATATCGTCGAGAATGTTCTGGGGGAATTAGGGCTGTCATCCTAGCGTTGCTATTTGCTGTCCTTTGATTGGCCACTACACTGTTAGACGTTTCATAACAGATAACATAAGGATGCGCGGTTTCAGCAGACAAAACTTGATGTAATCTGTTATGATTTTGAAAATGTCGTGCATTGCACAAAACACACAATTGTTGTGAAAATAGTATGCATAACAAGCATTGCCAGGAAAAGCCAAAAAACGGACGAAAAATATCTACTGACTTTTGTGTGTGTCGTCAGCAGTCAGAAGGTAATTTTTCGGCGTTTTTCCGCTCGTACTGGCAATGCTTGGTACGCATACAATTTAACGCATAACGTTTTCGAAGTCACAACAAATTACATCCCACGTGTTGTCCTTTGAAACTGAGTATCCTTTTGTTATCTGTTATCAATCAATCAAGTTTAATCCAAATAGCTAAAGCTAGAAAAGGAATAGAAATTTATGAAATACACAGACACGAAACAAATTAACTAATACACTTACAAGATATGACCAGAAATAAATGATGGGATGAAACAACGTAAAAACCGGGCAGAAGAATTAGCAGGATATGGAGAAAATTGATTGCCAGTATTTCTCTTGGAGCGAGGCACGGAAGACGGGAGGGGAGGGGGGAATATATGGGCCATCTGGGGGCAACATATTATGATATGTTTAACAGTGTAGCAAGGTCTTAGTCTAAGTTACGGTGCCGTTTTCGTATCTCTTTAGTATTTGTAATCTAATGCTCTTCGTGATCAGTATCGTTATCTACTATCATGTCAAACTCGCATTCTGTCGACAATGAGCGTGTTCGATCCTACTTACCGTAGTTACTACACATGACGTCACGAATCTTGGCTTCTTAGCGTCAAGGCTGGAACACATTTTTCTATTTTCGGCAATAGTCACGACCTAATCTGGCCAATCGTGTTACAGAGATTCGTAGTTACCACGCTTACTGCGCTCCCGAGCATGGTAAGAAAATAGTTACTAGTAGTTACTAGTCAGTGCAGTAACTTTTTACGAGGTTCGAACGTAAATAGTAACTAATAGTTACTACTTCGAGAAGGTTGGAACGGTCAGTGTAGTAATTTACGAGGTTGGAACGAAAATAGTAACTAAAGAGTAACTAAATAAAAAATAGTAACAGAGGCGAAAGCCTTTTTTACTGCAGTTATATTATTATTATTATTATTAATAGTTACTATTGTTAGAAGGGTGGAAGACGCTCAATATGTCTGTACCGTTAGAAGTTAGATAACATTTAACACATGAATGCGCATCTTCGTGTTAAATTGTTTTGAAGGATGCCGAGAATATTCCTGTTATGACCGTTTCAAGCGTTAGCTTTTCGCGAAACATACCACTTAAAAAAGTTGTAACATGAATAGTATGGGTATTCCTCGTAACATTTAACGCGGATGTGCGCATCCGTGTGCTAAATATTATCCCACATCTGACAATATAGCGCCCATAACTTGTCTTCGTCGCTTCCACCTAGAGAGGTATCCCAGCCCGTCAGAAGCTACTGCGGAGCGGTCTATCACAAATCCCTAATTTTGGGAAAGCTATGTCAAGCTATGTCTATGTATATCTAGCGTTTGGCATACCCTATGCGTAACGCTGGATACACTATGCCAAATGCTGGAAGCTGGAACCCAATAAGATATAGATGAGAGTGAAGCTGAGAGATTAATAATAATAATACAAAGCAAGAGAAAAGGCTTTCGCCTCTAAATAACTCTAAGAAATTTTGAGTAGTCGAACTGATCAGAGTTAAAAATCTCATCAACAATGCACTTAAAACTATTGATCGATTCAGCATTAACCGCATCTTCGATAAGGCTGTTCCAAGGATCAACAATTATGTTGCCAAAACCCCACTTAAAAATGTCCTTATGGAATCTTGACTTAGTAAGCTTGTACGCGTGCCCCCGATGATGACGGTTAATGCTGAATCTTACTAAATCAGAATTCGTCTATAGTGGGGTAGGACAGGGTTAGGGTACCAACAGCTATCCAGCGTTTGGCATAGGGTATCCAGCAATAGGTTTGCCATGCCAAACGCTAGATATACCCAGCGTTTGGCATAGGGTACCCAAGAATCAGGGGTTTCTGTTTGACTGCTACGGAGCTACGAACAAAATATTTTGGGCCCTTGATAGTAGCAACGTTCATGATTATTCGATAATCGCTTCCGATTCCAACGGGAACCGATCTCCATAGGTTCCAGTTTTTTTCATGTATGGTATATAGCCGTGGAACGATGCTTAATTTTAGAACTCTTAACAGTGAAATGACGGCGTTATATATTTACAGTTATGGCTGTGTCTGCTGTTGCCTCTCCTCTTAAGCCTCTTTCGATTCACCCGCTGCTATCCATCTACATTATCCTAAATGGTCTATAGTCGTTTTCTTCATAAATTATGACGTCATTATCGAAAGAAGTAATACAATTTCGACAAAAATTCTAAAATGAAAAAAAAAATCCGTTGGGAGCTAGGGATATAATCTGAAGGTTATAATATATAATAATATAATAATATGTATGTATGATACCACTACATCTTTGGAACAAAACAACAACAGCGCTACGCCTTAGTTGAATAAAATGGCATCTATGGCTGCACTGTCACATGTTTGATGACACATGTTTGTGCATCCATGTGTTAAACGTTGTGAGACAATTTGTGTTATGACTCTTTCAAATGTTATCTTTTCGTGAGACATGATACTTCATAGGATCATAACAGAGGTATTGTCTCGAAAAATATCATTTAAATGGGTCGTAGATATCATCTCATAATATTTAACACATGGATGCGCAAACATGTATTATTTGGTATCAAACTTCTGACAGTGTGGTCGTCGACATTAATTAATTAATAATTTTATTACCCATCATAATGTATAAATACATAAAAAATGCATTGAAAAAAAAATAAGGAAAGGCTACACAGTACACAACACTACGTAATCAACAACAAATTATCAATTATTTCAGAAGTCTATACACTGTAAAAAGTTTATGCGTATAAAGATTAAAGTTAACCGCAATATTTGCTACTCAAATTCATCGTATCTCTACTTGGTATTAATCTATCTGCGTAGAGATAAGAATAATCCGAGTAGCAAATACTGCAGTTAACTTTAATCTTTATACGGTAAAACTTGTACAGTGTATATCTCGCCTGTCTGATCAAGATTAATACATAACTGTTGGTGGATCGGACGCGATTAGTGGCTGCCGATTTCCAGAATACTATCAAAGATCCCTTAATTTTCACTCGTCGCTACCAATCATCAAAAACATCCTAGTGCTATGATCTATCAGCTGTCCCCTCCTAAGTCCCCTGTCTAGGTCCAAGACCGCTCTATGACAGGCTTATGGAAATTTCGGGGACGTTTTACGAGACCCTTATCTGTCTCTGGCTGTTTGAGGAATCACCCGTCCTGAAGATTTTGCTGAAATACCGTACTGTTCTGGTCAGTGGCGAAACTAGCCCATTTTGGTGGGGGGGGGGGGGAGGGGGGGCAAGCCCAAATTTTACCGATAAGGGTTGAACGATTTACCGACAAAAGCGGCAACGACGCACTTTCCCCGTGAATGCATCTTACAACCGTTGTAAAGTTGTAGCATATCAATTAAGATGGTTTTCTAATGGAATTGATGAATTCGCCATTAACTTCCTGGTACCAATGGTTATCACATAGAACCAGGAACATATTATGCAGTCAGTAGTCTTGCAAATCAGAAAAGTAGTGATAGACACTGCAACAGATTACTTCACTGCTTGAAAATTGACGCGGCTTTTTCGCTTGTAAACTAAGTTTTTCGCTTGTAAACTAAGCGGTTTTTGGGGGGTCCGAAAGGTTCGCAAAATTCACAAAATCTCAAAGGGGTTGGGATATTTTGTTGAAATTTGGTATGAGGATGCGTTGCGTCAGAGTACAGGTGAAGTGAACGGGCCATCCAGCTTTATGGAAACTTGATGGCTGTTTGGAGCAGATGCCCTAAATATGCTGCTTCTGTGTCCGAACGAAATCCGACAACTGAGTGGAAGGTAGGGGTCAGAGTAACTGTGTGATATGCTTTAAAAACCGAACGGGTGCATGGGTGTTAGAAAGTGCTCGGAATTGACCGAAACTTGCCCAAGATGCTTAATTTATCCGCGTCCGAGAACAGTGTTGCAAGTAGGTCTGGGAAATATTGTAATACGAGTAGGGGCCGGACGTATAGAATGATTGGGATGAAACTTGAAAGGTACAAAACTCATGGGACCTGTAGACTAATAATTTGAGGCCCAACCGGATCTGACTTCCGTTGTGTGAAGTATACCGGACCGGTAGGCCAAATGGAAATTTCTCGGAAATGCTCCGTTTGAGTGACAGAGATGCCAAATATGTTCCATTTGTGTGTCCGAATCTCTTCTTGCCATTATGCCCTGGACATTTTCTTAAACACTTAGGGATTAAATCGGTTGAAAGATTGAGATAAACTTGGCTATACGCGCCCATGTGACTTGATTGGGTTATTCATATATCCTGGACTGAGCCAACCTCGGTGGGCCGACTTGGTGAGGGTATGACTGACGGGATTTTGAAACTCATAGGTCGCTGAATAAGGTTAACTATTTTCCGGATTGTTAAACAGCCAGATCAACCCAAAAGGGCAGTTTATGGGTGGGAACACAGAAATCACTCAAGAAGAATTCGAGGAAACAGGTTTTCCGGTGTGGTTGGTTTCCCGGCAAGGAACAGAGAGGAACGAAGAAGTGTTTGGTTAGTGCATTTTCGGATTTACTGACGAGAATATTCCAGTCACCACATTAAAAACTCTCGCACTGACGAATGGTTCACAAATATGCTGAATTTAACGACAAGGTTTTGTCAAAAAAGAGAATTCTCATTTTACCGACAAGATTTTACCGACGATTGTACCGAAAAATTAAAATAATAGATATCAGGATCTCGATCCGATCATCGGCTTGATTTCCTGACAAGGCTTTAGCCGGTATCATCTCTCACCGACAAAAAATCTGATTTCGAGACAGGAATCTTCCTGATTACCGACAGAGCTTATGTCGGTATCAGTAACGGTATTAGGAAAGTGTTTTTATCAGAGCTCTTGCGTACTGAAAACGGAATCTGTGCACCGTCTCCGCACCGACAAACGCTGTCGATTTCCAAACAAGAAGTTTACTGATTTACCTAAAGAGCTCTTGTCGGTATCGAAAACGGAATCTGTGCAACGACAGACGTTGCCGATTTTCCAGCAAGAAATTTTCTGACTTACCGACAGAGCTTTTGTTGGTGTCAAAACTGAATGCTAAAGCGTACCGTACCGACAAACGCTGCCTATTTCCCAACAGGAAATTTCCTGTTTTACCGACAGAGCTTCTGTCGGTATCAGAAACGATATAATAAAAGCGTTTGTCGGTGCGCTCGCACCGACAAACACTGCCGATTTATCGCTGCCCCCCCACGATCCCCCTAGTTTCGCCACTGGTTCTGGTCACTAGCGAGAGCAATAAGAATCCTCCGAGACTGACCTTATGATCTTCCTAATTTTATGGAGCGGTAGCCCTTTGACAGCTGAGGTAGACTCAAAAGACCTCATCCTGTTTCCAACGGCAACCAGTAAATTGAGGTAGAGCCGACGTCCTTTCGTATATGAGTGAGGCAGGCGAGATGGAGCCGTTTGAACGGTAATAGCCTTTGAATGAAGCCCGATCAAGGTTCAAGGATATTAAAATTTTGGAATATAAGAGTAGGTTTCCCTTAGGAATCCATGGCTGTTATTACTATCAAAGGCACATAATATTTGTTTCGACCTTTTTGCAGTAGGCTTTGATCTGCCTTACGATTGGATGGGATACGTCTTTCTAAGTGCAAAGGGGCGAAGAAAGTAGTTTGGTCCCTTGGTACTGTTGTCCTTATAGCAGTGCAGCGCCCCAAGCGGATTAGTCTGTGTTTGTCCCTCCTCGCCCTATTATCAGCGTCGACCACACAGAGGTGGTACAATAGAACAGGAGAGAGAAGCTTTCACTTTTTGAATTGAAGGATAGTGGAAAACCTCATCGTCAAGAGGTCCGAAATTTTTTTATGATGAAGTAATATAAATAAACACGTATCCTAGCGGAGTCTTAGCTAAACGTTCACAGTCGTGATGATCATTGGTGGACTAATAGGAACTAAACCGCATGGAGGCTCAAAACTGGAATGGGGAGAGTTGGACGACAGCAAGAAAATTTGAAATACAAACTAGTGCCGTATTGCGTTAGTTTGAAGCACATAAGTTGAGCGTGTTCCATCCTACTTACCGTGGTTACTACGCATGACGTCACGAATTATGGCTTTCGCCGTCAAGGCTGGAACCATTTTTCTATTTTCAAGCAGAATATCAGACCAATCACGTTACAGAGATGCGTAGTTACCACGCTTACTACGCTCCCGAGCATGGTAGCAAATAGTTACTATTTCGAGAAGGTTGGAACGGTCAGCGTAGTAACTTTTTACCAGGTTGGAACGAAAATAGTAACTAATAGTTACTACTGATAGAAGGGCGGAACACCCTCTTTGTGACCGCAGATTTAGTAACAGTGATTCATTGCCACGTGTGTACGAGTGGCTGGTGAGAAGCATTTCCGTTTTTGCACTGCCTATGACAATCAGTGCCTTATCTATTTTGTAACCTGAAATGTTGTGCCGTTTTAACCGTTGGTTAACTAACCTTTAACTAACCAGTAATGCTTCCCGGTGCTTGTTACTTGATTTTTTGACGTTTTTAATGGAAATAAACTGCAGACAATTAGTTTTGGCGATTCCTGTTTTATACTTGACAGTGCAAAACGGGTAGGCTACGTCAGGCTTGAATTTTTGTTTGCTGGTTCTTTCTTTGTCAGCTTTGAACCTTGCGGTTTTTCCAACAAGTTCATTTTCCAGCTTGAGACTCAAGATGACCCATGCCAAGAAGGGCCAAAATATGACTAATAAAATTCAGCTGGCATATCCGTTTTGCTCTGTCAAATATGATTCGCAGTCAGCTTGGGCTGAAGTAATATTGACCCCTGTTTTGTGGACTACCGAACGGGTAAGCTTGGTAGGTGGCAAGAGCACATGCCGACCAGAAAAGCCATGTATAGATCCGGACCGGATCTGACCTCGTGCAAGTGCGATACGAACTTGCAGTTCTTGAAAGACACACCTTCAAATAACTTAGTTTTTCCATGAGACCCCGCCATGCTTACCCTGGACGGTCTATCTGTCCTAGACTTCTGAATGAAATGATTTCTTCTTTAATTAGTCCCTTGTGCAAGTCAACTAAGATATCTCAAGTCACCATTTCTTTCATGGTTTTAGTAACTTGTCACGGATAGTACCCTAGAGTACTAAAACGAGGAAAGAAATTGGGAATTCTAAATTATTCTTCTTTGAGGGGTCGGCGACTATCAAAATTCATAGTTCACCGTCCCCTTCCTCGTTTTAGTAGCTCTGAGGGGTTCGCAATTAGAGTTCTCAGTCAAGTGAGGGGTCAAGTTCCATCGTCAGATAACTATAACGTGACACGTAGATGTGAACTGTTAAGATCTTCTACTTACTAATGCACTTCTTGTTTGTCTGCGCCACAAGCCCCTCGGTAGCTCAGTTGGTAGAGCGGCTGTCTTGTAAACAGGAGGCCTGGGTTCAAATCCCGGCTGAGGAGCAGTCTATCAGTTCACTACTTATAAAATATTTCCATGACAAGGGCGTTTTTCCCCATAAAAATTAGATATTTGTTTTTATTTGGTTTTCACCGTGAGACCCTGCCTTGTGGGTCCTGGTTTGTCTACGTGGCTCCGACAAGGGAGTCCTAGACTTCTAAATTATATTCGAAAAATTCGTTATGGTATTGGTCACGGTACAAGTCCCTTGTGTAAAGTGCCATCTATATTATGGAGTAAAGGCTAGGCCTTAAGAAAACCGAAAATTTCAGCTGAAAACAAAAATTATACTATAAGACGCTAAAAAAAAATACGAATTTTGCACCCCGCTAGGCTTATCAACTTTTAATATGTTGTACAGTTTTTTTGTCTCTAGAAGATATAAAATCATTTCTGTTGTAATTTGTTTGCGATCAGACCTTTTATTGACTGTACTACTGGCTCAGAACGACTCCGGGATCACGTCAATCAATTAATTTTATTTTAGCCCTAATAGCACTGCTAACACGGGTGGAAATTCGAAAAACAAACACTCACGTACACAAACTAACAAACAATAAGTACGTATCTCACCTGTTACGTTTTTATTCGCGGTTTATCGTGTAGATAAATAACCTGCAGGTCACATATAGTGTATTTATCATTCCAAATGCAGCATCTCTACCGAGGGAAAGAGAAATTGTGTGTCAGCTAAGAAAATATTACTTCTACCTAGGTCTAAAATAAAGGGTAATTCTAAACAGCCTTTAAATCCTGGTTAAATGAGTGTATTCACTCTGCATTCGACCAGCATTCGACGGTGCTAAAAGGACAAATCTGATGAGATTTGTTATAGCGATATTTCGGCCCTTCTTGGCAATTTAAATTTTAACTGAAAAGCCAACTTATTTTTGTATCATCTAATTGAATACACTGAATTATTTGGATTCTGCTAATGGATTTTTTTAGTTGCCATTAGTGACGTTCAGAAGATCTACGGCCGGCTCCACAACGCAAATTCTGCTGGCGCGGAAAATTTGAATCTCAATACAAACGTGGCTTGTCAGCGGCCAGTGATCAGCTTGCAGAAAGCAAATCATAGCGTGAAGACTTATTTTTCGTAAATCGTGTTCGTCAAGCATACAACCAAGAATCAATAAGGGAAGAATTGAGAACTCGCATAACCTCGATGTCAGCAGGCTGGATCGTTCGTTTTTTTGCGATCTTATTTACGGGGGGGTGGGGGTGGAGCCTGGGTTGGAGCTTCGCGTATTGCCTCTTGCAGTATTAAGTTTTACCTCCAGAGCAAACGTAAGGAACCAGTCAGAAAAGGCGGGAAGTTCAAACAGTGCTTGAGGATTGTACAAATGAAGATGACTTCTAGTCTCGGGTCAGATTTGTAATAAGAAGCTTATGTTATCACGACCCGTCCCAAAGACAATGAAGCCCAAGGGAATGTGGCATTTGAAGATTCAGGGAGTAATTAACCAACTTGAACGTCGAGGGCAGTTGAGGCATATATCTAACACGCATGGGTTTTGTTCAGATTCAATAGGATCAGTGTGGACGTGGACATTAGTAATTGTGTTGCGAGAGCAACACTTTGGTTTTGTCCTGTTTTTATTTTTTTTCCTATGCCGCCGATTTCATTTTATTCCTGGTAACTGGTAAGGATCTAACCTGTGCGGTTTTTACGGAAAGTGTGGACCTTAGGCCGGATTGATGAATATGACATTACGTTTTGGAAAGCTCCGTAGAACTCTTGCCTGGGGCCAATAAGGATGTTTTTTGCTTGTCTTCGAGTCAGAGCCTACGGTGTGCGAAGTGAAGTGGAGTTATATAGCCTATGTCAGGGAGGACTATCTCAAGTTGTGTAGCGAACCTTCCGTTTCATCAAACCATGTTTCTGCTTTCGAGTGGAAAGCTCCGTTCTAGCACGCGAGCAGGCAGGCACCAGTTTCAAATTGAACATGGACTAAAATCTATAAGTGTTAAATATATGCGGCAGCTACCCGGCCCGACAGCCAGCATATCTTCTTTGAGTGATAAATAGAAATAGAAAAATCTACCGAAACAAAAAAGTGTTTTTTTCCCATGGATCCGAAAGGGCTGCCATCTCTTGTTTCTATCCATGCCTGTTCGCGATTTCAGCTGAGTTTATCATTGTTTTTTTTTTGCACTTGGGTTTGCTGTAAAGAAATTGTATCAGATGTGCCTCTTAAACTTTAAAAGTTCTCTCATTGCTAAAGAAACTAGAGCTTACCCTTTGCTCCTTTCTAAGTGGTGACGTTAGAAGTTGGCCTACGGCAAAAAAGTCAACTTTTGAACTAAGACAGGTAGAATTTTTTTTCGACGGCAGTCGATAGCCATTGATGAGCTGATCAAAGTATATGTCATCATTTTTTGGTACAAAAATTCCTTCATGAGATACACCAGTTAAAATTTCAAGGGGTTGACAACTTCAGTAGTAAGGTACACACTGAAACCAAAAATAGGCGATACCAGTCCTGAGACATGTAGGGGACTTGTAAGCAACAGTCGACTGTTAGCGCACAATCATCTTCGGCCATGAGGGGTTTGCAGCTTTTGCTAGTTGGTGTACCTGTTATTTGTTTCCGGTGTATTCGATGGTAAGAACAATTTGGTTCCCAATGGTAAGATATGCAAGGGACTTGTAAGTAATAATCGGCTGTTATGCTACAATCATCTTCAGCGATGAGGGGTCTGCAACTTTTGCTAGCTGGTGTACCCATTATTTGTTTTCGGTGAACTTGGTGTCTATCACGGGAGAGGGACTTGTAAGTAGGAATCGGTTCACGAGGGGCTAGAAATTTTGCAAATGGGTGCACACTGTATTCGATTTCTACAAATCTGACGGTAAGAAAGTTTGTGTCGATGGTCTATCACTGTAACCTAGGATTAATTGTTTACGCAACGGATACAAACGAAAATGTAAAACAATGAGGTAGTTTCATAATAATTAATAGTGTCATCTATGGTATTTTAATCCTGAAAAGTTACGGATAGCTTTATAATAACAACTAGATTGTTCTTCCGAGTTTTCATCCGTCACGATGTCTACGATTGAAATGGATAAAGTTCAACTGACTGCAAAGTTAATTTAGTCCCTTCTTCCGATATTATTTTGTTGTTTTTACAACGCTGAAGAATAGCTTTTCATGATGTGATTATTTTTTTTAGAACATCCCGTTTAAAAGCTTCGATAAGTTGACAACTTTAGCATTAACCGACAGCGAAGAAACAAAACCAGTTTGAAAGTTTCAAGGGGTTGACAACTTCAGTAGTAAGGTACAGACTGAAACCAAAAATAGGCGATACCAGTTGTGAGACATGTAGGGGACATGTATGCAACAGTCAACTGTTAGATCATAATCATCTTCGGCAATGAGGGGTTTGCAGCTTTTGCTAGTTGGTGTACCTGTTATTTGTTTCCGGTGTATTCGATACAATCATCTTCTGGGATGAGGGGCTTGCAACTTTTGCTAGCTGGTGTACCCATTATTTTTATCCGGTGAACTTGATGTCTATCACGGGAGAGGGACTTGTAAGTAAGAATCGGTTCACGAGGGGCTAGAACTTTTGTAAATTGGTGCACATTGTATTCGATTTCTATAAATCTGACGGTAAGAAAGTTTGTATCGATGATCCGCTGTAACCTAGGATTAACTGTTTACGCAACTATGGTATTTTAATCCAGAAAAGTTACGGATAGCTTTATAATACCAACTAGATTATATAAGATATTGTCCAAGTTTTCATCCTTCACGATGTCTATGATTCAAAAGGATAAAGTTCAACTGACTGCAAAGTCAGTTTAGTCCCTTCTTCCGATATTCTTTTGCTGTTATTTTTACAATACTGAACAATAGCTTTTGATCATGTGATGGAAAGCTTAGCTAAGTTGACAACTTCAGCATTTAACCGATAGCGAAGAAACAAAACCAAAGTGTTGCTCTCGCAACACTTTAATCGGCGAAGCCGGACAAAGGTTTCCGCAACACTTTAGGTTGCCCAGGCAAAGTAGGTATAGTTTTATTTTGGTCTTCTCAGGACTGTAAAGAATCGCTTCTAGTAAATGTATTAAGCTTGGACAATTTAAGGTATTTAGGTGGCGATGAGTTATTGTGTTTTGTTTTTAAGTTGTACTCTCTACACAAAATTTAGTTTATACCATTTTCTCGGATAGTTGCGAAAAACAGTCGGCTTGAAGTATTTCCTAATTTTAAGTTAATAATTGATTATTGAAATTGATATTTGTAAGATATCATTCAAAACGTCTACGTTTGAGATAACAACTTATTATTCTTGGCCAAAATTTATATCATTATCTCGGGTTGTTGGCTAAATTTTTCATTATCTATCCTATTAACAGCCTTTTTTTCATCACTAAGAATCTGAAATAGATATTAAATGATTGTTTTTGTATGACAAAAAAAGGAAAGCTTTATTCTCACTTCTCCAGAGACGGATATTTTAACTGACTTTCTAAGCCTAGAGTACTAACATTTGGCAGCATGTCCCCTCCTCCTTTATTTTCGTCACCCTTGAATGTAGGATTGCGCAACTTCTATCATCACACTGTTCTTTAGCCCCTTATCTCGTCTTCCCAACTAGTGGTAGCTGCGATTTGTTGGAGGGAGAAGGATATAATGTCGACCTCTTTCTGTTTAATTTGAATTCTGTGCACTTTCTTGGCGCGAAGAACAGAGATCAGAAGAACCAGAGTCAATAATTACTCTGCAGTCGCGACAGGCACGGGGTAGGCTCCAACCCCGAGTCGGAAAAAACGGGGTCGCATGATTCGAGTCTTATCGATTCTTCCCTTATTTATTCTTGATACACCACAGGTACAAGCGCGTAGAGGTACCACAAATCCGACAGGGAAATTCCACTAAATAACAAGACCAAAGGTTTCGATGGGATCCCAAAAATCTAATATCCAGACAATTGGGTCTTGTCTTCGCCAGATCCAGTCTTCGCCAGGCTAATCATCAGAGAAAACCAAGTTCATATATACCTCTATAAGCCATATCTATTTTGACGATACAGACCGAAACTTCCTGCTTTACTTCTGCCACATTTCCGGTTTTGCCCGAATTCCGAGCGAACTACTAGTCCAGCAAAAAAAAAAGAAAATTCAGAAACGAATCCAGCGGATCTCTTTATCCCTGTAAAGACCGTATCATCAACTTTAAATAAAACTTTGACTTAAAAAAAAATTCCGGTCAAAACCGGATTCCGGACTAATTATATGTCCGGGTAAAAAAATTGTCATACACAGACTCAGCGTCTCTTCTTACCCCTACATCTGTCATCTAATCAACTTCAAATAAAACGTTCGATTTTAACAAACTTTCCGGTTTTGGCCGGATTCCTGGCGAACTTGTTGTCTGGTGAGAAAATGGTTTTCACCATCGTGTTCAGCATGTCTTCTTACCCCTAAATCGAACATATAATCAACTTCAAATGAAACTTTTACTTTTAACCAACTTTCCGGTTTTTGCCGGATTCCGG
Organism: Branchinecta lynchi; assembly: GCA_023053575.1. NCBI lineage: Eukaryota > Metazoa > Arthropoda > Branchiopoda > Anostraca > Branchinectidae > Branchinecta > Branchinecta lynchi. The sequence continues at coordinate 12,085,751 of JAKZAP010000017.1, read as the reverse complement.
ACGAACTAATTGTCCGGCAAGGAAATGGTTTCACCATGTGTTCAGCATGTCTCCATACCCCTAAATCAAAACACTTGATCAACTTCAAATGACACTTCTACTTTCACCAAACTTTCCGGTTTTTCCCGGATTCCGGACGAACTACTTGTCCGACAAGAAAATGGTTTTGACCATCGTACTCAGCCTGTCTTCTTACCCCATTATCGACTATCACATTAGCTATTTAAAAATATTTTGTTCGTCCCTTAATTTGAAACCCCTCCCCCCACCCTCAAATATAGGGCTACATAGCCCATCTTCGAACTTGACCTGTACTTTGACCCAAAGGATCCTCCCACTAAGTTTCATCAAAATATCTCAATCCCTTCGAGAGTTATCGTGCGGACAGACGGACAGACAGATGGACAACTTTTGCGATGTCATAGGTATCCCTCCACTTACGTTCTGGGATCCCAACAAGAGCTACGAGCTCATATGGCACTTGTACGAGTAGGCTGTACAAGAAAGTAGATGAAAACGTCACAAAATACACCCGCCATCCAAAAAGGCGGTTCGTAAATAGAAATAGGATATTTAGTTTCACTCATTTCTGAGCAGTTCCGGCATCGTCTCGATTGCAAATGCAAATGACTGTTCAAACTTTCATCCCAATAAATCCATTTGTTTGATCCCTAGACGTGCTACACGATTTCCGGTACTCACTCTATTTCCACCTACCGTGGCCGAATCTGGTTCGGAATAAAAAAAAAATTGACCACCTAAAGCATCTTCGTTTATGCATGCATGTCTCCCAAGTTTCACTCGAATCTGAGCATTTTTGGAAAGTTCCGGTACCCCCCCCCCCCCTTCCCACCAACGTTGTCGGAGCCGGTTCGGGCCCAATCTCTTAATTCCCTCATCAAGTTCCCTCATCATCGAGTAAACTCGGCACTGTCGAATTGCATCTCATTCGGTCCATCCGTTTGGTTTTTGTGCATGTCAAAAGTCCCCCCACCCCCAATTCCCCTAATCGTGGTCGCATATGGTTCGAACGCATGTTTTACATGTCGAGGCCATCGATTCGTATCACCCATGAAGTTTCACTCGAATCAGACCACTCGTTCGCAATTTATAGAAGTCCATATTTCTCTTCTCTTGCTCCCCCAAAAATGCTCCGATCTAGGAACGGAAGTTTCCGGGGGTATGTTGTGTCAGGTTTTTAAGTCAAGATAATTCGGGTCGCTAATATGCCTGCAAAGTTTCGTTGTCGTTTTACATCTGGAACTATTCTAACTCACGACTACCGGAATTCCAGGAAACCCCCTCCAACTCCCCCCACAGAGCCCCGAAACCATCTGGCTCCGTCAATTTCATCTAGGCCTAATGCTTGTTCCATCCATTAAGTTTCGTCCCAATCCCTCTGCTTTTAGAGTTTCTTGAGTTCCCCCCCCCCCATCCCCACAGGTATCGGACCCGACCCGGACGTGACACTGAACGTCCGAGGCGATAGCTCACCAGACAAGTTTCATTCAAATCCTATCACCCGTTCAAAAGTTATGCACGCCACTAGATTCCGGACTCCCCATCCACCCACTCCCCCCACGATGGTCGGGTCGGGGAAACGGCTGTTCTCAAGTCAATCTGTTCGGATCCCCGACATACCTGCCAAGTTTCATCGCCCTAGGACATCAGGAAGTATGCCGAACTCGCGGGATCGCAAGAAATCCGGACCGCCACCCCAACTCCCCCACAGTGCCCTGATCCGGTCCGGTTATGTCAATGACGTGTCTAGGACCTGTGCTTGTTTTTCCCACCAAGTTTCATCCCGATCCCTCCACTTTAAGCGTTTCTCAAAATTTCCGGTTCCCTCCTCCAACTCCCCCCAGTGTCATCGGATCCGGCCCGGATTTAAAGTGAGGTGTCTGAGACACAAGGTCATCCTAAATATCAATTTTCATCAAGATCCGATCACCCCGTTCAAAAGTTATGCACGCCACTAGATTCCGGACTCCCCATCCACCCACTCCCCCCACGATGGTCGGGTCGGGGAAACGACTGTTCTCAATTCAATCTGTTCGGATCCCTGACATACCTGCCAAGTTTCATCGCCCTAGGACACCAGGAAGTATGCCGAACTCGCGGTTTCGCTAGAAATCACGACCCCCACCCCAACTCCCCCACAGTGCCCTGATCCGGTCCGGTTATGTCAATGACATGTCTAGGACCTGTGCTTGTTTTTCCCACCAAGTTTCATCCCGATCCCTCCACTTTAAGCGTTTCTCAAAATTTCCGGTTCCCCACCCCAACTCCCCCACAGTGCCCTGATCCGGTCCGGTTATGTCAATGACGTTTCTAGGACCTGTGCTTGTTTTTCCCACCAAGTTTCATCCCGATCCCTCCACTTTAAGCGTTTCTCAAAATTTCCGGTTCGCTCCTCCAACTCCCCCCAGTGTTATCGGATCCGGCCCGGATTTAAAGTGAGGTGTCTGAGACACGAGGTCATCCTAAATATCAATTTTCATCAAGATCCGATCACCCGTTCGCAAGCTAAAAATACCTCAAATTTTGGCTTCACCCTCCCTCCACTCCCCCCCCCCCCAGATGGTCGAATCGGGGAATTGATGATTTCCTATTTAAGCTGGTCGGGTCCCAGACATGCCTGTCAAATTCCATCGTCCCAGCACATCAGGAAGCACGGAACTCGCGGGATCACTACAAATTCGGACTTCTCCCCCCCCCCCCCCCCCAACTCCCCCAAAGTGAGCGGATCCGTTCCGGTTATATCAGTCACGTATCTAGGACTTTTGCTTGTACTTTCCACCAAGTTTCATTCGGATCCCTCCACTCTAAGTGTTTTCCAAGATTTCCGGTTTCCCCCTCTAACTCCCCCCAGTGTCACCGGATCCGGTCTGGATTTAAAATGGAGGGTCTGAGACACGAAGTCCTTCCATGTATTAAGTTTCATGAAGATCCGATCACCCGTTCGTAAGCTAAAAATATCTCATTTTTCCTATTTTTTCCGGATTCCCCCTCCCTCCACTCCCCTCCAGATGGTCGGATCGAGGAAGCGACAGTTTCTAATTTAATCTGGTCCAGTTCCTGATATGCTTGCCAAGTTTCATCGTCCTAGCTTATCTGGAAGTGCCCGAACTAGCAAAACCGGGACCGACAGACCGACAGACCGACAGACCGACTGACGGACAGAAATAACAATCGCTATATGGCACTTGAGTAAGCTCAAGTGCCATAAAAACTGATTGTTCGTGAGTAGCGGAGCAACAAAGTAACGCATTTTCATTGGGTCTTCAAGCCTCTTTACGTGAGGAAGTGATGGGTCACTAGATTTTCCTATCTCGGCCCTTTTCGGTTAAACTCGCGATTTCGATAGGGCCAATCTGAATGTGGCAGTAATAGTGAATGCTTCTGATTTAACTCCTTTCAGTGAAACAGATTTTAAGTTTCATTACGCCTGGATAGTCGTATCCAAAAGTTTCATCGCATCCTGTTTAGACTTACTTCACTGCTTCCTCTCGCAGTTTGTGTGAAAGGGGATAGCGCCAAGTTGGGGGGGGGGGGGATCAGCAACATAAAGAAATTGATCGTGTGCCAAGTTTTCTGTTTCGTTCGCTGTTTTGCTTCTACGATGTTGGTGACGTGCCAAGTTCTCCGTTTTCCTGTTATGATTTTCTTGATTCGACTCCGCTCGCCCAGAGTGCGTTTTCTGCATTTTGTTTTGCCGCAGAAGCAAAATTGAAAATTTTTCAGCGCAAAATAGTAAAATCGAGATAGGCTATTTTGTCAAAAAATGGAGAGCGTGTGGATCACAGGTACGGAGAACTCTTCACCGAGAATGAGAAACGTTAAGAAATAAGCCAATTTCTGTAAAGTATTTAAGTACGCATTAGTTGCGTTTTTGCAGATACCATGGTATCTAATACCACGGTCTAAAGTCGTTTTTGCAGTTATGGTGGTATCTGATACCATGGTCAAAAGGCGCTTTGCAGTTATCGTGGTATCTGGCCAGTTAGCGTGGTATCTGACATTCAGATACTACGGTCCGACCTTGGTAACTGGTCGTGGTATCTGAAAAGTCATCTCACTTTCATCAAGTTTTGTCAGATTGGTGAGAAAGAAGGTTACCACTTAGTGATGTGACTTAATATCTGTTTTTCTTTTGCGATGACTCCGAAAAGCGCAATTTCTGCAATTGTCGTTTTTGCAGAGCAACCGTATATCAGATACCACAGTAACAGCAAAAACGACTAATTGTAGATCGAGCTACCGTGGTAAAAGATACCATGGTATCTGCAAAAATGCAACTGTTGTAGCTGTTGTTGTACCACACATTGTTTGCTAGGAGAATACTAAGTATGTCAAACATGTTTCCATAGCGCCCGCGGCGGAAAAACCAAACCAGAGAACCCTTTTTCTCTCTCAAATAGTTTCTTTAGATCCAATTAGTTGTCTTAATAGCATTGCTGACCCTGGAAATTCCCTAAGGCTCCAGTAAGTCTGGAACATTTCTTTTAGAAATATTGTCCTAAGGGGGGGGGGGGGTGGCGCTAAACGCCACTTCTTGTCACGCTCCGTCTTGGATTGGAGGGATTATGAGTGGTACTTCAATCAGGCAGGGTGTGTTTTTGCCATCGGATTGCTTTGGCAGTATGCTATTCTGTGTTTTTAAGCTGCATGGCGATACTGGTCGACAGACAAAGAGGATAGAAAAATGACGAGAAAACCTCCCTCTTTCGGAATTCGGCTTTCTAATTTGGTCGTAAGGGGGGTTACGCTAAACGCCACTTCTTGTCGCGCTCCGTCTGGGATGGTTGGAATTATGAGTGGTACTTCAATCAGGGTGTGTTTTTGCCATCGGATTGCTTTGGCAGTATGCTATTCTGTGTTTTTAAGCTGCATCGCGATATTGGTCGGCAGACAAAGAGGATAGAAAAATGACGAGAAAACCTTCTTTCGGAATTCGGCTTGCTTTTATAGCTTTTTCTGCCTTTCATATTATCCCTAGGTATCCTATGGAATAACAAGCTTCCGAAGTCACTGTCCTTTGCCATTAGGCGTATTCTCGCCGTTCCCCGAGGACTCCTCGGCAAATCGAAGGGAACGGCGAGAATACAGGAAGTCACTCCACGCGGACTCCGCCTACGGAAAACAACGAAAACATTGTGATTCTGCGGGACAAAAAAAACGCGGGGACTCCTCAAGTGGAGTCCTCGGTGAACGGCGAGGATACGCCTATTGTTTCGTTTTTGACTATACGAGGTTTTAGTACTTTGTCAGCCCAGCCGAGTTTGCGAGTCACGCAGCGTTAGTTTTGCCGAAAGCATCAATTAACTCTTTCCAAAAATAAGGGTATTTACAGCTTCAGAGTTTAGCTTTTCGTTTTGCAAGACTTAGTCGACTTCGTTTCTGAATCGTCTTCTTTTGCTTGGCTTTCCCACTTTTTGGGATCCCAAACCGTAAATGGAGGGATACCTAGGACATCGCACAAGTTGCCCGTCTGTCCGTTTGTCTGTGAGCACGATAACTCTCAATGTAATGAGATATTTTGATGAAACTTGGTGGGAGGATCTTTGGGGCAAGGGAAAGGTCGAGTTCGTAGATGGGCTCTGTAGCCTTACATTTAGGGGTGGGGAAGGGGTTAAAATTAAGGGACAACAAAATATTTTCAAACAGCTAGTGAGATAGTCGATTAAGGGGTAAGAAGACATGCTGAACACGAATATGTATTCGTAATATGCCGAACACGTAGTACGCCCGGAATCCGGCCATAACCGGAAAGTTTGTTAAAAGTAAAAGCTTAATTTGAAGCTGATTAGATGTTCGATTTAGGGGTAAGAAGACATGTTGAAAACTTCTTATAGGAACAAGTAGTTCGCCCGGAATCTGGCCAAAACCGAAAAATTGTTAGAAGTTAGTTTTATTTGTAGTTGACTGGATATCCGTTTTAGGGGTAAGAAGAGATGCTGAATCCGTGTATGACCATCTTTTTTTAGCCGGACATATAGTTCACCCAGAATCCGGCTGGAACCGGAAAAATTTGTTATAAGTTAAATTTTTATTTGAAGTTGATTAGATGTTCGATGTAGAGGAAAGAAGATACGCTAAGTTCGTTTTTAGCTTTCTTTTTTTGCCGGACAAGCAGTTCTGAAATTCGGCCAAAACCGGGAAATTGGCAGCAGTAAGGCAGGAAGTTTTCGTCAAAACAGATATGACTTCTAGGGGTAAACACACATGCTGAATCCATATCTGAACTTGGTTTTCTGAGACGATTCGCTATTTGGCCTTACTCTGTTTCTGAATTTTAGTAGTAAAAATGTTCAAGGAGTCTGGCAAGACTGGATCTGGCGAAGACAAGACAGTTTTTAAATATTCTGACAAGAATTTAATGTCACGGGCCAAGTATTGGTATTTTCAAAAAAGGAGGATTCTCAACCACTTTATTGGGAAAAGATCATTCATAATCACATAAACACAAGAACAGATGTATTTCCAGAACAGACATCATGCTGGAAAGAAAAATCGTCTGCTGAGGGTGAAACCTAGGCGGCAGATTTCCTGACCATGTAAATACCTATGACATCACAAAAGTTGTCCCTCTGTCGGTGAGCACGATAACGCTTTAAGGGAACGAGATATTTTGATGAAACTTTGTGTGAGGATTCTTTGGGTCAAGGGAAAGGTCGAGTTCGTAGATGGGCTATGTAGCCTACATTTAGGTTATGGCTAGCTTTCAAAGGTGTTTCATCCCCGACTATAAGCCTTGATTTGTTTCTAAATTTAAAAAATAAAAATATTTGACTGTCTGGATCAAATATTAAATTTTTGGGATCCCATCGAAACCTTTGGTCTTGCTCCACGGGTGTTAGAGATGTTAGAGGTAGCGCTCTACTTTCAGCCGAGGGGTTACGCACTGGTGCCTCATGGTGTACAAGGTCCCTGCCTCACGTGCCTTATGCCCGCCTCACGTGCCTCATCTATCTCTGCCTCATGGTATACACGAAATTGGCCAGTGAGCAACCCCTTGCTTTCAGCGAGGCTCCATCGTTGAGTTTTTAGTGGAGTGTTCCTTGGAAGATTCCACTATTGCGAGCGCTGTAGCAGCTTTCGGTTTCCGGTTATCACCGTATATTGTGGAGCTCATAAATCTTGAGCCAGGGCAAGTACCGAGTTCAAACTTGGTACACTTGTGGGTCAATACCCACAAGTGTATAGTCGGGTAGGGGTTGGCCAGTGAGCAACCCTCGCTTTCAGCGAGGCTCCATCGTTGAGTTTTTAGTGGAGTGTTCCTTGGAACATTCAACTATTGCGAGCGCTGTAGCAGCTTTCGGTTTCCGGTTTTCACCGTATATTGTGGAGCTCATAACTCGCGAACCAGACCAAGTACGGAGTTCAAACTTGGTACACTTGTGGGTCAATACCCACAAGGGTATAGTTGTGCCTTTTGGGAGTCCCACCGCCCACCCCAACCCGATTCAGGGGCAAATGGGCCCAGATTGCCCAGTGAATAATGTTGTTTTTAGTGGAGTGTTCCTTGGAATAATCCACTATGCGAGCGCTGTAGCAGCTTTCGGTTTCCGGTTTTCACCGTATTTTGTGGAGCTTATAAATCGTGAACCAGTGCAAGTATCAAGTTCAAACTTGGTACACTTGTGGGTATTGGGGTCTAGTTGTTGTGCCTTTTGGGGATCCCACTCCCCACCCCCACCCCATCCAGTTCAGGGCAAATGGGCCCAGATTGTCCATTACAGGGGCGTCACGACTGGGGGGCGGGGGAGAGGGGTCAAAATAGTCGGCTTTTCTGAAAATCAGTCGATTTTTTTCGAAACTGTCATTTTTTGTTGTTGAAAACAGTAATTTTTTCCGCAGAAACAGTCGGTAAAAATTACCAGCCAGTCGGCAAATGCCTCGTCCCCCCCCCCAAAAAAAAACCCATTTTGGCTAGTGACGTCTCTGGACATAGGACGATGAAACTCCTTGTACTTGTAGATCATAGGGCTGGAAAATAGCTTTTAAAGTTGTACCTCCCCCACCCACCCCGTTCATAAACAACTGGGCCCAGATTGCCCAGGAGTAAAGTTCGTGTCCCGTGACAGGAATCAACAGGTATCAAGTTGAAACTTGGTAGGTTTGTGAGCATTGGGGTCTACTCTTTTCTTTTTGTGGGTCCCAAACCCCAGCTCCACTTGGTTCAGGGGCAATTGTGCCCACATTGCCTTTTTTTTTAATGTTTAAACAATAACTGCAATGGAGATAAAGCGATGAAATTCTTTTGTGCTTTTGGATCATAGGGTTTGGGGATATATATGTGGGGTTCAAACTCTAAGCTGGTTTAGTCGCGGATATTTAGGTATAGATATGCAATTTTATGCACCCCCCCCACCCTCACTCTCCCGCTTATGGGTAACTGGGCCCAGATTTATCATGAGTTACGTTCGTCTATGACATGTCTCGAGTTCAACTCTTGTATACTTGTGGATATGTATGTATAGATGCGGATTTTGGTGTAACAGTAAACAAATAAGACCATGTGGCGTACCTCATTCCTTAATGATCAGTTGGAAACCAGGGGCGTCCCGAGGGAGGGGGGGGGGTTGCACACCCCCCCCCCCAGAAAGCCTGTGGGAAAAAAAATCCGGTAATTTTGACTGGTGCGGCGAAGCCGGGCCATTTTAAATTTGTCAAATTTACCTGAACTTGATGATTTTAGGGAATCTACCGGATTATTGCTCAGGGAACCTACCGGATTTTGTTCAGGGAATCTACGCTAAATCTTTCACAAGGAACCTACCGGAACTTGTCTCAGGGAATCTACCGGAATTTACCCCTCGGAATGTACGAAATTCGGCTCAGGAAATCTACCGGAATTTCTGTGAAATCTTTCAGAAGGAATCTACCGGAACTTGTCTCAGGATCTACCGGAATTTACCCCTCGGAATCTACGAAGTTCGTACCGGAATTTGTGCGAAATCTTTCCACAAGGAATCTACCGGAATTTACCCCTCGGAATCTAAGAAATTCGGCTGTGAGAATCTACCGGATTTTGCTCATGAAATATACGCTAAATCTTTCACAAGGAATCTACCTGAATCTGCCTCAGGGAATCTACCGGAATGTTTGCGATATCTTTCACAAGGAAACTACCGGAACTTGTCTCAGGGAATCTACCGGAGTCTACCTCTCGGAATCTAAAAAATTCGGCTCAGGAAATTTACCGGAACTCGTCCCAGGGAATCTACCGGAATTTGTGCGAAATATTTCACAAGGAATCTACCAGAACTTGTCTCCGGGAATCTATCGGAATTCACCCCATGAAATCTACCAGAATTCGGCTCAGGGAACCTACCGGATTTTGCTTATGGAATCTACGCTAAATCTTTCATAAGGAATCTATCGGAATTATCTCAGGGAATCTACCGGAATTCGTGTGATATCTTTTACAAGGAACCTACCCCTCGGGATTTACCCCTCGGAATTTACGAAATTCGGCTCAGGGAAACTACCGGAATTTGTGCAAAATCTTTCACAAGGAATCTACCGGAACTCTTCTCAGGAATCTACAGGAATTTACCCCTCGGAATCTAAGAAATTCTGCTCAGGGAATCTATCGGAATTTCGCCGGAATTTGTGCGATATCTTTCACAAGGAATCTACCGGAACTGTCTCGGGGAATTTACCGGAGTTTAACCCCACAGAATCTACCGGAATTCCGCTGAATCTAAATCCAAAAAGCGTCGACAGCTTTCTCAACTCCTTTCCGGTGATACGGGTGAACCGAGAAGAGTTCAAAAACGAATTAGCTTTGTTTCGACATGATGGAGAAAGTTGCCGGGAGAGCCTCGAAATAAACAAAAAGTTTGAAGACACAGTCGAGGTCTCTCATCAACTGAAAGACGTCTTACCACTAGTATGGAAAGCGTTCAAGCTGGCCAAGACAATCCCTATTACCTCAGCAAAAGGGGATCGAATTTTAGCAAGAAGAAGCTGTTTAAGACCACCTTGCGTTCAACAATGGCTGACCAGTGTCTTGAAAGTCTGCTACTAATAGTGTTGGGCGATATTTGGATTTTTCGATACATCGATATATCGATATTTTCACTTTCGATATTCGATAACCGATATATCGATATCGATATTTTCAGACTATGTTTCGCTATAGTACACGTCTCGTTTCACCAAAATTGAAGAGCAAAATCCTCGCAAAAAAGCATGTTGCATCTACTAAAATTTCGAATAAATAAAAAACTGAATTACAAAGAACATATGGCTCCAGTTTCGGATGTATAAATGTAACTTATGTTGGATCGCTTACAATAATTATAAATGAACAAATATCGTTTTCGATATCGATATTTACGTTTCGATATTCGATATCGATATTTGGTCCGATATATCGATATATCGTTATCGATATCGAATATTGCCCAACACTAGCTACTAATAGCATGTGAAACAGATCTAGTTGATGAGTGTGAAATAGGTTGCGTTGTGGACAAACGGAAAATGGTTAAAACGCGACGAGTAAATGTGTTGAATGTCAGATTTGAAACGACGAGTTGAATGTCAGATTTGTGTTCTTTTAAGTGTTGATCAGCCTTTTTTTGTTTGCTTTTGTTTACAATACAAAATCGAAGTCAGAAAACAACAGTATTCTAGAGTTTCTGCAGAGATTATCGCTACGTAAAATTTCCTGTAAAACCTCGGAAAATTCCGGTAAAATCTCGAAAAATTCCGGTAAATTTTGAAACTGCACCCCCCTCATCAGGAATTGACATTTGACATTTTGTCATATGATCGATGATATTCTCAACGAAGTTGTGACAAAGGGGGTATTAGGCTGCTACGATTTGGTTTATAGCACTTGTTATTAGCTTGCTAATGGAAAAGAGGTTTAAAGGATAGAACTGGCTAGCAAGACATACAGTATGGAAACTGGAAACCGTTCTTGCAAGATCTTGAATGCGGTTTGTTTACATTAAAAGCTCTTAAACTGGGATGATTTCAAGATATGTTATTTCAATATTTGTTTGGTTATTAGGGATGTTAAATATCTTGGTTCTAACGCTGTTTGTTTACCAGATGATACAGATTCATACTCCACACCTGAGCGCTTGCGCACTTGTTCTGTATTCCACCAACTGACAGTTTTATGAAGTTCCATATTCTCCTAGAAGGAGCTATTTATTGTTGGTACAAGATGACATAAATAGATTGTGGTTGAGGAAAGGGTGGGGGGTAATTCAGGATTGCCATTTGTTACTTAAAAATTTCAGTAGCCTATATTGAATAAAACGCAAACAAAACTGGACAGGAATCACCGCAATTTAAGCTCAAGATTCTGCTGTGCCAACGTTGCCGTTCATGAAACTCTGCAATTCCACTTCAGGAGGCTTCCGATATTTCCGCTTACCTAAAAGGTAAGCTGCTGTATCTTTTAGCCCATTGGTCAGCTGGCGGCTGTATGCTGGGTATATGATTGTGTGCAACCAGTGATGGCTTATCGCCAAATGTAATGCTGCGTCGTGAAGAATCTGAAATAGAGAAGTTGTTCACTTCATTGGTTATTTCCAAAAAAATGTCGCAAGGTAATCTTGTTTTCGGAAAGGAGCATGGCTGAATTTTACATGTGATTGCGGTAAAGGGATAATTATGTCAGCTAAGATTTATTCTCGCAATATTTCGGCCCTTTTTGGCAAGGGTCCTTGTCGTGCTGAAGCTACACTGTTATAAGGTTCATAACAGATAACACAAAGATGCGCAGTTTCAATAGACAACAAGACAAAAACGTTATACATTAAATGTCATGCATGCATAAAAAGCATTGCCGAAGGGCCGTAAAAGCATCTGTTGTTTGTCATGATATCGGAAAATTCAGCAGATGCTTTTTGGCGGTTTTCGGCCCTTCCTGGCAATGCTTGACAGGCGTAACATTAACTGCATAACATTTTCAAAATCACAACAGACTACATTCCTAGTGTTGTCTGTTGAGACCGCGCACCCTTGTATTATGTGTTATGAAACTTCTGACAAAGTTACTTCTTAGGAATTGCTTGTAGTGAAAGCCAGGGCTGGGATACTATTTTGGACACGGCTTCTAATTTTGCTGCCGACATTTGGCTAGAATACATCTCGCCAAAATAAAATGAAAGAAATAATAAAATAAAGAAATCCCGCCAAAAGAAAAGCCATAGAAGTCCCAGGAGCATGGCAGCATTATACAGGTGATTGTGCTAAAGAGGTAAGGGTTGTCGACTAATTTGTAGCGGAATTCCATACAGTCGTGACGTACATAGTTACGTCATGTGACTGAGGACCCAACATAGGATATGATTGTCCCTAGGTCGTTTTATAAATGTAAACGCGACCGGTGCCTCGCAAAAAAAATATATTCACCGATAGGAATAAACTATAGTTTTTCACTTTCTGACGTAAAATAGATCAAATGGGTGTGACATCAGGCTTATGTGAAATTCCAATACAACTTATTAGACGGAGATCAGTCAGCTGAGATTCACTCTAGTGATGTTTCGCCCTTTTTGGCAAGGGTCCTCTTTAGGCTGACACGAGAAAAATGAACCTTTGAAAATCAAAGTTCTAGCAAATATAAGTATCTTATTCTACTAAGTTACTTCTTAGGAACTGCTGGGAGTGAAAGCCATTTCCGGGATTTCATTGTGGCCACGGCTTCTAATTTTGCTGCCAAAAGTTTACTAAAAATCTAAATCTTGCAGTATTTGCTACTCGGATTAATATTGTCTCTGCTGAGATAAGATTATTTATAATTCGGATTAATCTTATTCCACTAGAGAGAAGATTAATCCCAATTGCAAATACTGCAGTTAACTTTAATCCTTACTCGGAGAAAAATTTTACAGTGTAGTTCCCGCCAACACTTGGAAAGCGAATCGACTTCGCGAGTGGAAGTGATTTCGGCACGTCGGCGAGAAGTTGTAAAGGTGCAACTGAGGCGCAACTACTTCCCCTTTGTTCTTGCGCTCGGCGGATTCTCGCTTTGCTTTTCGGAAAGCGAATCGAAGAGATCGCCAGATTCGTTCTTTAGTCATACAGAGCGGAACACATTTTTTTCGCAGACACAGGAACCAAAACTTTTCACCACGAAGTCATTATTTTTTTTTTTTAGTTTAGTTTAATACTCTTTATTATACAAACCAACTTGTACATGCTAAACTACATCTGTAACCCGCTTAACATCCTTTGTACAGGTATAGCTGATACTTCTGACTGCAGGAAAGCCCGAATGGGCCCGTGGGGGCAGAAAAAAACAAAAACAATAAAAACTTCACGTTACATTAATTTTCACATACTTTTTCAAAAAAGAGAAGAAAACTAAAAGACGCAAGCGCAGTGTTACAGGAACATACCAAATTTAAACAAGAGGGGACCTATACCTTATTTGAGGTCTTCCTAGATACCTTTTGGTGATCGAGACTCTCAAGGTAACGTAAGGTGCAATTATATTGACAAACATAAATAAACCTCATCTTGCTTAAAAGCGTCAGATATGCAAGTGGCATAAGGAAACGACGCTTCATTAATTCTTGTTTGTAAAAATGATTAACAAAATCCTAGCCTAAGGCACTATACAGAAAAAGAAACAAACACCTAACACACATCAACACTAGAATTTTAGGACAAGATAATTAATAGCTAAAACAAATACACGAGAACGCTAGACAGTATTATTGTACGATACTGATCAGTACACCACCTTAGAGGAAAGTTTATCTTTGGCTCATTCACGCGTGTGCCCATTGTCTTTCGGTAACACGGCTTTTTGGGACATCAATCGAGTAGGCGATATATAAATAAAGCTAAGATACTTAAAATATGCCAATTCTTAAAGAGTGTATTAGTTAAATAAAGATAAGTATTGAGTGATGTAAAGTGTATTGTAACTCATGTATTTTGTACGGCCAATTGGCAAATAAATATATTCATATTCATACTACTTTAAATGAATGTAACCCGTTTCAACCGAAAAATCCTAGCGTCCCTGTATAACTCCGTTGCAATACCCCATTTTCTTTGCCTAGCTCCCTTCTGGCAAATATTTTCAGATAGTGAAAAAAAAAACTCCGTTCCACTTTCTTCAGATTCTCTAAATACTTACTTCGTCTCCCCCCTTGGACAACAAATACCAAATCATGAAAGTAAATAACATAAGAGACCCTGAGCTTGCTCAAAATTCTCAGAGTCTAAGTGTGCATGTATGTAATCGTGTTCAGTTGTCAAATAAGAGAGTTTTTCAGTTGATTTATTTCCTATGAAAGTGTGATGTTTTTCTTTGGTTTTGCTTTTATTTTAGTTTTTGTACTCCGTCCTTTTTCTTTTCGAAATGACAGCTGATAAATAAATAAACAAATAAAAAAAAAATATAAATAAGCGTATACACACCATTAGAAAATGCCAGAATGACGTAAACGTGTTGTGTTCCTCTTTGAGTGAATGAATTAATCTTTTTATTTACCCACTTCGACAAAATAGAAATAAAGTATGTGGTTTATTGGACAAAAACTTGCTAGCGAGCTAATTACCGCTTCCGGCTCTTCTGCTAGGTACAGGGCAATTTTGCATCGGCAAGAAGAGTTAGTCATCAAGAGTATACCTAGAATCGGAAGACGTTACCGCTGCGGCCTCAGTGCGGGACGAATGAGATGCTTTCATGCCACCGATGGCTCTGGAGGAACTAAGGTCTAAGGTAATAGTGCTGACAGTCTCTATAGCTGGCAGATTGCTCAAATGCTAACGGACGAAACTTTTGTTTTTACCAAAAATGATTTCTGATTTCTGAACTTGACGCCAGAGAAGTGTTCGAAATGCACAAATTTAACAGATTTACTCGCTGCTGAGTCCAGAATGTGCAAGAAATTCTCCACTAATACTATCAATAAAATTATTTGTAAATAATTCAGATATTTCGGAGTATTTCAGTTTTTAATGACAACGAATAGATAAGAAAAAGAAGCTCCACTTATATTTTTCAGGGCTAGTAAATTAGTGGATGGAAGGCAGCAAGAAACCGCCGGAACAATGCACATGCGAAAATGAAATTGCACTCTAGGTGCCGTAATATGACAATTTGGTTTTTAGCGTCGAAACGCATTATTTATGAACCGGGAGTTAATGACTCATCCACTGCAGTTTCTTGAAATTTTCACACAGATCTTGCAAATCCACTGATCGCAATGTGAGTTCCTGTCACGCTTCAGTGACATTTTTGCTTTCCTTTGATTGGCTATATTTTCACTGTTGACTTTTTGTGGTAATTGGAGGTCTCTTGGTCGCTTTCAGTCCACTTAGCCCTCCCCAAAGGAGCTAAGTGTCTCCAAGGACCCAAGCTTGTATTTCGCAAATTAAATCAAGTACAGAAAGAAAACGGAGTAGTCGCTCTTTTATTCTAAAAGGTTTAAAAATAATACCGAATATATCAGATGACAGATATACAGAGCAGTTCATAGTTCCTAGACGAAGACTTCATCCCATTATGCCCCTCCATACCTTTTAAACGCTAGTACTTTATTCAGTTCGCGGGGGTTCAGTTGCGATTTAAAGTTCATCTTACCTTTGATCGAAAAGTTGTCTGTGGTCTTCCTCGTATGGCCGTCCAGAGGTTCAGTAAATGGCAAGGCAACCAGCAAATGACAAATAATACAAGAACTAGCACCATAGCTTGGACTGCGCGGAGCTTGGCCCGTTGCGTCGGGTTGCAGACCCCCAGCTGTAGTCTGGACCTTCGCAAATCCTGAGAGCAAGAGAAAAGTAATTAGCAAGACAAGTGTTGGTTGAACCCCAAAGCTTATGGATGGCAGAGGAACGAGAATGGGGCCCAATAATTCCTTCCAGATTAGTTGTTTTTTGGCTGCCAGATGCGCTAGCATAAAGTAAATATTGACACTTTACTCTTGTGTGTAGTTTATCCTGGCCTGTTCGGCTATTTTCAATTGTGTTGCGAGAGCAACACTTTGGTTTTGTCCTCGTTTTTTTTTTTTTTTTTTTTTTTTTTTTCTATGACTCCGATTTCATTTTATTCCTGGTAACTGGGAAGGGTCTAACCTGTGCGGTTTTTACGGAAAGTGTGGACCTTAGGCCGGATTGATGAATATAACATTACATTTTGGAAAGCTCCGTATAACTCTTGCCTGGGGCCAATAAGGATGGTTTTTGCTTGTCCTCGAGCCAGAGCCTATGGTTTGCGAAGTGAAGTGGAGTTGTATAGCCTATGTCAGAGAGGACCATCTCAAGTTGTGTAGCGAACCTTTCGTTTCATCAAACCATGTTTCTGCTTTCGAGTGGAAAGCTCCGTTCTAGCACGTTAGCAGGCAGGCACCAGTTTCAAATTGAAGATGGACTAAAATCTATAAGTGTTAAATATATGCGGCAGTTACCCGGCCCCACAGCCAACGTATCTTCTTTGAGTAATAAATAGAAAAATCTACAGAGACAAAAAAGTGGCTTTTTCCCACGGGTCCGAAAGTGCTGCCATCTATTATTTCTATCCGTGTCTGCGACGATTTCAGCAGAGTTTATCATATTTTTTTTTTGCACTTGGGTTTGCGGTAGAGTAACGGTATCAGATGTGCCTCTTAAACTTTAAAAGTTCTCTCTTTGCTAAAGAAACTAGAGCTTATCCTTTGCTCCTTTCTAAGTCGTGACGTTAGAAAGTTGGCCTGCGGCAAAAAAGTCAACTTTTGAACTAAGACAGGTAGAATTTTTTTTTCGACGGCAATCGATAGCCATTGATGAGCTGATCAAAGAATATGCCATCCATTTTTTGGTACGAAAATTCCTTCATGAGATACACCAGTTTGAAAGTTTCAAAGGGGTTGACAACTTCAGTAGTAAGGTACAGTGAAATAAAAAATAGGCGATATCAGTGATGAGACATGTAGGGGACTTTTAAACAACAGTCGACTGTTAGCTAATAATCATGTTCGGCAATGAGGGGTTTGGAGCTTTTGCTAGTTGGTGTACCAGTTATTTGTTTCAAGTTTTCATCCGTCACGATGTCTACGATTGAAAAGGATAAAGTTCAACTGACTGCAAAGTCAATTTAGTCCTTCTTCCGATATTATTTTGTTGTTGTTTTTACAACGCTGAAGAATAGCTTTTGATCATTTGATTATTTTTTTAGAACATCCTCTTTTAAAAGCTTCGATAAGTTGACAACTTCAGCATTAACCGACAGCGAAGAAACAAAACCATGTAGGGGACTTTTAAGCAACAGTCGATTGTTAGCTCATAATCATCTTCGGTAATGAGGGGTTTGCAGCTTTTGCTAGTTGGTGTACCTGTTATTTGTTTCCGGTGTATTCGATGGTAAGAACAATTTGGTTCCCAATGGTAAGATATGCAAGGGACTTGTAAGTAATAATCGGCTGTTATGCTACAATCATCTTCTGCGATGATGGGTTTGCAACTTTTGCTAGCTGGTGTACCCATTATTTGTTTTTGGTTAACTTAATGTATATCACTGGAGAGGGACTTGTAAGTAGGAATGGTTCACGAGGGGCTATGAATTTTTGCAAATGGGTGCACATTGTATTCGATTTCTATAAATCTGACGGTAAGAAAGTTTGTGTCGATGGTCTATCAATGTAACCTAAGATTAACTTTTTACACAACGGATACAAACGAAAACGTAAAGCAATGAGGCAGTTTCATAATAATTAATAGTGTCATCTATGGTATTTTAATCCTGAAAAGTTACGGATAGCTTTCTAATACCAACTAGATTATATAAGATATTGTTCCAAGTTTTCATCCGTCACGATGTCTACGATTGAAAAGGATGAAGTTCAACTAACTGCAAAGTTAATTTAGTCCCTTCTTCCTATATTATTTTGTTGTTGTTTTTACAACGCTGAAGAATACCTTTTGACCATATGATTAATTTTTTAGAACATCCCGTTTAAAAAGCTTATGCTATAATCATCTTCAGCGATGAGGGGTTTGCAACTTTTGCTAGCTGGTGTATCCATTATTTGTTTCCGGTGAATTTGTTATCAATCACGGGGGAGGGACTTGTAAGTAAGAATCGGTTCACGAGGGGCTAGAAATTTTTGAAAATTGGTGCACATTGTGTTCGATTTCTGTAAATATGACAGTAAGAAAGTTTGTATCGATGGTCTATCGCTATAACCTAGGATTAACTGTTAACGCAACGGGTACAAACGATACGGTAATGTAAAACAATAAGGTAGTTTTGTAATAATTAATAGTGTCATCTATGGTATTTTAATCCTGAAAAGTTACGGATAGCTTTATAATATCAACTAGATTATATAAGATATTGTTCCAAGTTTTCATCGGTCGCGATGTCTACGATTGAAAAGGATAAAGTTCAAATGACCGCAAAGTCAATTTGGTCCCTTCTTCCGATATTGTTTTGTTGTTGGTTTTACAACACTAAAGAACAGCTTTTGATCGTGTGATTATTCTTTTTAGAACATACCATTTTAAAAGCTTCGATAAGTTGATAATTTCAGCACTTAACCGACAGCGAAGAAACAAAACCAAAGTGTTGCTCTCGCAACACTTTAGTCGGCGAAGCCGGACAAAGGTTGCCGCAACACTTCACGTTGCCCGGGCAACGTAGGTCTAGTTCCTCTTAAGTCTAGCCACGTTAAAAAGTGTTGAAAATACTTCTTCCTCTATTTCTGATCTTCCGACTTCAGTGCTGAGTTCTGGTTGACTTTTCCACGGGGCTAATATCGCGACTCGGTATGAAGCAAAAGCCTAATCGATTTCACCCTTCAGATGACTTATACCAAGATCTCACTTGTGATTGTTTTGTTTCTGTTGTGCATCATTGGATTTTATGATGGGTGCACACACAGACCAGGAAAACTTCGGGGCATCTTTAAATGACCTTCGCAGGTAGTGAAAAGAAACATGGTTCGGTGGTGAGCGTCTCGAACCAGGGTTGCCACAACAAAAATATCTAGAGAGTGACTTTTGGTCCAAAACAGAGAGTGAATTGGGAGTGAAATTTATTTTCATGAAATGTTCACTTTTGATCGGAATCGACTCTGTAAAAATGACACATCTAAATTCTAATTTCATGAAAAAAACTTGAAATAGTTAGTTCTGGTCGGAATCCCTGCTGCAAAAATTACAAATTTGGTAATTTTCTGAAATAGAGGGATTTGTGTGTCCTACGTAGGACACGAGTGACAGAAACAAAATAGAGTGACAGTTCCCACTATCGTGCGATATGTGGCAACCCTCTCTTGGTGTAATGGCACTTTGAGCTTCGAGGATCCCTGACACTATTAATGCTTCACCGGTAGCTTCTCGCTCGACTTCCATTTATGCCGATGCCGCTCTCTGAGTGAACGCCCCTGCCCCACAAGAAAAATCCTAGTCCCCTGATTCGTGCGTCACGCATGCTACTTCGTCACTCGCGATTGCGAGGAGTTTAGATACCTGATGAAAAGTTTTCAAGAATTAAATATATGGAGTTAAGTTTTAATAGCATACAATAGTATCTGATACCACTGCATGCTACTATTGGCAAGATTGGATGCTACTGGCAGGGTCGTCGCTAGGGGATGGGGGGGGGGGGTACCACCCTCGAAGAAAGAAAAAAGCTAGCGGGCACTCACACCCTAACTCGTGAACAGTGGACCGCCTGACGACTGACAAACCAAACGAAAAGTGATCGATGGCACTTGAGCGGAGATGCAAGTGCCATAAAAATATACAACCTCCCCAGTTTCCTCGATCTATGAAGACTACATCTTATAGCTGCATTGGAAATCTCCTGCCCCCGGAAGTTTGTGAGTTCGAATTTCTCGAGCGAGTGACCCCGATGAAAAATTTGTAGCCTGCGTAGTAGTACGAAAACGTTGCATGTAATACTATGTAATAGCAAAGAATACTATCATTTAATGTGCCTCAGACTGGTCCAATCTTATGTAGTAGTACCCAGAAGCATCCTGTCTTGCCATAGTGGCATCCGGTCTTGCTGATAGTAGCATATAGTTGTATGCAGTAACACGGTAGCCTTGAAGTAGAAGCATGTAGTAGCATCGTTAGTACTGCATGTTACTTTTTCGTACTACTTCATAGTACTATTGAGATAAGTTTTTCATCGGGACGGGAGGCGCTACTAATGTAGGACCCGTTTCCGATGCATGGAAAGAATAGATCTTGGCGCCACCCCTTAGTGCTATTCTGCTCTGCTTCATAGCTTGACGGGAACATACTCTCGTCCCATACAAGCTTCAGGTGCCAACGCGAGCGGTGCGACTCGTGGTTACATGTCGAAACCACCAAAACAACAAGAGCAAAGGTTTCGATGGGATCCCAAAATTTTAATATTTGATCCAGACAATTAGATGTCTGTAACAGAATGCGTGCCAAGTTCCTACTGGCTGTCTGGAACTGTTCTGACGTCATATAAAGAACATCTAATCAACTGCAAGTAAAACTTTATCTTACAAAAAAAAAAATCCGGTTTCAACCGGATTCCGAACGAACTAAATGTCCCGATAAAAAAAATAGATTGTCATATACAGATTCAGCGTCTCTTCTTACTCCTAAATCTGTCATCTAATCAACTTCAAAAAAAAACTTTTGCTTTTAACAAATTTTCCGATACTGGCCTGATTCCGGGCGAACAAGTGGTCCGGGTGGAAAATACTTTTCACATAAGTGTTCAGAATGTCTTCTTACCCCTAAATCGAACATCTAATCAACTTCAAATCAAACTTTTACTTTTAACAAACTTTCTGGTTTTGGTCGAATTCCGGGCGAACTACTTGCTCGGCGAGAAAATGGTTTTTACCATCGTGTTCAGCATGTTTTCCTACCACTGAATCGAACATCTAATCAACTCAAATCAAACTTTTACTTTTGACAGACTTTCTGGTTTTGGCCGGATTCTGGCGAACTACTTGTCCAATGACAAAATGGTTTCCACCACCGTGTTCAGCATGTCTTCTTACTCTATATTCGACTATCATATTATCTGTTTAAAAGCATTTCATCGGACCCTTTATTTAAACCCCCACCCCTAACATCTACGAACTCGGCCTTACTCTTGTCCTAAAGAATCCTCACACCAAGTTTCAGTAAAATATATGATTCCCTTCGAGAGTTATAGTGCACACGGACGGACAGACGGACAACTTTTGCGATGTCATAGGTATCCCGCCACTTAAGTTTTGGGATCCCAAAAACAACTACGGAGATTTCACGAAAGAAAAAACGCGCAAGGCAAACGACACAGGAGTTCGAGTAGTAGCATTTAAAGGACGGAATAAAAGGCGATCTTGTTGCTTTCGTAATATTGTGTTTCCTTTATTATTCGTCTCCTTTTCTGAATAGCAAGGGTTTTGCTTTGGTGGTATTGCCCGTCACTGTTAATCCAGTCGTTGTTTTTGTCGTTTTGACTGGACACCCGATTCGCGAGCTCTTTGATGCTCATGCGGAAGATTACCACCACGAAGTAATTGCTCTTGTTTTTGTTCTTGTTCGGAAACCAATAACGATTTCCCATTACATTTGCTGAAATCCATTAGTGAATTGCTCGAGACGGTGAATCAGATGGTCGAAGATGGAGAGCAAGTTATAAAGGTTTCGAAAATGGAATGGATGTCCAAAAAGAGGAATTATTTCACAAGGGAATACTTAAACATAAAGGATCATCTTTCCATTTCGACCGTATTTTCAAGTAGCGTTAGCTGATACGGAGCATGAAAAATTCAAATTCCAAAAAATCGCCTCGAGCCTTTGCCCTTGCTGTCGTACGTTACAAATGTTTGAGACGATTTTTTTTTCTAATACTGTGACTGGGGAGTTCTGTTGATCAACTCAAAAATAAGCATAGAACAATTTTCTAAGTCTGTTTTGGAAGCTTCTGTAGAACCCTGCAGGCTCCTAATCCTGTGACTGGGGAGTTCTGTTGATGAACTTGAAAATAAGCTTACAACAAATTTCTGAGTCTGTTCTGGAAGTTTCTGTAGGGCCGTGCAGGCTTTATTCTGTTTTCTAATCATGTAACTAGGGAGCTCTGCTGATCAACTTGAAAATAGTTATCGTGGTATCAGATATTCAGATACTACGGTCCGACCGTGGTATCTGAAAAGTCATCTCACTTTCATCAAATTCTGTCAGATTGGTGAGAAAGAAGTTTAGTACTTGGTGATGTAACTGGATATCTGTTTTTCTTTTGGGATGACTTCGAAAAGTGCAATTTCGGAAATAGTCATTTTTGCAGATCACCGTGTATCAGATACCACGATAACTGCAAAAACCACTAATTGCAGATCCAGTTACCGTGGTAACAGATACCATGGGATCTGATACCACCAGTTATCGTGGTATCTGATACCACGGTCAAAAGGCGTTTTTGCAGTTATATATACCACGGTACGAACGTGGTAACTGATCGTGGTATCTGAAAAAGTCATCTAACTTCCATTAGTTTTGGTCAAATTGGTGGGAAAGACGTTTGGCAGTTAGTCATGTGACTGAATATCAGTTTCTCTTTTGGGATGACTTCGAAAAGCGAAATTTTGGCAATTGTCGTTTTTACAGAGCAACCGTAGCCTATATCAAAGAAATAGAAAACCGTGATTTTCGGTTTTTTTTTTATCAGCTAATTATCCCTCTCGGATGTTGTGCGAGGGATACATATAAATTCGGATATTTCTGTTGCACTTCCGGAAACCCTTCCTCAGCGAAAAAACAAAAATTCAACACAATACCAACAGAAAAACGATGGAAACAACAAAACATACAACAACATGTAACTAAAAACCAGAAGAACGATGCGGATTATTTTATTCAAATAAAATAACGAATATTAAAATGTGTGTTGTAAAAGTGTATATGTACAAATCTGTGATTATTGTACAATTCTGAATTCTGTGTCTATTTACAATTTACCAATTACCTGGGAAGGCGCAGAAGCTTTCACCCAGCACTTATTTAATCCTTCGTTTTTACTAAACCATATATCAGATAACACGGTAACTGCAAAAACGACTAATTGCAGATCCAGTTACCGTGGTAACAGATACCACGGTATCTGCAAAAACGCAACTATTCAAAATCTATAGAAAAGTTATGAGCGAGAAGTTTGAAAACCTGTGTAGAGGTTTTCAGTAGTTGCATTTTTGCAGATACCATACTTCCCGACAAAACGAGAAGAAGTGTCTGGATTGTAGCTGCCGACGCTTCGAATAGGCAGGATCTGAAAAACAATAGTTGCGTTTCTGCAGATACCATGGTATCTGATACCAGAGTCTAAAGTCGTTTCTGCAGTTATCGTGGTATCTGATACCACGTTCAAAAAGTGTTTTTGCAGTTATCGTGGTATTTGGGCAGTTATCGTGGTAACAAATATCTAGATACCACGGTAACTGGTCGTGGTATCTGAAAAAGTCAACTCACTTTCAACAATTTTTTGTCAAATTGGTGGGAAAGAAGTTTGTCACTTAGTGATGTGACTGAATATCTGTTTTTCCTTTGGGGATGACTTCGAGAAGTGCGGTTTCGGCAATTGTCGTTTTTGCACAGCAACCGTATATCAGATACCACGGTAACTGCAAAAACCACTAATTGCAGATCCAGTTACCGTGGTAAAAGATACCATGGTATCTGCAAAAACGCAACTAGTATCTCTAGGTTTCTATGAGATCTTGCTGAAGATTTGCCAGTAGCGAAACTTGACCGCACATAAACAGGATAGCCCAAAGAAACACATTTCCTTGCGCGTTTTTTTATTTTCAACACGAACATATACTTCAAAAGCCAATAATGCAAAGTGGAATTCGCAGACGTTCACGTCTTTCAAGCAGGTTGAAATGACATTCGTGTGGTAACGTTTTCCGAATTTTCGTCAGTTCCCAAACTTCGAAAGATTTCAGTTTGTTCCAATTACTCCTCCGCAAGAAGAAACTGTAAGTTTAATGGGAGAAAAAGCGGTTTGGAGTAGACATACACCTTAAAAAGTTTCTCCTAGTAAGGATTAAAGTTTCCTGCGGTATTTGCTAATGGGATTAATCTTATCTCTAGTGAGATACGATTAATCCGAACTAGAGATAAGATTACCCTTTCAAAGACAAGAATAGTCCCAGTAGTAAATACTGGAAGATTTTTTTGTACAGTTTACTTATGCCTTCTTCGCAAAGTTGGGGAAGAGAGTTTGGCCTACCCCACCTCCAGGCGTGAGGTACTTTCTTATCTGAGGGAAAATGTTAGAATGATTTGGTTTGGCTTCACGGTATTGTGGAACCGACGGACCCCAGCCTTATTGTGGAAGTTTTGAAGTATGTAAATAAAACAATGTGTTATATTTTGTTTACACGTTTTCATTGTTATTTGGCATTTCGGTTAAATGCGATTCGGCAATTAACAACACAAATGATGGGTTTGCCTTGGAAGATTTATTGTAACCTCCTTCTCCATTAGACGAGGCGCTTTCAGCCTTCATATCTCAATTTGGTTATTATGAACGGAGGAGACACTTGACGCGTGAGTGGAGTTCAGCAATTATACGAGAACACTTTTGAATCATAATTGTAATTCCACTAATAGACAAGTGTCAACGATAGTGAGTGATAGGTCAGTTGCCCTCCCGTGATTGTCCCTCCCATTACTGTCCTATTCCTCAGTCTATTAGTGGAACTACAATTATCCATCAAACGTCTTCTCGAATGATTGCTCAAATAAATATCATTTTCACCGATAGAGTACCAAATTGAAACGATTTTATTAGAGGTGTTTTTTAACGGTTTAACGTTCAGCGAGTGTTGATCAACAGTGCTTTCTACCGAACAACAGAAACCTTAGTAGCCAACACTGTTGGTCAAAACGACCAACCGCTGAAAGTGTTGTTGATCAGGTCTGTTAGTCAATTTGTGAAGTAATCTGCCTGGTTTCTCAAACAGAGTGTTTTGGCGAAGATTCGCCTCTGCTCGTCAATAGCGACGTTGGCGGTCTACAATAGGCTAATTTGTTGGTTAACACTGTTGGTAAAAAACAGAAGAACCGCTAAAAACGCCTTAGGAAAGGGCTGAAAAATACATCCTACCTTTAACATCCGGTATATCAGGACAACGTAGATCAGCGCCATTGCTATAACCGGTATCACAAACCCGACGACAACATTGAAAATCTGCATCGTCAAAGGCTTATAACCCGTCCCTTGGTTGTAGAAGTAACACAGTCGGTAGATAGCACTATCGTCACAGGAATCGTTGTAAACCGTTACGACGTCATCAATGGTACCGTTCATAATTCCGTTTAAATATTGCAATTCGGCAGTCGCGTCGGAATTTACAACGACATCAGTAGCGGCCTCTTCACTGATTTCATCAGTTCCGTTACGATATATAGTGTTGTTGTAGCAGCCTGAACTGCTAGAGCTCATCGTGACACTGGTGCTAGTTGCTGGAGTCCGGTGGATATCTTGGAATTTCGTGTACCATAGGAGTCCTGACGTTAGGGAGATGGCCAATATCCAGATTGCACCTGGAAGGATGGTTAATATTTACAAAGCTGGAATGGAAACTGGAAAAGTTCCCGGGATTTCCTAATAGGCTATGCTAAGATAAGGGCTTCCGTTGTTTTGTGGACGTATATGGGGCAACGATCGTGTCACTAGGCTAAATTTACTTCAAAGGGGAAAAAACTAAGCAGTCCCGTGCCCATTCATCTGAACGATTCCTCAATTCTTTCTTGCCATATTTTACCTAACATTTCAACGCTCTGTTGTCGTCTATCTCTTTTCAGCCCGTTTCTTTTTGTTTGTGACATAAATAGTTTGACCATTTCATGTTTGATTAACTTTTTCTATCTCAATCATTTTTGTTTAACTTTACAATATTAATGGCACTTGCGACGAATTATTTTTGTAATCGGCCATATTCCTGTTCACCGCTTCCAAGCGGACTAGTTTCTTGTAATCCCCACCGCTAGCACTTGAATCAGACATGGTAAAATAAATCCACAGATTAATGAGTGGAAAATCTGTCATCTGTGTCCCAGGTAATGGAGGTTTTGCATATGTCTCAGCAGCAGAAAGTGAAAGTGACCCACTACCCTATCTCCCTACTACCCTATTTTACTATGTCTGCACAAGTGTTGGTTATGAGGTAATGGGGGACTAACAGAAACTAGTCAACTTGGATGCTTGGGTGCTGAACTATATAATAAGGCCAACTGTTTTCTAGACTTGTCATTTTAATTCGCGTTCGTATTTTGATGAATTGTATTCTAAACCGTGAATTGTACATATAAATCACAGGTTACAATTGTAAATACATCCCTTGGTTTGATCTGTTTAACTGTGTTGACATATCCAGCACTATTTTTTGTTTGTAAAAGATGTTTATGGTAGTTCTATAACATTGAGTCATTATCAAGTGGTAAAAGTTTGTTTGGAGAGGAAGTGTATTTTATGTTCAATCTACCCGGGAAAGCTTTATGTCGTTGGATCCAACTAAGGGCAAACTGCCTTCTAATTCAGAGCAGGCAGAAGGTTTTTGAGAGAGGTAGTGTGGTTCCTGATGGGAGGTATGCTTGCCCACTTTGTGAGAAGGAGGAAGAAAATTTGGACCATTTCCTCCGTAGATGCCCGAAACTTTCTGATTTAAGGAAAATTTATCTAGAGGGTGTGATTTTATCACTTCCTGAAGTTTTGAGCAATAGTAACCCTACCGTTATTACTCGAGTGGGCGTGTACATAGAAAAATCTTTAGAGTTAAGAAGGAGTCTGATTGTTTAAGTTATATTTTTGTTTTTGTTTGTTTGTGTATATAGCCCGTGGGCTTTTGAAATACACTAATCTATATTTCTAAACCGAACTGAATTGAACTGAATTGTCGCGACACCTGTGCTGGCCTGCAATTACTAGGAATTTCGGGGTATAGCTGCAATAATGCTACGGCCATATATGCGCGATATGTTAGCTTCAACAAAATGGGTGCCAGTGAACGAAGCGGGTACAACCGTAAAAAATCAGGAAGTGTGTCAATTGTACGGTTCTTCTTAATACATAGTTATATGTGTTGAAGACATGGTTGGTCGGAAGTTTAGTTGTATCCAGGACCAAACAGGACAGTAGGTTCTACTGCCAAGCAGGGCGGAATTATCGCCGAATAAAGTTTCACTTGATTAATCCGTTCAAGACCGTCTGTACGTCTGACATCTTTCGAAAGTACTGTTAAGGAGATTTTTCAAAGTATTCAGAAAAGCACTGGCTAAACTGCACTGGCTTAGTATCAATTGTGAAATGACCCCATAATTTTAGTGCCCAAAGCTGCCAACTGTCCGAACCATTTATATATTCAGTATATATTCTGAAAATAGCCCCTTCCCCGATCCGATGATGGTCGGGGAGTCGAGGGATAGAGAATCCGGAACCTACTGATACGCATAACTTTGTAAGGGGTGATTGAACGTGCATGAAACTTGACAAGTGCCAAGAACAATTAAGTGTCTCAGATGTTCATTTCTAGTCCGGACTGGATCTGATAACTGGGGGGGGGGGGGAGACAATGGACATCTCGTTAAATGATTAGAGATAAGGGATCGGGATGGAACTTGGTGGGAAGAACAAGCATAAACCATAGGAAACAAGAGCTACGAGCTCATATGGCACTTGATACGAGTAGGTGGTGCTAGAAACGAGAAAGTAAATCTGAGCATTTTCCGGAAATTCCGGTACCCCTTCCAACCGTGCTCGGATCCGGTCTGGACCCTAAAATATGCCATCTAAGGCAGAAGATCTCTCTATTTTCTAAGTTTCATGCAAATCACTCCACTCGAGTAACCCCTATGCGAGCCACAACATTTCCAGGACTCACCCTCCGACTCCCTCCACTGTCGTGGAATACGACTCGGACACATAAACTTCGCATCCCTAACATTTCCTCTTCCCTTCCATCAGGTTTAACTCGGAGCATATCTTCAAACTTCCGGTTCCTGCTTCATCCTCCTCCTACTTTGGTCGGATCCGGTTCGGACGCCAAATGACAAATGTAGGCCGCATAAACTTAGTACTGTCCAACTTGCACCCCATTCAGCCCATGTGTTTGCTTTCTGTGCCACCCCTCCCTCCAACTCCCCCAACCATGGCCGCATGGGGTTCGGACACATGTTTTGCATATCTAGGTCATCAGTTCTTATCACCCATAAAGTTTCACTTGAATCGGACCATTTATTCGCAACCTACGGAAGTCAGTAATTTCCGGATTCCCTCTCCCTCAACTCCCCGAAAAATGGTCTAACCCAGGAACGGAAGTCCTCCTAGAGCATTGTGTCGAGTTCTTAAGTCTATTTGGTCGGATCACTAATATGCCTGCCAAATTTTATCGTCCTTAGCGCATCTGGAAGTATCCTAACTCGCGATCACCAGAATTCCGGGAATCCCCCTCCAACTCCCCCACAGAGCGCCAATACGACCCTATTCTGTCAAATTACGCATCTAGGGCTAGTGCTTGTTCTTCCGAATTTCACCCGATCCCTCCATTCTAAGCGTTTTGAAAGATTTCCGGTTCCCCCCGATGTCACTGGACCCGGTCCCGAGTTAAAATGGGACATCTGATGCACGAGGTGTTTCAGAATATCAAGTTTCATTTAATCCCATCACCCGTTCAATAGCTGAACGTGCCACTAGATTTCGGATTCTCCATCCCTCCAGTCCCCCCACGATGGTTGGATCAGAAAACTACATTAACAAGTCAATCTGTTCGGGTCCCTGACAAGCCTGCAAAGTTTCATCCTAGCACATCAGGAAGTACCGAACACGTGGCATCACTAGAAATTCGGACCCCCTCCCCCCGCCCCCCAATTCCCTCACAGTGACCGGATCCGGTCCATATATGTCATTCACTCTAAGCAATTCCCAAGATTTTCGGTTACCCCATCCAACTCCCGCCAATGTCACCGGATTCGGCCCAGGTTTAAAATGGGGTGTCTGAGACACAAGGTCTTTCTGTATATCAAGTTTCATGAAGGTCCAATCAACCGTTCGTAAGTTAAAAATACCTCACTTTTCTGGATTCCCTCTCCCTCCTTGGGGGGGGGAGGGCAAGATGGTTGGAACGGGGAAACAACTATCCTCACGTCAATGTATTCGGGTCCCTGACAAGCCTGCTACGGTTATATCAATCCCGCATCTAGGACTTGTGCTTATTCTTTCCACCAAGTTTCATCCCAATATCTCCACTTTAAGTGTTTCCCAAGATTTCTGGTTCCCCCCTCCAACTCCTCCCAATGTTACCGGATTTAAAATGGGACGTCTGAGACCCGAGGACTTCCCATTTATCACGTTTCATTAAGATCTGATGACCCTCTCGTAGGTATAAATTACCTAATTTTTCCGGATCCCCCCTCCCTCCACTCCCCTCCAGATGCTCGGATCAGGAAAGTGACTATCATTTGAGGTCCCTGATATGCCTGCCAAGTTTCATCGTCCTAGCTTATATGGAAGTGCCCGAACTAGACAAACCTGGACCGACCGAGGGACGGACAGAAATTGTGATCGCTATATGGCCAAGTGCCATAAAAAAAGGGCGGGATCGTGTCACAGTGGGGTTGGTCGGACGGAGTTTCCCGGAATTCCGGTTATCGCAAATTAGGCAGATTAGGGAGACTTATCCGCGCAGTTGCGAAATAACCCCATATCTCTAGTTCCCAAAGCCGTCAAGTCTCCAATCAATTTATCACGGTATATGTTCTGGTATCTATTGAGCTGATTGTGGCAATGCAGCTTTCACTTTCCTAGGCTTGGTCTCTCTACTCTGTCTGAAAGACGCCACAAGTTGACAATGGATTTTGGACGAAATGCTTGTCCTCTGATCTTCATAGATCTCTCCTACCGGATTACGAGGCCCAGAACCAAACTCGACCTGAAACAAGGCTTCGCGCTGCAACCCGTAATTGTACCAGACTTGTTCGCCCCGATACACACTCTACTGACCGGTATCTTTCGTCATTTGTACCATATTTCGTAAATTATTTTAATTCTTAACCGTGATATATTCGTTATTAATTGTATATACATAGAAATATTTTAAGGTAATTATTGAAAAGTGATTATAAAGTTTTAGCCGTGTTAAGAATTGTGTGACGATCCGACGCTAGCGAGTAATTATATGAGCTATTCAGGAAATAAACGTTGTTATTATTATAGAAGCTAAAAGAAAAAAATTTACGGAAACCGATACAGCAGACAAGTGAGTTAAACCTTACCCTTAGACATTAATTATTGGTTCACTTACAGAGGCACTTCATGCTCCAGGAACAGGGATGGTGATGGTGAGTCATTTTAAGAACGACTCATCGCCCGACCTTCGTCGGATTCTATAATATTAAAGAAATAAACCTACCAACAATTCTCTTCGCTGGGACTGACGACGAACATCTTCTTGAATATGTAGACAGGGACCTCCATCTTTCCACGGCTATGGCAAACATCGTGAAGACGTTGTTGACTGACGTCGCGTAGCTAACGCCACCTTTGATTTTCTGGCTTATGCAAGAGCTTAAAGACCCAGGAAGGGTGTAAGGCCTGAAGAAATAAGACATTAATAAGCAATACAGAACAGTGCATTGACGTCACGGTTGAGTGGAGGAGCTTAAGGTGGAGTGCTTCAACACTCCACCAAAACCGCTAAGTCTGAGTAAGTATTTTACTGACGCAAACAGTCGGCTAAAATCTTTCCCATGACCCTCTTGGCTCCTATGAGAGATCACGATGTCCCGCCTAGATTTTCTTAATCTATTGTGTCCACAGTTGTGTCGTTTTTAAATCATCTGTTGCTGAAAGACAACAATACGTTAATACATGGCCAAGTACCATCACCGCTGTGTACATGACAAAGTTCGAAGGCTGTGGAGACCTACCTCTTCACAAAAGGAAACCCGTCAGAACATTTTTTCCGAAATATTTACTGAAACATATTTGATAGTGCAAACAGATACGTCAGCTGAATTTTATTGGAGCTATATTTCGAATCCTTCTTGGCAAGGGTCCTCTTCAGAGTTTGTTCTTCCAACTTGAGCGGTTTTGAGCCTGAAGAGGACCCTTGCCAAGAATGGCCGAAATATAGCTCCAATAAAATTCTGCTGACGTCTCCGTTTTGCACTATCAAATGTGATTCGCAGTCAGCTTGGGCTGAAGGAATATGTATTGAAACGCCAGTAAAATTACGCCGGCAAAAGTGTAACTGCACGTTTTTGGACACAAATTGGCTCCTGACCAAAGCTGATCATGGCAATGCTGTTTTAGTTATTGTGTTCTGATTCGAAATCCAACTTGTCGGCAAAAATATTAAGTAGAAGTAACATCGCGCCATGCATAGAATTTCAGATTCAACTTTATACTCAGGCAAATAGGAATACTTCAGAAGAATCCGTCGGCAGAATTTCGCACAAAATGATCTTTGACAAAATCATGACCAAAGCAAAAGTCGGGTTCGTTAACTGAAATTAAAACAGGGATTTTGCCTCAGAAAACGGATCCTGACTTATGGAAGAAGAAAGCCAAAAGAACAGGGATCCTGACTTTATCTTCTCCGGGCGCGAAGCACCGACAAAGTTATACCTATATTTTTGTCGGCATTTCTGTTATAGATAGCGTATTCAACTCAAAGCAAAACAGCAGTAGAGCAGCACCAAGACCTACACTTTCTATGTATCGCAAACGGGCCTTACTCGTAGCTCCGCCCACTACACTCGCGTCATTGAAGCGACACAAATTCTAGTAGGCTACATCTGAGAGGCGGTCTACACACTATCGAGGAAACAGGGAAGGTTGTATCTTTTTTTGCTTTGTTCGGAATATGGTGTGATCGGAGTCAGCGCTGGTGCACAACTGATTGAGTGTCAGTGGGGACATTACCTATCGCTGGTGGTGCTAGTGTTACTGCTATTCGAGTGTGTGTCACTTTTTGAAGTCTTGGCACTACTGCCTAGTGTTATTCTGCTCTGGTTCTACTTATGAGCAGAATAAATACAAGTAATTTCGCATAATGCATAATATTTGCGTCTCAGCTTCCTAATCAAACTGATAGGAGTACTTTTGAGGAATTCCGTTGGCAGAATTTTATCCAAAATAGGTTTTTGTCCAGTATGAAGTGCCGACAAAAGCTCAGTAAGACTTTACCGTCTTTGACTTAACCCTGAAAATGCTGAGGTACCAGCCGATCTAAGAACTTGACGTCAGTCCAGCAGGCTAGAGTCCAGGTCGAGGTCCAGGTACCAGTTTCCGTAAAAAACTGTCACTCCATTTAGAAGTTATCGTGGTCACAGACGGACGAGAATATTTATGATATCAAATCTAGCTCTTACTTCCATTTCCAATCCCGAAATGACATTCTGGTCATAAATGTTTCCAGAAATGTTTGCCTGTGGCGCCTTTCCTAGTATTCTCTGTTTAGGGAAGGTCATGTCTACGTGGACTGAGGCTTGGGATTTTGCGCCATAGAAAATTTTTCTTTTTTGGGAAGTCGTTGAGTTTTGAGGAAAAAAAGTCGAATATAATAAAACCATCAAATTTCTCTTGGGGCAACTGTTAGTAGTTGCTTTCGTTGTTTCGCTACCACCCAGTTCTTTCTTTGTCACTTCATCATTTCTTCAGCCTTGCCAGTTAGCCCCAGTCCAATAATTTACGGATGTCACTCCAAGGATTCGAAACCTTCCGGGATTTTTTCCTTTGGAAACTCTCCTGTTTTTGAATTTTGTCATAACACAACCTATCTATCTGCAGATTCTTCCAAGCATTTCCAAGGTTCTGCAGCTTTTAGGGTGAATTCAGTTCCCCCTGTTGGCAAAGGCTCTAGTTGGAAGCGAGTCGCATGGCTATTTACTTATGTGATTCCATAGGAACTAAGCACAATTTCTGAAGTGAAGCGAACAATCCTTTGTGCCTACTCTTCCGATCGGCACACACATAAATTTGTCAACACATTCAGGTCTGCCCTCCCTCCCCTTGTTTTCCCTACACTGAACCTCTTACATGGACACTTTCCGGTGACCCTTGTCTAGCTTGGAGACAGCTATCTAGCCCCGCAGCTCATCTGCAAATCACACGGCCCTCACTTCTGGGCCATATTGATAACCGAATTCCCCATAAATGAGAAAGCGAAAGTGGGAATTAATTCTGCCCCAAGAAGTGGTACCCTGACTTATCCTTTTATTTAAGTACGTCCTTAGCAGCATCCGCAGCTATTTGTTTAGTTTTATCGGGGGAGATTCAGCCGCACCCGTTCTACAAGTCCGATTTGTTTTTCTGCCAGAGAAAAAGTTGTCTTATTTTTATCGGCAAGGCAGGCTCGAGTTCGTAAGCTCGGAGCTGAATCAGCTGGATTGTGATTAGATTAGCGTAGGCCTCAGGAATTCCAATGAACTGCCAAAGATTACACTCCCGTTGATTATTCGACAGAAAGCTTAATTCCCCATGCCCCTTGGAATATTAGCGAGCGTCAAACTTAGGCTATTGCCTTTCCAGTGTTCAAGATCAACACGAGGGCGAAAAACAAACAATCGATGGGTGTTGGGAAGATTCCAACCAGGGCCGTCATTTTCGGGGGGAGGCAGCTGTCCCCTGGCTTTCCCAGGGGGCCCCGACGCCCCCGAGCTACCCACGAACAAATATTTTAGAGCCTACTCTTCTTACAAAATCTTTGTTTGCATCAGTCATCAGTCTTTGTGAATATATTGTTTTCATGCTTCATATGTTCTTAATCACTAATTTTTAGTCTCACCTACGTACATTTACGCCAAAGAAGGCGAATGGGGCCCCGAACGACGCCGCCCCCCCCCTTAGGTTTCCGAAAAATGATACCTCTGATTCATGAACAGAGTGACCTACACGAAGGCCTGAATTGTTTATAGTCCAAGAGTGGTCCCCTTGTCCTGTAATTTTGTTTACTTTCATCGGAAAGTCGGCCACGTCTAAAAGTCTGATTTGTTATTCTAACTGGAAAACGTTGTCCCGCATTTACAGGAGTGAGGGAGTCCTGAATTCGCAAACTTGGAGCGGAATCAGCAGGAATGTGATTAGATTAGCGCAGGCCTCCGGAATGCCAATAAACCGCCAAAGCTTGCCCCCATGCTGGTTTTTACACGAAGATATTAGCGAAATTAGTTCGTCGCTTGGCACATTGGCATGCGTCCAACTCACTACCATTCACGCTTTAACATCTGTGGCAAATAACAAACCATTGGTGGGTGTTGTGAAGAATCTAAAGAACAAGAGATGGAAGCTCATATGGCACTTGCAAAGGTTGGTAGAAGATGAAAGTAGGAATTTGCCAATTCGTGGGTTTGTCGTGATCATTTGTAATCAAAGCCCCAGAGATAAAACTACCCACGTCCCCTTGGAAATCATGAAAATGTATCGTTTGGTGTTTTGTACTTGGCAGTGATGATGCGCACTAGGGGTGCTAGAAATTCATCTGTAACCAAAGCCCTTGAGGCAAAAGTGATCCTAGGCCCTATAGGACCATGAATATGTATGATCTGGTCAACAATATTTTTTTTCTCTACGGTTAAGATGCGCACTTTAAGGATATTAGAAAGTCATTCCTAAACAAAACCCTTGAGACAAAACTTATCATGGGCTCATGGGGCTGATGAAAATGTAGATTTTGCTTAAAGATATTTTTTATACTTTGCGGTGAAGAGAATACTTTAAGGAATGGTCGGATCTGGGAAGTGAGAATATCTAAGCCAATCATATCAAGTCTCGAATGTTCAGGCCAAGTTTGGTCGTCCTAGCACATCTGGAAGTACCTTAAATCACGATCACCGGAATTCCGACCACCCTCCAACTCCCCCCACAGTGCCCGAATCCGGTCCGGTTCTGTTAGTAGTGTGTCTAGGGCTTACGTTTGTTCTTTCCACCACGCGTCATCGCAATCGCTATACTCTAAGCGTGTAACAAAGTTTCCGGTCTCCCCCCCCCCAGACTCCCCCACATTGATCGGATCCTGCCCGCACTTGAAATGGGATATAGTTGGAAATTTCTCAAGATTCCGGATTCCCTCTCGCTTCACTACCCCCACGATGGACAAATCGGAGAAACGACTGTTCTTAATATTAAAACTGTCAAGTCCCTAAGATGTCTGCCAAGTTTCATCGTTCAAGCACATGACAATGTGTCAGCATCCTTACTCGGGATCATCGGAATTCGGGAACCCTCCCTCGAACTCCCCGCACAGTGCTGGGATCCGATCCGGTCTCGTCAACTATGTATCTGGGGCGTGTGCTTGTTCTTCCCACCAAGTTTCATCCCGATCCATCCACTTTGAACATGTCACACGATTTCCCGTTTCCTTCCTCCAACTCCCCCCAAAGTCACCGGATCCATTCCGGACTTGAAGTGTGACATTGAAGCAGGGGCGTCGCTAGCCAAAACTTGAGCCAAAACCACCCGGCAGGGCCGTTTCGGCTTTTCGTCTCATATGTGATAATGAAACTCGTAATAACTGCAAGCGTGGAAGATTAGAATTTAGAAGAAGCCTAGTTATGTCTCAGGAACTGAGAAGCAGTTCGAAGGGCTTGGGCGTGGAAGGTGAATATCTTAAAATGTACGACTGGCAGATGTCCGGAAGGCCCAAGAGTCATACCAGTTAGAAACAATAGGCAAGGAACACAGCACTATATCCGCAAAAATGAATATCAGACAGTAGACAGAATGAAAATGAGCGCCGCAGGCGAAAATTTTTGAAGTAGGCCGTGACTTTTTTCGGGCAAAACACTACTTCCCCGCAACAAAGTTTAGATAGCTTTCAATGCTGCCCAAGCCCCGAAATTCCAAGCTTAAAATCCGAATGAAATGACTCAACTCTCTAGTAAATAGAGCCTACTACGAAAGACGCCGCAGGCAAATTATGTGGAATCCTGTATGATCAGAACGCCTTTTCGGATCCCAAACGAAGGTAAAGTCCACTTAGCAGAATCTGCCCGTCTATCTTTGTTCACGACGAATCCAGAAAAAACGTAGACATTTTGCTGGAAGCTGGCTAATATTCTTCAGTACCAGCCTTTCCAAAAAAGAAGTACTGATCATCCAGAAAAAAAGAAAGAAATGGAGATGACTTGTTGTGAAAACATAAAATAAAAAATCAAATGACATTTTGCATTAATCAGACCCGTCATTAAATCTTTGCTCATGAGTCGATTTATTTTTAAACGTCGGACTGGAGAAAAATTCTTATCATTGGATGCTTTTCTACTAAAATCCAAAGGATCTTTGCATGAAACTTGCAAATTATTGGAAATGTATGCCACAAGCAAAATCCGTCTGATTTTTACGTGAATCGACAGATATTAGTACATAACAGATCGTGTTAAAACTGTGTGCTGCAGGGTGAAATTCATGATTTGACAACTGTCTTTTGTCGGACATGGAAGCTTAGATCTAACAATCATACTTCTCATTCTGACAAAATATGATTAACAAACCTCTTCGTATCTGAACGACTAGAAATAGCCTGCCTCTCAAAACATGCGACTGAGAATGCAATTCCTTTAGTTTCTAAAGCTCCAGAACCCAGAACAGCCGACGCCTTTAGTAACTAGCCTTACTGACTTTCTTCTGCGAGCGCCCGTTTTAGCTTTTTGCTTTCTTCGAGGGGGTGGGGTGGGAGGTGGTGGTACCACCCCCCACACAGCGATGCCCCTGCATTGGAGACATGAGGTCTTTCCAAATATCAAGTTTCATTAAGATCAGATTCCCCGTCAAAAGTTAGAAATACGTCAATATTCCGGATTCCCCCTATCTCCACTACCCCACGGTGGTTGAATCGGGGAAGTGTCTATTTTTAAGTTAATTTGGTAGGTAGGGTCCTTAATATGCCTGACAAGTTTCATCGTCCTAGCACTTCTGGAAGTACCCTAACTCGAGAAAAGTGATCAGTATATGGCACTTGAGCTGAACTGCAAGTGCCATAAAATCTGTATGTTCTGGGAGGGTTGGATTTATGATTTGACAGACAATCGGGTTTTCCGGGCCGGGATTACTGCACTGTCATCATGAAGTTGAAAATATAAACTTCTTCGAGCGGAGCTGATCATAGCGCTGAAAACTCCCGATCATCTGTCGAGCAATTATCTCCAATGGAGAACCCCATATGCACGGCAAAGAATGTAAACCCCAAGCTCTACAAAACCATAGCCCCAAAGAATTAGGTGGCAATAAAGGTATGTACAGTAACAACAGTAGAAAGTAGATTTTTTGAGTAGATTCTTCCTTCTTTTTTTTACCATAGAAAGATTATTTCTTTAAACAGGAGTAGCCGCCTTCCATTTAGTGTGCCGAGAAAACATGACACGGGATGGACATGGTCTGAATTAAGTTGTGACCGGTTTCGGTAGCCGTGACGTCTCGCTTTTCAGCTTCCATATCTATTTGAAAGAAACTAAAAGCATAATACCAAGGACAAATAAGCATCACAACCTCCGTCTCCCTGTCTCTGTAATACGACCATATTCTGCCCGATGCAAACGAGCGGAGAGTTAGGAGCTATACGCGGAAAATCACAATCCGTTACCTCTATAAACAGGTATATCGCAGTAAAGTCAAGGAAAAGAAGTTTCCAAAGTAAAAGCCGATTGGTTGTCTATCATTGCGACCACGCATGTGACGCGCTGCAGAGTGGGTCAGCGCGTCTCCTGCACTTTTTCCTCTGATAAGCGCAGCGGCGAAGAGGAAAGTAGACGGGCATCAACCCAAAAATAAATAAGTGCTTCTAGCTCAGCTCAGTTTTGTCGCGGTATCCAAAGTCGCTGCATGGAACCATCAACGGAGGTTCTAATGGCTTATTTGTTCGTGATAAAACTGTAGGCTACGCTGGAATGATGGAAGAATGTTTTTGTTTTTAAGTTCTCCGGATTTTGGTCTATCTTGTTTTTTTTGCTTCTACAACAGTCAAGTGGGAATAGTTAATAAAGTATTGAATAATATACTTTGCTCGCAAAATATATTATCTTCTATGCGCCAAGTGTTTCAGCTTTCTTTTGACATTTGCGAGGAAAACTGTTCCAAATATCTAATAATTTTTTTTTTTTCAATAGCCATGCTATGTTGGTGCAACTGTACGCTGCGTAATGAAAGCAGCTACTTCTAATTCTTTTTTATTATTTTTTAGTTCCTTCACAAATGTTATTGTGTTGCGAGAGCAACACTTTGGTTTTGTCCTCTTTTTTTTTTTCCTAGCACTCCGATTTCATTTTATTCCTGGTAACTGGTAGGTCTAACCTGTGCGGTTTTTAAGGGAAGTGTGGACCTTAAGCCGGATTGATGAATATTACATTACATTACCCTTGCCTGGGGCTAAAAAGGATGGTTTTTGCTTGTCCTCGAGCCAGAGCCTACGGTGTGCAAAGTGAAATGGAGTTATACAGTCAGAGAGGACTATCTGAAGTTGTGCAGCCGACCTTTCGTTTCGTCAAATCATATTTCTGCTTTCGAGTGGAAAGCTCCGTTCTAGCACGCAAGCAGGCAGGACCAGTTTTCAAATTGAAGATAGACTAAAATCAATAAGTGTTAAATATATGCGGCAGTTACCCGGCCCCACAGCCAACATATCTTCTTTGAGTGATAAATAGAAAAATCTACAGAAACAAAGTGGCTTTCTCCCACGGGTCCGAAAGTGCTGCCATCTATTGTTTCCAGGGGCGTAACGACTGGTGGGAGGGGGAGAACGCCCCCCCCCCCTATTGCTGTCGGCCAGTCGGTAAAAAATAACCGAGTTGGCGCGAAGCGCCGCAATTTTTCGTCAAAACAATTGATTTTTTTCATGAAAACAGTCGGTTTTTCTGAAAATCGGTCGATTTTTCGTCAAAATAGTCGTTTTTCTGAAAATCAGTCGATTTTTTTCAAAACTGTCATTTTTTTTGTTAAACCAGTCGTTTTTTTGCAGAGACAGTCGGTAAAAGCTACCAGCCAGTCGATAAATGCCTCGTCCCCCCAAAAACATTTTGGCTAGTCACGCCTCTGATTGTTTCTATCCATTTCCGTTCGCGATTTCAGCTGAGTTTATTATTCGATTTTTTGCACTTGGGTTAGCGGCAGAGAAATGGTATCAGACGTGCCTCTTAAACTTTTAAAGTTCTCTCATATAGGGGACTTGTAAGCAACAGTCGACTGTTAGCTCGTAATCATCTTTCGGCAATGAGGGGTTTGCAGCTTTTGCTAGTTGGTGTACCTGTTATTGGTTTCCGGTGTATGCGATGGAAAGAACAATTTGGTTACCAATGGTAAGATATGCAAGGGACTTGTAAGTAATAATCGGCTGTTATGCTACAATCATCTTCAGCGATGAGGGGTTTGCAAGTTTTGCTAGCTGGTGTACCCATTATTTCCCGAGTGAAAAAAAAGACAGAGGACTATAGATAAACCATACCAAAATGCCCATGCACGTATTGTTTCTGAGGTTCCCCAGATTCCCTGAGTGCTGGTGTATACGTCCTTAGAGAAGCCTGAATGTGTGTTATCCTCCGACGGTGAAACGATAGCGGATCTTAGCTAATGGGCATATGTTCCAAGGTATGAGCCGAATGGCTACGTATGTTACGGTCTTCGGATTGCATGGACGCCAGAAGACAACTGGTAAATATGCTTATGTTCCAAGGCATGTGCGGAATTGTTACATATATGCCATTCACTGGATTACAAGAACGTCAGAAGACAACTGGTAGATGTTCATATGTTCCTAGGTATGAGGGGAATCGTTTCGTATATGCCAGTCATTGAATTACAAGAACGTCAGAAGACAACTGATAAATGTGCATATGTTCCTAGGTATGGGGGGAATCGTTTCGTATTTGCCGGTCGGTGGATTACAGGAACGTCAACAGACAACTAATGTATGTTTAAACTAGACCTACGTTGCCTGGGCAACGTGAAGTGTTGCAGCAACCTTTGTTCCGCTTCGCCGACTAAAGTGTTGCGAGAGCAACACTTTGGTTTTGTTTCTTCGCTAACGTTTAAATGCTGAATTTTGCAACCCATCGAGGTTTTCAAAATGGTATGTTCCAATACAATTAAGAATATTTTTCTGAGCTGATGACAAAATCTTTGTCACATACAGTGAAAGACCATTACCATAGACCATTATAGCATCTCATGAAAATGGCAATGCTAATTCTTGGACGATGACATGAACCAAACTTTTCTTGTCATCGAAAACACCGAAAACAAAATAAGTGAGGTACAAATACTATAGGAAATGTCGGGAGCCCCTCATTGCCGAAGATGACTATGGTGTAATCGCCGACTGTTAGTGACAAGTCCCTGACTTGTCTCACAGTTGGGTTCCGCCTATTCTTTGTTTGAGTGTGTCCCTACCACTAAAGTTGTCAACCCCTCAAAGACTTGATTCTAAGTTACAGTGATAGACCATAGAGACACATTTTCTTACCCTCAGATTTGAAGAGATCAATTAAAAGATGCACCAATTTGCGCTAGTTTCTAGCCTTATGAACCCCTTCTAGCAACCGATTCCCACTTACAAGTCCATCTCACCGTGACAGACATGGTACCAAATTGTTTTCAATTCAAATACACCAGAAAACAAGAATAGGATTAATAGGTACACCACCTAGCAAAAGTTACAAGCCCCTCATCGCCGAAAATGATTATGCTATAACAGTTTTGTTTACAAGTAAATAAGAAACGGAAAATTGGAAGTGGGGACTAGATTAACTTCGCAATCAGCTGAACTTTATCCTTTTCAATCGTAGACATCGTGACTGGTGAAAACTTGGAACATTATCTTATGTAATCTAGTTGGTATTATAAAGCTATCCGTAACTTTTCAGGATCGACATACCATAGATGCCCCTCTACTAACTATTTCGAAACTATTTCGTTGTTTTACATTACATTTGTATCCAAGGCCGTATCCAGGGGGGGGGATTAGGGGGTTGACCCCCCCACCCACTCGAAACAGACAAAAATAATCATTTGTATAGGCTTTTCCCTCTAATCTATGTGTTTTTGTACTTTTTTGTCCGACCAGCAGGCAATAACTCCCCCCCCCCCCCCGATAGGGCCTGTTTGTATCCGTTGCTTAAACACGGTCGAAAAACTCTCACCGCCGAAAATGATTATGGTATAACAGCCGATTATTATTGGGTTCCGCCTATTCTTTGTTTGAGTTTCTATCCTACCACTAAAGTTGTCAACCCCTCAAGGACTAAACTCCGTGTTATAGTGATAGACCAAGGAGAATAATTTTCTTACCCTCAGATTTATAGAGATAAAAAAGATGTGCACTAATTTCCACAAGTTTCTAGCCCCTCATGAATCCCATCTAGCAACCGATTCTTACTTACAAGTCCATCTCCCCGTGACAGACATGTTACCAAATTTTTCTCACGATCAAATACACAGGAAAGAAATAATAGAATTAATGGGTATACCAACTACCAACGTCGCTAACCCTTCATCGCCGAAGATGATTACGGTCTAACAGCCAATTACTGCTTACAAGTATCCTACATGTCTCACTATTGGGATCGGCCTATTTTTGGTTTCAGTATGTACCTCACTACTGAAGTTGTCAGCCCCTCAAAACTAAAAATGTTGTATCTCATGAAGGAATTTTTGTACCAGAAATTCATCGAGGTCTACCGATTGTCGTTGAAAAAAAAATTCTATCTGTATTTGTTCTCGTTGTTTTCCGTACTCGGAATCCACGCGGAGTGACTCCCTCTATTCTCGCCGTTCCCTTCGATTCCCCGAGGAGTCCTCGGGGAACGGCGAGAATACTCCTAAATTTTCAAATTTTGTCGGCTTTATCACAAAATAATTCAAAATATCAGACAGAGCCCTGCTCCCACGTGTCAATGAGCGTGTTCCACCCTTATTCAAACAATAGTAACTATTAATTACTATTTCCATTCCATCCTCACGAAAAGTTACTACGCTGACCATTCCAGCTTCCT
The DNA here is from genome assembly GCA_023053575.1 of Branchinecta lynchi. Taxonomy (NCBI): domain Eukaryota; kingdom Metazoa; phylum Arthropoda; class Branchiopoda; order Anostraca; family Branchinectidae; genus Branchinecta; species Branchinecta lynchi. The sequence continues at coordinate 12,043,826 of JAKZAP010000017.1, read as the reverse complement.
GGAAATAGTAACTATTTGCTTACCAGGCTCGGGAGCGTAGTAAGCGTGATAACTACGGATATCTGTAACGTGATTGGCTAGATTACCCCGCGGAGAGGTATTTTGACGAAAACTGCAGAATGTGTCCCAGCCTTGACGCCAAAATTCGTGACGTCATGCGTAGTAACTACGATAAGTACAATGGAACACGCTCAATATCGCTTACCAAAAGTTGAACATAGTTATCGGGATCCGAGGGTCACTTTTCGACAGAAACCAGAAAATCCTGCAGGGGTCCTTCCCGCTGTCAGCAATAGCACAAACTGCTTTTGACTAAAAAGACTGAAAGCGTACTGACTCACCCAACATAGTATCCGACGCCTGTAGGCATTATGATTCCAGTAATAATCCCAGATATACACAGTGACACTATATACCAATTCATCGCTGTGAGAAGTCTATGGTGTCTTGAAAACGTCACTAAAAATAAAGTGTTCGAAGATACGATCGCAAGCGATTCAATTATTGTGAAAATATAAAGTCCAAGTTCATAGTTGTTTAGCAGACGAACATCATCTCGAGACAGACTGGACATATCGAATATATCGATAACGGTTAAATTAGGCATTACGCACACCAGATTGTCTAGCTTTTACAGAGGTTCGAATATGAAACTATTACCTCTACCTAGTTCGTTCAACAGATGGTTTCAATCACAACAGGACACGAAACTATCTCATAGATTCTCCTAAAACCAGGCTATTTCGTCAACCTCTTGAATGGAAATGAGGCTCAAGCAATCTAACAAAAGTTCAGGATTGCGACGTCACCTGTCCAATTATTTTTGATCAAACGAAAGAGATATCCTGGATTTGGTTTTGTCCATCGTTACCTTGACCACGAACTATGAGCTATAAGCTGGACGGACAAAATCCTTTTTTCCATGGAGGCTTAAATCACAAGAAGATGTCTTGTCTGACGCTTCCCATCCTTAATTGAAAGCTTAAACTCTCAGAGCACGGATGCAAATATGCTTCTTCTCCAGGTCGTCCTCTGAGGTCGTTACTAAGATCAGCACACAAGTCTTAGCGTTTTGAACTTCCTCTGGCATCTTTGCTTTCGGGTATTTAATATATACTTCCGTCCTGATTATTATAATCGTAGATGGTAGAGATCCTGGTTACTGATCTCGCATGACTGTCGCGAACATTAAACGCAGCTAACACCACAGGAAACGCAACCCTCACTCTTCTTTCGTTCTTATGCGTTGTGGTAGGCTGATCGTATGGAGCGGTACTTCCTTTTTAGGGTCACTACAAGATTTGACACCAGGAAAAATACAACTCTGACTTTCGTTTGTTCAGATTCGTGTCGTAGACGGTTCAGTTCCTAGTAATTCTCCGAGACTGTCACACTGTCAAGAACAGAGTAAAAGCTGACAGAAAGGAAGTTTTCAGAATCGTACAATTATAAACAGTCTTTACGATGGCTGTCATTCCGTTTGACGATACAAGCGCGAAGCAACATGTGACATTTAAGGAATAAAAAACGTGGGTGAGAATCGTCTTCAACTCAATACTCTCTTCAGTCTTTTGCCACAAAAGTAGCGATATTTCACCTCCAATTTGGCAGGAGCTTTCACTTCCGCTCACTCCCAACAAAGGTTGTTGATTATTTCTCAAGCCCGTTCTCTTCGATCGCTTCCTCCAAGTTACCAATCACAGCCACGACTGTTTGGTTTTGAACTTCCTGCTGAGTCACCTGTGCTTCCAGAAGATGGTCGCGTCTGTTTTTCATTGCCCGTCTAGTTCCAGGCTTAGTGATCGTGGTGTTGAAGGAATCAATAAACTGAGGACGAGAACTGTCTTCACCTTGATTATTAACTCTCCTTCAACCTTTCGTCGCAGAGCGGTTCCGCTCGCTTGCAACAAATATTCAAGTTGATTCAACTTATCCTTTTAACCCACAACTGACACAGAAGGCCCGGCCCGTATCAGATAATTGAAATGGCAGTCTGAAAAAGATCGTATCAGTCTATTTGTTTCCACCTAATATTCCTTAACAACGTCTCCGCCTTCAGTTACTCTAACATAAAAAGATAATGAGGTTCCCCTCGTTAATCGGAGTTGCGAAAGAACATCAGGGCGTTGGGTACGCTGCATTTATCTTTAATCAACCGACCTCTTTCTTAATAGCAGGACCTGTCTTACCTATAATACTAATGTAACCCACTTCCATAATCACTCCATATATTTCTAAACCCCTCGAACAAAACCACACTGATTTTCTCACTTGCCGTGTTTTGCTACCTTCGATGTGTATCACGATGTCGACGGTTGTCTGCGAGAAGTTGTTCCATCAGAAAAACGATTCTGTAAATGTAATCCCGTTTTTCCCTACAAGTCAACAGGTCTCGGAAAAGGGTTAAAATAGCCGAAACCGTGGGTTATTTGTAGAAAGCACAGCACAGTTTTAAAGTATTTAAAAATACTGTAACTTGAAGAGTAAACAGTTCGAGGGGTCCTTTAATAGCAAACTAGGTTTTAAGGAGAGTGGCGTCAATTCGAGTAACCTCCGGAGCGAGTTCGTTAACGAATCGATAACTTTGTTAGAGTACTTTCGTCCCCCTCTCCCCTTTAAACGATACAGTTAGACGGGAAAGTATTTTACCCAATAATTCTAGACTCTGTACTTTCACAGGAGGTATATGTACAACATCCGTTCGTTGCTACGGATGCGGGGCATAGTCGGTATAGTACAGGAGCCAACTCATGTTAGCAGCGACAAAGACAATGGAAAATGACCGGAAATTCGCACGCCGCGGGGACTGGCTGCCGTCTCTCCTTCACATTTGTAAGTTCTCGGTCAAATTGCGTCGCTCATCTCTAGCTGCTCAAGCTGAATTTCGGATCCCGAACTACCGGCAATCGTAAATTTGTTTGACGACTTCGCAAAGAATTTAAATACTATTCTGATGAAAGCTGGTAAGGGCCAATTATCGAACATGGTGCAAGGGCTTAGAAAGTTCAGGGCGGAGAAGTTCTCCAGGAAGGAGGAAGAAGTTCTCCTTCTTTGGACGCAGAAAGTCATTTATTTGTTCGATGAAACTTAACTGGACTACGACTGATAATATTAACACCCTTCAGGCTTCACTAATCCGAGTTGACGATCTTTTAGTTAGCCAATAGCTGCGGTTAGTCGTCCAACCAAAAGAATACAGGATTTTAGGTTGTAAGACCTATAGAAAGAGAGAGGGAGGAAGTGATGGGAATTAGGCTTCTTGAAGTAACTTACGTTCTTGTCAACTTCATTAGCAATTGCCAGAAGATATATGCGAGTCAAATGTCGTTCTACAGTCTTCAATTCTGTCTTCAGTTTCAATCCCGATTTCTTGTCTCTGCGACAATAGCTGTATAGTGTACTCGAACTTCTTCAACTTCAAATTTCACTGTCACGCATGCAAATAATTTTTTGATTTCTCAAAAATGTATCTCTTCAAACGTCACCTTCGGTTCGACAGATTAACCCTGTCTGCAACTGCACTAACGACGGATATTCTACCAGCTCTCTTTTGTGGCCACCTCATCTTTAATATGATTTAAAAAGGCTCGTTGAGCTCTACTGTTAAACTGATCAACAAGTGACTTCTCCTGTCTTCCCTTCGAACACTTCATCAAAGGCGCTGATTCGCCAAAGCAACAAACTGTCACTTCACAGCCTCTAAAGACCGCTTCTGCCACACTGGAGTCCCGTTGACCGACTATCTTGAGCTAAGATTTATCTCAATTTTTTCTCCTCGCACTTTTTAAACAAAGGCGCGCCTGTGCCCTCGGATGTTTGGATTAGGGACAATGCGGTTTTCCCTCAATAAACTCGCAAGAGGATTGGGCATAACGAAACTGGAAATAGTTTACACGTAGCTGAAGGAAGTTGAATGGCAGGCGAGGAGTGACGGCATGCAGGGAAGTTTATAAAACGCACTCCGCGGTGTCTGAGAGTATACGATTTTAGGTAAGACTGTTTACTCCAAAACCGCTCCGACAAAAGGATTAAAAGATACAACGAAAACAAAAAAACAGGACACCAAAATCCATCCACGCCTTTGGTCTATCTCAGTAAATTTTCTCGAGCTGTGCTTCGAAACACGAACTGTAAAGGTGCTTTCTTACCAAGGCTGGCTTCGAAAGCGTTTAAGCTACGTGCAAAAGCAGTTCCGATAAGATTTCGCACCTGTAAATACGAATGCGAAATCCACGTCGCTCGGGAAAACCTGTACGCGATGCGCCTAAATTTCAGAACGAAGGGAGAAGGACACTAGATGACGAACTCTTCGTATCGAAGAAGAATCTCTGTGTGCTAAGCGAAGAACCGGAAACCTCAACCAGAACAAACGTTGTTGATTGGTTTAATTAGGATTTTAGTAAATTTACAGGATTCGTTTGTGCGACATTTCTCGTTCTTCCCTAGGGTCACTGGTGTGTTTCGGACTTCAGTTATAACCTACAGAGTACTCTCGTCCGAATGCGAGAACCCAACTGTGTGTTCACACGTACCTTAACTAATGTTATCTGGGTAGTTTACAACCTTACAGAGTAAGTATGAAAGCCACATTAGGATTGGTCCACACGGAGTCTACATTTCCAAACTGCAGCCTTGTTTTTGCTACAATAGTGTTGCCGCATAGCTGCGGCAGCACTTCTTTGCTTCTGCACAGTACGCATTTCTGGATTCACTGCCTGCACGAGTTCTTCTTGGTTGAAGCAAGAATGGTTGAAGTAAGTCCGCGATTCTCGAGAAGCGCTGCTGTGCAAAAGCGAATGTAGAAAAAAGCAGCCCGGAAGCGGCCGAGAAGTGGACCTGCAGAGTGCAACAAAAACGAGGCTTGGACCAAAGTAAATAGTTGCGTTTTTGCAGATACCATGGTATCTGATACCACGGTCTAAAGTCGTTTTTGCAGTTATCGTGGTATCTGATACTACGGTCAAAAGGCGTTTTTGCAGTTATCGGGGTATCTGACCAGTTATCGGGGTATCAAATTTTGTCAAATTGGCGAGGAAGAAGTTTAGCACTTAGTCATGTAACTGGATATCAGTGTTTCTTTTGAGATGACTTCAAAAAGTGCAATTTCGGCAATCAGATACCACGATAACTGCAAAAACAACTAATTGCAGATCCAGTTACCGTGGTAACAGATACCATGGTAGCAGCAAAAACGCAACTACTAAACTTAACACATTCAGTTCCAGTAAACCGCGAAATTTGAAATTTTAAGGACCCAATATGAAAGTTGAATTGTCATAACACTAACGCAACGATGCGCAATATGAACAAGGACGGGTTAACCTAGTACGCCCGCTGACGTTAGGTCGTGTTTTTCCTTACAGACACGTATAGGGTTCATTTCTTCCACAGGTCGGTTGGTCTGCAAAATCCGTCACTAAGCCGTCAGTTGTGGGCAGAGCAAAATTACTCTAGAGAGTAATACAAAGACCTATCCTTCCCATGCATAAGAAATGGGCCTCCTCCAGCGCCGCCCAGCTCGTTTCACGAGAGAAGCTTCAGTGAACTGTTCGGCTGAACAGTGGCGGACTAGAGTTATTTTGCTCTGGATCAAAGCCAGCGCTTGTTAACGACTGGTTGAGTTTCAGTAGGGATGTTCGTGTCCGCTAGCGGAGATAGTGTCGCTGTGATTTGACTGTGTGTAAGTTTTTTTTAAAGTTCGCGCATCACCCTCTAAAGTTATTTTGATCTGGTTGTGGGCAAACTGACGTGTGATCTGGGGAAACACGTAACATTTGAAGGCTTATAGCACATTTCTTTTCTGTAACACAAATAGATACCCAAATTTTTTGTTTTGTTTTTTGTGACATTCCTTCAGTTAAGCGCCAAAATAAACAGAACCAGTTTAGTAAGTATGAACTATGAGGAATAGTATCAATTTTTATTATGTTGAAATTGTTATTTATTCTTTGTTGTGGGTGTTTTGAGGATGATTATTATCTCTATCCATTTAAATTTTTTTTTGCGGTTTGGTTTTGTGGTTTCGACTTCGACAATCGAAGTTGATTTTTGTTCATCTGTTGTTCTGCATTAATGCGTTTATCTTTTGCCACCTCCTAGGACAAGGTTACTTCCTGAGGTGGTTGTCAAACGGAAGTGTTTTATTTATTTATTCAATCAATTTCTCTTTCTCTCCCTCACATCTCTTACCTGTTGAAACTGCGCATCCCTGTGTAAATATTATGAAAGTTTTGACAGTGCTTTAGTTAGCATTTCATTTTCTCGACTCAAAGCGAACTTCAACTCAAATCTCAACCCAAATATTCGCATCTTTCGCACCGGACTCCTCGGGAGTTTACCTTAGCGTTTCTTCAAGAACATGTGCTAGTAAAACAAAGTTGTTGGACCCTCAAAGATCCTTACCGAAGAATTATCTAATACTGCATCGATCGACAGCTTAAAGTGCAAAGCAGATAAGATTGCCAGCTCTGCACAGTTTGATTATTAGAAAGAGTGGATGAAATCTAGTGAGAATCCCGAGCCTCTTCATCCGCAGTACTAAACTTCTAAAACAAGAACTGGAAGCTCATATGGCACTTGTAAGGCTGGGTCAGATGGAAGTGATGGTCAAAAGTATTTTTTTTTTCACTTTTCGGTTAAGCTGCACCAAACTTGCAAGGCTGGGTCAGAGGATTGAAGTGACGGTCAAAAGTTTTTTCCATTTTTCGGTTAAGATGCTCACTTTAAGGGTGCTAAAAATGAATTTCTAAGCAAAATGCTTGAGGCAAAAAAGATCATGTAAGCATGCGATCGTGAAAAAGTAAATTTTGCTTAAAAGTATTTTTTGTATTTTGCGGTTAAGATGAGTTCTTTAAGGGATGGTCGGATTGGAGAAGTGACGATGTCTTACCCGATAATGTCAAGTTTTTAATGATCCAGCAAAGTTTTATCGTCCTAGCACATCTGGAGGTACCTTAACTCACGATCACCGGAATTCCGGACCCCCCTCCTCGGCGTCCTGTCCGATTCCGTCACTGACCTGAAATGGGATATCTAAGACATGAGGTCTTTCAAGATATCAAGTTTCACTAAGTTCCGACAACCCGTTCGAAAGCTATGCATACCACTAATTTCCGGATTCCACCGTCTCCCCCCTCCCCCACCATGGTCGGATCGGGCGAATGACTGTTTCCAAGTTAAGCTGGTCGGGTTCATGATATGACTGCCAAGTTTTATCGTCCTAGCCCACCTGGAAGTACATTAACTACGGATCGCCAGAATTCCCGAACCCCCCTCCAACTCCCCCACAGTGTCCGAATTCGGTCCAGTCCTGTCAGTTATTTATCCAGAACTTGTGCTTGTTCGTCCTAGCAAGTTTCATCCCGATCGCTTCACACGATTTCCGGTTCCCGCTTCCGACCCCCCCCCCCCTAGATTCACCTTATCCGGTCCGGACTTGAAAAGAGACATCTGAGACACGAGGTCTTTCCAGAT